>CM060929.1:725386689-726586689 GCA_030765085.1 Allium cepa | reverse complement strand
TTGGTTTGAGAATTACTCTTTGAGTACATTCGACGACGAACCAATCTAGATGCATTTTGTGATGGCCGATGAAATGAGGCAATATTGATGTTAAGTTTTAATTTGCAACTATTGTTAGAAATAACCATCACGATGTTCTTTTACTTACCTAGGAGATGAGGCAAGTTGTTGTGATGGATTGATGATGATTTCGATATTTATGATGAATTTTTACTTATCGATAAAATGAGACAAGTTTCGATGTCACTTAAAACTCGTCCAAGTAAGAGGTAAGACGAGTTAGGTATCTTACACTCGCCGATGAGAGGAGGCAGTGTTTATTGATGATGTTTTATGATGGTTTTCTAATGTGGCATCGACTAACGATTAGTAAACCAATAGGTAAGAACGTATGGTATGGGACGTACGTTGATGCCTATTGGATTCCTATTCGAGAAGTTGAGACACATTCACGACGTTACTAGTGCTACAGACCGAGTACTCGATTGGAGTCATCACGATGTTCATGAAGTTATTACTCGACTCCAATCATCACGATGTTATTACTCGGGTTTTTGTGACTGGGTGTCATCAAGATGTTTTCGACTATAGTCAATCAAGATCATCACGATGTTATGATGTTATGTGACCCTAAGTCATCACGATGAATGGTACCAAATAATGGTAGCACTAGTCAAGATGTAAATGCACGTGCTGTTTTCCATGAGGCTTTAGGTGTTTCGATTTCACTATTTTGATGATGATGCTTTGTATAGCCTTATGTATGAAAAAGGCTTATTAACATACATGGTTTTATTTGTGATTTCGAATATGATGTTTTGGATTCTTTCCGGGCTCTATCAAGATGGATTTGAGACATTACCAATGAGATAAGGTATAAATTATGGTAATGCTTTTACGATGAGTGTTGATAATAGATTTAAGATATATTTGTATTTATACCAATGATATGATGTATAAATGATTATGGAGATTCCTTTATAATGAGTTAATGATGGATTTGAGATGTATTTATATTTATACCGATGAGATGAGGTATAATAATTAAGAAGTTTCAATTAGATGATTTTTATTTATGATGGATTCTTGAAGTTTTAATTATCTTATGAAGATTTACTTTATGGTCCATATCCTTACCCATTTCATTTGGTTATATATATAATTAGATAAACCATGTCTATCTAATATACATATTGTATTCCTCTATGCAATCATGATGAACCATTGATGTATCACTCTAGAGACTAGATGACCTATATCATTCCATTGGTAACGATGGAATGGTTTCCCTCTTATCTCTTATCATCACCTTTACTAATGATAAATTCTTGCTAGCCTGACCCATGTGTTTTCATTTGTGTCAGACCGAGTTGTTTCAGGTATCATTTATTGGGCTTAGCTTGAAGTTGATGTTGGATATCAGCTCTTCTTTCTCTTGAATAGTTTATTTCTTCCGCATACTCTGATGTTTTTACATTTGATTCGATATATGGTGTGGTCGTGTACCACCTTTATTGTATTCATATTGTATTGGACTGAACGTGTATCAGTGTATATGTATATATATGATGTTAGTTACTGTTCTGTGATGTAATTAATCATTACCTTATGTAAGTTAGGATAATAACTGAAAATTTTTGAATGTAAAATCAATAGAAATGTTAATTATATGCCTAAATGGCAATTGATTTAATATAAAAAAAAATGAAACCAATAAATGAATTGAAATATTAAGTGTGTATAAGTGACTAAATCTCAGCATAATGGAAATAAAATAGTTCACACAAATAAAAGATGAAACTAGAATTATATAGATGATTTGAACATTTGTTGTAATTAATGAACTTTTAAATGTAATTAAAAGTTATGGGTAACAATGGTTATAAGTTACATATTTATTTAGTTCATAAAGTTTGTTTTACTTAATTTGTGAAATGAATGTAGATTAAATTGGTAATCGAAGAATGTTAATTCAATAGGATGTAATCAATGAAAATTTTAATCATAATATGACTATTGATTTGAATAAAAATGGAAATCATGTTTGATCAATTTATTGTAGTTTATATTATGATAAATGGATATATTGCAATTGAACGTAAATAGATTTTACATTAATACGTAATAAGACAATAATTGTAGTGTCAACATAATAAAAGGTATAGAAATGTAAACTTTATTTACAAGGCAATGATTTATGAAATAAAAAGATAGAAACCTATGTTAATAATTTCATAAGATATTGTTGATTTAATAGTAGGAGTATAAATCAAAAAGAATAAAAATGAATAAGTTTAGTAAAGGAGTAAACATATGTTTATTAGCTGAAAGATTGATTGTAGAGATGAGTAACTATTATTTAGTGAGAAATGTGTAATTGCTATTTGTATCCAATAATGTAAATATATTTAAGTTACTATTAGATAGGAAAAATTGTTTAATTCTCATTACATCCATTTAGTCCATTTTGAAAGTTAATCAACTGAAATGAATGTAATTGAAAATTTCTAATTAATAGGAGAGAGAATACTAATTGTAAATTAATAGGCGTAATTAAAAGCAGCTTATGTTTTGTGAAAATAAGGAAAGTTTGATTTAATAAAAAGAACATTTACATCAAATAAATGAATGTTTCATTTATGAATGTAGGTCTAATTTCATTAAAATATAGAATAGAGTGATTGATTTAAAAAAAAAAGAAATATATGTTTATTTGAACTGTGTTTTAGCTTACAAATTGATTACAAGAATAGGAAAATAATATATTTCAGTAAGTTATTTATTACTCTTGTGTATAAACAATTTTTCTATTTTTTTCATGCATTTTAGTTGTCTGTTTTAAAATTTAACTTTGTAAGTGATTGCAATTAATGTAGTTCAAATGTTTCAATTAAAAGGAAAAAAACGGTGATTGCAATTAATAGATTTAACAAAAAAAATACACGTTTTGTGTTAAACAAAATTTAATGCTAGTTTACTACATATATGTTTATACCTAAATTCAAACTTATGTTTTAGATCAAAATTTAATGCTAGTTTATATTGAACTCTCATACGTTGTTAAATTAAATATTAATAGGAGATGATAAAGGGGGTAAAATAGATTTTACACTTGACTATTTCCTTTCCAATTAGACTTTATTAGATTTTATTGCAACATAACTTACCTTTCCATCTTCACTTTTCTAATTTACTCTTACATTCATCGCCTCCTTATGTGGATTATTTTCATACCTTTTATTTATGAACGTAAACTATAAGTGGCGATAAAGACGTACATATATATTATACACCTGTTTATATTACCTTGTTTATGCTATCATATTTTGGAATGTATGTTAATGCATTCCTTGTAAAGCATTCAATCGAAATGTTAACATGTTGTTTAATTTCCAATCTAATCACAAAGAGGGAGAAATGAAGATTTCTTAATGCTGCATATTCTTTTAATTTATGACACAAATTTGGGTGGAGAATTTATTTTCATTTATTGTGTGTTAATTAAATCTTTAAAAGATGTTAATTTCGGTATGTTTAGGGTTAACAAAATTTATTAAGTAAACGATTGTTTTGAAATTTGAATTCTAAAAGTTTGTTCATATTTACTTTATTTCTTCCCATTCATTTTTCAACTTCATTTTCTGAAACGTCATTTCTTTTATTTCTAATTAATAGCGGTCTCAAATCTCTTTGACCCCAAACCTAACTCTAACCTTATAAATAAGATATGACGCAAATGAAACCACAGCCTCCATTCTAATCTTCTTTTTCCTTCTTTTTTTCTTCAGATCTCCTTATTATCTCTCACTTTAATTTTTCCTCCTCTTCAAATATTCTTCTTCTTCAAATTTTCTTCTATTTCAAACTTTCTTCTTTCTTTTCAAATCTAGATCTTCTCTTCCATTTTCAGTTCTTATTTTAATCCTTTTCTTTTACAATTCTTCTTTTTCAAATCTTTTTTTTCCAAACCTTTTAAAAATACATACATTCATATAATAAGGAGGAAAATTAAAGTAAATCGAAATAAAAGAAAAATTATGGAACAAAGCTAGCAATCAAGAAGAAGCATACGCGTTTTTCACGTGGGAAGAGTGGATGTGGCACGGTATTTTATTTTTGTTTAATTTATTTTTGTAAATCTCGATTTCAATTAGTTCTAATAATCATAACTCATACATACGAACTCCGTTTCACGCGCGGTTTTCTCCGCTAGGTTTGTATTGAGATCCCGGACACTTTGACGCTGGTTTGGGCGAATTTGGAGACGGTCAAATTTTTGGGTTTAAATTGGATTTAAATTCAATTTAAATTCAAAAGGTGAGTGTTTTAACCCACTCACAACTTCTAAAATTTCTTATGTTTGTTAAATTGATTTATGATATGAGTAGAAATTCATTTATGACTGTTTGGCATATTTTATTCATCATCTCAGTTTGATTGCATTTATTTAAATTAAATTGTTATTTAGTTTTATTATTTCATATAAATTGACAGTTAAATTTATTTATTTTTGCATATAAACTGCTAGTTAAACAGTTATTAATTTATTTATTTTGAATATAAACTGTTCGTTGATACCTATTATATTTTATATACTCTATTGATGTTTGTTTAAATTGATGATGATTTCAATAAATTGGTTGATGATTGATATTGGGTGAATGGATGGTGTGTTCTATATTATATAAACTGCAAGTTATTATGCATTTTCATTTCATTCGGGATTGCGGTTTGAAATGATATACAACCGCATTTTTATTTTTAAGTTACGGATTGGAATGATAAATATCAGTATCAGTTGACCATAGGATAGAAAATTTTATACAGACACCGTCGGTATATATATAATTATTTTGAAAATTATTTCTATGGTTTGGATAGGGTACAGTTTATTAAATTTTGATATTTTATAAATATTATTTTATATATATATAATTAAATTTTGAATTTAAGCTACGTATAAATCTGTTAAATATAAATAAATAAGTTGAATAATGGAGTTTGATAATTTATATTATATGATTAAGTACAGGTTTAAGATATTATATATATAGAGAGAGTTCTAATGATTCAAATCAATTAAGATTGGAAGATAAATTGGAAATTTATTTGGAATTGGGCTTATTAAAAAATTAAACTCCGTAAGTTGATGTACACTTATTAAAATTGGATATTTTAAAGGTATGATATTTATAACTGGAATTTTTTTCAAGATAAATTAAATGAATATTTCTAGTATAAATAAAGTGAAGGAAATATTTAATTGTTAGAAATTTGAGTTTTATTTATGGATTTATTTTGTGAATGTTTCAAACTAAATAATAGGACCATAAATTGTTAAATAGGATTTCCAACTTTAGTTTGAAAATTTTAAATACTCGAAGTTTGAATATATTGAAATCGAAGTGTTTTATTGAAACTAAAAGTGAATCTAAATTTAATGGGTTTAGACCTAAAATTTTAAATGAATAAAATTGTGAAGTCGTGGAAATTATTTTATAAAGTAATTTTAAATTCAAACTATTTTATTCTATATACTGTTTGAATATCCAAACCATTCAAGTTTTAGAAGTATGGTTTTAAAGCTATGAATTTCAAAGTATTATGTTTTGAAAGTTATAATTCAAATGTTTGGTTTCCAGATATTATAAATTTTAAAGCAGTATGATTTTGGAAAAGAAATATATTTGAAAGAAATGATATTATTGATTTGGGTTTTATAAAAATAATATCAAATGAGTTGTTTTGGAAATGGAAATGATATCGTATTTATGGGTTTTGAAATGGCCAATTATATTCTGGTTTTATAGTATAAATTGTTTTTAAAGGCCGCAGTGTTATAATAACGTTTGGTTGTTGAAGAGACCAAGATCGAAAGTTGTCATACTCTCTGCCAACTCCGAAAACCACTTTAACAACCATGTACGCAGTGGAGATTCCAGAATGAAGTAGGTTGGTGGCGGCGTTTCCTTTAAGGTAAATACGTGGACCCACTTCCCGTGAGTTGGCATATGGTGGCTAAAACAGGAGCGATCGACGGGTTAATAAGGTAGCACCTTTGATCGGGCACTTCCCTTCGATACTATACTCTGACTTTGGATTGATTCGGTGGCCACCTTCACTTTTGATTTCTTTGATTTAGGAGAGTTTGTCCGAGGTGGGCGGTAGCTGCGCGCAACGCGTTACCACCGACCCGGAAGCGTAATTGGTATATCTACCCTGGCATTGCCTAGTTGTGCCGTGTCACCTACTCTATCGCGCCTTGTACGAGTTTGGATTTCTCCCGTAGCCCGTGTGGTATCCTCTGGTGGCTTCCCGATCAGGAGGGACTATGATATTGGATGGACTACTGGGACTATTACGTGTTAAAGGCTATATGGGTAACCCCATAATGCTAAGAAAAAAGTAAGTTTATTTTACAATTAGACACTATTATAATAGAGCAATATACTACATAGTAAATAGTTTAACGGATCCTTAGGAGATGTAAATCCCGAGCATCTCTTGAGTTACTGCACTCATATTTATTTCTGTTATTTTAACTTACATAAGATCTTTTAGTTCTGACTCGAGTGTTTTGTCTTTTCAATTCGCTCGGGTCAGTCCGAGCATTTCAGGATTTGAAGATTTAGCTCTGGAGGACGAAGACGAAGATTTGTATTACTATTATCTACTATATTGTTCCACTACACCATTTAATTCCGCTGCATTGATATTTATTGGTATGTGAACCCTGATATTTATTGTATAAAGAAGAAGTAAATGTTTTGTAAACAGTTTTATGAACTATATATTGATTATTATATTTTATTCTTCCGATGTGAGATTCTGTTTTATTTTATTTCTTCTCTATTTTTCTTATTTACCCCATAACAATCCGCCCTTCCGTATGGTTTGAATTGGCACGTGTGTCGATTTAAAGTGTGCAAAAAGGCGGGACGTTACAGTTTAGCTGGAAGGATTGGAGCTTTAGGAGAGGAGCTAGAGGCTCAGAGACATATTTACGTAGATGATTATATTCCATTGCATTTAATTGTGTTTATCAGAATTTTTAAGGATAGGGTGTTATTACAATCCGAGTTGTATAAGTTGGTATACTCTGATGATTGTTATATGTACTATAAATATTATGGTTTTGTTTTATGTAAAGAAGATTTATTTTATATTATAGATGATTTGTTCCACTGTGAGATTTTATGTTGTTTTGTTCTTTATCTATCTTCTTTCTATCTTTTATCTATTTTCTTTCTTTTAACTATCTGCCTTTCCGTGCAATTTGAGATAAACAAGTGTGGAAAATGTCAGTTTAAATTTGTACGGAAAAGAGGGCTGTGACATTGTGGTATCAAAGCTTAGGTTGAGCAAATACCTAGGCTTTAGTGGGTTTACTCATTGGAGATATGGTCAAAAGTACCCTAGAATGAGTTTGAGTGTACATTTATACCAGAGCGCGTATTTGTTAGTGATATAAAAGGGTTTTATATTGTGTTAATTGGTCTATTGAGCGGCATATGGATTCTGGTCAATACGAGTAGCTATCGTTATAGATAAGGATCTCTAAACACTTGAACAAGGCCAACGAACACAATATTGTTTAAGTAGGTAAATGAAATAATTTTACCTAGGATATATTTTATATAAAAGGTAATGGTTTTAAAAATATATAGTATTTTGAGGTGTTGTTTGGTAAGTAATGATAATAATTTGTCATCTAGGTTTTGATTGGTCAAAACCATCAAGTGTTGAGTAGCCTCTGCTGCCTGACCATCTAGTTTTGAGTACCCTCTATTACCTGCTCTTCTAACTTGAGTATTTCCTTAGAATCTGATCTTCTAGATAAAAGCCTTGGAAGATTTATTTTTTGGGTAAATATTGTTTCTAAAAGAAATTTTGGAATATTTTAGATAAACATTTAGGAAGATTTTTCATATTTAAAAGCTAATTTTATAATGATTGATTTATAAAAACAGATATTTAATGATTAAAAACTCCAATGATTTCGGAAGAATTGTTTAAATAAATTTTTGAAGGAAAATGATTTTGGTATTAATTAAGTAAAGTTTTTTGAATGATAGTAATTTAAAGGAAGAGTTATTTGAAATGTGTGCCTGTATATACTCTTTAGCATATATAAATTAATGAAACCTTAGGATCTCATTCTTGGATTGATTATAGAGAACTTCCATCGTAGTTAGAGGAGCACCGATGAAGGCTAGGAGGGCTGGTGATCAAGACTTGGTCAACCGAATTTTGAAGGATCTTGTCCAGCCATCGATATATGAGGACGAGTTAGAAGAGGAAATGAAAACTATCGAGCAGTTACCGCTTTATGAGGAGTAGCCTGAGACAGGAGTTGAAGAGGAATTTGAGGATGAAGAAGAGGAATTCGAGGAGGAGGAAGAAGTGGAATTCAAAGAGGAATTCGAGGAGGGAGAAGAGGAATTTGATAAGGAAGAGGAATTTGAAGCAGAAGAAGAGCACGGGTCGAAAAATGATGACGCTGTCATTTGGGAAATGGGCGAGGTTGTTAATGAGCCATTTGTAGATGGGGATAATCTTCGGAGGGAACCAATCCAGGTGTTTGCATGGATTCCGAACAATGATATTGAATCGACGGAGTTGGAAGGACCGGAAGTGGAGGACTCTAATGCAGAGAGTCTACTGTGAGAATTAGTTTGGATTTGGGTTAGTTCTCCTAGGATGTGTTCCCTAATAGGCCATATTAGTATAGATTTGTAGATGTCAAGGGTGTGCATCTGGGTTGTAAAGTAATGAAGTATCTTAGTAGGTGTTTTGGTATGGGCATATGTGTATAACTGACTACAAGCTATAAATATCTCCTCAATATGTACATGTGTGGGGTGACTATAGTTGCAAGAGTATCTTAGTTAATACTGTATGACAGATATTTTGGGATATATATATATTGAACTTATGTGATATGGTTGTTTATAAATTCGTTGATAAATCAAAATTCGGTTAGTTATGTTTACTACCCTAGTTACGGAAATTTCGAGGACGAAATTCTTTTAAGGGGGAGGAATGTAACGACCCAGAATTTTTGTTATCTGGAGTTTTGGATACTAATTTTTAATATTCAATAATGAGGTATTTTAATCAAAATAAAATTCTCGGTAAATGATAATTATTAATAATATATAATTTTTAAGCCAAGATAATATTCTAAATTTCCAAAGTTTATTTATAAAATAGGAAATTGATTTAAAATGGAATTTCTTATATATTATAACAATAGCATTTATATCATAACAACAATACAATTCATATATAAAAAGTAAACAAGTTCAAATTAATATAAAATAAATAAAAGGAATATATTTTAAATGGAAAGGATTATGACTTATGGAAAATACAATGTGTTATAAATAGAAATAAAAATTGGATTTTCTTATATACATATATACATATTAGTTAAGAAGAATGTATATATATAAATATAAGTTCAAAAAGGAAAAATATAATTCTTATAAATAAATAAATGCAGTATATTAAAAATAAAATATATTTATATATAAATTCTAAAAATTCAAAGAAGAGATATATATGAAAATAGGTGATGATAGAAATGAGAAAAATATTTATAAAATCAATTTTAATAGTAAATCTTTTATAAAAAAATAATGTTTTGACAAAAATGTTATTATTATAAAGATAGTATAGCAAAATTTTCATTTTCTTTAAGATATACATTTTTTTAAATATAAAAAGGAAATGTAAAACAAAATGTAATTTTATTTAAAAAGGAGTAGCAAAAATTTTAGTATTTGAGTAATGCATCTTTATATAGCAAACTCTCATTTTACATTCTAAATAAAAAAATAAATAGGAATATGAACACTTAGAATTGTTTTTATTGAATTCCACTTTATATCTCTTGTTTCTAAATCATATACATATGAAAGCATGTTAAAATCAAGTGAAAGTAAAAAGTAAATAAAAGGATTTTTTTACCAAAGTAAATCAAGTAAAATGGGTAAAAACATAAATTTAAATACATAAAGCATTGTCTAATCAAAAATAGCAAAGACCAAAGTATTTGTTTTAACTTCTTTTCGAACCAAAACAACATATCACGCCAAAATCATTTCAATCCATCACTGTACAAACATGTACAACATATTAAATCATCCTTAAGCCGAAAATCTATACATATATGTTATAAATCTCCTTGGAAAAACATGTACACATGTTTAGAGGGGTATGTGTGTTAGCTTCAGTTTTAAAAACTGTAAAACAAAAAAATAAGACTCTATAAAACAAAAACATTGTAAAGTAAGAAGAAGAGGAAGGCACTCTTTTCAAATTCAAAAGCCAAAGCAAGATAAAAGATTTGCAGATCATAAAATCAAGTTCAAATAGAAGATTTAAAGGGATCTTAACATGTGGAAGGTGAGAGCTTTAAATTTGAATGCCTGGAAATGTTTTAATAGTACTCTATCATAGTAAATAGAGTTAAGACCAATATACGCTTTAGTTTTAAAAATCAATATCTCACATTCCAATTTGAATTTGTAGATGATGTCAACTGATGAAATGTCTGTATCCAAGTCTAGAACATGCTAAAAATAGTTTCGAGTTAGTTCATTTTGTAAATTGTGAGAGATCTCAAAAATACAGTAAATAGCTTGGTTTTCGACGAAAATCAACATTTTTAAAATGTTGGTTCATGTATACGATCATGATCATTATGTGAAAATATGATTTTTAGTAAAAGAAATCATGATTCTTAGTGGCCTAAATCGTGTGAAATCTTGGATTGGTCGTTTTCCATTTAAAAATTATTTTATGGAATTTTGTTCGTCGAGGAGGTGGGCAACTTGGTCCAATAGGTGCGTGACGATGAGGGAGGAGATCTACCGTGGCAGAATTTCGAAATTTTCTTTGATTTGAGGTCAAGTGGAAATTTTAGGGTTTAAGGAAGGCTTTGGTAAGGTGTGGAATGCGGTTGAACTTCGGCAAGTGGGAGCGTCGTGAGGCATGCGGTCTTCGACCGAAGGAGCTGGGATGGTCGTGCTTTCCATTGATGTAGGACGCATGGGTTCTAGATGATCGTGGTGGCCATGGGAGGAGATTTACTGGTGGGTATTAATTCGTAAGTGACCAATATCGATTGGAAGTTGCGTGGGTGGGCCAGAGCGTTGGCGAGGGGATGGAGTGGAATGGTGAGTAGTGATGATCATGTTGGTGGCATTAGTTTTTCGAACGGAGGCGGAAAGGGCTCGTGCATGAAGTAATGGGTTCGAGGAATTTTCACGTGTGATTTGGAGGGGAAGGGAGGTATTGTGCCAGGTAGGTATGGTCACACGTAGGTTGAGTGGATGATCGGCGACCGTGAGTCATTTGTTGGACTTGGGTACGGGTTTGGGATTTTGGCTATAGGATTGGTGATTGGGTACTGAAATTTTAGAACGGAGGAAGAAGAAAGAAGAGAGGGGAGATCAGGTTGTTTCTTTTTTTTCTATGGTCTTCGGCCCGTATTATTAAAAAATATATGAAGAGAAAATAAAATAAAATAAAATAAGAGGGATGGGCTCGGCCCATATAGGAATGAAGGGGAGGTTTTCTCTTTAATTTGTATGTTAAATTTTGTGTATATATTTTGCAAATTTCAAAATTCTATACTTCGTCCAAACGAAACCCGATTATCACAATTCTTCTTGCGATGAGTTCATATCGTCAAGTACTTCAATGCTATGAAGTTTGTTGTCAGTTTTGACTAAGCGATTATTTGTTGTATTTTAAAACGGTCAAGTTTTAAATAAAAAATGTTAAATTAAATATATATATTGTAAATTTTAAAATACCATAATTAATGCATACGAATTCTGATTGAAGCGAAATTCATTACGATGAGATTGTATCGACCAACACTATGTCATCATATGAATTTATGTTGAGTTGGAATAAGTAAAATTTATGGTATTTTAAAACGAACAGGAATTAAATTACCCGATTTAAACAAATGACGTAGTTTAAATTTATATGACCTGTCTATTGAAGTTATTTTCCCGGATAAAAATTATGATGAGCTAATTAAAATAATTGCGATGTTTTGTGTGATGCCCCACCTCTATACTCACACTAGCCAAAGACACTACAGGGTAATGCCGTCAACTAGTGCGAAGAATAAAGCTGTTGAGGAGCGACCGTATGTGTAATTGCTTTGTGCGAGCACCGATATGCCAGATAGTATTTCATGCATTTTATTTCAAGAGGAAATCCAACTTATCAAGTAGAAACTCAAAGCTACTACACAGTGGCTATGTGGTCTTCGGAAACAAATATAAAATAAGCATAACACAAATCAGTCACAGATATTCATATCACTAAGGCGGAAACAGATATGAATATATCACATAAAAGTGTACATCAAAGTAATATTCATATAAGATCCACTACATCATAGAAGAATAGATACAAGTGCTAGACAGAAGAATATGTATACATCAAGGAGTCTCTATCTGAATGTATACAACAAAAACTACTATGCAAAGTAGTTAGCCAAAAGTCAAATGACGGACCCTGATAAGAAGTCAAGCAGAAGCACCTGTAACATCTCGATCTGACCCGAGGATTATTTAAGAAGAAAATAATAAACGGATCAGTCTAGCTATAAATATCATATGAATGAAATAGGATAAGAGATACGACAAATTGGTATGATAACAATAATGCCATACTGTGACAAGTATACATTAAATAACAATAAAAATCATACAATATCTCAAACTTTCTCAAAACACCAAAAGAATGTCACATATTCCTTAGCTTATTCACCAAGCCACAAATATTGATCAAGCTTCTCAATATAAATCAAAAAAATTAGTGAAACACAAATTATAGAAAGCATCAATTAGAAATCCAAAAATCACAAAGGGGAGGCTTATCACAAACCGGAGCATGAAAACTCACCAACACGTGCATCACAAACAGAACTCTATTCCATGGTCGCTAACCATCAATTTTGAGCCGAGGCTCCACAAACGGCCCAAAGACCATGGGTCGCTACCCCACCAATTTTGAGCTAAAACTCCACAAACGGGGTTTAGTTCCCCCACACAAACAAAGAGACATAGTGCATCGCTAGTCTAAATCACAAATGATCATTATTGATGGATAAGTATAAGTTACACTAAACTAGTAAATAAACGACTTTAGCTTCATGTCCCATAACCACTAGCTTAACTTAAATGCTTACGAACAAATTGTAGATTTCCACTCAAAAATTGTCATAGGGTTTCAATTGAACAAGTCCAAGAATTAACCGTATAATTAAATGCAAGCGTTTCATACCACTTGTTTTGCTAAGTCGTTTAATTGGATTTCTCGAACGAATGAGGTAAAGGTTTGTATATACTAATAGATTAAAAAACATTTTAAAAGGGAGCTTTATATTAAAAGTGAATGTTGAAATCGTTCTGATGAAAAAGTTTTAGTATTTACTACTAGTATAGAAACCTTTGTATTTTAAAGTGACAAATCACAGAATTGATTGTAAAAACGATCAATCAACCAAAAATTCACAGTCGATGACGTGAATTAAATCCGTAAAAAAATCGATATCAAATCCATCAAGTGGATATTCCATAAATCCAGAAAAGAAGTCATCAAAGTCGATAATCAATGATAACAACTAACTGAATCAACAAAAATCTATTGGAAATCCACCCAAAATAGGCAAAATTGACAGTTCCAGACGTCTGGCCCTAGATTCTGGAAAAATATATGCTTTTCTCCTTTCTCTTTTTAATTCCAGAAGCATTTCAGATATTTGGAATTTTCAACCAGATGTCTGAATTTGGTTCCAGATGTCTGGATTTTGTTCCAGACGTCTGGATTCTGTCTCTGCCCTTTTTTCTATTTCCAGAACCATTTCAGATGTTTGGAATTTTCAACCATATGTCTGAATTTGGTTTCAGATGTCTGAATTTTGTTTCAGACGTCTGAATTTTTCTGCTAGGCAAAAAAACAGCCTAGCCCAAAGAGGGCAACTCCAAAGCGAAACGCGATCGAATGAACGATGGATGCTAGGGATTTATGCCAATCGACAACCCAGCGCTATAGGCTTTTCGATACACCACCAGAAACATGTTCAAACATCCAAGATAGGATCTTTAAAGATTTTGACTACAAAACACCAAAATTTGGAAAATTCACCAAATCAATTCAAATCAAAAGCAAATGAATATGAATAGATGTTAGGAATTCATACCTAACAACAATGAAAGTTATAGACGTAGATGTGAGAAGAAAAAACTCGCCTTTAAACTCAAAAACAACAGGTGAAAAGCTTTAAAACAAAGCAAAACCAATTTCTCTTCAATACACCTCTAGAATCTTCAATCTATTATCAAAGGTGATGTTTTTCCTAAGTTAGGGTTCAGGAATTCCTAAGAATTTAAGAGAGATTGAGATGGAGGAGATAAAGATGATGTTTACCTAAGCTTCTCCTTGATTTTAGAACAAGAACTTGAATTTTCTAAGAAAACTAGGGCTTAGGAATTTTGCTTTCTTTTCTCTTTCCCCATTTTCTTTAGTTTAAGTGTTAGGAAAATAATAGAATGAATGAAGAGGAGAGGGGGTGGAGTTAGGGTAATAAGTTGGTTTAATAGGCTGAAACCCAAACTCAAAGCCCAATAGAAAAATAGCAAAATTCAACTCAACTCAAAACATATCGATGTTTATACTCAAAAAGGTCATAAACGGCATTTTGGACTCAACGGAAGAGGTCTCGAGTCCTAATTCGACTGTTTGCAAAAAGTAGCATTTCAGACTTTAATCTGATTAACGATGCTATAATTAAATAAAATATTTAAATACACAATCGTAAAATATACGGTTTGTTACAAACTCCCCTCCTTAAAGAAATTGCATCCTCGCAACATTTAAGAAGAAAACAAAGAGTAATAATCATAGAAACATATCAACACAAAAGAAAATTTGATTTAAGAAGTTCACCTCAAAGAGCTCGAGCGAGCAAGTCCAGATGTGTTCGCTTGATGAATTCTATGGATTCCCAAGAACAATCCTTGGGATTTGAGGACCTTTGAACTTTCACAAGTGGGACATCTTTATTACGAAGATGTTTAACCTCTGTAGAAATGACACGAATAGGATGTTGTTCATAAGTCAAATTAGATGAAACTTCAATTTTTTCAACAACACCGGTCTCAAGAATAGAATCGGAATCTCTAAGGCATTTCCGTGGTTGAGAGACGTGGAAGACGTCATCAATAGCAGAAATTGAGCCGGTAATAAAAGACGATAAGCCATGGAACTAATTCGTTCGGTGATGGAAGATGGACCACTATATCGAGGCGCTAATTCTCTCGATCGACTGAAACGCACAACATCCTTCATAGGCGAAACACAAATAAACACCAAATCTACCATACAAAATTCCAAATTCCTTCTTCGGTTATCGGCATAGGACTTTGGTCTACTTTTAGCTTCTTTATTCACACAACATCCTTCAAGATTTTATTCACGTTCTCGGTTTGTCCATCGGACTGAGGATGATAAGCGGTGCTAAAATTAAGTTTTGTTCTCAAAACTTTTTGAAGACTCTTCCAAAATCCACTAGTATATAATGGATCACGATCGCTAACAATAGAAGTAGGAACTACATGCAATTTAACAATCTCTTTAGCATAAAGTTTGGCCAAAAGAGGTATGGTCTGATTGGATCGAACGAGAATAAAATGGGAGGATTTTGTTAGTCTATCCATAATCACCCATAAACTGTCATGACCCAAACGAGATCGAGGAAGACCGTTAATAAATTCCATGGAGACTTGATCCCACTTCCAAACGGGAATTTCTAAAGGTTGCAATAATCCACCGGGCCTTTGATGCCCGGCCTTTATGAGTTGGCAAGTCATGCAACATTTGATAAAGTTAGCAATATCAAATTTCATTCCATCACAATAATAAAGTCGCTTCATATCCGCGTACATTTTACTACTACCGGGATGAATGGTAAATTTAGAACGATGAGAATCTTCTAAAATATCTTTACGAAGAGCACTAATACTTGGCACGATAAGTCTACCAAATTTTCGAATGCCGCCATGAGCATCGATATCGAAGTCTTTCAACCCATCAATATTTCCATCCCTACAACTTTGGAAAAGATGAGCCAATTCAAGATCATGCATTTGAGCATCAAGAATGCTGTTAAAAAGAGAAGGATGAGCCTCAAGGCTACAAAAAACAAGAGATGAAAATGAATCGGATTCACGTTCTCGAATTTCACAAGTAGACAAAGTCTCGAGATCATTCCATCCAGATATCATCATAGAAACAACAGCTTGTTTGCTTGCGACTAAGGGCATCGGCAACACGATTTCCCTTTTCGGGAGTATAAAGAATATCAAGATCATAAGAAGAAAGGAACTCGAGCCAACGTTGTTGATGCAAATTAAGTTCCTTTTGATAAAATAAATAATCCAAAGATTTATGATCGGTGTAGAGAACAAATTTCTCTCCCAAAAGATAATGACGCCAAATTCCAAGGGAGAAAACAACAGCCCCGAGCTTCAAATCAAGAGTGGCATATCTAGTCTCGGCATGCTTTAATTGCCTAGAAGTATGTGCAATAACATGTTCCATTTGCATGAGAACGGCCCCCAAACCAACACGACTAGCATCGGTATAAACAATAAAGTCTTGGTTCCCTTCGGGAATCACAAGAATAGGATCATCGGAAAAGAGTTCTTTTAGTTACTGAATAGAAGCTTCACATTTTTATGACCAAATGTACTTAACTCCCTTCTTTGTCAAACTAGTAATAGGTATGGAAATTTTAGAAAAGTCCTTCATGAAATGACGGTAATAGCCGCCAATCAAAGAAAGCTACGAATTTTCGTCACACTCTCTGGTCTCTTCCAATTTTGAATCGCTTCAATCTTTGAAGGATCCAAGGAAATTCCGGATTTAGAAATGATATGTCCTAAAATTTTCACATGAAATTTCCAAAAGTGGTACTTAGAAATTTTTTCTTTCAGTTGATTGCTCCTAAGAGTTTCCAACACAATCGGAAGATGTTTTTCATGCTCTTCCTCGGTTTTAGAATAAACAAGAATATCATCTATAAATATGAGAATGAATCGATCGGGGAAGTCTTTGAAAACTCGATTCATAAGGTCAACAAAATAAGCTGGAGCATTGGTTAAGCCAAATGGCATAATAAACCATTCATAAGATCCATAACAAGTACGGAACGATGTCAAATGGATGCTATCTTCTGCAATACGAAGCTGATGAAAACCGGTTCCTAAGTCTAACTGTGAAAAGACTCTAGCACCACTAAGTTGAACAAATAAATCATTGATCCGAGGTAAGGGATATTTATTCTTAATGGTGAGATCATTAAGTCTACGATAGTCAACGCAAAGCCTAAGTGTACCATCAGATTTCTTCACAAAAATTGATGAAGCTCCCCAAGGAGAGAAACTAAAATGAATAAACCGCTTCGCTTCCAATTCGGATAATTGCTTACGCATCTCCTCATTTTCCTTATTGGACATACGATAAGTAGGACGAGTAATAGGTAGAGCTCTAGGGATTAGATTAATTCTGAACTCAATTGCGCGCTTAGGGGGTAATCCTAAAACAGGCTCAAATATATCGGGAAATTCACGAACAACGTGAATGAGAGAAATAACATCTTCCTCATCATCATTATCATCATCATGTGGATTTAGAGAATATAAGGATGCTACCAAATTGGAATCTGAATCATTAATTACGATAGAAATCTGCTTAACAGATTGAGGATGTCGAAGATGTATTGTCCTCTCAGGACATGGGATGTGGGCTTCATAAAGGTTAAGCCAATCCATTCCTAAAATCATTCTGAAACCTAAGTAACGCATAACATGCAAATCGGCTTAGAACGCATAATCACATAAAATAATCTCAACATCTTTACAAAGTAAATTGAGTGTTGTAGATCCATCAACCAGATTCGCAATTCTCAATGGAGTCATCCAGCCCATAACATTTAAAGAAAAAATATCAAAAAGTTCTTTTGATATAAAAGAGTGGGATGCGCCCATGTCGAAAAGAACTCGAATAGGAAGATCACGAAACGTAATAATATCATCAAGGATAGAATGAGAAATACCTTGACCACGAGAAGTGTTACTAGGAGCTTGCACAATATTTAGCTTTCCCTCATTCTTGCTTTGAAGTTTGGGACATGAAGATATAGTATGACCTGAACTTTTGCAATAGCGACAAACAAGGGGCTTCGGACGCTTATTTTCATAATGGTCCTTAGAACCAAATTGTAGCATTCTCCACGACTAGAAGTAGGAGTCTTTGCTACGAAAGTTTCTTGCTTCCCTTTCTTGTAGGGATTAGGGTTGAACTTAATAGGCCTCTTCTTGTTTTTTTTGAAGTTCTGTTTGGCACCCATAACTTCAACATCACTTTCTTTATCGGTCTCTTTAAGTTGAAAAGCTATATCAACAAGCTGATTGAAAGAAACATCTAATTTCAGAAGTAATGGCTTTTGAGGTTCTTATTCAACCAATAAATAAACCTCCGATTTTTCTTCAATGGTGTATTAATATACTCGACCCCATATTTAGAGAGAGATTCAAAAGATGCAATGTAATCCGTCATAGAAGATTCACCTTGAACAAGGTCAATAAAGCGTCGAGCAAAAGTTGCTTTTTCAACCTTCGGCACAAACTTCAATTCGAATCTTCCTGGCATTACCCCAAGTAAGATCTGCTTCTATAATTTCCAAGATCAAATGCTCTTACCAATCTAATGTTCTTTCCTGGAGCATGCTAGAAGCCATTTGGACACGATGTTGATCTATAAGATTCATGCGGGAAAATATGCGATCGCATGTTCTAAGCCAAGCTTGGACTTCTATAACGCTTTCGGAACCCTTGAATGGCTTACCCAAATTGGTATAATCACTGCACAAGCGTGCAAACCCGGATTTAGGGTGGGTAGGCTCAGGAATAGGTCCAGCAGCTTGAGCATTCCTTACAAGATCCAAAAGCTGTTGGGCACATATGAATACTCTATCCTGAGGAGTAGCACTGGATTGACCGGCGCTGGGTCGGCCAGGTCTAACTATTTCTCTTGTTTAAGAAAGAAAGAAAGAAGAGGAAAAAGATTATTCTCAAAATGAATATCAAACAATTATGATTGATAAAACAAGGCATCATAAAAGAATTTAGGATAGAACAGGTCCTATGACTCGGATAAATCCTAAGGCACGATTCCTAAGAAAGACTTAGAACAAAATATCCTTGCTATAAAATTCTACATTTTTCCGAAGTTTGGCTTTGATACCAAACTATGACGCCCCACCTCTATACTCACACTAGCCAAGGGCACTAATGCCATCAAGTAGTGTGAAGAATAAGGATGTTAAGGAGCGACCATTTGTGTAATTGCTTAGTGTGAGCACCGATATGCCAGATAGTATTTCATGCATTTCATTTCAAGAGGAAATCCGACATATCAAGTACAAACTCAAAGCTACTGCACAGTGGCTATGTGGTCTTGGGAAAAAATATAAAATAAGCATAACACAAATCAGTCACAGATATTCATATCACTAAGGCGGAAACAGATATGAATATATCACATAAAAGTGTACATCAAAGCAGTGGTCATATAAGATCCACTACATCACAAAAGAATAGATATAAGTGCTAGAAAAAAGAATATGTATACATTAAAGAGTCTCTATCTCAAATGTATACAACAAAAACTACTAAGCTAAGTAGTTAGCCAAAAGTCAGCTGACGGACCCTGATAAGAAGTCAAGCAGAAGCACCTATAACACATCGGTCTGACCGGAGTATTATTTAAGAAGAAAATAATAAATGGATCTGTCTAGATATAAATATCATATAAAATGAGATAGGATAAGGGATATGACAAAATCGTATGATAACAATAATGCCATAGTATGACAAGTATACACTAAATAACAACAAAAATCATACAACATCTCAAACTTCCTCAAAACACCAAAAGAATGTCATATTCTTTAGCTTATTCACCAAGCCACAAATATTGACCAAGCTTCTCAATATAAATCACAAAAATTGGTGGAACATAAGTTCTAGAAAGCATCAGTTAGAAATCCGGAAATCACAAAGGGGGAGGCCTATCACAAACAGGAGCATGAAAACTCACCGACACATGCATCACACACGTAACGATATTCCATGGTCGCTAACCATCAATTTTGAGTCGAGGCTCCACAAACGGCCCAATGACCATGGGTTGCTACCCCACCAATTATGAGCCGAAACTCTACAAATGGGGTTTAGTCCCCCCACACAAAGAAAGAGACATCGCACATCGCTAGTCTAAATCATAAAATGATCATCATTGATCGATAAGTGTAAATTATATTAAGTTAGTAAATAAAAGAATTTAGCTTCATGTCCCATAACCACTGGCTTAACTTAAATATTTACGAACAAATTGTAGATTTCCACTTGAAAATTGTCTAAGGTTTCAATCGAATAAGTCCAAGAATTAACCGTCGAAGTAAATGCAAGTGTTTCATACCACTTGTTTTTCTAAGTCGTTTAAATGGATTTCTCGAACAAATGAGGTAAAGATTTGTATATACTAATAGATTGGAAAACGGTTTTAAAAGCGAGCTTCATATTGAAAGTAAATGTTGAAATCGTTTTGATGAAAGAGTTTTAGTATTTACTACTAGTATAGAAACCTTTGTATTTTAAAGTGACAAATCACAGAATTGATTGTAAAAACAATCAGTCAACCAAAAATTCACATTTGACGACGTGAATTAAATCCGTAAAAAAAAATCGATATCAAATCCATCAAATAGATAATCCTAAAAATCCAAAAAAGAAGTCATCAAAATTGATAATAAATGATAACAACTAACCGAATCAATAAAAATCGATTAAAATTTGAAATCAACTCAAAAACAGCAAAAATTGGCAAAATTGATAGTTCCTGACTCTGGTAGGTATTTCCAGACATCTGGCACTAGGTTTTGAAAATATATGTGCTTTTCACCTTTCTCTTTTTAATTCTAGAACCATTTCATATGTCTGGAATTTTCAACTAGACGTCTGAATTTGGTTCCAGATGTTTGGATTTTGTTCCAGACGTTTGGATTATGTCTCCGTCCTTTTTTTCTATTTTTAGAACTACTTCAGAGGTCTGCAATTTTCAACCAGATGTTTGAATTTGGTTTCAAATGTTTGATTTTTGTTTCAGACGTCTGAATTTTTCTGCTAGGCAAAAAAATAGCCTAGCCCAAAGAGGGCAAATCCAAACCGAAATGTGATCGAACGAGAGATGGATAATAGGGATTTATGCCAGACAACCTAGCACTATAGGCTCTTCGATACACCACCAAAAACATTTTCAAACATCCAAGATAGGATCTTTAAAGATTTTGACTTCAAAACACCAAAATTTGGAAAATTCACAAAATCAATTCAAATCAAAAGCAAATGAACATGAATAGATGTTAGGAATTCATACCTAACGACAATGAAAGTTATATACATAGAGGTGAGTAAAAATAACTCATTTTTAACCTTAAAAATAACAAGTGAGAAGCTTTAAAATAAAGCAAGACCAATTCCTCTTCGATACACCTCTAGAATCTTCAATCTATTATCAAAGGTGAAGTTTTTCCTAAGTTAGGGTTTAGGAATTTTTGAGAATTGAAGAGAGATTAAAATGGAGAAGATGAAGATGATGCTTACCTAAGCTTCTCCTAGATTTTCGAACAAAAACTTGAATTTCCTAAGAAAACTAGGGCTTAGGAATTTTTCTTTCTTTTCTCTTCGCCCGTTTTTCTTTAGTTTAAGTGTTAGGAAAATAATAGAATGAATGAAGAGGTGAGGGGGTGGAGTTAGGGTAATAAATTGAGTTAATGTGCTGAAACTCAAACCCAAAGCCCAATAGAAAAATAGCAAAATTCAACTCAACTCCAAAGATATCGATATTTATACTCAAAAAGGTCGCAAATAGTATTTTGGACTCAATGGAAGTGGTCTCGAGTCCTAATTCGACTGTTTACCAAAAGTAGCATTCCGACTTTAATCCGACCAACGATGCTATATTTAAATAAAATATTTAAATATATAATCGTAAAATATGACGGGCTGTTACATTTTGACATCAGTTTTAGTGAAATAAAATACCGTTCCACTAATTATATTTAATTGGACCCCTGTTGGTTGGATAAATCACTGTTCTGCAATTATTACTGAAAATATCTGATTTTCGACACTTACAAGCAGAAATAAAACCCTGTTCTGCTATTATATTTGTATGGACATCTATTTATTTTTCTAAAAATTATATTGGGCAATATGATGTTGAATTGATTGTTAAAAATAGATTGTTGTGAATATCTATATCTGTTATTCTGGATTGTTATGAAACGAATGGTAATTTGATTAAGTACCAGTGGAATTAATAAGTTTTTCCGATTTAGAGGTTGACTTTTGAACCAAAATTGCTTAAGGATGATTATTATTTATTAATAATATTTTAAAATTATTTAATAAATATTTTGATAATGATTTAATTATTCTATTACTCATAAAAATTATTTAAAAGGATATTTAATTATTGTTTCAAAGCAATTTAATTATTCTAATTTTTAAAAGTATATAAATTACTAATAAAAGTTATTTGTAATGATTTGATTTAGGTTAAATATTACTTAAGGATTAATTAATATTAAGATATTGTTAGTATTCCAAAGATAATTTGTTTAAATATTAGTTATGTTTTAAAATTAATATACTATGTAGTAAACCTTTTACAAAAGAGTAATTTTCTTAAATTAAACTTGGAATATTTATGTTGAAACCTTATAAGTATTATTTTGGGATAGTTATTTAATAAAGCTTTCGAAAAGTAATTGTATACTTTCATGGCGCAATCGGGATGCAGAGATTGCCTACAGTTAAGTTTTGATATCTCTAGGACAGAGATGCAATTTTTGAGCTACGAATCCATAGTTGATACCGTAGAGCACTTTCCATATATTTTCAAGTGGATTTCCTATATTATTGATGGAAATGGTTTATGAATATACTTATCCCTGTGAGATAAGTATATACTTCTTGATTAAGAAGCTCGTCAAGAATTACTTGGTGCTAAACCGTACAGGGTGAGTATTGGATGATTGGATTTCCAACAAATGGTCAAGCTAAGGTACTTCCTCACCGAATAGGTACGCCTCTGGAGGGACGCACTGAGACCTTAACTAGCTCTCTGCCAACACAAGGTCTGGTTACCTCTGTAACTAGGTAACTAACTGTCATGAGTATGCCATCCTCCGGTCATCACCGATCTTTATCCGAGGATCCTCAACACCAACAAATTCCAACAACCACATAAGTTAAGTATCTGGGCTCCATACCATTATACCACCTTTTATCTAGAAGGAAATGCACATACCCTAAAGGGTGCGACCCTCATAACCTTGCCGCATTCTTCTTGTTCCAACCATTTCTGGGTTGTGAGGTTCGACGAGGTCTCGTCCACAAAGCTACGCTTTTCACAAAAGCCATGCTTTGATCAACAAATGATCAGCATCACTTATCATGCCACATTACCAAATTGGAAATATATCGCTAGTAACCATCAACTACATAACCTTTGAGCTCGAACGTCTCAGAGAAGGTTGTTAAGCTAAGAGAATAAATTCTCCGCCACCAAATAGAAATGTATTTGATAGAAACCAGCTTTACATCCCAAAGTGTAATGTCAGACATACAACCATACAAATACCTTATGGGTTCGAACGGAACCGAAGACACTTCAAAGAAGCCCTTGCAAATTAGGGTACCCACAACCTTGATCGGACTCCCCATCACATATGGAAATCTCTATACCGGAGCAACTCAGTGCAGAGACATTCGATAGGTAATCTAACAGTACCTAATCCTGAGGATAGCCGAGAATCTTTTTGATTGCTCGTTCCATACTAGAAATAATTGTGGAAAATTCTTTGATAACATAGATTCCTATTTCTCAATGATATCCCACGATCGAGACAATTGGTTGAATCCCATGAAACCGTCGCTGTGTTCTCTCCCCCGTCATTGGAGAAGCAAATCCACCACCAAAAGCAGAAGCAGGGATCCGGGAAGACAACCCAAGCTAGAGAAGAAAGACTTCATTTTGGCTTTCCTTGATCAATAGGCCGCCATTCCTTTCTTCGACCTCAAGAGTTAGGTAATCCTATTCGTATGCACCGATGAAAACATCAGGGGTTTATCTTTATCCATTTTGATTTGACTGGAATTCATAATTGCTTGAATTGTGTAATCTCCAATTACTGTCATTGGTAACCGACCTAATGCAATTTGTTTATCATTCAATTCATGACGATCATAAGTTGAAAATTCATATTCTTCAGTCATTGATAAACAGTTTGTTGAATTATTGAAATTTAAATTATATAAGTATTAGTGATTTCAGTGGAAATGGAATATTTGATTGAATAATTGTTTATTTGACAGTTAAATAACCGCCTATCAAAACTGAACAAAAACGTAACTTTGTGAATATCTAGGAGAAACATGAGGACAATATGGTACAGTTATTATTTGAGGTGCTATGCTGTATGTATATACTCGTTTCTTTCTTCTAGGACGATCATAATGAAATCCGTCCACTAACGTTTACGAGATGATCTTCAAACTTATTTTCGTCTGTTTACTTCCTAAAGAACCGAGGTCGAGTTTACCGAAAATATCGAACGTTATTTAGAAGTGACTGGGATCAGATAAGTTATCTGAAAACCACTTCGACCTAAGGATTACATTTTCGAAGTGAAGACAAGAGCATGGAATTAAAGATGGAGCATTGAAATACAAGGGCTAATCACTACTAATCCTCAGGATGATTCCAAATGGATGTAGTAGGAATAGTGCCTTCAGTTTCATTCAGACCTAGAATCGACTTGTATGGATGAATGCTATCAATACATTATCATTAAAGGAAAATGAGCATTCTAAGTGTAAATTCCTTAAAAAGGAAATTGTAGCCTTAAGCCTCATCAACAAGAAATGACTGAAAATCAGGGAAGGTGCAACAAGGCTCAGTGGGTTGCTCCCAATTAAGGTATGTTTATCACCTTTCTAGATATCCTTAGATATTATATACGGTGCATGGAAGGAACTCAGAGAGGATGGGAACACCCAAGGAGATAACATATTCGGTCTATCCAGATTAAGGGTAGTTCGGTCTTGTAATCCAGTGCCTAGTCATTTGTATGGAATCCGTTCTCCAATACAAACCTTTACAGTTTTGGTTGTAGAGCCTAGTATGCTGGAATTTAATTATTGTAACAATTTCAGCTATTTGAATAAATATTTTGCTTTGACACTATTTAATATCACCGGATTTTCTATAAAAAGGGTTTTGGTTACCGTATGGGAAAACCCCTTTGTGTTTATATATGGCGTGGTCTTACGGGATACCTTTGATTTTAAAAGGATTTTAAAAGTTATAATGAATAAAATTCCTTATAGTTTAAATTCTTATACTGGTTTTACCAGACTGACTCCGACGTAATTTTTCCTATATGCTCGGGTCAGATCGAGCATATTTCCAAGTTTAGCTGGAAGGATTGGAGCTTCAAGAGCGGGGCTGGAGGCCTAGAGACATATTTACATAGATGATTATATTTCCACTTCTTTTAGTTGTGCTTATCAACAATTGTAAGGACAAGGTGTTATAACTGTCGGTGCAGTATAGGTTAGTATGCCCTGATGATTGTTATTTGTATTATAGACATTATGGTTTTGTTTTATGTAAAGATTTATTCTATATTATAGATGATTCGTTCCGCTGTGAGATTCTATGTTGTTTTATACTTTTTCTGTCTTTCTATCTTCTATTTATTTTCTTTCTTTTAACTATCTGCCTTTCCGTACAATCCGGGCTGAACAAGTGTGGAAATTGTTGGTTTAAATTCGTACGGAAAAGTGGGTTATGACAATATTTGTGTGTATGAGTGCGCATGTGTGTGTTTTGTGCATGCGCGTGTTTATTTATTAATCATAACATTTTGATACATATATTTGTTACAATTTACAAAATAATTTATTTGTTTGTTTGAACTTTTCCATTTTTTAATCTTATTGTGAATGTTTGAAAATAAATTATTTTTATTAATAAAATACAAAATTTCAAAAAGAGAAATAATAAGATTCAAACATCGAATATGCTTATCTACTTAAAATAACAACAACAAAAGATCGTATTAACACTTGATTATTTTAATTGTCTTATTAACATCTTCCATAGTTTTGTAAACATGTGATTTTTTACTAATATTCTTTTACCTAAAGACAAAGAAATTTTTTACCTAAAAACATAGAAATAAGGATTCTAATATATTTCATAAAAAAGTGCACTTAACATATCTGAACTTGAGGCCCACTTTAAATCAGGGCAAGGAAAAAAGATTTTTTGACAAGAACCATTATTCAAGTGGTTAAACGATTCGGCCACGGTTCGAAAGGTCACAAGTTCGAAACTTGCACAGCGTGATTCGAATGTTTATTGACACGTGATATGTTGTCCTGGTCACATGTTGTATATAAAGTACCATTTCAAAAAAAGGATTTATTATAAAATATGTCAGGTAAACTAAAATCATTTGGATTCAAACTTGGGTGTCTCTTGATAATATAGTTAATATGGGATAGAGAATTATTCAGACAATTTTCCATGAATGTTCAACTAAAAAGGGAAAATAATAAAGTTTGATGAATTTTTTTGGAAATTTAATAGTAAATAAAGTACTTAGAGAAGATTGGTAGACACTTGATTAAGACGATGGAAGGAACTATATGTTATTGGCTTAAAAGGAAAAAATGCATGAGAAAAATGGAGTTATATATTGAAAATATATAGGAAAATCACTATTCAATTATTAGTGGTGGTTGGAAAGGAAGAACCACAAGTTGTTAATGAAAAGAACTATGGTAGATCAATACTACCATAGTTAATTGAAGAATTAATTTAACTTAGGAAATTTTGGATTTAATATTTTATACAATTTCTTTCGTAGAACACAGAGATGAAAAAAGAGTGAAATAAGAAAAACAAAAGTTAAAAAATATGAGTTGGACAGAAATAAGGAAAGAAAGACCAAGAAAAAACTTATCCATTAGTAAGGCAAAATACTTCATGACACTTGAGTTACCTTTATGTTAATCTTTTTATTTAAAGAAAAAGAGAAGAAATGATATGTTTTTTCGAACATTGTGAAGCTTGGATTATTTTTTTTCTCTTGAAAATCATGATATAATAGACAAATTAGGCTTGATTTATTGAATATATAACATTGCATTAGTATTTTCAACTTTATTATTTTCGAATTTGATAGTAATAAATGAAAAATAAAGTTCGCGGTTCTATATATATGTATGTCTACATGTATGTATGTTTGTATATGTGTGTATGGAACTTGGAAGCACGATCAAAAGGACTAGAAGGTTGAACTCCAAAAAGTTGGATGGAAAAATGGCTAAGGCTATAGCTCGACACCGAGCTATCATAAGTTGGAATTGACCTATAAATCCTCCCCATTTCACTTTCTAAATACCATACACCTCTTGGGCCGCCGAGCTACCATAGGTTGGTATTACCTACGAGTCCTCCCCATTTCACTTTCTAAACACCATTCACCTTTTATGCTACTCCAATAACTTATGCTCAAGTGATTTTACAATGATGTGGATGAGCAATTTGAAGGATTAGCGAGAAGAAAGCCAAGAAAGCGGGAAATTCAAGTTGTATCAAGAAGATCGCAAGATTCAACTCAAAGCCAAATAAAAAGGAATTAGAACAACTTGACTAGATGAAAGAAAAGCAAAGCAAGTGGAATGATTCAACTTGCACCAAGATACATAACTCAGTATCGAGTTATAGATGTATCAGTATCGAGCTATAGTTTTGGCTCAATGATCTTCAATTTCTCTTGTGTGACTTCAAGCTTTCTTCTAGACCAAGTGCAAGTGGGATTTTGACCCATTACCTCTATTTCAATATAAATACAAGCTTGGCTACAACTAAAACTGGATCTAATCTCTCTACCAATGAAGGCTTCTTCTTCTTCTTTACATTTTATATTTTCTCCATTAGAGTCGCCTAGGAAGCTACTATTCGTTGTTCTAGGACTTATACCAGGAAATCTCTAGTACTAGTGACCCTCGAACACTCTAGAAACTCCATTGTAAATCTAAGAACTACTGGATTGCGGTCAGATTTGATATAACTAGTTATAATACAGAGAGAGAACAACTATAACAATGATTAGGGTGGACATAGGCCGGAGATTATGCTGAACCACTATAAAAGTTCTTATGCCTCCTTTTACTTTTCCAGCCATTTCTTTAATTTTTAATAGAACTGGTGCTTTCATCTAATTTTTGGGTTTTGATCTTTTTCTGGGTTAACATTTTAGTGCTTTCACTAAGAACGAACTAGATCTGAAGGCTTGAAGTTTGAATATGATATTTGGAGAAGATAAAGAGGCCTAACACTAAATCTAAAGCCGAGGGAGCTAATCAAAACCTAGAGCAAGCAATGAGTTGTTCTCAAATTCTCATCGATCCATCTAGTGACCAGAGAAGAGATGAAAAAATGATGAAGGATATGCAAGATGGAACGATAACTAGATAATTGAAAATGCTTGATGTATTTTCCAAAGGATGTGATAGCAAGGAATAGCAAGAGCTATTGAAATCCAGAACCAACGATAAGAAGATAATGCAGAAATATCTAGGGTTGGAGCAGAGCACACTAGAAAATTGCCCCTACAAGCAGAACAACTTGGTATCAGCCTAAATCTACTCGGAATCGAGAGAACAATACTCAGGGTGAAATTTGGTGTGACTGTTGGAATACCAGGAGCAAATGGTGCTGGAGCTAGAAACACAAATCAGAATGCAATGTGCAACATCCAAAGTAGTATGTGTCAGGGCTTCTCTTTAGAAAAGGAGGACAGAATGAAGCAGAAGAGCATGTTAAAACACTAATGTCCATCCAGGAGAGTACATGCCAGAGTATGTGTTAGAGTTGTCCTACAAGAGTAGAGGGCAGAACAACGCTTTCGGTCGAAGACTATCACTGGATGGTGAAACTGAGTTGCTAAGTTGGTATGGAGGATAATTTCAAGGTGGACACCCAAATCAAAGATTAGAGGACATAAGCAGGAATTAATCCACTTCTAATATCTAAAATGTGAGGAATCCTCCTGATTTTAAGCATTCGACGTTGGAAATGTATAATGGAAAGTTGGATCTGATGGTTCATCTGATATGATACATAAGGCATATGGAGGTGTTGGGTGCTTTTAAGGAGGTAATAGAGCGGTGCTTCCCATTGTACTTACGGACTTGGCGGTGATATGGTTTAGAAAACAGAGGATGGGTCCATAAACATGTGGACCGATTTAGTGAATAAGTTCTTAAGACAATTCGAAGTTCACGTCCCGCGACCAAAGGATGTGATGATGCTATCAAGCATGAAAAATATGGTCGGAGAGACACTTAGAAGATATTTGACAAGGTTCAATGCGGTAGCTACAACCGTCAATAAACATATCCATTTATAATCTTAAGGTAGCAACATCTAGGGTAGCGAACAAAACCAACTTCAAAGTTGCACTGGAAAGGAATCCACCAATGGATCTTGTGGAATACACATCTACAACCATATTTTTTAGGTGATAGAAAGCATTGAACTCACTTTTATCGTTGGAAAATAATTCTGATGATGACTGCAGCATTATCGGTGTTAATTTTCAAGTTTTTAAGTGGAGAGTGCTACATAGCAATATGTTATAGAATTGTTTGACAAAACATATTTTGATTTCAGCCCCAAAATTTGATTTGATTTACAAAAGGAAATAGGTATATTATTATTTTAAATGTTTTTGAGAAAATTAGTAATAGCTTTACTTGAAAATATTTTAAGGCGTAAATATTTTTCAAAGGAAATTTTTAAGTAAGGTATATTTTTCTTTGAATTGGTTTGGGAAATGAGTCTCGATTTGTTTTATGATGATTTGAATAATCTTTTAAGTGACGATCAGATATTTACCGAACATTGTAGTGCACTTAGTATTATTCTCTTTATCGTTGTACAATCGAAATGAGTTCGAATCGGAACATACCCAAAGCAAGTTGGTAGTTCATATTTTTATTAAACTATTTGTGAAAATATATGCAGTATTGTTTCAAAAAGGGAATTCGGGAAAAGAAAATGTATTTTTATGTCCACTAATTCAAGTGGCCTGGAAATAACGAAAAATAGGAAAGAGATGTATTCGGATGATAAACACCTATCTTAAGTATTACCCTTCTTGGTAAGAGAATGTTTGATACTATTTGATAGTACCCAGTTCCTTGGTATTATTATAGAGTTACTCGGGCTATATGCATATTTTTTATGAACAAAATATATAGTATCATTTCAAAAGAGATTTTGAAATAAAAATGGATATTTGAATCTTGAACTTACTTAAAGAGACAAATTCAAAATAAAAGATTGAAACCAATTAATAGTATATAACCTCAGGTTGTAGTGGGGAATTATACAAATTTATGAGCTTACGTTAGGTTTATGAGAATGTTTCCACAAATAGTTATGGGAAGTTAAATGGTTAGGGTTCTGGGTTGGCTTCTTTCCTTCTTTGTTTTAGTTGAGAAGAAATTTCGGGGTCAAAATTCTTTTAAGGGGAAAAGAATGTAACGGCCAAATTTTTTTCACTTTGATTTTAAGAATATTTAATTAATCTTAAATATTCGATCAATGGTTTATAAATAAAAAGAAAATCAATTCAGTATATAATTTATAGGATTTGCCTTAAATTTTAATTGGGAATATCTGTTGACGCACTGTACGGAAAATGTTGGTATTTTTGAAATTTAATGAAATTTTATAACTAGTGTATTTTAAAATTGTTTTGCGATCGTGTTACATTGTTGTTCGTGATCATATTTTTATTTCTATCATTCATGGTCCATATGTGAACGTGATTCTATGTAGCAGAGTGCCGCAAATCGTTCCTTAAAATGTTTTTGTTTATATTATATCAAATTCAAAAAATTTCAAAACATACCTTGATAGTGATTGATTTGAATGAGTTGTTGTAATGACCAGAATTTTCGACCCTCGAAAATCGACACAAATACATCCTCATGCCACAAATCCAAGTGCCGAAAATCCCGATTATTAGGGAAAAAAGGAAATAAAGATAGAACAGAATATCACGCGAATGGAATAATGTATATTATTTCAATATATAATCTTTACGGTGGAAAATTTAGATTATAATATCAGGGTCTAACCTAGATTTATCTTGGATAGTTATAAACCATCTGTTGTTACAAATGCTAGAAAATAAAAATAAATGTAATCGATGCAGTGGATAATAGAATACGTCCATATGTAGATGAAGATCTCAACTCTCCTCTGGAGACTCCAAGTGTCTACAACTAAACTGAAACTACTCGAATCTAACCCAGGTAATAAAAATACCCAAATCAGGCTTGATAAACAAGCATGAGAAACTCGAACCATAAACATATGACAGAGTCACAGATGGGTACTATACAAAAACCTTTGAAAAGAATAGTTTCTCATAAGATCATGCCATTTATAAAGACGGATGGGTTTTTACATTACAATAGTCAAAATATTTTGTACGGAAAATCATTTTGAGTTATTATTAATGACATCAGTTTGAAAACACTTTCAAATAAATATATATAAAAAGAAAGTATCAATACCCAAACTATGGTAATATATCTGGATTAGGTCAGTGGAATATACCAAACGAAATATATGATACCAAAAGGGATAGTTGAAATGTTTGCAAAGCATTACAACTATTTAGGGACTATAATCAAAAGCATATAGCTCGTATTTGGAATTGATTTCCAAAATGATAGGGAGCTAGTGGTCTTTTCCATCGATCCACGCATAACAACCATAGTTCCTGCAGTGACTTTATAACTTGTCTCAAGGTAGCCACTTGGAACTGTACTTGGTACGCTACTATAGTACAATGTATTTGCTCAATGGCTTTACATGGTCTCCATCAGCCTCTAATACCTGTCCACTTCATCATTTTAAGGCAATACATGCTTTGCTGCAAGAGTTGCCTTTAATTTCTCATAACTGATATCCCAAAATATGTCCTGCAAATCACATGGTATCCTATATCATTCTTGGGACGTGAGGATCGTGAGGTTGCACTTTTTTCTTCATAAAGTCAAATTTTGTTTTTCACAATGCCGCACTTTATTTTTCCACAAAGCACATTCCACTTAGAATGCAACATTGTCATTCCTTATCACACAACCGATTTCTACGAAAGTATAACTTCTGAGCTTGTACGTCTAAGGAAAGGGTGTTAAGCTATGTGGAGTTGCCTCTTCTGCCACCAAGCAGATAATATATTGATAGATATCAACTCATATGATCAGAAATGCAATATCAAACACTCGTCTATACAAGTTTGTTCTAGGACTGAACGAAACTAAAGGCACTTCTCCTACTACATCTTTTTTTGGGGAATCACCCCTAGGATCAGTAGCGATAAGTCCATGCATTATGAATATTTCAAACCATGATAGGATCACTGCTATAATAAATGTCTCTATATTGGAAGTGACCCAAAGAATGTGAACAAGTGGTCCTTCCACTATGAAGATCTTCGGTCTTCAATAGAACGAAGATTTCAAGACTTGTGACGGCAATCCCAACATTCTAAAGAACTTCGATCTTCAATAATAATCATCTTCAATATGTCTTCACTTCCCAAAGAATACATTTTTTCGAAGTGGTTTTCAGATAGGAATAACCCAAATCCAACCCGGTTTCACCAAACCAACCAACGATAAAAATGCATTTTGGTATATAGATGATCATTACATAACATTCAATTAATTAACCTTTTTATTTAAATCAAACTTCTCTTAGAGAATATTCATTGAATCATTTCTTTATCTTTTTCAGAGTATATGGAATCATTAAGCCTCATTTATCAAATCCTTGGTTGATTAAAACCCTTTTTTAAATCTTAGAATAATTCTAAATCATTTCACTTTTTTACATAGGAAAAATATTTTCAATTTTTTTATTTAATCTCATATTGAAAAACATTATTGAGTAAAAAGTACCATGGATCAATTTCCATATTCAACCTTTACTATTCGTCGAATAATGGTGAAATTAACTTTTAAATTCACATGGATAGCATGGATTCCCTCCTCAAAATTTAATAACAAGTATAAGAAGTTTATTTCTATGCAATCGAAGTTGTTTGAGTTTGGAAAATTAGATATTCAATACATTGGGAAATTTTGATCCAAGTAAATCAAATTTACTATCCCCTCCGTTGGGCCAGTCCGTGTAGCTAAGGAGGGTTGGCAATTGGTTTCCTAAACCCAAGCCTAGAGACTGCCTCTTTGTCTCCTACAAGGTGGTCAAGTTATTTGATCGAATCTAAATATTTTAACATACTTAATTTACTTTTAATTATTTTAGAGCATCCGGGCTTTCCTTCGAACTGTTCCATTCCTTGATCGTATTTTCTGTGACACTTACAAATGGAACATACGTACTAGTCTTTTCTGCATATTATTTTTTAAACCTCTTAATCATCTTTAAATTGATTAATTATTCATTTGAAAAGGTTCACACAAGATTTGGAAAAGAATTATTAAGTTAAAAACATTGTTTGCAAATGTTATTAAAAAGTGCTGCAAAATAGAACTGCAAATATTGTTTTAAAAGCCATATTGATCAAAATGACTTTTCTATCTTTTGGAAATTTATTTATATGACTCAAATCTCATTTAAAACCTTTTTAAAGGATTTATAAAATTTAATCCATATTTTTAAATAATTAAAAATTATCAAGTTAAAGGAATTTCCTTTATCGATTTCGATCTGCAAAACCGCGCTTATTTTGAAAAATTATTTTGGACTTACTTAAAAATATACAAGATGAAATCTTGATTTTCATTCTTCATTTGAAAGCTATGGATATAGTATTTTGAAAAAAATCGTATCTTAAAGAATTCCAAGTTATATTACATTCTATATACTTGTTTGAGTTTTACAACATGAAATCGCGGCTACCATTACGCGATGCACCTAGTTTTGACATGTTTTTTTTTCAATTTTTTTGGACTTCATGGACACATTCTTCAATGTTTATGATACATTTCTAAATCATTTTAAACCCATTTAAACAAATACTTCTTATATTTCAAACTCATTTTCCATTCCATTTTATATTATAATATTATATTATTATAATATTCTTTTTAAAGCTTCTAGATATTAAAATCATTAAGCGACTAAACTCCACACACATATTATTTATGTATTAAATTTCCATTTAATTAACTATGGTTAAGTACTACCTATTTCCCTTGTCATTTATCCGTGATGATCTGCTTTTCTTTCACCTAAAGACGACATTTAATACATCCTTGGTATTCATACGCCAATTGTCTATGTATCCGAAAGACAGTTCGTGGGATAAATAAAATAAAAGACAATAAAACAAATACAGATTTTTCTCACAAATGACATTTACATATACATCATAACATAATAGTACATATAGTTACTCCAAAATGTTATATTAAAGTTAAAACAAGTACTATTCCCTACAAGGACAGCTATATCAGCCTACCTAAATTACTAATACATAATGTATAGTCACGGTGGAAGTAAACATAACTACTAGATATAGTGAAAGCTTCTACTCCATATTGCTTCCTAAAATGCTCCAAAAAAACCCGACTACCCGACTACTTATAAAAATTTGAGTACGTAAGGGTTTAAGGGAAAGAAATAAAACATCAGGTTAGAAATGGGCCCAGTGTGAGTAAAGTATAAGTTTAAATTTATAAAAACCTTCAAATTAAAGTTATCTCGTAAGATCACTTCGCACATAAACATGGATCGGTTTTTATCTTACGAAAGCCAAAACATTTTTATATAAAATCTTGTAATATTATTGTAATGTCTAGCTTTAAAATAAATATGGAATCATAGTCGAAATTGTTACATTATTAAATTTCAGCATAATAGGTACATTATCAAGTCCGAAGGCTTGTATTGGAAAATGAATTCTAACAGTGACAAGGTAAGGGACTACCTTCGGTATGGTACACCTCTAGATAAAATGTAAGTAGGGTCGGACCTTGAACTTGGCCTACCCCTGCTAACACTGAACCAGTCTACTCCTGAACTTGGATAGCACCGAATATTATGATCACCCCTTGGTTGTGATCAACAACTATAAGGGGATCTCAAAGCATATGTAAACCATAAATATCGCTCTAGATTTGGTGATGGTCATACCTTAATGCGCACAACCCACATAGCCCTGCTGCATCTACCATGTTTTAGCCACCTTCAGGTTGTGAGGCTTAAGGGTATGCATTTACCTTCTTCCTAGCATACCATTTTGGAATGCAAACATTACCCTCCAGCATCCAATGCAATGATAGCATTTATCCATGAAAGTTATGTTGGGATCGGACAAATATTCGACATTTACTATCTTCCATTTCTGGAATCACCCTTAAGAAGAATAGTACAGCTCCATAACATACTTCATAATGTTCTATGGTTAACGTTATTAGTTTGAAATTGTTCGAATAAATCATACTTATCCAAAACCGGTGTCTCTAAACTAAGCGGTAATTTTCGGCTAACTTAGTTTTGGTTCTCTTGGAAGTATACCGCTAGTATTCAAGTCCTCATCGAGGAACTTGAATAGACACCACATACTTCTTGCGTTAAAATAGGTCAAGTTATAAATAGCAGACAATCCGCTACTTTGGATAATTATATAGAGTTTTCATATGGATAACCATATGCTTAATTGAAACATAACCCATTAATAGACATTAACCCTCCCATATCTATCACATTTTCGATATTTCGGCCATACTCTATCCCTCGCCAAGAAATAACTTCTAGATCTCACATACAGAGGATCACCCTATTCATTGGCTTTTAGTGCTAACTATGGGATGACTTACTTCCCATAAATGTGTCACCACATTAGCATTGGTTTCATATTTGTTTGAGGTTACTTAAGGGTAATCGACACAGAAATCCCTTGATTTAAAACATTTTAAAAAAAAGTTTGAACAAAATCGATATTTTAGAAAAAAAGCAATTTTAAACCCTTACATATTGATTAAATGATAAATTTAACCCTTATTAAATAATAATTAAATCTTTAAGTCTTAATTACAATATTAGTTAAATTCAATCAATCAATAACTAATTAATAATTAATTAAATCCTATTTTTATAAATAATTTGATTAATAGTTAATCTTTAATATATAATTAACCCTTAATTATTATTAATTAATAATTTAATTTATTAACTAATTAAAATTAAATTCATTGATTAACACTTAAGTATTAATTACTTTTATTAACTAATGATTAAGTATTGATTACTTACTTAATTAATTAATTAATTAATCATTTGTTAAATAAATAAATAATGAAATAAAAATTACCTTTTTAATTACTTAACATAAGTTTTAAAACATTTTCCAAAAAGATTTCTAAGTGAAAGCATCTTTAGATTTCAAAAAAAGTTCGTTTTCACGAACTACACTTATAGCGACTATTGCTATGCAACCTGAAATTTCCAAACTTGAAATTTATTTTCTAAATCTTCTTTAAAATTTTAACTTTTGGGAACATTTCTACTTTGTAAACATAAAGATGTAGTTTTTGAAAACTAAACAAGTTTTAAATTAAATAAATTTAAGACCAAAGTTCAAACCTTTCAAAAACGGATTTCACAAGTCGCTTAAGTTAGCAAAAGTGCTAACTTTATTAGCATGAACAACATATACCAAGATCATAAACAATATCACAACCTTATTATGACATAATTTTCAAACATAAGCAAGATCATACCTTACTAAATTACTTCATTTAACTTTCAATTTCAAATTTATATAACACCACGTACTCGCACACTTATATACAACCAAATCAACACCATTTCCAAGTATACTTATGCATAACCAATTCAACATCATAAATACTCAAACAAGCATCATATTTAACTAACAAATATACATCATTTATAGAGTTACTTAATTTGAATAAAAGAGCGAGCTATACTCACCAAAAGTGGACTAAACTAAATCAATTTCCTCTAGGATTTGCGCAAGACTTAAATCTTCGGATTTGCTTTGGAAAAATGAAGTATTATGGGATTAGGGTATGGAAAAGTGGTTCGGTCTAGGGGATATTATGCTCAGCCTTGATTGAGTAAGGCAGATGTAGAATTTTCTTATAAGGAAAAGTGATAAATTGGAAGAAAGAAGCTTAAAAAAAGGTTTTAGATTTATAAAAGTGAATGAAAACTAGATTTTTAAACTTGAGAATCTAATTTAAAGGCCATAGAAGTTTACATGAAAGCTTTAGGAGGAAATTTTATGAAATAGAATTGAATGCAAAGTGGTGGAAATGTTAGGAAAATGCCTTATATATTAAATGCAAAAATCAAATTACCATATTACCCTAAAGTATATAATCTTCACTAGATTTTACCTCTTCATTTCACTTATCCCCCTCCCTCCAAATCACGTGAAGAAAATCTCCCCCTTTCATTTCAAAGCCAACATGTTTTAGTTAACTATTGTACTTTATGAAATGATGACAGTTTATGACTTCTTTTTACATATATATCTTTTTAAACTTATTTAACTTTCATAAGATGTTATATCATATTTAAATAACTTAAATGAACACACACACATACACACACACATATATATATATATATGTATTAAAATGTATTTTAACTTAAATATAAATGTTTCTATTTGTTACACAAATGTGCACAAAGTTTCCTAACAAATTTTGGACATCAAAAAGCCAAAAATTCGAAAAACAATTTTCGGTCACATTCTATTTTGTTTTGAACTAATTATTTTTGCAAACAAATTTTAAAAAATATTTTATCATCATTAGTTATTATTTCAAATGATTTAATTGAGTTATAAAATTCATTAATTAATCGTTAGAAATATATTTAAATATCAAAATTTTAAAGTGATCAAATCCTGTATTGTTGCACTCTCCCCCCTTAAAATAATTTCATCCCGAAAGTAGACAAATAAAAATGGTATATATATATTATATTTCATAAAACCTATATAATAAACATACCTAAGCTTCCATAGCAAAAAATGCATATATTATATATACTTATATATACAACAAACATTGACTATCCTAACATCAATTCTGGATAGGCTTGCCTAATGCGATCCACTATCTCCCAAGTACAATCTCGGAGATCCTCACTCTACTGAATCTTTACTTACTTCACTACCTTACTGTGCAACCTCTTCTTATCTTGATCTACAATATGAATTGGATGTCTGATCACCATCAAGTTCAGTTCTATTTCCAAATCATCTTGACCGATGATTCAACAATCAACTAAGGGTCGTGAACAAATTTTCTCTATGTGGAAAACATTATGGACCCTCGACAACCTTTCTGGTAATTCAACCTTCTAGGTGAGTGGTCCAATCCTTTTAATAATCTTAAAAGTTCCAATATACCTGGTTGTCAACTTCACGGCCCTTCCGAATCGAAAAACTCCTCTGATTGGGGTAATCTTCACAAATACGGAGTCTCCGACTTCAAATTCCAAATCTCCTCCTTTTATTGACATAACGCTTTTGCCAATCCTGGGCTTCCTTCATTCTTCTCTTTATCACCATAGCCTTTTCAGCAGTTGTTTAGATCATATTTGGTCCACGTACTAGTTGATCTCTAGTCTCAACCGAACATGTTGGTGACTTGCATGGACATCCATAGAGATCTTCGTACATGCCCTCAGAAGATATTCTAGAATCCGGCTCATCCTTTCGGTTTATCCATTCGTTTGGGGGTGATATGATGTGCTCAAGCTTTGCTCCTAAAGCTACTTGCAACGCCTCCCAAAACTGACTAGTGAAGATGGGATCTCGTTCATTTACAATACTCATTGGGACTCTGTGCAATCGAACGTTCTCCCTCATAAAAATTTCCACCAAAGTAACTGTAGTTCTTGCTGGCTTTACCACAATAAAATGAGCGCTCTTCATTTGTTGATCCATGATAACCCACACACATTCATTCCTTTTTCTGGTTCTGGGTAAATCATCGATAAAATCCATTGATATCTTCTCACACTTTCAATTTGGAATTTCCAAGGGTTAAAGTAAACCAACCATCTATTGGTGATCGCCTTTTATCTGTTGACAGTCCAAACATCTGCGGACAAAGATTGAGACATCCCTCTTCATTCTGGCCACCAAAATACGTGTTTCATATCTCGATGCATCTTAGAAACACCTGGATGGATATTTAATTTGGATCTATGACATTCCGATAAAACCTCTTGTTTAAGGCCATCAATATTAGGGACACAGATCCTCTACTTAAGTATGCCTCAATTATCTATCTTTAAACTTGCATATTACCCTCCTCAACATCCTTGATTATCTTTATTAAACGCTCGTCCTCCCTATGTTTGCTAGCAATCCTTTCCAAAAGAGTTGGTCCGACTTCCAAGCAAGTCAACACTACATTCCCACTAAGAGCGTCTGCCACCATATTTACTTTTCCTAGGGTATACAGAATATCCAAGTCGTAGGCTGCCAAAAACTCCAACCATCACTACTGCCTTAGGTTCAGATCCTTCTAAATAAAAAGGTACTATAGAGGCTTGATCTGTGAAGAGCTCGAACTTTTCACCTATTTAAAGAAGGAAATTACTAACTATGGTCCCTAACGATTGGAAAAAAAAAGAAGGGATTCTTACTTAGCAAGTAATGATAGTGAGAGTCTCACGGTGAAAGTTTTCAAAAAAGAAAGCACTACTAAGAAAGAAAGCACTGCCGCTACATCTTCAATGCAAATACTACCACTAATAGAACCAAGTCACGTGTTGCATAATTCTTCTCGTGAGGCTTTAACTGTCTACTTGCATAGTCTATAACTTTTCCATGCTGCATCAACACGCACCCAAACCAACTCTACATGCGCCCGTATAAACAGTTAACCCTTCTTCTCCATCAATAATAGCCAAAATAAGGGCACTCGTTAATCTCTATTTTAACTCGAGAAATGCACTATCACACTTCGGAGTCCACTTGAATTTAACATCCTTCTTTGTTAGCTTGGTTAGGTGAGAGGCGATCTTGGAGTAGTCTTTTATGAAATTTCTATCATAACCTGCCATCCCTAAAAAGCTTCCCACTCCTGTGGGGTTTAGGGTCTTTTGAATTCTTGCACAGCAGCTACCTTAGTAGGATCAACTAAGATGCCATCACTTGATAAAATATGTCCTAGGTACCTCACTTCTGATTGCCAAAAGTAGCACTTAGAAAACTTAGCTTGAAGAACGTTTTTCCCTAACTTTTCCAACACCACTTCCAAGTGGTGTTTGTGTTCTTCCTCACTCTTTGAGTGGATAAGAATATCTTTGATGAAAACCAACACGAACTTATTTAACACATCCCCAAAAACACGATTCATGAGATTAATGAAAAATGCAGGTGCATTGGTCAGCCCAAAAGGCATAACCAACCACTCGTAGAATAAGTCTGGTCCTCTAAAAGTAGTTAAGTGTATACTATCCTTTGCTATCCTTAACTGATGGAAACCCATAGCAAGGACTATTCTGGAAAATACTCTAGCCCCGTGAAGTTGGTCGAACATATCATCTATTCGGGGTAACGGGTACTTATTTTGAATGGTATGCTTATTCAATTCCCTATAATCCATGCATAAGCTTAACGAACCATCAGACTTAGCTAAAAAACCTATTATTGATCCCCTACATGAATGACTCGGCTTAATCAATTCACTTCTCAAAAAATCACCGGTTTGATCCTTTAAATCCCGTTTCTCTCTCCAGGCCATTTTACGCAGGGTTGAATAACAGGTCAGGCATCAGAACTAGATCAGTACAAAATTCAATTTCTCGACGGGGAGAAAAACTACTAATCGGCTTAAAAATACCTAGGAAATCTTAGCAGCTTCTATCCATCCTAACTCCTCCTAGGATGATTCTAGGGCATACAAGAAATTATGAAATAATTTACTAGGCTCATCACAAGGCACCATCGCCAAACTTCTAAGTTTTGTTACCAAAGAATTTTTCTTCTAACACAATACACAATGGATCTATTCTTTGCTAGCCAATCCATACCATGTAAAACATCAAATCAATTAAAATCTAGAACATACAAGTAAGATTAAAAATAGTGGCTAAGGTATGAAGCTCGCACATATTTACAAACCATACATAGATTAGTTACCCCTCCTATGGGGTTTGGCAAACAGAGAGGGTTTTCTATGATTTTAGGGGAAAGTGGAAATTTCTAACCAAATCAAGAGAAATAAAACCATGGGAACCCCAGTATCAAACAAAACTCTAACAAAAACTTCATTAACATTAAAGTACCTTCCAAGACTACCTTCCCCTTCACATCTCTCAAAGTTGAGGGCACATCCTTGATTGCATAAACTTTTGCCTGTTATTCTTTTTTTAACCGTGGGAAGTCCTTAATCATATGCCCAGGTGGTTGACAATTATAACAAAGGGTCTTCTAAACCAACGGAGAGATAGGTCATGTTTGCCAATAAACTTTAGAACTATGACCCTTCTGTTTTTAGTTAAAACTGTTACTTAAGAAATTCACCTTCCGCCTAAGTCAGAAAGTCTTAAGCAAAGGATGAAAGGAAAAGAGTTCAGATTGGACCTTCCGAAGAGTTCGAAGGGATGCAGTCAATAGTATGAAGCAGCTCAAGACCTTTCGAAGGAAATAGAGGGTATTATTCCACAGTATCCAAGAAGCTCTTACCTTTCGAAGAGGGCAAAGAAGTCAGGACAAGGAAATGCAACCCTATAGCAACCTTTTCGAAAGCATAATAAGCCTTTCAGGCCTGTTAGAAAACCTATTGAATACCTTTCCGTGGTATCGAAAGGTTTATGATGAAGGTAACATTCATAGGTTAACAAAGAATGTAAGGCAATCATTCGACAATGTTAAAGGAGGCTCGGCTTTTGGAAACATTCAAGTAAAAAAGTAACCTTTCGATAAAGTCGAAGGGTTCACAATAGCCGAGCAAGAGAGAAACCCTTCGGCACCGTCGAAGGTTTCACATACATATAGATGACTGATCTTCCAACAAGGGCAAAAGGTTCCTAAAAACAAATGAAAGAAAAGAACCTTCGGTGGTGCTTAAGGATCCACGATGACATGCGAGAGGAAAACCTTTCGACAAAGTCATAAGGTTAGCAATTGCATGTAAGAGGGGAACCCTCTAACCCTGTCGAAGGCATAAGGATGAAAGCATGGCCACCGACATCTATAAATAAGACCAGGAGGTGACATCTATAAATAAGACCCAGGAGGTCATGTTTTAGAGGCGGATTTTCTCTAATTCTGATCCTGTAACTTCTTAATTACAGCTCTGTAACCCTAATTGGGTATTGGTTTGGGGAATTTAATAAAAAATGAAGTCTTTTCTTGGATAAAGAGGGAAGTATTAAGATTTGTGAATTACTTTACTGTTTACTTTAATCTTTGCTGGCTTAACTCCAATTTTCAGTTGCCGTTTCTCCGAAAAGTTTTTGTCACCGAAGAGGACGATATTTCATCTTAAACGATCTTGAAAACCATTCGAGGACTTTTATCTTGCACTCTAAACCCTTCGACCACACGGGAAGATTATTTGAATTGACATTCATAAAACCTTTTGGTATCATAGATGCTGTGGATCAAACCTTTCGACAAGTTTCATAACCTATTATATTTCGACAACCTTAACAACTCTTCGAATCCCAAACAGCAACTTGCCTAACCTTTCGGAAAAGGCCAAATCAACTCTCTACCTCGAGAAAGCTAATGAAATTCTATCCTAATCAAGGATAGAATTTACAGGGGAAATCTTATAAAGGCTTAACTAAATCAATGATCATTTCGTATTAACTCAGCCAAACTGAAAGGTTTCTTTAATCTTGTGCCAAGGTCTTTTTGACCACGTCAAAAGGCTAGGTTCAAAGTCTAATCCCAAGTAGAGATACCTAAATGATTCTATAGATAATCAAACCTATGGTATAGATCCGCTTAATCTCGTCATTTGGGGTGACTCAGAGTTAGCAATAGGACATTTATTGAGTTTGAGATTCTAATTTCCACCATTTTCCAATAACTTCTTCTACTTGGATTCTTTGGGGTGTTGACCATAAATTTGGTTAACATTTTGGGTGATAAAGGGAGGGGTTTGAACCTACAAATTGATTGATTTCCTAACATTATAATTTTTTGATTCCCATTGGACCAGTTCTACGTCAAATTCACTTATTTTGGTTTGATCATAGCTAATAGATTTAAGAGGTCTGAACAAGGATCTTCCGACTCAAACTTGATAAGGCTTACCTATGTAATTACCAAAGACTCCAACAAGATAAGGAAAAAGGACTAAGGCTTGAAGCCTTGAAGATTATAAACAAAAAGAAGGCAGAATCTTATGACCCTAAAAGATGGAGCTTGAACCCCTTTCATATGGGACCGACCCTAATTTTTGCACCTGGAAAAAGAATAAGGGGAAGTGACAACATTTTTAATCGAATGAGAAGAACTATTCAGTCATATTCGCAAGGAACAATCATTGAAAAAGAAATGACAAATGACTATTATATTTTCACATACAAATGGAGTAAGATTATAAATGAGGCTTGCCATCAAGAGAGGACTACGGACATATGGAAAAAAATCCTCAATTTAAGAAATAAGGAAGATAAAAGAACTACCCGGTGGAAACATAAAAATTACCAAGGAATTTCCAAACGAAACCTTAAGACTGAAAGAGAAACCCTTGAAGGAAGATCAACGGGTGATAAAAAGGAAACTAGCTCCTCAAAAAGAAATATTTGAACCAAACTACAAAAGAATTAGACATTGGTCCAAGATGGATGAAAAGTCAAAACTTCTTGGAGAATATAATCTGAAAACATCGATTTAAGACATTTATTTTAGAACCAAAGTGGAACTGAATTATGGCCTTCTCAGAAGAAAAAGCCAGGGTTTGAAAGAAGATCTAAGGGATCATATTGCAACTTTCATCTCATAAATGGACATGATACAAACCAATGTAAGGTACTTAGGAAATTGATCTTACACTTTCTAAGATAAGGAAAGCTAAATCAATTTGTAACGGATCGAACAAACAGTGGAACAACGATTTTGTTCTCAAACTAAGAAAGGTCTACATGATCGGAAGAGAAATTCTCCTTAAATTTGGATTACCTAAAATGGTAGGCTACCAATGTTGGTAGAAACCCCTTGGTCGTGCCAAGATAGACAGGTCATGGCACCTCTTGGAGGGAAGGCATAAGCCTTTATCCGCATCAAAGTCAGACATTGCCTGGGTTAAGCGGCACAAGCCCTTTTTTGCGTCCCACTATGTCTTGGATAAAGCACCTCCTGGAGGGAGGATGGGTAATACAATAGTCCCGCCACGCTATGGTCTGGCAAGGTTCTGAAGAAGCCCTTAACTGCAACATGTTATGGCTAGGTTAAGGCGACTCCTGGAGGGAGGTCGGGTAAGTCCTCAGGCCCTGCTTTAGAATAAGCAAGCCGAGCGCACCTGAAACCCGGATGAAATGTCCGAAGGACTAATAAAGTCCGTGCCTTAAATATGCCCCACCAGAAATCGGCATCGCCTAAAATGGCAACCACCAAAAAGTCGGTAATATCTGAAATGACAAATAGCCTGAAATAGGCTCAGCTTAAATGAGCACAAAATTAGACTAAAGACTCTCCGCCTGAAATAGGCCAAAACAAATGGACAAAGAAAACTCAGGCCCGAGAAAGAAAAAGCTTGCAAGACATCATGAAATCCTGAAGATGGAACATCCAACAAACGAAATCAGAAAGAATTCTCTAATTGCTCTTCATAAATATCAACCAGAAATGGTATTCTTGTCTTCTATTACTTATTACCAAAAATGGTACTCTTGTCTTCTGTTACCTATTATCGAAAACGGAATTACTGTCTTATATTATTTACCTGAAACGGTATTTTGGTCTTTCGTTATTAATTACCAGAAATGGAATTCTAGGACATCTGTTATTAATTATTAGAAATGATGCCCTGGAAGTGGCATCCTGGACTTCTATCATTTATCTAAAATGATGTTCTGGACTTCTACTATCAGATATCAGGAAAGGATATTCTGATTATCTATTACTTGCTACCAAAAGCGGTTTTCCAGATTTCCATTACTAGTGCCAAATCAGACTTCTGGTCTTCTATCACTAATAGCAAGGAATGATATCCGGTCTTTTCTTACTCATCGCCAGGCTAAACCCCTAATCCTTTATCGTTAACTACCAAATATGGCATCCTAAACTTCTATTGCCCAAATTCCAAGATTGGTTTTCTGGTCTTTAAATACAAAATACCAGGTTGGATTTGTGATCTTCCACTAGCTATCAATGCCGGATCAGGTATTTCGGACCTCTGTTACTTAATTACAAAATACCATTTTTTGGACATTTACTGTTAATTTCATATTAAGGATCTCAGTATCTTGTCAGCGGATACGAACTTCTGTCTTTATGTCATCTATCATCAGAAATGAAATATTGGGTTTCTATTGCTTATTACCAAGGAAAGGCATTTCGATATTCTAATATTCCATTTTGTTGAAGCCGACATTCTAACTCTCCATCACTTATTACGATGGTGCATCAAAAAAGCAACTGCCGAAATATCTTATTATTCTCTAATACCCAAATTTTGGTCCAGTGGCACCTCATAAAACTCCATCGTCAATACCAAAAATTTGGATGCCAAGGCTACTGATTATTAAAAGCTCTAATCTAGAAGCAAAACCTTTGGACTTCTATCCATTTTAAATAATTTGAATCGAGTCAAAGAATATTACAAGAAGAAGATTGATGCTAAGAGAATCTCCTAATGAGAACTTCAGACCTTTTTATTCTTAGGTTCCCTTGATAACGAGGAATGAATCCAAAAACTACCATGTCAAGATCTCGGTCATAAATGTCCCATCAGGGTCTTTATTGAGTAAATGTAAGTTTTGATAACTATTGCAACTTATTATTAACTATTTTTAGGTATGCCGAACAAGTGGAAGGAGCTAAATCTATGATTATCCCTTATTATGGATAAAGATGAGACCTTAACATTTTAAATGAATTGCTTCTTATACAGTTGCCACAGTGATTTGATAATCTTGGCAATTAATGCCTTTAGATTAATATATCAATTTCGAGCTAACGATTAAGGGTACTATATGCCATATGTTTCATAGAAAAGTCAAAATAACAAGGAATCCAGATTCACTTAATCAAGAGAGGAGTCAAGGATTAAAATGGAAAGCTGAGAAACGCATCAATCTCCAAGCGGCAGATCCAAATCAAAGGTAAACAAGGTGCAAACAAGGGCAAGAAACTGGTAGTATTTACAATATTATAAACAATGCACTATACTACATAGCGTTACTAAGGTATGGAAAATATATCCTATATATTGTGAGATGCTTGTGATTTGATCAACCGATCGTATAAAACCCATAAATATTATAGGATCGGCACTTGAAACTGAGTTACCGAATATAGATTCTAAAGTTTTACATAGTGCCAGACTAACTTTTAAATTTTTATTTCTAAGACATTTATCCTCTCATAAAACTTGGTCATTTTGAGTTGAGATTGATGTAAGTATCTCCACCAATGAAATGCTTTAAAATTTTAGTATCTCAGCCCCCCTTTTCTTAAATTTTAACTTTAAAATTTCAATTTCCTTGGAGGATTTTTGAATAGTGCAACATCTGAGCTTAGAAATAAAAGAATTGTTTTGAAAATTAACTTTGTTTGAACTCCACTCTTAATCTGTCCTTGATCATTACAAATTCCAAAATAAAGGCTTCAGAAAGCAAAACCAGTCTTGCTCGAGTCTCCTATATGAACAAACAAGATAGAAAATCAAATTTCTATATTCCAACAATAAGAATATATATTAGAGTGTGTTTCTTGTTGAGACTTGTTGTTGATAATAAGATACAATATCACCATTCCGAGTGATAACTAATATACATTTACTATAATTCTATCTCTCGGCTTGAAGATTATCGTAGCATAACCATCAATCAATGTTTAATAAAACATTCTACTTTCTTTTAAAAGAAATTTTCCTTCTACTTTCTAAGGAAACCAAATTAGGAGTGAGTGTTTTCTATGTATGAAAACCGTTCACCCCAAGATCTTCAATATTAAATCATTTCTAAAGTGGGCCTTCCCCTATTTAGCATATTTGCTAGATTGGTCTCTTAGGGCGACATGATCAAGGAACAGATAATCCAGAATAACATAGTACAGATAAGCTAAATGTAAAATATGTAACGAGAAACATATATTCACATAACAATTGCTTGCCACCTATTTGTAATCACTCCCCCAATTCAAACAAAATGGAATTAGAGAGTAATTCGAAAATAAATTTATACTTATAACACTTGAACCACTTAAGGTATTTTTTTGGAAAATCAATCTGGTTCAAAGCAAATTACAACAAGCACTAGTATTTAGCCCAGGTTCTAATTTACACAAAAATAGAAACATTTAAGTAAACTCCCACTGAAGTTTACTCGAATATAAAAGTTTCTGGCTGAGTGTCAAAAATAAACTTTATATAGAATTAAACAAGATGTCTCTCCCTATCTATCATTCAGAGTAAGGTTAGGAATTCGTCGCTCTTTTTCAAAAAGCGATGTACCAAGGCTGTCTTTTTCAGAACTTCGCCAGACAATTCTTAACCAGAATTTGCTTTCAAATCAAAATGGAAAATGTAAATATGTAAGATGACAAAAACAATTAATAACAATCTCTAAAAGTACGAGAGAGAATGGCTCAATTTTCGCACCAAAATCCCTGTTAAAATCTATTCTTCTTCTCCCCTTTCTCTTCTGGCTTTTACTATATAAACATTTATTTCTAAAAAACAATAAACGAAAGTGAAAAACATTAATGGTTGCCTGCAACTTCCACCACATTCACCCCGATTTTGTCAATGTTGTACGCCGTATTGCTGCTGCTGCTTTGTGTTAGGACTATTGAATCAACCGTAGGATGCTGCTTTACATGTACTTAGTAACTACCCTTGTAGGAAAAAGAAGTTGGAAACTTTATGGCTTTTGGAGAAGATGGCTTGGAAATTCAAGAGCATTCCTTCGCATAAGGGTTAGGAAAATGTTACTCAAAAAATTCACCTTCCTCCTAAGTCAAAAAGTCTTAAGCAAAGGACGAAAGGAAAAGTGTCTGGATTGGACCTTCCATAGAGGTCGGAGGGATGTAGTCAACAATATGAAGCATCTCAAGACCTTTCGGAGGAAAAGGATGGTAGTATTCAATAGTATCCAAGAAGATCTTACCTTCCGAAGAAGGCAAAGAAGTCAGGACAAGGGCATGTGAACCGATAATAACCTTTTTAAAAGCATAATAAGCCTTTCGGGCCGGTTGGAAAACCCATTGAATACCTTTCGACGGTACCAAAAGGTTTATGATGAAGGCAACATTCATAAATTCGCAAAGAATGTTAGGCAACCTTCCAACAACGTTCAAGGGAGGTTCGGATCTCAGCAACATTCAACATTCCGACAAAGTCGAAGGGTTCACAATAGCCAAGCAAGAAAGAAACCCTCCGGCACCGTCGAAAGGTTAACATACCATGTAGATTGCAGACCTTTTGACAAGGGCAAAAGATTTCGAAAAACAAATGGAAGAAAAGGCCCTTCGGAAGCGCTCAAGGATCCACGATGACATGCGAGAGGAAAACCTTTCGACAAGCAACTGCATGTTTGAGGGGAACCCTCCGACCCAGTCGAAGGCATCAGGACGAAAGAATGGCCACAGGCATCTATAAATAATACCCAGGGGACCTTGTTTTAGAGGTGGATTTTCTCTCATTCTAATCTTGTTACTTTTTAATTGTAGCTTTGTAACCCTAATTGGGTATTGATTTGGGAAATTTAATAAAAAAGGAATTATTTTCTTGGATAAAGAGGGAAGTCTTAAGCTTTGTGAATTACTTTACTATTTACTTTAATCTTTGCTGGCTTAAGTCCAATTTTCAGGTGCAGTTTCTTCGAAAGGTTTTTGTCACCGTAGAGGATGATATTTCTCTTAGACGATCTTTACAACCATTCGGGGCCTTTATCCTGCACTCTAAACCCTTCGGCCACAAGGGAAGATTATTTGAATTGACATTCATAAAACCTTTCGGTATCATAGACGTTGTGGATAAAAGCTTTCAATAAGGTTCATAACCTATCATATTTCGACAACCTTAATAACCCTTCGAATCCCAAACAGCTACTCGTCTAACCTTTCAGCAAGGATCTTGATCAACTCCCTATCTAGGGCAAATTAAGGAAATTCTATCCCAATCATGGAGATAATTTACGGGGGAAATCTTATAATGGCTCAACTAAATCAGTGATCATTTCTTATTAATTCAGCCAATCTGAAAGGTTTCTTTAATCTTTTGCCAAGATCTTTTTGGCCATGTCGAAAGGTTAGGTTCAAAGTCTAATCTCAAGTAGATATACATAGATGATTCAACGGATAATCAACCTATGGTATCGAACGGCTTAATATCATCACTTGGACTGACTTTAAGTTACCAACAGGACATTTACTGATCTTCTTTGAGATTCTAATTTCCACCATTTTCCAAAAACTTCTTCTACTTGGATTCTTTGGGGTGTTGACTATAAATTTGGTTAACATTTTTGGCTCTAAAGGGAGGGGCCTGAACCTCTGACTTGATTGATTTCCTAAAACTACAATATTTTTTCTTCTCATTGGACCATTTCTACGTCAAATTCACTTATTTTGGTTTGATCATGGCTAAAAGATTTAAGAGGTCCGAACAAAGATCTTCCGATCCACACTTGACAAGGCTTTCCTATGTAAATACCAAAGACTCACACCAAGATAAGGAACAAAGATTAAGGCTTGAAGCCTTAAAGATTATAAACAAAAAGAAGGAAGAATCTTATAACCCTGAAAGATGGAGCTTGAACCCCTTTCGTATGGGACCGACCCCAATTTTTGCACTTGGAAAAAGAATAAGGGAAAGTGACAACATTTTTAATCGAATGAGAAGAACTATTCAGTCATATTCCCAAGGAATAATATTTGAAAAAGAAATGATAAAGGAATATGATATTTCACATACAAATGGAGTAAGATTATAAATGAGGCTTTCCATTCAAGGGAGAACTATGGACACATGGAAAAATCCTCAATTAAAGAAATAAGGATGATAAAAGAACTACCCAGTGTAAACATAAAAAATAACAAGGAATTTCCAACCGAAACCTTAAGACCGTAAGGAGTACCCATAAAGGAAGATCAACGAGCGAAAAAAAGGAGTATTTGAACCAAACTATAAAAGAATTAGATGCTAGTCAAAGACGACTCAAAAGTTAAGACTTCTTGGAGAATATAATCTTGCAACATCAATCGAAGACATTTATTTTAGAACCAAAGAGAAACTGAATTATTGGCCTTCTTAGAAGAAAAGGACAGGGTTCAAAAGAAGATCTAAGGGATCATACTGCATCTTTCATCTCATAAATGGACATGATACAAATAAGGTATGGTAATTGGGAAAATGATCTTACACTTTCTAAGACAAGGAAAGGTGAAACAATTTGTAAAGGATTGAATGAACTATGGAATAAAGACTTTGTTCTCAAAATAAGAAAAGTCTACATGATTGGGAGAGAAATTCTCCTTAAATTTGGACAACCTAAAATGGTAGACTACCAATGATGGTAGAAAGCCCTTGGTCGCACCAAGATAGCCAAGTCAAGGCACCTTCTGGAGGGAGGGCATAAGCCTTTATCTGCACCAAAATTAGAACTGGCCAGGTTAAAGCGGCACTAGCCCTTATCCGCGTCACGCTATGGCCAGGATAAGGCACTTCCTGGAGGGAGGTTAGGTAATCCCTTAGTCTCGCCGTGCAATGGTCTGGCCAAGGTATCGAACAAGCCCTTAACTACAATATGCTATGGCTAGGTTAGGGCGCCTTCTAGAGGGAGGTCAGGTAAGTCCTCAGACCCTACTTCAGAATAAGCTACCGAGCACATCAAAAACCCAGAATGAAATGTTCGACAGACTAAAAAAAGCCCATGCTTGAAATAGGCCTTTCTAGAAATTGGCATCGCCTGAAATGGCAACCACCAAAAGGTCTGTAATGTCTAAAATGGAAAATAGCCTGAAATGGGCTCTACTTAAATGAGCACAAAATTGGACTAAAGTCTCCACCTGAAATAGGCCAAAACAAATGGACAAAGAAAACTCGAGCCCAAGAAAGCAAAAGCATGCAAGACATCCTCAAAGCCTGAAGATGACACATTCAACAAACTGAATCATAAGGAGTTCTCTAACTTCTCTTCGTAAATATACATCAGAAATGGTATTCTGGTCTTTTATTACTTATTACTTGAAATGGTATTCTGGTCTGCTATTACTTACTACCAAAAATGGAATTCAGGTCTTATATTATTTACTCAAAACGGTATTCTGGTCTTCCGTTATTAATTGCCAGGAATGGTATTCTGGGACATATGTTATTAATTATCAAAAATGATGCCCTAGAATTGGCATACTGGACCTTTATCATTATCTATCTAAAATGATGTTCTGGACTTCTACTATCAGAAATCAGGAAGGGATATTCTGATTGTCTATTACTTACTACCAGAAGCAGTTTTTCGGATTTTCATTATTAGTGTCGAATTAGACTTTTGGTCTTCTATCACTTATAGTTGGGAATTGGATTCCGGTCTTTTATTAATCATCACCAGGCTAAATCCCTAATCCTTTATCATTAACTACCAAATATGGTATCCTAAACATTAATTGTCCAAATTCCAAGATTGGTTCTCTGGTCTTCAAGTACAAAATACCAGTTTGGATTTCTGGTCTTCTACTAGCTATCAATGCCAGATCGGGTATTTCTGACCTCTGTTACTTAATTACCACATATGATTTTCTGGACTTTTATCGCTAATTCTAGATTAAGGATCTCGGTATTTTATCAGCGGATATGAATTTTTATCTTTATGTCATCCATCATCAGAAATTATACGACAGGTTTCTATTGCTTATTACCAGGGAAAGGCATTTCGATATTTTAATATTCCATTTTGCTGAAGCCAGCATTCTAAATCTCCATTACTTACTACCAGGGTGTAGCAAAAAAAGAAACTATTGAATTATCTTAATATTATCTAATACCAAAATCTAGGTCTGGTGATACCTCGTAAAACTCCATCTTTAATACCAAAAATTTGGATGCCAAGGCTACTGATTGTTGAAAGCCCTAATCTATAAACAAAAACTTTGGACTTCTATCCATCTTAAATAATTTGACCCGAGTCGAAGAATATTAGAAGAAGAAGATCGCTGCCATGAGAATCTCTTAATAATAAATTTATACATTTTTATTCTCAGGTTCCCTTGATAACGAGGAATGAATCCAAAAACTACCATGTTAAGATCTCGGTCAAAAATGTCCCATCAAGGTCTTTAATGAGTAAATGTAAGTTTCGATAACTATGCGCAGTTTATTATTAACTATTTTTAGGTATGTCGAACAAGTAGAAGGAGCTAAATCTGCGATCATCCCTCATTATGGATAAAGATGATACCTTATCATTTTAAATGAATTTCCTCTCACACAATTTCCCAATGAATTACTAATCTAGGCAAATTACGCCTTTAGATTAATATGTTCATTATGAGCTAACGATTAGGGTACTATGTGCTACATATTTCATAGAAAAGTCAGAATGATAAGGAATCTAGATTCGGTTAATCAAGAGAGGAGTCATAGATTAAAATGGAAAGCTGGAAATGCATCAATCTCTAAGAGACATATCCAAATCAGAGATAAACAAGGTGCAAACAAGGGCAACGAAACATGTAATATTTACAATATTATAAATATCTCATTGCACTATGCAACGTAGTGTTAAGGTATAGAAAATATATCCTATATATTGTGAGACGCTTGAGATTTGATCAATCGTTCGGATAAAACCCATAGATATTATAGGATCGGCACTCAAAATTGAGTTACCGAATATAGATTCTAAAGGTTTACATAGTGACAGACTAACTTTTAAATTTTTATTTCTAATACATTTATCCTCTCATAAAACTTGGTCATTCCAAGTTGAGATTGATACAAGTATCTCCACTAATGAAATTCTTTAAAATTTCAGTATCTCAGTCCCCCTTTTTTTAAAGTTTTAACTTTAAAATTTCAATTTTCTTGGAGGATTTTTGAATAGTGCAACGTCTGAGCTTAGAAATCAAAGATTTTTTGTGAAAATCAACTTTGTTTGAGCTCCACTCTTAATCTGTCCTTGATCATTACAAATTCTAAAATAAGGGCTTCAGAAAGCAAAACCAGTCTCGCTCAAGTCTGAAAGTCGCTATGCTCTGATACCAAATGAAAATCGCTATGATACCATTTGAAAGTGACTACTTTGTGGCCAGTTATCACTTAGGATCGTGTGATATGGAATATATTATAATCTAAATGCGGAAACAGGTAATAATAGTAAGGAAAATTAGAATAAGCACGCCAGGAGTTTTTATACTGGTTCGAACATCCCGTTCTACATCCGGTCACAAACTTCCCTCTGGAATTTCACTCGATAACCCCTCACTTAACCCGGAGGAATAGGTAAACAACACCAGAGAAAGCGATCCGGATTTTTCTGCCTCAACAGCCGAAGAGGATTTTTTCCACTTGAACAGCCGAACAGGACTCTACCGCCTGAGCAGGAGAATAGGATTTTACCGTCTGAGCAACCGAACAGGATTTTACCGCCTGAGCAACCGAACAGGACTTTGATTACAAAGTTGATTGTCTTGACCTTGTGTTTTCTAATAAAAAGGATTTGTCACTTGTAGCACACCCTTCCTATAATCTTTTCCTCAAGTATAATGTGTACAGTTGTGTGTATATGAAGATTAGGATGTTTCAATTTGCTTTAGAAATATAGAATTTGATTGTAAGCAATGAATATATGAATTCAAGAGAGTAGTTGATTCAGAAAATATGATTCAAGTATAAGAAAGTAATTGAAGTAATTTGATCTTGAAATTCATGCATATATATATTAGTTAAGGAGTTGCAACTGCTGGTGAAGAGTTCTTCACAAGTAGCAATGGCTGCAACTCTTTGCGAGGAAGAAGGCTATACGAAAATGAAGTGTCTTTTCAAAAAATAGCAGTTGGAACCAGGTCAGTGGGCTGAGCTAAATCGATCAGTCGACTCATTATTCAAAGGTAGTAAAAAACAGTGCATATCTATGTACTGAGCATGGTCAGTCGACTGGTCGTTTTTGGTCAGTCGACTGAATTTGAAAATATAAACGTGTATACATATGTGCACAGTTCAATAGGCTGTTTATAGGTGTTCATTCGACTGGTCGATTTTGTTCAGTTGACTGAATTCTGTTCATAATCAATAATCATCACAGCTCATTTTGTTAGAGCACTTGCCTTCTAAACTAGTGACCCAGGTTCAAGCCCCGCTTCATGCATATTTTGAAAACTTGATTTTGATTAAAATATGCATGCAAGTTTATTTGAATGTGAATGATGATTCTTGAGGAAAGATTTTAGCAAAGCACTAAACTAGACTCTATACACATATTTGATGGCTCTTGTTAAAATATATAACTATATGAACCATACTTTGAGTCGTTGAGTCCGGATGTTGTCGTATTCGTAGATTCGTGAATTGTTGTTTCATGTCAGCAATCACAACTTATGATCCAACATTCTCCCCTTTTTTGATGATGACAACTCCATTTGCTATGGACGAATCTTTGAAAAGCTTTGTTGACTTATCTCTCCCCCTAAATCTATGCTATATATTCCAGCAAATAATTAATCTTTTCTCCCCCTTATTCTGTGCTTGCATCGTTTATTCCTGCAAATAGCGTTAAAGTAATATCTTTCTCCCCCTTTGTCATCGACAATAAGGAGAGTTTATATGATGACATAAATTATATTTCACATAAGTATTAACATAGAACAATATAGAACAAAATAACTACTACTTATAATGTAAGGTATCATAGAAAATTACATATGAAGCATGCGATACCCATATTTCTTATAATTTCCTAACTTTTAGGAAACCATACCCATTGGGATGTGGTTAAACCTTTATAAATATAATTTTCATTATTAACCACCATATCAAAATAATCATCAATGTATTTTTCTCTATTTTTCCAATTAACAGAAACCCAATACTTAGATAATTTTTATTCATATTTCCATCAATGATTTTGTACTTCTAAAGAAATTATAAACATTATTGGTTATAGCAGCGTTCGAATTTCTATAAAAATTGGATTTAGACTTTACTCGTAATTTAGTACTGCACTAACATTTTACTGTACATGAAAGCGTTAGTGCTATTTCTACGATCAGTTTTATTATATCCTAAACCATTTTTATCCTGTAAAGGTTTAGAACTAGATATAATCATGTTTAAATCGTTTTGCCTTTTATTATGTTAAGTTTGTCAAATTTAGCTTTAAATTCACAATTATTATTTTCAAAAGAAATATTACTGTTTTTCAAAATATCAATTTGCTTTTTTAATTCAGAATTCTCCGTTTTTAATGTACAATTCTCATTTTCGAGAAGAAAAATTCGAGATTCTGAATTATCTAAAGATGATTGTAATAAATCATTTTGACTTTTTAATTCCGTAATTTCTTTTGAAATTTTTTTTTCAGGCATAGTATTTTGTTCGTCTAGAAAATCTTTACGAGCCTCAAAATTATTTTCAAAACACTCTGTTGATTTTCTAAATCTAATTTCTCATTTTTCAAATTCTCATTTTCAAGTTTGATTGATTTCAACTTTTCGAAAATAAGAAAATTAAGCTTTGAGATGTTATTGCTTATACTAACTAATTTATTATTCTCATTTACGGAAATTTGTAAATCAGAAAGTATCTTTTTACAGTCCTCATTGGTTGTTGCTCTAATAATTTCATGCTTTTTGATTATTGTATTTCGACCAGATCTATTTCTGGCCATTATTCTACGACGTTGTGACAATCGATAGAATTCCAGGCTCTGATACCAATTGAAAGTCGCTATGCTCTGATACCATATGGAAATCGCTATGATACCAAGTTAAAGTGACTACTTTGTCGTTAGTTATCACATAGGATCATGTAATATGGAATATATTATAATCTAAATGTGAAAACAGATAATAATAGTAAAGAAAATAAGAATAAGTGCACCAGGAGTTTTTATACTAGTTCGAACTTTCCGTTATACGTCCAGTCCCAAACTTCACTTTGAAATTTCACTCAGTAACCCCTCACTTAACCCGGAGGAATAGGTAAACAACACCTGAGAAACCGATCAGGATTTTTCCGCCTCAATAGCCGAAGAGGACTTTTACCGCCTGAAAAAACGAACAGGACTTTACTGCCTGAGCAACTGAACATGACTTTACTACCTGAGCAACCGAATAGGATTTTACCGCCTGAGCAACCGAACAGGAATTTGATTACAAAGTTGATTGTCTTGACCTTGTGTGTTCTTATAACACGGATTTTTCACTTGTAGTACACCCTTCCTATAACCTTTTCCCTCAAGTATGATGTGTATAGTTGTGTGTATACGAAGATTAGGAAGCTTACAGTTGCTTTTGAAATATAGAATTGTGATTATAAGCAATGAATGTATGAATTCAAGAGAGTAGTTAATTCAAAAAATATGATTCAAGTATAAGCAAGTAATTGAAGTAATTTGATCTTGAAATTCATGCATATATATAGTAGTTAAGGAGTTGCAACTGCGGGTGAAGAGTTCTTAACGAATAGCAATGGCTGCAACTCTTTGCGAGGAAGAAGGCTATACAAAAAGGAAGTGTCTTTTCAAAAAATAGCAGTTGAAACCAGGTCAGTTGACTGAGAAAAATCGATCAATCGACTGAATATTCAAAGATAGTAAAAAACAATGCATATCTATGTACTGAGCATGGTGAGTCGATTGGATATTTTCGATCAGTCGATTGAATTTGAAAATATAAACGTGTATACATATATGCACAGTTCAATAGGTTGTTTATAGGTATTCAGTCGACTAGTCGATTTTGTTCATTCGACTGAATTATGTTCATAATCAACAATCACCACAGCTCATTTTGTTAGAGCACTTGCCTTTTAAAATAGTGACCCGGGTTCGAGCCTCGCTCCATGCATTTTTTGAGAACTTGATTTTTATTGAAATATGCATGCAAGTTTATTTGAATGTGAATGATGATTCTTGAGGAAAGATTTTAAGAAAACACTAAATTAGACTCAATATACATATTTGATGACTCTTGTTAAAATATATAACTATATGAACCATACTTTTAGTCGTTGAGTCCAGATGTTGTCGTAGTCGTAGATTCGTGAATTGTTGTTTCATGTCAGCAATCAATACCTATGATCCAACTGAGTCTCCCATATGAATAAACAAGATAGAAAATCAAATTTCCGTATTCCAACAATAAGAATATATATTAATGTGTGTTTCTTATTAAGACTTGTTGTTTATAATAAAATACAATATCACCGTTCAAAGTGATAACTAATATACATTTACTTTAATTCTATCTCTCGGCTTGAAGATTATCGTGGCATAAACATCAATCAATGTTGAATAAAATATTCTATTTTGTTTTAAAAGAAATTTTCCTTCTACTTTCTAAGGAAGCCGAATTAGGAGTGAGGGTTTTCTATATATGCAAACTATTCACCGCAAGATCCTCAATATTAAGTCATTTCTAAAGAAGCCTTCCCCTATTTAGCAAACTGGCTAGATTGGTCTCTTAGGGCGATATGATTTAAGGAACAGATAATCCGGAATAACATAGTAAAGATAAGCTAAACGTAAAACATGTAACGAGAAACATATATTCACAGAACAATTGCTTGCTACCTATTTGTAACCACTCCCTCAATTCAAGCGAAATGGACTTATAGAGGAATTCGAAGAAAAAAATTATAGTTATAACACTCGAACCATTTATGGAATTTTTTTGGAAAATCAATTTGATTCAAAGCAAATTACAAAAAGCGCCAGGATTTAGGCCAGGCCCTAATTTACACAAAAATAGAAACACTTAAGTAAACTCCCACTGAAATTTACTCCAATATAAACATTCCCTGGCTGACTGTCAAAAATATACGTTATATAGATATAACCAAGATGTCTCTCTCTGCCTATCATCCAAAGTAAGGTTAGGAATTCGCCGCTCTATTTCAAAAAGCATTGTACCAAGGCTGTCTTCTGCAGAATTTCGCCAGATAATTTTTAACCATCGTTTGCTTTCAAATCAAAATGGAAATTGTATTTATGCAAAATGACAAAAACAATTGATGACAATCTCCAGAAATACGAGAGAGAATGTCTCAATTTTCATACAGAAATACCTATTAAAATCCAATCGTCGTCACCCCTTTCTCTTCTGGCTTTTATTATATAAACATTTATTTCTAAAAAAACAAAAACGGAAGAGAAAAACATCAACGGCTGCCTGCAACTTCCACCAAATTCACCCAGATTTTGTCAACGTTGAAGCGTTGTATTGCTGCTGCCCTTTTGCATTAGGACTATTGAATCATCCGTAGGAAGCAGAGGAAGTCGATAGTGCACAGTCCAACAACACAATTCATCTACAGCCTAACCTCTTTAATTCTAAGATAATGGCAACATGCTCCTTGCCTTTTGATTTGGCCACAAACACATTGTCGATGGATTTGGCCATCTAGGATGCCTTCGAAGAAAACCTTATGCTGATAATGTACTCACCTTATCAACCAATTTGGGTCGAACCCATCATAATCAACCCAGTCAATTTAACTCCAGACCTACCGCCTTTTCCAAATGAGTTGTAGGAGGGAGGAAATCATCTTAATATTTCTGCTAATCTCCTTTGGTGTTTAATCCTAGGATGATAGTGTCATTCTGAACATGTACATGCTGACAAATCATTTTGAAAAATATAACATGAAGCAATATATAAGTAAATATTTTGGTATTATAGTTTAGTTAAATTTATGAAGTGAAGTTTGTATATTTTCTACTTTGTTGTATGATGTTTTTCTATGCAGAAAGGAATCGAAAGGCCTAAAACCCTTCGACCTCAACGTGAGCTTGTTGTCGGAGGGTTTAACCACTAAATTATATAGATCTTCCAACAACAAAGGAAGGTTGAGGTCAGAATACTTTCTGATCTTGTCAGGATGATCAAAAAGGCCAAATTCATCACGGTAGCCTTGATTCCCTTCGGAAGGTTAGAAAGAACATTTTATATTACCAAAATGATACTTAATGAAAAGATAGTCTAAAAGTTCTAAACCGAGTTTAGAAAGTGACATCTTTGTTTTGAATGAGGTCAAGTTATGTGAAATAATTGTTTTTCTTGTACTTCATAACTACGTTTGGAGGAAAAAGAAGCTGGAAACTTTATAGCTTTTAGAGAAGATGACTTGGAAAGTCAAGAGCATCCATAGGTATAAGGGGCAGGCAAATGATACTCAAAAAATTCACCTTCTGCCTAAGTAATAAAGTCTTAAGCAAAGGACAAAAGGAAAATAGTTCGGATTGGTCCTTCCAAAGAGGTCGAAGGGATGCAGTCAATAATACGAAGCAGCTCCAGACCTTTTGGAGGAAACGGAGGTTATTATTCCATAGCATCCAAGAAAATCTTACCTTTTGAAGAAGGCAAAGAATTCGGGATAAGGGCATGCGACCCTATAACAACCTTTCTAAAAGCATAATAAGCCTTTCTAGCCTATTGGAAAACCTATTGAGTACCTTTCGACTGTATCAAAAGGTTTGTGATAAAGGAAAAATTCATAAGCTAGCAAAGAATGTAAGGCAACCTTTTGGCAACGTTCAAGGGAGGCTCAGCTCTCGACAACATTCAAGTAAAAAGAAACCGTCAGGCAAAGTCGAAGGTTCATAATAGCCAAGCAAGAAAGAAACCCTCTGGCACCGTTGAAGTGTTCACATTCCATATAGATGACAGACCTTCCGACAAGGGCAAAAGGTTCCTAAAAAATGGAAGAAAAGACCCTTCGGCAACGCTCAAGAATCCACGTGACAAGCGAGAGGAAAACCTTTCGGAAAAGTCGAAAGGTAAGCAACTGTATGTAAGAGGGGAACCCTCTGACTCAGTCGAAGGCATGAGAACAAAAGCATGGCCATCGGCATCTATAAATAAGACCCAGGAGGTACTATTTTAGAGGCGGATTTTCTCTCATTCTAATCTTGCAACTTTTTAATTACAGCTCTGTAACCCTAATTGGGTATTGGTTTGGGGAATTTAATAAAAAAAGGAAGTTATTTCATGGAAAAAGAGGGAAGTCTTAAGCTTCGTGAATTACTTCACTGTTTACTTTAATATTTGCTGGCTTAACTCTAATATTCAGGTGCAGTTTCTCCGAATGGTTTTTGTCATCGAAGAGGACGATATTTCTTGTTAGACGATCTTTACAACCATTTGGGGACTTCTATCCTGTACCCTAAACCCTTTGTCTACAAGGGAAGATTATTTGAATCAACATTCATAAAACCTTTCGGCATCATAGATGTTGTGGACAAAACGTTTCGACAAGGTTCATAACCTATCATATTTCGACAACCTTAATAATCCTTTGAATCCCAAACAGCCACTTGCCTAACCTTCCGGTAAGGATCCAGATCACTCTCTACCTAGGGAAAGCTAAGGAAATTCTATCCTAGTCAAGGAGATAATTTACAGGGGAAATCTTATAAAGGCTCAACTAAATCAATGATCATTTCATATTAACTCAACTATCATGATCCAAATTTCAACGTTCGAAAATCGACACCCGTACTTCACTTGTACTCGAATGCCGCATATTCAATCGCTGAAATCCGACTCGTGCCGGAGCTTATAACACATTAAGTACAACAACACAGCGGAAGACAAAGAACAATATCATTGATATACAATATTAGATACCGTCAGAATCAAACAATAATATCAGAGATGTAAGGTACAAAGGAAAGGAATAATTTCAAAAGAGGAACACCAACACATGCCTTCAAATGAGAGAGACAGCTTGAGATTTTAAATTGCAACTCCATCTCCAATGCTCTAAAACATCAAATCAAAAGCAAGAATCACCATCAAGTTGTGCTAAGCAAGGTCGGCTATAGATGCTGAAGTGAAGCAACTCGATCTCGATGCGATTGCTAATATCCAGGGATTGAATGCTATCGAATCTACACCAACTATTTGATTATCTGAAAAACCAAACTCTAAACTGGCCGTGTGGAAAATTGTGGGCATCCAGGATTTAGGAAGGGAACAATAAACTCCGGTTCAGTCATGGGACTGGTATGAGCAAACAGAAACAGTTTTTATCTTTAAAACAAACAACAAAAGATTTTAAAATTTGAAATCCGCAATGCTTTTTGGAAAACGGAAATGCCATAAGGCCTCCCGCCAAACACACAATGCAAGCGCACACTTGGAGGAGATTTATCCTCATTATAGTCAAAAATGCTTCATACGCAAAAACCATTTGATATTATTATTAGTGCATAGTGCAGAAACCTTTCGAAAGTATAATATTAATCTTAGCCAGCATACAACCATTATTATATGCCTACTATAGCTACCATCTAAATAGTGGTGAAAACCATAAGTAAATGGCAGGTTATACAACTAAAACCGTAAAGGGCTCGTACTAGATGATTGGATTTCCAACAAATGGTCAGGCTAAGGAGCTTCCTTAAAAATGGAACGCCTCTAAAGGGACGCCCCCAGGAACCAAAATGGTTCCCTACCGACACAAGGCCGGTATACTACCTTCCCAGTAGTAACACCTAAGATATGCCATCCTCGGTCGTAACCAACCTTTATCCGAGCGCTTGACACCAACAACCACATAGCAATAAGTATGCAGCAACCACATAGGTAAATATTTGGACTCCATACCATGATACCATCTTTTATCCAGAAGAGATGGACATACCCTAGGGGCGCGACCCCTGCAACCTTGTCGCAAAATTCCTGTTTCGACCATTTTCAGGTTGTGAGGCTCGACGAAGTCACGTCCACAAAGCTACACTTTTTACAAAGTCATGCTTTGATCAACAAATAATCAGTAGCACTTCGTATGCCACATTTCCAAATTGGGAGTGTATCACTAGTAACCATTAACTACATAACCTCTGAGCTCGTACGTCTCAGAGAAGGGTGTTAAGCTAAGAGAATAAATCTCCGCCACCAAACAGAAATGTATTTAATAGAAACCAGCTTCATATCTCAAAGTGTAATGTTAGACACACATCCATACAAGTCTATTTTTGGGTTCGAACAGAACCGAAGGCACTTCCAAAGAAGCCCTTGCAAATCCGGATATTCACTAATCATGTCTGGACTCCCCATGACAAAGGATGATCAAATCTCTATATTGAGGATCAGCCAGTGCAGAGACATTCAACGATTTATCCTTCGCTTTCGAAAATATCCGGTCTTCACCACAGGTCTTCAAATGCCATCCATAACGTCGTATCATTATTCGGAATGGGTTATATGACACAAAGGTCCTCTCCCGTCTAAACCGAATAATGAGCGCAATATTTAAAATCAAATGGATATTGGGATCTCAGTTAAGTCGCAACTTATTACCCAAAACCTTTCCTTCAAATGGTTTAAACAAATTACCATTTTTCAAATCTTTATCCACTTCACTACACAAAGTTCACCCATCTTTCACAAAGATTTATTCACGGCTTTTAAATACAATTCCATTTCAAATTGGATTAAATCATCCAATCATTAGATCGAAGATTCAATTCATAGCTTTCAAAACCAGTTCCAAAGATTTATTCATAACTTTCAAAACAATTTTCATTTCAAACTTTTATATATATATATATATATATATATATATATAGGATATGCCATTTAAAACGCTCTTCAATTATAAAACAAGGTTCAACAATTTTTCACAAAATTAATTCATAGCATTCAAAACTATTTCAATTCCATTTCAAATTTGAAATCTTTTAACACAAATTGGAAATTCTTTCCTTATATGAAAGCTATTGCTATTTGAAAACATATAGTTTTTGTTTTGGAAAAATCTGATTACATTTGCACAAATTAAAGCCCTTCAAGAATAAAACTTAGATTTAATTCAAATTCCCAAAACAATACTTTTAAAATGATTTAAAACGCATATAAACACATTTATAATTTGTATTACTCTTTTTAAACCATGATTTCCAAACATAGAATTCAATTTTTTTGAATTTTGAATTCAAATTTAAATCAAATTATTAAAATTTTATCAAGTTATTCAAATTAACTTTTATCTTTGAAATTCCTTTTCAAAAGCTTTTCCATTTCCAAAACCATTTGAATTCAAAATTCAACTTTAAAACCATTTCAAAAATCTGTGACTTAACCAATTTCCTCGTGCAGTCCATATTTGTGTGTGTATAGCGTAGTCCAGGGGTTTTACCCAATAGTGCAACAACATCAATCATCACAGATTCAAGCACAATAATATTTGATAAGCGGTATAATCCAATAATGCTTATCATCATTCACAGATTCACAGATAGATATGTAAATGTATCACAGATAACTATGTAACTACATTACAGATAAATAATATACATATATAGCTCAATCAAAACAATCCACATCACAGAATCAACTGAAGACATTCATACAATTCATACATCCGTAAGAAAAATCAATTAATTGTCTTATTAATTTAAATCAAATTAATTACTTATGAATAAACACTAATCCTGGTTAATTAATATTAATTAATTACAAACCATTTTAATTAATAATCCTTTACTCATTTACTAATTAATAAATTAATTAACCTTAATTAATAAATTAAAAAACTATTAATTAATAAATAATTAATCCTTTAATCGTTAGATAATTAACCTTTATATTATTTAATTATCTTCATTTAATTAATCGCATAAATAAATTACTCCTCAATTAATTATCATTCTTGACTAATTACCATAAGTGATTACCCCTAATCACTTTTATTAATTAAATCACAAATCTATTTTAATAATTCGATTAATCAACCTTAATCATTTAATAACTAAGTAATTATCTTTAGTTACTTTCATTAAATAGTCATATTTAAGCAATTAATTTCCCTTAATTACTTTAATTATAAAATAAACCTTTAATAATATACTTTAAGACACTTAAGTTAATTAATTAAATTAAAAAATTATTTAAGATAAGCCATTTTATCTTAATCCTATTTAATTAGACATAATTAAATCCCACTTGAAAACTTAGGAAATTTTTTAACTAAACTTAACTAATCCAAGTTAAAACAATTTATTCATCTCTTATTTATCCAAAAATTTTAAATCAGCATTATTTATTTAAAAGTAATTTATTTTAAGAAGATGGTTCAAACTTGGTTGCTTTTAAAATTTTAAAACTTGATTTATTTTAAAATTTAAACCTGAATGTTTATGCAAGATAACCCGGGCCAACTCTTGACTTACCCGAGACAACCACGCAACTACACGAGACTGACTTCGAGTCTTCACCAAAACTAACCCATACTTTTTCTTTTTAAAACTTAAATTTTGTTTAAGTACTTTTATACCAGGTATGCCATCAAAATACACGAACCCATTCACGAGTCAACACATGAATTTCTCGAGAACAACTTCGAGTATACTTCTTCTTTTCCAAACCTTACTTTTTGACACAAACATGTACACGTGCACCGTGCACACCGCCACGACCAACACTGATCGTCGCTGCCATCATCGATAACTCGTTCTCGACCATCTCCCTCGATTCTGGCCATCAAGCTACTGAGTTAAACACGATATCGATATTTTGGTGTCTGAAATTCCTCTGGAACCAACTCAAACAGCCAAAATCGCCTCGCCTGACCATCACCGACCTCCGATAACCCTGCGACTTCGATTAGAACTTCGTCACACTCCCCGCTTTCTATTTCCACTGGACTGAACGACTGAGATCAACCCACGTTTCTACACGAGCATGAAGAACAGCATCGACCAAATTGGGTTCTTAAACCCTAAAATGGCGTCGCTCGACCTCCCCGATGATCAAAAAACACTATAGCCATTTTTCCTTTTACCCTTGATGGTCGAGCTAACTTCACCAAGAATCACGACTTCCCAAACTTTGTCGTTCATCGGGAATTGATGATTTTGCATTTTATGTTCATCTCACTCATGATCGACGATTACACTCTTAAAAATCAAGAAATGAATTTCTAAATTCATGTTTTTGCAACCTAAATCAGATCGTATAATCCTAACACATAATTATGATCATCAAATTCTTGATTCATTTTGATTTTTTTACTGCATTTATCATTTTATAAGCAAATACCTGATGAATACGTTTGAAATCATTTTTCTTATCTGTATTACATCATTATGATAAATTTTCATTTAAAGTTTATCACCTAAACATGTTTATAACTTGAGATATGTTTTTTTACTATGAAGAACTTCTGCCTGTTAGACAACAGAGAGGCATATATGCATATACCCAGTCATGCATACCACAATTCATACTTATAAACACATGCAGATACACGTTCATTACATTCATTTTCCCAACAGCAAATAAACATCAAAGCATATCAAAGATTCAAGCTTAAATGGTCAAGTTTGCTCACTTGTGTATGTTGAAACAGAGGACAAAAGTCTGGACTTTTTAATTTGATCTTGAAGCTTGGTTAATGTCAGGTTGAAACTTAAATTTGCATGCTTGTTGCTTATACTAAGATGATCTTGCTTTTGTTTCCGGACTGAAAGCTTTTAAACTTTGCTTTGATTGCTCTGATCTGACTTGTTCTTGATCAGGATTCCAGGTTGAAATTTCTTTTTTAGGTTTTACTTTTGATCTCAGAACCTTTAAATTGCTCTGGTTTTTCATTTCTGGTGTAAGCTTTAACTTAGCTTCAATTTTGGAACTGAAGTTGCTGGTATATTTGATTTTGTTTGCCTTGCTTTGATACTTGATTTGAATTTTCTTTAAGCTTGAAAATTGTTTGATTCTATTTTCTGTTTTTCTAATTTGTTTCAGATTTGAGACAATTGTAAATTGCTTAGTTATATTTTGTTTTTGTTTTATAAAACATGTTGTATATGTTTTTATTTTTTAGAGAAAATAAATTTTCCACTTGTTCACTTGCATATCAAAATTATTACACTTGTTAATTCATGTTATTAATCCTTTTACGCTTGTTATTATAGATTCCACTTGTTAATGTATGAAGTCTCAAGTTTACAAATGTTAATTCAAGTTGTATTCTTTTTACATTTGTACTTTTGTATTAATTATTGTATATGTATACAAATTGGATTTTATCACATGTAAATTTTAAAAGAAAAAGGTATATTAGATCCTTTTATCAAATCCTATTCAAATTTTGAACTATTGTGTTTTTATGTTTAAATCCTTTCTTCAAATAAATTTAAAACTTTGTTTTAAACCCTCTCTTCATTTTAATTATATTTACTTATGTTTATATTTTTCAAATGTTTATCTTATTAATTTCCAAATATATAAAAGAAAAAAATAATTTAAATTTTTTATCAAATCTTATACTTATAAAAGATATTCTCATTTTATATTTTATACCTTTACAACTTTTTAAAGAAATGATTTTAAATGTAATTATACACAAATTACAAATTATACACACACACACATATTTGTTAGTTCCTTAAAATGTAAAGATTTTTAACTTCAATTTTTTAATATATTTATTTTGAATTTCAAATTAATCCATATACATATATATATATATGTATATATTAAAATTAGAAAACAAACTTTTATTATAGAGTTTTCAAATCCATTATATTATTAAAACTTTTTATTTTTAAATTTCAAATTTAAAAATTAATATATAATCAATTTATATCTATGAATGAATAAACAAACAATATCTTTTTATAAATATATATTTTATTCCAATCATAATTTATTTATTTTCCAAATCTTTATTTTTCAACGTATATGTTTTTGAATTTCAAATTCAAATTCCAAATAAAAATCTATTTATAAAATAAATAAACACTACACAACAAAAGGCTTTTAACAGCGTTTGATAAACGCTGTAATATGATACAACAGCGTTATTAGAAACGCTGTATAACGACATGCTGTCGTATATACATAACTTACAACAGCGTTTCTATAAACGCTGTTGAAATATCTCTGTGACAGCGTTTATTACGAGCTGTCAATAATGTTTTCAACAGCGTTTATAACGTGCTGTATTATGTTTTCTAAACGCTGTTATTAAATCATCAACTATTTTCGACAGCATGTAAAAACGCTGTTATTGACAATTTCAAGATAATTACAACACAAATTAAACGCTGTTGTTTCTTCATTGACAACATTAATCAAACGCTGTCTTCTATTTATATAACAGCTTTAATATTCCACTCTATTTTTGAATATTCCAGAATTATATTTTGAGTATATTGAAGCAACTAGCATATATAACATGTTCTAATAACTATTAATCAGATACATAAACGTTTACATGATATATACGTTCAGTATATTACAATTACAAATATATACATTCAGTATAACAACCCTTCAAACATATCACCTTCAACTGTTCGCATATAAGCATATCAGACAACACATATCCGACAACACATATCACCTTCAACTGTCCACACAACTGTGTGCATCTCCATCACCATACAACTGCCCAACAAACCGCTGCCATCAGCCTGAACAACAACCACCCACCTGCCACTGACTTTTCCAACGCATCTGCCACCATCCTCACATAACCTTGTTCAACTTCACACTCACAACTGTAGTTCAACTTCATTCTCACCCCTCCTCCAACTTGCTACCACCAGCCATACATACAACACAGTTCATCAATATCACTAAACCATCTTCTTCCTTATCCAACTGATCTACTCTGCAAATATCCATATACATCTCTGCCCATTCATTCCACCTGAACTCCATAACTCCACTGTCATCAATATCAACACCTCCACTGTCAAACCCATATTCACAGCAACAAACATCATCATCCACTCCTACATCCACTCCGCACCACTTGAAAACCAATCCAACCACCAGTCTACTTCACACAGTCCAACTTCTCTCACTGCTGCTCTACGGCATCCAATACCCACAACCCCTTCATCAAACAACCACAGCAGTTCTTCTCCTATTCACCAGAAACTTGCCTTACAATCTAGTACACACCCTATCCACTGTTGTACTTCACTGCAATTCACCCGTGACCTCATCGACTTCATTTCCCTACCGCAAAAATCAAACCTTTAATTCGAAACCACCTCGAACTCCTCCTAGCACGAACCACGTCATCCTCCAACTCATTGCCGCGATCTCCACTGATATAGCAAAACTGCACTTTCCAGTTTGATGGAGTTTTCCAATTAAACTTTTGTCCACAAAGTCTTCTCAACCTGTGATGAATTGAATGACAAATTAATATGTATGTAGTTATATACATCACACTTATTCTTAACCAAATTAAGAAAATACCAATTAGAAAATCCACCTATATACTCATGGATCCGATCAGATATTAACAAATTTCTCAAAACCCTATATCATATCATGCATTATAGAAACCCAGAATAAAGACATGTGCCTGCAATTTTTGGTTTAACACCTGATGAAACTTACAAATGGTGCATCTCTTTCATTTTCTGAAGTGGTGGAAAATTTGTGAACCCTCTCATATCACTGACTCTCCTATATTTCATCAAAAAAAATATAAAACAAAAAATAAAAAGAAGAAGAAAAGGTAGTATAAAAAGGACAGTTTGTTATAACTACAGAATTCAAGTCATTTTCAAACGAACGGTCTTACAGTTCATCGACTGAGCTCAAGTTAGCAAAAATAGGAGGAAATGGGCCTTCCAAGGATGTTCCTTGCATATCTCTGTAAATAGGTTGCAAAAGTTAAAGTATAAGTTGAGAATTATAGTCTTCTAGAATGAAATTAATTATAATGGAGAAAGTCTACATGAAGTAACGATTTACACTCACAATCGCTTGAGTTGGGTCCAATTACCGATAAAATAAGGAATTTTTCCAGAGATTGGATTTCCATCCATAATACTGCAGATTAATTTATAAATAAATAAAGTTAAATAAAGTTATTAACATGTAGCAACAACATTATTACATTAATAAGAAAGGTGTAAGCACATAACAGCATTTTCCATTACATACAAGTTTTATATATAATATCAATATGCATATATTTGGAAAGGCTTGAAACGAGATGAAAACAAATTAGTAGGTTTCCACCAGTTGTGAATTTAAATCCTAAGCACACCCACTCGTGGATATTTTAAGCTATATTAAAAATACTGAACACCAAACTATGCCTTGGACAACCATTTTAACATGCGTATCAGCAATACCAACCAGTGGATCAATGATGCAATGTATAAATAGTGAATCCATAAATAAATAAAAATACCAAAAATACAATATACTTGTTAACTTACAAGGTGGACAATTTCTTAAGATTCCCCAGTGACTCTGGTAACTCACCAGAGAAATTATTGGAAGCAATATACCTATATGAATAGTATGATAAAAGCCTGAATGCAACCACAATCAATAATATTTCACATTATTGGAATAAAATTTTCTTTACGGTATATTGACAGTCGAGTTAACTTGGTAAGTTTGCCCAGAGTTACGGGAATTGGACCTTCTAATTGGTTTTCTTTGATCACACTGTCATAATCAAGTGGTATTACTAAGAAAAAGAAACTAAAGAAAGTTTAACAAAATGAAAAGGCACCGTGACTATTTTTTTAAATGAAATGCAAGAAGTGAAGTGAAGTGAAATGAATATAGACAAGGATACAATTATAAGAGTGTGTGAATAGTTGTCACCCTCATTTCTCAATAAGGAATAAGGAAAAGTACAAGCAGCGTAATGGACTGAATAAAACTTTGGTATAAGAGAATTACAGAGATTGTAGAGTTGATATGTTTCCTATTTCATCTGGTATTCTTCCATAAAGACGATTCCTAGAAAGTGACCTGCCAGCAATAATCAATTAAAATTTTGCAATTCAAATAAATTGAATTCTTTAAATCATCATGAAGAGTGGAAGAAACCTGTAAATATATATTCTCCCCTAGCAACTAGATGTCAAGATCTGCTTATTTTAGCAACCTTTCCAATTAAACTTTTGTCCAAAAAGTCTTCTCAACCTGTGATGAATTGAATGACAAATTAATATGTATGTAGTTATATACATCACACTTATTCTTAACCAAATTAAGAAAATACCAATGAAACAAATCCAATTAAACAATAAAGAATAGTGCATAAATAAAGATGCATACCAATATTGTCTTCCACTTTTTGTATAACATCCAAACCACCATCTTTTGCCTTTTGAATCAGATTAGTCCACATCTGGAAAAAAAACGTCCATTCAATCAAAATCGGTTATTGGTCACAATAATTACATAAATGAGCCTTCTGCATTTTGCAATTACAACCATTATCAAATCTCTACAGTTCAAATAGCCTACTCACCAAACAATTACAACCATTCAAATAGCCTACTCACCAAACAATTACAACCATTATTAAATCTCTACAGTTCCTTCATTCTCCTTCAACCATATTGCACTGTCGAACACTCCTCACTGAATCACAGAACAGTGCCTTGTTCTGCATATTCCACCATAGCCTTTGTTACCACTGCACATAGGCTGCCCTTCAACAATCTACCAGACTTCTTCACATTCAAACTGCCTTCTGCATTTTGCAAACTTCCACGTCACTTCCCTTCTGCTGCCATTACTACATCATCCACCACCAAACCACAAACACCCAACCTTATGTTACACTGCAATACCCCCACCACCAACAAACTCATCCTCTATCTCTTTGTTTACTGCACCTGCATACTTCATTGAAATAAAATATAAACACTTAGATGATATACCTGGAGAACTTCAAGATCCTTCTTCAACTCAGGAGTCATAGTCGGAGCAGGCATGTCAAACCTGTGTACAAAATAATTTGCATCACATAACAAAAAGATGCAAATGCAAAAGAATCAACCTTATCTTTCCCTTTCTCTGAGCTCTTTTCTGCATCAGTTAGCATGGGAGGTAATTTTGGAGCCCAAGAAAGTCCAATTGTTGACTTAGTTTCCATTTCTATCAGTAAAAACATATTTGGATGAGTACTAATAAGTGAGAATAAAATCTACGGAGAGAGTAGTTGAGCTGTAAAAAGAAGTATGGCCAATATGTGCTTACAAATCATGCGTTGTAACCAAATGGAAAGTGAAATACCAACTAACCATTAGATCTGTACTATATGTAACAAGACTGGCCCATATTTATCAAGTAGTAAATCAATTAACCAACTATCAAGTATCAAGTATATGCTAATTACTACATACAAGAGTTAATTATTGTTGAACTACTTTCTGGGAAATAACGGGAAATAGTATAATAAATATTTCAAACAGGCGACTTATGCCACCACCTGTTTTGGTTGGATATTTTAAAGGGAAAAGAGAGAGAGAGAATACAACCAATAACTGTTATCAAGTTTACAGGTTTCCTATCATTTTTTTCCTTATGATTTTACAGGTTTCCTATGCATAGGGTTCGCTAAACAAAATTGATGGTGTAAATAGTTTTACAGTTATCAGCTTAACATCCATTAGTTTAGTTTCAAATTTCACCCAAATAATAATAATTTACCTGTTTCTCAAAGGTTTAGTAAACCCTAGTGCCTTTGAAGTCATGAAACGGTCAATAGGAAGACCACTTTCTGCCAAGCACATGCAGCAAGAGGACAATAATTCAATTGATTCTTGCAATCAAGAAAGCAGCAATATCATGTTCAAGCTATAAGAAATGCAAATCCATATGTCAAACATCAGGTCTGTTTTTATAAATCAAAATAACCTCAAATAGAAAAAACATTCAAGCAGAAAAGGAAAGACAAACAGGAAAGTTCCAGGTACCATGCATTACGCCCTTTAAGCAAGGTAACATAAGTGTCTGCTAGCAGTGGTCCTGCTAGTTTCTCTGGCTCTTCTGTCAACAAGTGTGTGATGAATATCATTTCTGAAGTGCAATGCGCAAAGTACACTGATTTGCTTGTGGCACTCTCGTTTGTTAGAGCAGCCACCATACCTGCATAGCTGAATTAAACAACAAAGTTATCATGAATGCAAACAGCATAGACACCTTTGTACTTAGACTAAATGAATATCATGAAAAAACAGCAAGTTGATAAGTTGATAATCCGCATATTTTATCATACATAGACTAAATGAAATGGTACTGCAGCTAGAGCAACTAAAAATATGTGAGACCGGAAAGAGTTGTACTTCCATTTTATGTCCTTGTATAAATTTATAAATACACACAAAATGTGCGCACACGTGTGTATATAATAAAAGAATATGAATCTAGCATGACTGTACATGCAAAAGGATGTTAATTCAACAACTTGAACAATTTGAATGATCAAATCACTTAAAAGGCTTAATTATTTTGATCATACAGATGCTCAAAATATTATTACGATTCCATCCACTGTGCTTTACTGTGATTGCATTCCTATCAACTCCACTCTAACTCTACTGATATCAGATTTGATTATCACTTACTATTTTTTTAATTCAAGTTTTTTTACAACATAAATTGAAAAAAAAAGATTTGAATCTGTAGAGTTCCAATTTGACCAAAATTCCAACTAGAATTTTATAGAAGCTTTATAGAGTTCTGATTCGATATCAATTCTATGTTTGTTAGAGTTTGTTTCAGGAGACAAACTTACAATGCCAACTTATAGAAAATAGTGCAAACTTTAACATGATGTTGGCAGTTAGCAGTTCTTTAAGATAGTGCAAACTTATTGTTTGGGGAGATGTTTAAATTGATAATATTCACTATTAACCAACAAATTGATAATATTCAATGTGCTGCTTTTTCCACTGCTGTATTTGCAAGCCAAAGTATGCTTAAATTAAATCAAAAAAGAGAGGTTTGTTAGACTCACTGTTAACCAAATGATCTCACCATTAGATTAGGAACAGTATGCTTCAGAAATAATCAGGTATATAACATAAAGGAAATTACTTGCTGAAAATAACTAAATAATATTATTAGTTACCTTTGCGTGATGAGAATTTAGGTTACCTTTGTGCCATCACAGCATGAACCGGAGTCCCACACATAGGGTGAAGCAACACATCCAGCCCAGTAAAGGAGCTTAACCAAAGTCCAGAATCTTCAGATTACCTATGATATTGATAAGGCAAGAGCTAAATAGCATAAAATTTAGGAATCTTCCCAATTTTTATGCTATTCAACTATGCCTCATCAATATCATTTAGACCTTATACGATAGTGACAACATCTATATCATCCTGTTGACTGCTCTGGCTGAACCCAAACTGTATAAATTACACATGTATAAATGTCACGCTCATTAAACTGAAAAGAATTTTCAAGATGACCATAATGACCAAGATTTAGAAATAAATTAAAACAGATACTGATACTATGGAAGATTGTGACACAAAAAATTCTATATATTACAAAAATAAACTATTAGAAGAATCTAGTGATTGATTCATTTATATATTATGGAAGATTGTGTGGTTTGATATTGAAGCAAACATGTTTGTGAATAATACCCAAAGTTCAAAGTGTAATGATTCAATTTAAGAAAACACCTTTGGCATAAATTATTATAAATTTGGAAATCAGAAAATAAATACTTTTAACATTATTTTTTGTTTTATTTAAATAAATCTTTTTATGAGCATATATAACATATGGTTTTTTGGTTGCTTTGCTATATTAAATTTCAAGAAAAAAGCAAGTGTTTTCACTTTTTTGATCAAATCTACCCTGATTGTGACGCCTATATGCAAGTTAGTTTCTACTATGCACAAATTTATAAATTTATTATTTGTAAGAGTAACATATTTGCAGCAAGGAAAAAAATATAAACAGAGGTTCATTGGTATATTTAGTTTCTATGAAAGATTATTGTAATCTAGTTAGCATAAAGCTTCTTTTAATCACACAAAGAATGTGAGGGTATAATTTTGCTCCTCTTATTATTCCTTCACTCGATTTGTATTGGCATTAATTGGAAAACAAACTCCAGCTTTCTTATGACCTATAATCAAAGTACTAAATCATGTTAAAAAAAATTATAAACTGTCAGGTAAACAAACTTTGACATAATCTAGCTACAGTAGAAATGGTTAAATTTATTTAACCTGGACAACATTATATGAAGGACTGTAAACAAAAACCAAAAACATATACTGTACTAAGCCTATTTAGAATCATTACACTTTAATGTTTGGTGTTAGAAGTATTCTGTTTTTTGTTGAAGCTAAAGCTATTAACATATGAAGACACAGATGGGATAGGATATGTATGCTGTTAGCACTATAACCACTGATCAAATATCTATTGATAAAATCGTCTGAATAACAAAGAATGGACACATATTGGAATGAAACGGTGATGGACGATCGGAGGAAATCATTATTGTTTTTGTTTTTTTGACTGGGAGCATGAGTACTTTAGCCTTTATTAAATGAAGAGAAAATATATTAAAACCAGCTAGCACACACTACAAATACAGGAACAATTATTTAGTATTATCGCAATCTTCCACCCTCGGTTAACCATCATAATTCATCATACTTCTATACTGTAACTATAACAACAACCCCTTGACATCCTCACTTGCTACATACCATTCTGCATCAAACCACCTCTTATAACATCTACCCATTTCTTTCCATCCCACACATACATCCCAAACCACTGCCTCATCCCATAAAAAATTCACCAATCCTTCCTCTGCCTTAACTGCCTCCAGCCTCCTCGCTGGTCACCACCAGCCTGCACATCCATCCCCAACTGCAACTACTAACCAACCATTATACAACAAGTTTACTACTTCACATTCAACTGCATTACCTCTGCCTTAATATTAATCATATTTTTCTAATTCGCTTAATGTGAAGCAAATCTGGTGTAGCAAATCTTAGTTACAGCAATAAAAATAACTTTAAAATATTGAACATTTAAAATTAAAAATACCTTAAAAAAAGCACGGCAACGACGTTAGAGATTACTAGAAAGGCTTGTCATTCGGTGTTGTTGGTGGCGTCAGGGTCAGATGAAAAAGAAGGAGCCAGGCGGCAATGATTTGATGGGGTGGGAGGAGGATGGTGCGGAAGCGACAATTGGGACTGTGGCGATTTAATGGGATGGGTCGGCTGAGTGTTTTTATTGTAATAGAGGAATTAGGTTTTTATGAAACGAAATGAAGGGAGGGAAACGAAATGAAGGGAGGGAAACGAAACGAAGGGAGGGAATGGAACTAGGTTTTAGACAGCGGTTTAACAAATTGTTTTACACTAATTAAGTTGTAAAATACAGAAAAGACAGCGGATTATAGTCAAACGCTGAGATTAAGAGCTGTTAATGACCATTTTTCTTGTAGTGAAACACATCTTATTTCATTTGTTCCTGGAAATTTCAAATTAAATTACCAATTAATTCTAAATTAAATTCAAAAATAAAATTAATCACTAAATTAATTTGGCTTCAAAATCAGGAATGTTACAGATTCCCCCCTTAAGAAAATTTCGTCCTCGAAATTTTCCAGGGAGACAACAAAGGATGTATACACAAAGACAGAGAAATATCTTTCCAGATCAAACCGAATATCCATTATGCATTTGGTTTATCAAATCAGAATATCACCAATAATCATGAGAACAAACTCATTTAATATCTCACAAGATACTTGGGTCATCTGGTCTACGAATTATGCAGGGGCATCGGTCAGTTCAAAGGATAACTAACCACTCGTAGAATATATCGAGACCCAAAAAAATAGATAATGGACTTAATCTTCCATAATTCTCAAACATTAAGTATAGATTCTAAACTCAGGTCGAAATGCCCTAAAGTATATATTAACTTGTCCATCTTCGGACTTTGACACTCACCAAAATTACAATAGAATTTCAAATTTGGTTTTAACCGATATCGTTTTATCAATACAAATCTTCATATTTAACTTAACAATTTATTCCAATAAAATTTCAATTTCGTTAAAGTTAAAAACGGAAAGCTGATAGAAATTAGATAAGAGAATATGAGATAGAAACTTACCTATAATGATTCGTAGGGCCACCACCACACTAAAGCATCTTCCTTGAGCTACCATGAAGCCAATAAAGAATTTGAAATCGGATGATGATCATAGAAAAGGTTGTTTCCGTTGTTGTTACAGATATTGACCATTTGTAGTGGTACTTCCCTGTCCCCTAACTCATCCTCTTCTAGCATTCATACTTACTATCAGTGAATAGTAAGAGAATTTACTAAGGCATACGGACGAATATCTTAGGGATATACTCATTCTAGGGTATATTTTACCCTATCTCTAGTGAGTTACCTAATGTGTTATACTCCTGAGCTAAAGTTTCAACCTTCAGCTCTGATACAAAATTGTCATGACCCAAATTCCAACGTTCGAAAATTGACACCCATACTTCACTTGTACTCGAATGCCGCAGATTAAATTGTTGAAATCTGACTCGTGTCGGAGCTTATAACGCATTAAGTACAACAACATAACGGAAGAAAAAGAACAATATCATTGATCTACAATATTCGATACAATCAGAATTAAACAATAATATCAGATATGTGAGGTACAGCGGAAAGGAATAACTTCAAAAGAGGAACATCAACACATGCCTTCAAATAAGAGAGACAGCTTGAGAATTTAAATTGCAACTCCATATCCAATGCTCTAAAACTTCAAATCAAAAGCGAGAATCACCATCAAGTTGTGCTAAGAAAGGTCGGCCATAGATGCTGAAGTGAAGCAACTCGATCTCGATGCGATTGCTAATATCCAAAGATTGAATGCTATCGAATCTACACCTACTATTTGGTTATCTGAAAAACCCAATTCTAGCCTTTCCATGTGGAAAATTGTGGGCACCCAGAGTTTAGGAAGGGAACAATAAACTCCGGGTCAGTCATGGGACTGGTATGAGAAAACAGAATCAGTTTTTATCTTTAAAACAAACAATAAAAGATTTTAAAATTTGAAATCCGCAATGCTTTTTGGAAAATGAAACTGCCATAAGCCTCCCACCACACACACAATGCAAGCGCACACTTGGAGGAGATTTCTCCTTATGACAGTCAAAAATGCTTGATACGCAAAAACTATTTGATATTATTATTAGTGCATAGTGCAGAAACCTTTTGAAAGTATAATATTAATCTTAGCCAGCATACAACCATTATTGTATCATTGTATGCCTATTATAGCTATCATCTAAACAGTGGTGACCACCATAAGTAAATGGCAGGTTATAGAACTAAAACCGTAAAAGGCTCGTATTGGATGATTGGATTTCCAACAAATGGTCAGGCTAAGGAACTTCCTTAAAAATGGAACGCCTCTGGAGGGACGGTCCCACGAACCAAAACGGTTCCCTACCGACACAAGGCCGGTGTACTCCCTTCCCGGGAGTAACACCTATGATATGCCATCCTCGGTCTTAACCAACCTTTATTCGAGCGCTCGACACCAACAACCACACAGCAATAAGTATGCAACAACCACATAGGTAAATATCTGGGCTCCATACCATGATACCACCTTTTATCCAGAAGAGATGGACATACCTTAGGGGCGCGACCCCTACAACCTTGCCGCAGAATTCCTATTTCGACCATTTTCGGGTTGTGAGGCTCGACAAGTCACATCCATAAAGCTACACTTTTCACAAAGTCATGCTTTGATCAACAAATGATCAGCAGCACTTCGTATGCCACATTACCAAATTGGTAATGTATCACTAGTAACCATCAACTACATAACCTCTGAACTTGTACGTCTCAGAGAAGGGTGTTAAGCTAATAGAATAATTCTCTGCCACCAAACAGAAATGTATTTGATAGAAACTAGCTTTACATCTCAAAGGGTAATGTCAGACACACATCCATACAAGTCTGTTTCGGGTTCGAACAGAACCGAAAGCACTTCCAAAGATGCCCTTGCAAATCCGGATATTCACTAATCACGTCCGGACTCCTCATCACAAAGGATGACCGGGATCAGCCAGTGCAGAGACATTCGATGAGTTATCCTTTCGCTTTTGAAAATATCCGATCTTCACCACCAGTCTTCAAATGCTATCCATAACGTCGTATCATTATTCGGAATGGGTTATATAAGACAAAGTTCCTCTCCCAGCTAAACCTAATAATGAGCGCAATATTTAAAATCAAATGGATATTCGGATCTCGATTAAGTCACAATTATTACCTAAAACCTTTCTTTCAAATGGTTTAAACAAATTACCAATTTTCAAATCTTTAACCAAAAAGATTCACTTCACAAAGTTCACCCATCTTTCATAAAGATTTATTCACGGCTTTTCAATACAATTCCATTTCAAATTGGATTAACTCATCTAATCATTAGATAAAGGATTCAATTCATAGCTTTCAAAACCATTTCCAAAGAATTATTCATAACTTTCAAAACGATTCTCATTTCAAACCTTATATATATATATATATATATATATAAGATAAACCATTTAAAACGCTCTTCAATTTCAAAACAAGGTTTAACAATTTTTCACAAATATTAATTTATAGCTTTCAAAACTATTTTAATTCCATTTCAAATTTGAAATCTTTCAACACAAATTGGAAATTCTTTCCTTATAGGAAAGCTATTGTTATTTGAAAAAAAAATAGTTTTCATTTTGAAAAAAAATCTGATTACATTTGCGCAAATTAAAGGCCTTCAAGAATAAAACTTAGATTTAATTCAAATTCCCAAAACAATACTTTTAAAATTGTTTAAAACCCATATAAACTCATTTATAATTTGTATAACCCTTTTTAAACCATGATTTCCAAACATAGAATTCAATTTTTTTAATTTTGAATCAAATTTAAATCAAATTATTAAAATTTTATCAAGTTAATCAAAATAACTTTTATCTTTGAAATTCCTTTTCAAAAGCTTTTCCATTTCCAAAACCATTGAATTAAAAATTCAACTTTAAAACCATTTCAAAAATCTATGACTTAATCAATTTCCTCGTGCAATCCATATTTGTGTGTGTATAGTGTAGTCCAGGGTTTTACCCAATAATGCAACAACATCAATCATCACAGTTTCAAGCACAATAATATTTGATAAGCGGTATAATCCTATAACGCTTATCATCATTCACAGATTCACAGATAGATATGTAAATGTATCACAGATAAATATGTAAATAGATTACAGATAAATAATATACACACATTGCTCAATCAAAACAATCCACATCACAGAATCAACTTAAGACATTCATACAATCCATACATCCATAAGCAAAATCAATTAATTGTTTGATTAATTTAAATTAGATTAATTACTTATGAATAAACGCTAATCCTGGTTAATTAATATTAATTAATTACAAACCATTTTAATTAATAATCCTTTACTCATTTACTAATTAATAAATTAGTTAACCTTAATTAGTAAATTAAACAACTATTAATTAATAAATAATTAACCTTTAATCCTTAATTAACCTTTAGATTATTCAATTATCCTTCATTTAATTAATCACATAAATAAATTACTCCTCAATTGATTATCATTCTTAACTAATTACCATAAGTGATTACCGCTAATCACTTATATTATTTAAATCACAAATCAATTTTAATCATTCGATTAATCAACCTTACTCATTTATTAATTAAGTAATTATCTTTTGTTACTATCATTAAATAGTTATCTTGAAGCAATTAATTTCCCTTAATTACTTTCATTTATAAAATAAACCTTTAATAATAAACTTTAAGACTCTTAAGTTAATTAATTAATTTAAAACATTATTTAAGATAAGCCATTTTATCTTAATCCTATTTAATTAAACATAATTAAATCCCATTTGAGAACTTAGGAATTTTTTTAAATAAACTTAACTAATCCAAGTTAAAACAGTTTATTCATCTCTTATTTATCCAAACTTTTTAAATCAACATTATTTATTTAAAAGTAATTATTTTAAGAAAATGGTTCAAACTTGGTTGTTTTTGAAATTTTAAAACTTGATTTATTTGAAAATTTAAAACCTGAATTTTTATGCAAGATAGCCCGGGCCAACTCTATAACCACGCAACTACACGAGACTGACTTCGAGTCTTCACCAAAACCATCCCGTACATTTTCTTTTTAAAACTTAAATTTTGTTTAAGTACTTTTATACCCGGTATGCCATCAAAATACACGATCCCATTCATGAGTCAACACATGAATTTCTCGAGAACAACTTCGAGCATACTTCTTCTTTTCCTAACCTTACTTTTTGACACAAACACGTACACGTGCACCGCGCACACCGCCACGACCACCACTGATCGTCGTGCCATCATCGACAACTCGTTCTCGACCTTCTCCCTCGATTCTGGCCATCAAGCTCCTGAGTTAAACGCGATATCGATATTTTGGTTGTCTGAAACTCCTCTGGAACCAATCAAATACCTAAAATCGCCTCGCCTGATTATCATCGACCTCTGATAACCCTACGACTTCGACTGGAACTTCGTCACACTCCCTACTTTCTATTTCCACCGGACCGAATGACTCCGATCAACCCACATTTCTACACGAGCATGAAGAACAACATCGACCAAATTGGGTTCTTAAACCCTAAAATGGCGTTGCTCAATCTCCTCGATGATCAGAAAACTCTGTAGCCATTTTTCCTTTTACCCTTGATGCTCGAGCTAACTTCACCAAGAATCATGACTTCCCAAACTTTGTCGTTCATCGGGAATTGATGATTTTGCATTTTCTGTTCAACTCACTCATGCTCGATGATTACACTCTTAAAAATCATGAAATGAATTTCTAAATTCATGTTTTTGCAACCTAAATCAGATCGTATAATCCAAACACATAATTAAGATCATCAAATTCCTGATTCATTTTGATTTTTTTTTACTGCATTTATCATTTTATATGCAAATACATGAAGAATACATTTGAAATCATTTTTCTTATCTGCATTACATCATTATTATAAATTTCCATTCAAAGTTTATCACCTAAACATGTTTATAACTTGAGATATATATTTTTTACTATGAAGAAATTCTTCCTGTTGGACAACATAGAAGCATATACGCATATACCCAGTCATGCATACCACAATTCATACTTATAAACACATGCAGATACATGTTCATCGCATTCATTTCCACAATAGCAAATAAACATCGCAGCATATCAAATATTCAAGCTTAAATGGTCAAGTTTGCTCACCTGTGTGTGTTGAAACAAAGGACAAAAGTTTGGAATTTTTAATTTGATCTTGAAGCATGGTTAATGTCAGGTTGAAACTTAAACCTGCATGCTTGTTGCTTATACTAAGATGATCTTGCATTTGTTTCTAGACTGAAAGCTTTTAAACTTTGCTTTGAGTGCTCTAATCTGACTTGTTCTTGATCAGGCTTCCAGGTTGAAATTTCTTTTCCAGGTTTTACTTTTGATCTCCGAACCTTTAAATTGCTCTGGTTTTTCATTTCTGGTTTGAGCTTTAACTTAGCTTCAGCTTTGGAACTGAAGTTGCTGTTATATTTGATTTTTTTTGCCTTGCTTTGATTCTTGATTTGAATTTTCTTTAAGCTTGAAAATTGTTTGATTCTATTTTCTATTTTTCTGATATTTTTTTCTGATGTGAAACAACTGAAAATAGCTTGGTTATATTTTTTTTGTTATGTGAAACATGTGTATGTGTTTTTATTTTTAAGAGAAAATAACTTTGCCACTTGTTTATTTGCATATCAAAATTATTACACTTGTTAATTCATGTTATTAATCCTTCTATACTTGTTATTATAGATTCCACTTGTTAATGTATGAATTCTCAAGTTTACAAATGTTAATTCAAGTTGTATTCTTTTTACATTTTTACTTTTGTATTAATTATTGTGTGTGTGTGTCTATATATATAAATTTGATTTTATCACATATAAATATTAAAAGAAAAATGTATATTAAATCCTTTTATCAAATTTTGAACTATTATGTTTTTATGTTTAAATCCTTTCTTCAAATAAATTTAAAACTTTGTTTTAAACCCTCTCTTCATTTTAATTATATTTACTTATGTTTATATTTTTCAAATGTTTATCTTATTAATTTCCAAATATATAAAATAAAAAATAATTTAAATTTTTTATTAAATCTTATACTTATAAAAGATATTCTCATTTTATATTTTATACCTTTACAACTTTTTAAAGAAATGATTTTAAATGTAATTATACACAAATTACAAATTATATATACACACACACATATTTATTAGTTCTTTAAAATGTAAAGATTTTTAACTTCAATTTTTCAAATATATTTATTTTGAATTTCAAATTAATCCATATACATATATATATATATATGTATATTTTAAAATTAGAAAACAAACTTTTATTATAGAGTTTTCAAATCCATTATATTATTTAAACTTTTTATTTTTAAATTTCAAATTTAAAAATTAATACGCAATCAATTTATATCTATGAATAAATAAACAAACAATATCTTTTTATAAATGTATATTTTATTCCAATCATAATTTATTTATTTTCAAAATCTTTATTATTCAACATATATGTATCTGAATTTCAAATTCAAATTCCATATAAAAATCTATTTATAAAATAAAAAAACACGTCTTATTTCATTTGTTCCTAGAAATTTCAAATTAAATTACCAATTAATTCTAAATTAAATTCAAAAATCAAATTAATCACTAAATTAATTTGGCTTCAAAATCAGGAATGTTACATCAACCAAGCTGAAAGGTTTCTTGGATCTTTTGCCAAGATTTTTTAACAACTTCGTAAGGCTAGATTCAAAGTCTATTCCCAAGTAGAGATACATAGAAGATTCTATAGATAATTAACCCTTCGGTATAGATCGGCTTAATCTCATCATTTGGAGTGACTTTGAGTTACCATCGGGACATTTACTGATCTTCTTTGAGATTCTAATTTCCACCTTTTTCCAATAACTTCTTCTATTTGGATTTTTTAGGTTGACCATAAAATTGGTTAGCAAAAACATCAATATCTTTGAAACGGTTTCCTTGAACTCCTATTGTAGGTTTTTCTTTCCTTTTCCATGCTTCTTCTTCAAGTTTGGATTAAACTTCCTTTTATGTGGGTTAGTTGTACCTCCACTGGGTGCTGCTAATGTTGATGTTGGCGTTTTCTTTAGAAGCATATCATACCATAGGCCATGTCTACTGGATCCAATGACGATTCCTTTATATGAGTAGTCATCTTTTCATGGAACTCTTCTCTCATACCCAATATGAACATCTCATTATTACTTAATGGTGTATCAATAAGTTCAAGGCCGAAACAAGATTATTCATTTAACTTGGACTCATATTTAGCTACTGACATGTCTTCCTGCTTTAGATCCATGAAACTTTTACATAATTAAGTTTTTCCCACAGTTGGCATGAATTGGTCTTAGAATACTTCTTTGAATCTTGCCCATGAGAACTCATCTTCTGGAACATTTGCAGTGACAGAATCACACCATGTAGCTGCATCTTTTGCCATTGCCATGATGCCATGAACCATTTCTAATCATCAGAAATGTCCAACCCTTTGAAAATCTTCTCACAAGACCTTAGCCAAGCTTTTAATTCAATGATGGATTACGTACCCTTAAAAGGTTTTCCTCCTAGATTTGTGTTGTTCTTGCATGGAGTTGCAAAGTTTACTTGATTCTGCATTAGAGCTACTGCCTCAACAGCTATTCCACCCCTTCTCATATATGGGGTTCCTCCATTTGTGGTTGTTGTGCTACTGTTTCTCCTTCCTCATCCCCTTCTTTTACTCATTCTCACTACTTGAATAAAGTAAGATACCTTTGTAATACATAGACGAGATTATCTTTGGAAAAAGAGCATAAAAACAAACATAAAAATGTTGACCAGAATAACACGGAAACGCACTCTCAAGTACTGAACACATTCTAGGATACTACTAACCCTATCTCTAATGGGTCAACACAAACCAAGGCCTAGTTATTCGCTCAACCTAGCTTTGATACCAAGCGTGATGATCTGCTTTTCTTACACCTAAAAATAACACTCAATACATCCTCGGTATTCATGTATCGATCATCTAAATGTCCAAAAGCTAGATCGTGGGGTAAAGAAAATAAAAGACAAGAAAATAAAATTAGATTTTTCTCACAAATGACATAGTTACATATACATCATAACAGAATAGTACATATGTTTACTCCAAAATGTTACATCAAATTTACAACAAGTACTATTCCCAACAAGGACAGTTATATCAGCCTACCTAACTTACTAATACATAATATATAATCACAACATAAATAAACATAACTACTTGATATGGTGAAAGCTCCTACTCCATATTGTTCCCGTTTATGACTTTTTTAACATATATATCTTTTTACATTTATTTAACTTTCATAAGATGTCATATCATATTTAAATAACTTAAATAAACATAGAAATATATATATTAAAATATATTCCAACTTATATATAAATGTGCACAAATGTTACACAAATGTGCACAATGTTTCCTGTGACTTTTAGACATCGAAAAGTCGTAAATTCGAAAAATGATTTATGGTCACATTTTCTATTTTGTTTTAAACTAATTATTTTTATAAAAAAAAATTAAAAAATATTTTACCATCATTAGTTATTATTTCAAAGGATTTATTTGAGTTAAAATCCATTAATTAATTATTAAAAATGTATTTAAATATCAAAATTTTAAAGTGATTAAATCCTAGGTCGTTATATTATCAAACCAAGTTATGAATTGTATCACAACCATATACTCAATCAAGTAATCATCCAAGTAATCAAAAATTTAATCATCCAATATATTTTAAACTTTCAAATCATTATACACGAAATAGTTTAGTGATTAAATAGTAAAATGTAAGTATTCACTATCACAAATGCTCCCTCCTTCCCAAGCTCCTAAAAATCCGATAAAGCTTTCATAGTACTCAATCTTCCTACTATCTTCTTGGAACGAATCTGCCGGCACTTCTCTTCAATATTTTCACTCTAGAGCTTTCTAAACTCCTTCCTTTCTTCCAAATGGACTTGGCTTAGCCTTGTTTGTGTGGTGGACCTCAGCCTTAGTGATGATGGTGGTGGTCGTGTACATAGAAGAGAAAGTGGCAGAGTTTAGACTTGCTTTTGATAGGGAAAACTATATTTTTACTTTAATTTATTTTTTTACATTTTCCACCATTATTTTCCTAAGGAAAAAAGCCATTAAAATAGCTTAAAGGAAAAAGAAGAAGAGAATGTGTGAGAAAAGCTTCTGTATTTATAGCCAAAATTAAGCAAACTCAAAATTACAAAAACATCCCCTCACCTTCCTACCTATGTACAGTCCCCCACGTTTCACCTTCCCTATCACTTCATCACTTTTTGCCTCTTTACTTAAGAGCTAAGGGTTGTATTTGGATGGAAAAATAGACTTAAGGTGAGATTTGACTTGTGTTGATTTGGTGAAAATATCTTCTTTTTGTACTTTTCTTTACTTAATTAAATACTTAGATTAATTAATCTTTAGTTAATATAAGTAAGGTGTTCATTTCGTTGTTAATGTGTTTATATAACAATTGCTCAAGTTATAAAATGTTTATACCACTTATATTGAACAAAACGTTGATTTTTGACAAAACGTTTTTCGACCACATTCTTTGTTTTTAATAAAACTATTTATTTATGTAAAAAAACATGAAATTTTATTTTTTATCATATTCAAATAATTAAAGCAAGAAAATTTTAGTTACAAAACCGTATTAAAAAATATTAAAATCCTACTGTAAAATACAACGTCAATTGGTCGAAGTGCGACGAAGTTTGTCTATCTTTATAAAACAAAAGTGTGTGTGTGTGTGTAAATTTTTCAATCAGTTATTATCATTTTATAACAATTTAAAAGGATTTATTTATTATTTAAAACAAAAATTAAACGTATATCCAATTTTATCAAAAACGGGCTTTGTCAATTTTACGGTGAAACTAAAAAATCTCTTATTTTTGTAAACCAATTCTAAAAATAAGTTCACCATTCTTATTTATCACATGAAACATGATTATTTAAGTATGAAAATTCTATATTTGAATATTTAAAGTTGATTAAATATTCCATTTAAAAGTGATAAAATATGGGTCGTTGCATACTTCCCCCTTAAAAGAATTTCATCCTCGAAATTGAATAAAACCCAGACCTCGATAATACTTGCTCAAAACCATCTTTAAACTCAATTCAGTATAATATACGTAGATCACTAATATGTGATATCTAATTCAATCTTTTATTTGAATCTACAACCTTACTTCCGAACTATTATTGATCTCTCAATCCTCTAGTGCGGATTCTGATCAGGCTCTTTGATTAGAAATCTTCGTTTCCCTTACATAGCTCTCAACTTTGATAGAAAACTTAAATACCTAACCATAAAACCCCATCAATGTTTATCATCAAAAATCGAGTAATAAATCCTCTTTCGGGATGGTGTAAACACCTCAAAGTTCTGTACTCGAATCTTAGATCAAAATTGTATCATAAATGATCTACGTACAACATACGTATCTTATTAACTTTCCAAAATCTTTATGAAACTTTTATCTTTGGTTAAACACTTTTATAGAACTTTTATTTTCTTAAAATATTTATTCATGAATTTTTTTATTTTCTTTCCAGAGAAACCATTTCCATTGTTTTAAAGATAAATTATCTTTTATTTCTAAAATTATAATAAACTTCTTATATTATCATATACTCCTGTTTTAATAATATTAAAAATACCTTGATAACATTTAACGATAACTAAATTAATTCATTAATCAATGATTTACATTATCTTTTAAACTTAAACACGTACTTCCAAGAAATCTTTACGAAAATATTTCATTAAATTTTAACTTCGATTTAAATGCTTTTCAGAAAGTTATCTCTTTAAACTTTTTATTTCTAAATATCTTATCAATTGATCTAATGGAAGATAGAAGAAAGGCATGGAGTGAATAATCTAAAAAGAGATTTATTAATTTACATTATATTTATACCTTCACTAGCCTGTTGTTACAAATTTTTAGAGGTAACCCCTAGGGAATACAGCCTATCATACATCACCATCTTATACATAGATACTTGAACTACTATATATACTATTCTTGGATCGCTTTTAAGGTAAATGGTGCTTTATATTTGAGGCCAAAGCCAGCTACCTCCATTTTTGGACGGTCCTTCATTAAATGTCTCCCTCGAAGCACCAAATGCAAGTATGTTTGGGACATTCTTGGCTTAATGTCTTAGGTTCTTACATCGGTAGTAACCCTTTTCCTCTCCTGATCGAATTCTGGGTTTCTTCTTTGTTTTAGGGCATTCACGTAGAAAATGTCCTTGCCTTTTACACTTGAAACAGAATATATACCTTCCCTAAAAGAATTTTCTTTCTTCTTTTTCTTTGCTTTCCTACCATCCCTTTCCTTCATTTTTCTATCCTTACACAGAACTACATAAACCCTTCTTTACCGCATCTGTAATAGAAGATGCCCACATAAGATCTTAGTTTTAATTTCTCTTCTACTTCTTTTTGTGCACGTATTCTTCGTGCTTGCGTTAGATTAGCCCAACACTCATCCCCAGGCATAAAATAAGACATCCGGACCTAAATGATATACTAAGTTATTATCAGAAATTTCATACCACTAATTTCTTGACTCACCTAAATTACTTGATTCATACTCATTTGGTTTTTAAATTTCCTTTCTTGTACAATAACAAGAAGAAAATTTACTAAGTGTTGATACCATTCGCCCAAGCAACACATGATCAATACTTAGAAGATTATTTGCACCATAACTAAACAGATCAAGACCTTATTCTTGTAAGTTTCCAAAGGGATAACATCTTATAAATTTTCTATATCGCACAAATATTTATATTTTATATATATAAAATATACTTCTTTTAAACGGTGTGTTGATTTGCCTTATTTAAGTATTTAGGAATCCCTATTGATCGATTCGCTTTATTTAAGTATCTAGGAATTCCTATCGATTACATGGAGCTCTTCATGCGCTGACTAGAATTCATAAACCACTCAATAGATTAATCACCATAAAACATTTTTATATCAAATAAAAAATACACGCTCATATATATAATACTATCAAACTCATTCTAGGGTATTACTAACCCTATCTATAATGAGTTTTAACCCACCAAACATAGGTGTTCAGCTCAATCCGAGCTCTGATACCAAATGTATCGACCAGATTTGACCCTAAAAAATTGACACTAATACATCCCCGTGCTGTAAATCCAAGTGCCAGAAAGACCGATTGTTAGGGGAAAAGAAAATAAAGATAGAACAGAGTCTCATATGAATGGAATGACGTACATTATTTCAATAAATAATCTTTATAGCAGAAAACTTTGAATACAATATCAAAGTCCAATCTAGATTTAGCCTGGATAGTCATAAACCCTCTGTCCTTTCAAATGCTGACAAAATAAAAACAAATGAAATAGATCCAACGGATAATAGAATACGTCCATACATAGACAAAGATCTGCAGCTTCCCTTTGGACACTCCAAACATCTTCAACTAAAACTAAAACTACTTGGATCTGACCTAAGTACTAAATATACCTGGATCAGGTTTGATAAACCATGTGAGAAACTCGAACCATAAACACGGAATGGAGTCATAGATAGGTACTAAAAAAATATTTGAAAAGAATAAAGTCTCGTAAGACCACGCCGCTCATAAATAAGGGCAGGTTTTTACCTTACGATAACCAAAATACTTTATATGGAAGATCACTTTGATATTTTTATTCATGACATCAGTTTGAAAACACTTCCAAATAAATATGTATACAAAGAAAGCATCAATACCCAGACTATGGTAATATATGCAGACTAGGTAAACGGAATATACCGGACAGAATATATGTTACCAAAAGGAGTAACAGAAATATTTGCAAAGCATTATAGCTATATTGGGACCACAATCAAAAAAGCTTGTATTTGGAATAAGATTTCCAACATGATAGGGAACTAGTGGCCTTTTCCTTCGAGCCATGCCTAACAACCATAGTTCCCGTGATGACCTTATCACTTACCTCAAGCTAGACACTTGGAACTGCACTTACTACACTACTATGGTACAACGTACTTTCTCAGTAGCCTTACACGGGTCTGTGTCAGCCTCTAATACCTATCCATTTCATCAACTTAAGGCAATAGATTCCTTGCGGCACGAGATGCCATTTATTTCTCATAACTGATAGCCTAAAATATGTGATGTGGACCACATAGTATTTTGTATCATTCATGTGATGTGAGGCTCGTGAGGCTATGCTTTTCTTTATAAAGCCGTACTATATTTTTCACAAAACCGCGCTTTATATTTCTAGAACATAGAATGCCACATTGTCATTCCTAAATTACACAACTAATTTCTACAAACGTATAACTCCTAAGCTCGTACATCTCAGGAAAGGGTGTTAAGATAAGAGGAGTTGCCTCCTCCGCCACCAAGCAGATAATATGTTGATAGAGATCAATTCATATGATAAAAAATGCACTATTAGACACATGTCCATAAAAATTCATTCTGGGAATGAATGAAACTGAAAGCACTCCGCCCACCACATCATTTTTTAAGAATCACCCCTAGGATTAGTAGTGAGTAGTCCTTGCATTACGGAGATTTGAATACATGACATGACCAATTCTATAATAAATATCCCTATATTGGGAGCAACCCAGAGAATGTCAACAAGCAGTCCTTCCAGAACGCAGACACAACTTCCATATAAACATAATCTTGGGTAAACCCCTAGGAATCATGATAGCAATCCCTACATTCTTAAGATCTACAATCTTCAATAATCATCATCTTCAACAAGTCTTCACCTCTAAACAATACATTGGTTCAAAGTGGTATTCGTATAGGAATCACCTAATTTTGACCCCAGTTTCTCCGAACCGGCCATCGATTAAAAGGCATTTAGGTATATAAATGATTGTCACACAACATTAAATTAATTTACCTTTTTATCTGAATCAAATTTCTCTTAGAGGTATATTCATTGAATCATTTCTTTATCCTTTTCAGATTATATGGAATCACTAAACCTCATTTATCAAATCTTTTTGTTAATTAAAACCCTTTTTTAAATCTTAGAATAACTCTAAATCGTTTCACTTTTTTCTTAGGTAAAATACTACCATATTATTTATTTAAATCGTATATTTAAAAACATTATTGAGTAAAAAGGATAATAAAAATTATTATAATTCTGCTCAATATCAATTTATGTATTCAATCTTGACTATCTATCAAATAATGGTGAAATCGTCTTTTAAATCCATATGGGTAGTACAGATTCCCTCCTTGAAATTTAATACCAAGTATAACAAGATTATTTCTATGCAATCTCAATTGTTTGAATTTGAAAAATTACATCATTTATACTTTGGGAAATTTTAATCCGAGTAAACCAAATTTAATAACCCCTTCGTGGGGCCAGTCCAGGTAGTTAGGGACGGCAGGCAACTGGTTTCCCAAACCCAAGCCTAGATACTACCTCACAATCACCCATAAAGTGGTCAATTTATTTGATCGATCTAAATCTTTTAACATACTTAATTTACTTCTAATTATTTTAGAGCATCTGGGCTTTCCCTTCGATCTATTACATTCCTTGGTTGGATTTTCTATGACACTTAAAAATGAAACAACTGCACCCGTCATTTTCACATACTCATTTTTAAACCTCTTAATCATATTTAAATTACTTAATTATTTATTTGAAAAGGTTTACAAAATATTTTGGAAAGAATGATCAAGTTAAAACCATTGTTTGCAAAAATTATTAAAAAATGTTGCGAAAAAGTGTTGCAAATAGTGTTTTAAAAGCTATATTGATCAAAACGACTTTTCTATCTTTTGAAAAGTTATTTATATAACTCAAATCTATTTTAAAATTTTTAAAGATTCATAAAATTTATTCCATATTTTTAAATAATTTAAAAATACCATTTTAAAGGAATTCCCTTCCTGAATTCCTAACTGCAAAACCGCGATTATTTTGAAAACTTGTTTTAGATTATTTAAAAATATACAAGACGAAATATTGATTTCATTTTTTTCATTTCTAAGCTCTAGATATAATAGTTTGGAAAATTCTTATCTTGAAAAAATTTGAGCTATATTCCATTCTATACAATCGTTTGACTTTTACGACGTGAAATCGTGAACTACCATTACACAACGTGCCTAATTTTGACTTGTTTTTTCTCAACTTCTTTTCAAATTTCATGGAAACATTCTTAGTCTTAAATATTTATAAAACATTTTAAATCCTTTTGAACTCATTTAAACCAATATGCTCCATATTTCAAGCTCATTTTCCATTTCATTTCATGTTATAACATTATATATTATAATATTCGTTTTAAATCTTTTTAGATATTTAAAATCATTAAGACGATAAAAAAAACTCCATAAACATATTATTTATGGATTAAATTTCCATTTAACACCATTTCTCTTATCATTTATCAAACCAAGTTATCAACCATATCACAACCATATACTCAATCAAGTAATCAATCGAGTAGTCAAACATTTGATCATCCAATATATTTTAACCTTTCAAATCATTATGCTTGAAATAATTTGAAGATTAATTAGTAAAATATGGGTACTCACGACCATAAATGCTCCCTCCTTCCCAAGCTCCAAAAATATGATAGAGCTTCCGTAGTACTTCAAACTTCCTTCTATCTTCTTCGAACGAATGTGATGTCACTTCTCTCCAATATTTTCAATTCGGAGCTTCCCAAACTCTTTCTTTTTTTTCTAATTTTTTTCACCACGATTTTATGAAGGAGGAGCCATAAAAATAGCTTAAAGAAAGCAGAAGAAGAAGAAGAAGAAGAAGAAGAAGAAGAAGAAGAGAATGTGTGTGATAAATGAGAGAAAAGCTTTTGTATATACAACCAAAATTAAGCGAACTCAAAATCACCATAACACCCCCCACGTTCCTACCTAGGTATGGCCTCCCGTCTCTTTTCACCTTCCTCATCACTTCACTCACTTTTTACCTCTTTACTTAAGAGCTATGGGTTGTATTTGGATGGAAAAATGGACTTAAGGTGAGATTTGATTTGACTTATGTCGGATTCAGTGAAAATATCTTCTTTTTGAACCTTTCTTAACTTAATTAAATACTTAGCTTAATTAATCCTTAGTTAATATAAATGAGGCATTTATTTCTTTGTTGATGTGTTTATATAATAGCTATTCATGTTGCAAAATGTTAACACAACTTATATTGAACATAACGTTTTATGGTCACAATTTCTGTTTTTAATAAAACTATTTATTTATGTAAGCAAAACTATAAAATTGATTTGTTATCATCTTTAAGTAATTAAAGAAAGATAAATTAAGTTATAAAATCACATTAAATAATATTAAAAATACAATTGTAAAATATGACGTCGATTGGTCGAAGTGCGACGAAGTTTGTCTATCTTTATAAAACAAGCACACACACATATAAACCTTTTATCAGTCAACCACTATCATTTTATAGAAATTCAAAAGGAGTTATATATCATTTAAAATAAAAAATTGAACGTATATCCAATTTTATCCAAAACTGGTTTTTGTTAATTTTACGATAAACTCCAAATCTCTTATTATTGTAAACCTATTCTAGAAATAAGTTCACCATTCTTATTTATAACATTAAATATGATTATTTAAGTTTGAAAATTCTATATTTGAATATTTAAAGTTAATTAAATATTTCATTTAAAAGTGATAAAATCACAGATCATTACACTTGTATCCTTTAGTTAACTTGTAAAATTTGATTTACTTAAGGGTAAAGGAATTAGTGGGTTGATTTGGTTGGATGCATTCTAACTCAACACTTAGACATTTTCATCACTTTTCATTTTACTTAGGGGTATAGGAATTAGTGGGTTGATTTGGTTGGATGCATTCTAACTCAACACTTAGACATTTTCATCACTTTTCATTTTTTTCCTGCCTCCACTTTCTTTCTTCTGCTTTCACTTCCTCCTTAAAGTACCAAAAGAACAACTCCTTCTTCCAACCTTCTCAAATCAACATCACCAAATCATTTAGTAAAATGTTCCAACATGAAAAATGTTTATTTGGACCTTTAGTATTTTCTAAAATAGTAGCTTGGGAATTCGTTGAGTATTATAGTGGAAAAATTCCCATAAGTAGTGGTTGTGGAATAGTGACAATTTTTCGACAATCATGAAATGGTGATAGGAGGGTAGGGGTGTGTTTACATCATCAGGATAAGATTTGTAGAGGTGATCACGTGATTTTTAATGGAGGGAATCACTATAGAGGAGGAGATGAATGGTTTTTCGTCATAAATTTATTTCCAGTGAACCGATGGTCGAGGGGAGGGACGGTCAATGCTAAAGGTAGCTATGGGTCATGATAGAGGTTTGGGTGGTGGTCGTTGGAGGAATGATGGCTTGTGGTGGCCTGGCGAGCTCAAGTTACGGATTCATGGCCTTGGATTTTTGTGCTCGTTTCTCTTCGTCATGGATGGAGATGGGGAGCCATATTGGATGAGGGTTGGCTTGAAGGCACATGGGGGTGTGGCAGTTGCGTTGGTGGTGGCAGCATGGTCTGAAGATGGATGATCGGTGGAATTTGGTGAATGTCTGAATCTAGGTTGAATCGAGTGTTTATCCTAGTGCATGCGTTTGTTTTGGAAATGGAGTGTGGTCAGATTTGGGTGTAGGTGTTGGGTGGCATAGGCGGTGGTGCAATGGCGATGAGCTCGAGATGGAGGACTTGCAAATGGTCTTGGATAGGCGAATGATGGAGGGGTTGGAGGTGTAGGGTGCACGTGTGCACATGTGTGCATGTCTAGAAATTGATTTGGGGATTTGAATTAGAGGAGAGAAGAGGAGTACAATAGCTTTTTGGGTAAGGGAGAAGTGAAGCAGGCCTTAGGCTTTAATTATATTGGGTAAGAAATAATATGATTTAATTTATTTAGATTATATTTGTATATGTTATGTTGATTTTAAAACTAAGATAACTCGCTCACTTTACATCCATTTGACCTGTGGATTTTTCACACTAGGTTTATATAAACTAGTAGAACACTATGGTATGAATAGTTGGTTGTTTTAATGAAGTATAAATTTATGATAGAATAATAGGGGTTAAAATTATAATGTAGTTAATTAATTATACTTCATTGGTGATCTCTATTTGGCAAAATAAAACACCATTCTGTTAAATTTAACAGAATAGATTATTTTGGAAATATATTTAGTGAATTAAAACACTATTCTACTATAATTAAATTGAATAAATTGTCGCTGACATCCATTTGGCAAAATAGAACCCCGTTCCACTATTATATTAAATTTTACATTTATTCATTTTCTAGTTAATTAATATGTGAATTAATTAATACTGGGAAAAGTGATGTGTTAACTATTGATGGTTAATTATGGATTTGACTTACACATATGTTGCAAATATACATACCAGTTATGTGACTTGAAAAGTCAAATTAAATTAAAGGGAAGCTTGATTTAGTACCATTGTGGTCACTACATCTCTTTTTGAATTTGTAAAGTTATGAATTTGAACTAACTTCAATTTTATAACAATTTAAGGTTAAATGTTCATATATAAAAAAAAAGTTAGTTAATTAATTAATTATTAATAATGTTTTAAAGTGAGTTATTTAATTATATTATTAAAGATTTTTAAATTTATTTAATTATATTATTAATATTTTTTAAAATATTTAACTATATTATTAATGTGGTTTTAAAAGGATTTAATTATGTAGCTTTAAGTTTATTAATTGATTAGTTATGGTATAAGTAAATTAATTGATTTTATTAATGATGTTTTAAGTTAATTGAATGGTTTTATCAATGATTTTTTATGTTAATTAATTATTTTATCAGGGATGTTTTAAAGTTAATTAGTTTATTTTATTAATAATGTTTAAAGTTAATAAATTTATTTATTTATGATTTTTAAAGGTAATTAAATAATTTAATAGAACTGTTTATAAATAATAATAAAATTATAAAAGGAATTTTACTTAATAAAAAGGATTTATTTAAAAGGAGATTTACAAATGATATTTTGTAAAGGGGACCTATAAATGATATTTGTAAAGGAGTTTTATAAGTGATATTCTGTAAGAGAGATTTATAAATGGTAATTTATAAATAAAATAATGGATTTATAAGTGATATTTTAAAGATAACGAAGATTTGTGTTAAATATACAAGATTTATAAAAATGATTTTTTGATTTATAAAAGGATTTTTATAAAGGTTATTATAAAAGATTTCTATAAAGGAGTTTATAAAGAAAGAAATAGAAAAGAATTTATTTAATAGGAAAGAGGTTTATAAATAGAAGGGAATCATATTATAGATAACTTTTTGAGATTTATAAAAGAATATTTATAAAAAAAGATTTATAAACTAAATTGGAAATTTAGGAAAGGCTTTGTAAATATGAAATGGGCTTATAAAAAAGGGAATTTTATAAAAGGAATGATATTTAGTTTTGATGAATAATCATTCTTAATTATGACGGTATGGAAGCATTCTTTCCATACATAACACAGGAGGAAATTGCTTTGATTTTAGAGTAAGTAATGTTTTAAATAGTATTTGTTTTTGTCCCATTTAAATATGAATTTGGAAAAGAGGAAATATTCCCTATGTTTTGCTAATACACTTATACCGTTGGGATAATTATATGGATATATTTTCTAAGTGTTGAAAGTGTAATGGTTTGTGAATATACCTCTAATGATGAGATAAGTATATGAATCTTTTCCATGTATTGAAAGGAATATAAGGGTTTTTGAATATTATCTTTTGTGAGGATATTTTGAATCAAATAATTTTAAAAGGGATTTAATTAATGAAAGATTAATTAATAGAGGCTTAATGGATCCCACATGGAATTTAATCCATGTTGATTATTGTTTATTTTATAGTTAAATAATCGACTATCAAATCTTAGCTAAAACTAAAACTCTAGAAATATCTAGGAGAAATAAGGGGGTTGTATGGCACATTCATCTTCGATGATTTTGTACTGTACGTATTAATCTCGTTTTTTTTTCTCCTAGGACATGTCATAAGGAAATCCGTCCATTTAAATGATTAGGTTGTAATCTTCGCTCTTATGTATTATCTGATCAATTCCAAAAAAAATCAAAGTTGAGTTTACTAGAAATATCGATTTGGTTTTGAAGCAGTCGGTAAGCGAGGAAGTGTACTTATATGAGATGGCTGGAAACCATAACCACTCCACAACCATATGTGTTTGGAAGAGATCCAAGACTTGTTTGATATAGTTGAATCGAAGATGAAGTTCTTTGAAGTGTAAGGGCTACGTGATACTAATCCTTAGGGGGTGATTCCAAAATGGATATAGTAGAAGTAGTGCTTTTGGTTTTTTCATATCTTGAATTACTTTTTTGGATGAATGCTTGCATTGCATTGTTGCCTGGAGGGCAGTGTTAGCATTCCTAGTGAGATTTTCTAAGAGGAGAAAAAGGTAATCGTGACCTCACAAGCCTCACAATCCAGTAATGACTAAAATATAGGATATGCCTAAGAGCTATGTGGTTTGATACCATTAGTAGAAGTCATTCCTCGATCTAGAATCAATATTTATGGATGCATGCACAAGAGAAGAGTGGAGCCATGGCTGGTGCGCATCTTTTGTAGCCTTGGTGCCTGAGTAATGATGTAATATGGCTTGTCATTTTAAAGTGGCCAGCCAGCTCTGATTCGTAGAGGGTCCATGTGAGGCCCTCGGTACATTTTCTAGGGGTGTATTATAGAAGATGGTGCCTTGTTACTGATGGAAATCTAATCTCCAACACGTGCTCTTATGGATTTATTTGTATACCTATTATGTTGGAATGTAATTAATGTAACCATTCCGAATATGATTAATATTTATTTTAACCCTAGACATTATAATAATATCACAAGATTTCATATACAAATGGTTTGTTTATCGTAAGATAAAACTAATCCGTGTTTGTGTGTGTCATGGTGTTAATAGATACCATTATTTTAGAAGGTTTTTAAAATATTAGAGGTCTATTTTATTGTGTTTCTCATTCAGGTTTTACCCGACTGATCTGAGCATTATTTTTCTTATAATGCTCGGGTCAACCCGAGCATATTTTCCAGATTTTGCTACACATTTTGGAGCTTCAGAAGACGAGCTGGACCTCCAAGATGTATTCATATATATTTTATCTTCCACTATTTTTTCTTGTCTATATTGATCTACAATTGTAATGACAGGTTGTTATAACTATCCAGGTTGATGACAGGTTAGGTTTTCTCTGATGATAGTATGTATATTAAAGTTCTTCTCTTTTTATAAAGACCTGTTGCATACTATATATTACTCGTCATGTTCTAAGATTTTTTTTTAGTCTTTTCTTTCTTTTTCCCCAACAATCTTTTTAATCAGTACTTGGATGTTCGGCATGTGAATACTATGGATGTATTAAGATCGACCTCTAAGGACCCAAAAGGTGGGTTGTTACATAGGCTGAAGATTACGTCAAACCACTATAAAAATTCTTGTTCTTCTTCTACTTTTCCTTCTTTTTCTTTTACTTTTAATAGAACTAATGCTTTAATCTGAATTCTAAGTGTTGATCCATTTTCTGGATTTTGGTAACTTGTTTATTGATGTAAAATAACATGTAGTTGATTCATCTCCTTAAAAAAACCTGCTAGCGTAGCAGGAAATAGTTACTACATCGAACTAGCAATACATCACATATTTATTTTATACACATATTTATAATAGATAAAATACAGCAGGCCTGTAATAAAGCCCATCCCACCTTATCATTCCAAAGAATTGGAAAATAATCCCTAATTGTTTCTTCGTTTTCCTCATAATACAATGCTAGTTGGAAAATAACCTTACTCTACCTTTTCGGCCATTACTGCAAAGTTGAATCTTCCTTTCCAAAATAACACCGTATATATGTCAACATAAAAAACATACATAAACATATAAAGATATAGTTATTGAGATTTATAAGTATATATAATATATAATGAATATAAATAACATGTTAAATACATGAACCTACTACTCACATAATAAGATCCACAAATAGAATCTATCTTGTTATACAAAAAGTGGTTGTTTATTTTATATTTGATACTACTGATTCTCTCTCTTGTCCAACACCTCTCTATCTCGTCGTCGGACTTCGCCCCTCTCCTTCCGCAACCATCAACCAGCCATAATGTCTCATCCTCCTATGATTTCCCATCATCCTATTGGGGATAGGTGAGCTTCTTACACCTTTAGCCTTTCCTTGTTCCCCTCGGCTTCACTAATCCTATCTGAATCACAGATGTGAAATTCCCCATGTTTTAATCAGCAAACCCAATATTACCCAACCTGGCAATGACTGACCAGACCTATATGAAATTTTTCTAGCACCATAGGCATAAGAGGACATAAAATCAGCAAGTCGAAGACTCACTTTATGGGTTAATTTATCCTTTTTCAATAAGGATAAATTAGGCAAATTTACCAAGCCAATTCCTTTCATGCTAATAGGCTGGTTCTTTAGTTCTCATCCACTGGTTGAAGGCCAAAAACTTTTGTGGGATTCTCCTTAATCAATTAGGAAAATATTGCTATTATATATAATAAGCACATATTAATCTAACAATATAATGAGGAGGACTTCCTTTGACTTTGACTTCGTGAGAACTTAATTATCTTTAGTGCTCAAATAAAGGTATTTAAATGGTCAATAGGATTCCGTCCCATGCTTGATAGCTTGTTTTACCTGATTTGGCTTTCCTTCCCATATTTGTTGGCTTGCTTATATAATATATAGGCTTTGGAGAAGCTATGCTCCCATAGTTAAATGCTTTCCTCCACCTTGGACCTCTAGCCTTATGCTAAACTTCTCCCATCGTGCACAAATCCAACTTCAAAGAGACTCGCAACCTACCAAGGAAAATTAATGCGTCTGCGGTGGAGGTTTGAAACCTAGTTATGTCATGTCCTCTTCTGATGTTGAAACCCTAACTGATATGGAATTTTCTAACCACTACGATGATGATGATCTTCTCATTGATGATGAACTCATCGTCTCTTCCTAAACGCTTATCGTATTTACATCTCATGATAGGTTGAAATCCTCCAACGCTACAAGTCAATTACTTCACCAGTCTAAGTCATTCACTAATATTGCTGAACATTAATTTGACCATCATCAAGGGATCGCCTGTCACTGTTCTTTCGATGATGATCATGATTGGGGTATGAACATTACTAACATCTTTGTTCAACACTTCTACTCAAACCCACCAGCACACCCTCCTCCCCTATTAATGATGCACACTTAAATAAAACATATGATTTGACACAAACTTGCATCTTTAAATGCTAGCAATCATTATTCTCATTCGCCATTACACTACTCACAAGACATTCCTTTCTCAATCACACACAGTGTTGACATCTCAATCACTAGCTCGGCACAAATAGTAATGAAGTAGTCTCGAAACCTATCTTTTTTGTCCTATTCTAGCTCCTTAACATCACCATCGATTCGTGCCCCTCTAACAACCCTTGGCCTGACTAATGAACCACCCAGTAACTCATCACCTTCCCATTCAATCTCTTCATGGGAAAAACATAGTAAATCCGTTCCTTCAGCCCCTATAGCCAAATATTAAATTAGATCCACACTAGCAAGGATGTCAAAAAGCCATATAACTACTCCTTGGAGATCATCATCATCATCAATATTCTCTTTTAGAACATTGGAGGTGTGGGGAACGGGGGTGGGGGTGGATTGCGAATGACCCAACAATCAATAGGCTCAAGCATGTCGTCAAAAAACAAAAAAATTGCATTATAACAACTAAAGAACCTCTTGTTAAGGCATATAACCTTCCCACCTCAACTACGAAACTACTTTTAACCAGAGCATTCATAATCGCAATGGTAAATTTTTTATTTTATAGAAATTTGATTTGGTAGCAGCAGTTATCCTTTACTCAAACCAAGCTCTTTCCTTTTCTAATGAAATTCTACCCCACTCGCCGATTGCATTCACTTATGATTATGCTAACTGTATCGCTCTAGAGAGGTGGAAACTATGGGATGATGTCTCTTACCACGCATGACTTGGAAGCAGTTCATGGGCCATCAGTGGTGACTTTAGTTTATAACCATCGATGATTGGAATATTTGACACATCCCATCCAAAAGTCATTCAATTAATGGCTTTTACTCAATCATCTCATCGATCAGACTACATGAGATCCCCTTTTGATGATCTAGATTCACATGGTGCAACAGTAGGGATGAAAATGCCTATTTCTCTACCAGACTTGATCGCGTATTTACAAATGATAAATGGTTTAACAATCCATTCTCCTCCATGGTGGATCATTTACCTCGCTTCAATTCGGATCATGCTACTACAATCCTTTGCCTGTCTAATTTTGATATGGGTCCCAAACACTTTAGGTTTCAAACTATATGGTTTTATCAATGCACTTTTCTTAATATGACCAAGGAGGCTTGGGCCCTTTCATCTTCTGGATCTTCTTTGATTTCCTTTTCCACCAAACTTAGAAACTTTAAAAACATACTCGAATTTAGAGTAGAAATGCATTCTTTAATATATTTATCAAGTCATGAATGTCGAGAAAGTGGTTGCCTTGAAAGAGGCCATTCATGATAATAACCCTTCTCTCTATCACAGGGAGTGGACCAAGATCAAGGAAACTTTTAATCATGGCCTTCGAATAGTAGAGATGTACCAGTAACAAAAATCTCGTATTTGTGGATCATTCATGGTGAAACGAATTCTATGTTGTTTCATTTAAGCGTTAACAAAAACAAATAAGCTATCTCTCCATAAAATTAGGAAACTTGATGGATATTGGTCTCCATGTGACAATGAGATAGAGGAATTGATCCCCAACCATTTTCGTGAGCTTCTCGGATCACCGTCTTTTGCTTATCATGATAAAGGCATTCTTTAATACGTACTCCTCCTAGTAAATGAGTCTAAAAACTTATTTTATGAGTTGTTTCCACCGTTGATGAGGTCGGGATAATGATCTTTAGGCTTGATAAAGAAAGCATCATGGATCATGATTAGTTCAATGGCTTCTTATTCCAAAAGTGTTGGGATATCATCGTAGCAGACTTCACTATGGCAGTGCAGGCCTTTTTTGTAAAATCCCTTCTTCAAAGTTTGACGACAACTAATATTGTTCTAATTCCCAAAACCGAAACCCCCAATACTTGCTTAGAACTTAAACCTATAGGCTTTCATAATTTCACAAAGAAGGTTATCTCTAAAAATCTAGCGATTAGACTCGCTCTTATTCTACAAAAAATTATCTCGCCCTCACAAGCTAGTTTCATTGAAGGAAGTCTCATCACTAAAATCATCCTTCTTTCCCAAGAAATTGTCTCTCATATCAACCACCAAGTACAAGGAACCAACCTAGTCATTAAAATTGACATAGCCGTGGCCTATGATTGTTTAAGTTCTTTATCATCATAGTGCTTGGGCCTTGGGTTATCTGAGGCTGAGCCAGTCATTGACATGATTTGGAGACTCCTATCTAAATGCAGGTACTCCATTCCAACCAATGATGTGCGTAAGGACTTTTTCAAATATGGTAGAGGTGTTATACGAGGAGACCACTTATCCCTTGCTCTCTTCATCATTGCTGCGGAAGCCCTAAACAGTGGTATCCATGACTTGACATCCAATTGGGCCATTCGACGCTTCTCCCACACCATTGATGCCTAATTCTTCGCTTTGCTAACTTTTACTGATGACATTCTCATATTTATGAATAGTCGTCTTAGTTCTATTCATCGCCTTGTTCGCTTCTTTTGCGCATTTGAGCGTACTTTGGGCTACAAAATCAATAACAAAAACTCGATCATAGCATCATCACTTGGTACCTTGGCACACAGAGGTAGACTTCAGGAGATTATGGGATTTGCCATCGAGTCCCTCCCAACTACATATATTGGCATCTTAATCTATTGGGACCTCTTTTGTAAAAATCCTTCTAGGCTCCGGCCTAGGCGTCACCTAGGTGCTACGCTAGCCTTACTGCCTAACTTTTGCCTAATCCGCTTAGATAAGACTTACTACAATATTTAAGCATATAAATGGGTTTTTAGACACTACTTATGCTACAATTTAGTCTTAGTTACTCTTATAAGCATTAAAATGTTTGATTCAAGTGGTTTTGTCTCCATGTTGCTTTGAAAACCATCCAGCCTAATAAAATCTCATTTTGGATCAGTTAATACTACACAAAATACTAAAATTTTACCCAAAATGTTAAAGTTTATCAAAAATTCCTAGATTTAATTAAACCTTGATTAATCCACGTCTATGCAATTAATCCCTAATCATGCTTTCCGCCTAATGTCCACCTAGCAATTTTTCCAACCTTGATCCAGGATAGAAAAATTATTCTATACTTTCACAACCACACTACCAAAGGCTCATTGGGATGTGAAGCTCCAAACTCATCTCCTAAGCAGGTAATGTTGTTTTTACCAACTCGGTGTTGACTTCCATTGGCTCTCATATCTTGACACCAACTGAATCCTTTTTCCTTGATTATCGAAACTTTATGCTAGTTAATTTTGGGGCACCTCTGGTAACCACACTATACATCATTGGGTATCTTGGGATTGCATTTGTTGACCTAAGCCAGAAGAGGGCTCGGTATCCATGGTCTTCGAAATGTTTATAAAGTTTACACCTACAAGCTTTGGATTCAATTTTTTTAAAATGGCTCTCTTTGGTTTAACTTTCTTAACTACACATATTGAACACTTGAAGTCCAAGGCTTCCATGGAACACACACCGGTTCTAATTAACTTGGAAACAAATGCAAAAGGTCAAACTGCCTTTGATAATGGCTTATCTCTTGCTTCAAACGATTGGGTTCAGGGTAAGTATCGCCTTAAGCTTGTTGGGATGCTACCCTACATCATTACTCCATCAATGTTCCATTTAACTCTGTCTGATGCTCCGGTATCCAACGCAAAGTCTCATTCCTTATGTGAAAGTTGTTGCACAATGCCTTATCGCTTAACTTTAATTTTCTCAAGAGCAATATTCAAAATGCCTCAAAGTGTCAATGTTGTATGTATAGCTCAACTGAGGTGTCCTTCCATCTCTTTGGTAGTATGGAAACAATTTAAAGGTATGATGGGCCTAAGGCCTAACTTGACTGGCCTAAGGAGTCGCCTTATTCGCTGGAGGCTCATGTTAGAGGCAAGTCAGTTAAGGCCATCCTAATTCATATTATCCCTTGCTACATTTGATGGTTCGTATGATGTGCTAGAAATCGATTCATTTACGACAACAAATGCTTTAGCACCATTGAAATAATAGGTCGTATACTCGGTGATATTAAATGTGTGTTCATGGCTAAACCATACATTGGACATCTAAATAGAGTACTTGAATCCTATATCTCTAACTTTAGCATTCATACCTCTCGGTGATGCATGTTCATAACTTTCTTGACACTCCTCTACTCATTATTAACACTATTTCTTTTACTACTTACCTATTTGGTTGTTCATCTTTGCATGTGATTTAGATCTCTAACCAGGTTGAGACTTGGATTGGATCCAACTTTCACTACTTAATATGATTCAAGAACTCATACTTCTTACAGCCTCACCGGCATATATTATTCTCACTGGGCTTGCCTTCAGTTGACACACCTCTACATAGGCTCTGTCTAGACTACTATCCATCCTCAAGATACCTTACATTAGTACTCACTCAAAGATAAACATCTGATTTCTCTATTTCTATTATTAGCTCCTTGATTACACTCATTTCTATTTCTGTATTCTTATGTTCATGAGAGCCTATTTTCTTATTATTGGTGCTTTTTATTTGTAGGCTAGCAGAGGAAGCTTTTTTTCTTTATTTTGATTTAACGTAGCGCGACCTCATTTGCTTTTTGTCCCTTCTAGGACATAAAAGGTTTTTATGAGGAGACCCTTATAAAAAAATATTATATATAATATATATTGCTAGAACTTTCGCTACACACACATATACATGTGAGTATGTGTTGGGGAAGGGGTTGCACATACATATATGTTTACAAGTTAACTATATAGCATTATGTGTGTGTGTGTATAATAAAAAAAATATACAACTTAATATATCTTTATAATTTTCGATCGTGTGTGTATATGTGTTGACACCAAAAATAGGCATCAACACCCAATATAATCTAGTAGAGATTAAATGAAGAATGAAATTAAAGACAAGCATAAATAATAAAGGAACATATATATTTTTATAGTGGCTCGGCAATCTTGGCCTACGTCCACTTCATATTTTTAGTGTTCTTTCACTTGATTATGAGTATACGAATGTTTGGATCAGCTGGAATCCATTAGTACAAAAGTGATGAATAAAAATGGTAGAGCCACAGAAGAGAAAACAGGATCCTTTTATGATGTCATGCCTACTATATTTATAGGGGAAGACATGCATGGATCAGACTGAAATTTTGGTAGAAGGTTCGGGAGACCAAGACGAGGCTACCTAAAAAGTTACAGCCCATCGGGCCCACAATTAGGATTGGTACCATCCCTATTAGTGCATACGAATGGACAGCAATCCCTAAAAGGGATCCCCATATGCTAGCTACTTGCTCCTTAAAATTTCGTGTAAATCTGATGTATAGTTTGTGAGATATCACATTTTTCGTGAAGTAGGGTTGCTTCAATTATGATTTCTATCGATCCTTCCAAAGGGAGTTATGCCGATCCCTCTAACTTCCTCCAATTGGAATGTGATTCCTAAGACGTGCTCCACATATTATAGTAAGCTTGTGCTTCAAGTTTCATGTTGATAGCATGTGTAGATTTTGAGTTACTGATCGATCGATGCTGCAAAATTGAGTTGTGGAATCGATACGATCCGTAATGTTGAATATGGATCGTACCTGGTCCATCTTCAAAGAGTAGTGAGCTTTCATGTTTCTGCTTCATATTATCATCCATGCTTGATTTTTGGACCCCACAATCATTGCTCTTGGCTACTGGCGTTGATGACAGTCAAGTCTAACTTGTCCAGTCTATTCGGATGTAGGCTGGTCAGAATGTTGGATAAAAGTGTGTGTGTGTGTGTGTATTAATTTAAATGCATACCAAATTCCTATACATAAATTTGTGTTGCTAATTCAATCAAATGTTGGTGTGTTTAAATTATAAATAGAAGTTTGACTAAGTCAAAACTTATTACCTTTAAAGCTACACATACATAAAAATATGTTAAATATAATTTTCAGATTTTATTCATATATATTTTAAATTTTCAAAACTAATTTTTTTTTAAAATCAAATTTAAAAAACATATTTTAAATTTATAACTAGATCTCGGATCCTATTTTACTCCTACACTCTTGCAATTTATTTTCAAAATTATTTTGAGCTTTTTTCGACCATATAAAAAATTAATTTTTTAGTAAAATTAAATTGGGGTCGAAAAAATTAGTTATATTAAACTTAATGCTATGTATATTATAATTATAATATGTATGTGTATCAATATATACACATGATTTCAAAATATTTATTGCACCCATTTTTCCAACATAAATGTTTAGCGTAGGTTCAGGTGTATGAAATTAACAGGTCATGCAACATAATAAAGTAATAATACAGGCCACTTCAATATAAAATAGGGATTTCGAAAGTTCAAAAATATAATAACGTCCAACATAATTCCTACAAAAAATGATTGGTCACAAGCTTTGCACAGGAACCAACGCAGCTCTAAACCCAAACGAAACCTAACACAGCCTCATCTCCAAGTTGTGCCAAATAGCTAAAATAAGTAAAGCCCAATATAAACAAGCAACACTACTATAACTAAAGCTAGTAAAGTAACTAATAAATAAGACGCTTAGCCATAGCTCAAAGACAGCACAGTCGATATCAATGAGATGTGCCACCATAGCCAAGAGACAGTTCAGTTCATATCTCTAAGATGAGCCTCCATGGTTGAAAGTCGACATAGTCCAAATCTTCATAATGTGCTGCCATAGTTGAAAAACCAACGATCGACAATACACTTTGAACCGCTCCTTCCTACAGTCATGCAAATAACATAGCAAAAGCACATTCACACAAAGAATGCAACTCAAACTTCTCATACTGAGCCGATTTGACTATGCGGTGACTATTCACAACACCACTATTATGCCTAATATTTCAAAATTCAAACATTTCCACCTAAAGTCAAATTATCTCATCTATGTCCACGTTGGCAATTCTTGCACACTAACTAAACCAAATGGATGAAGAACCCATGGCAGAGGGAAACGAGGAAATGAAGTTATTAATTCACGTGACGTCCTTTTTGGCATAAAAGGAAAGGTACATAGCAGAGAAAGGGATGGAACCTTTTGACTTAGAGAATTAAAGATTATCAGAATTGTACCAGCCTCTATTAAATTTCGAGCTTATTCTAAAAAGGAAACAATCTAAAGTTAAAGGTTTGGCCATGGATTTAGGATTTCTTAATGTCTGAACCATGTAAATTTCCGTATCTTTTACTTTCAGTACTTAATTCTTGTTTTATATGTTGGATTGTGTTTAGATCTAAATTGATTTACTCAGGAAATTTAATGAACAGTTAAATTGATTTTCTCTTAATTATATAAGCATTAAGCAACATAATTACTACTTTAAACAGCAATCCAACATCACTTCGATTTGCTAATTCATAACCACATAAGCATACAACAGTGTTATTTTTACTGTAACTGTGTTGGTGTATTAAGATCAAAAAACCTTACTAATAATAAGTAATATAATATCATATACCAAATTAAAATAATTTTTATTATTTAGGTTGAACTAAAATTATGTATGTGTGTCTAAGTATTAAAAAACTATAAATTTGAATCACTTTTCTTATAATCAATTATAATGCCAAAATCATAAAGTAATTTTTTAGAGTGTATATTTGTAGATTAGAGATGAATTACCTAACCTCTTATCTTTTGTTAACACCTCAAAATGGATTATGTTATCTCATCGGAGATCATTTTCTTCCTTGAAGTAAAGTTGCAATTTTTTCTTCTTTCCTGGAAAACCCTAATGGAAATCTTAATTTGGGGAGAAAGAGAGAGAGATGACTGTGCTGACTAGGGTTTAACGAACACAATATTATATTAAGTAGTGAAGAGTCCATCTAAATGTGCCTAGATCAATTCTATCTATCCATAGATGAAACCAAGCTTTAAAATAAACAAAAAAAATATCAATATGCATTTTATAAAAGGTGGTCGACCATATATGAATCAAATTAATTTTCAGCCTTGATTTTATATCATTTTTGGAAAAGTTAAATAACAATCTATATATTTAAACATTATTTAGTAATTTTAATTAGCTGAAAAAATATATAGAATACATACATATAATCTAATTAATTTATAACCCTTCGATAATATTAAATCTCTCAAATGAATTGGTATAACATTTATATTTATTTCTCCATTAAATTTATAAAATTTGTAAGTTGGTCGCTTTTGGAATTAGCTGAAACAATATCAATTGTCTAATTCATAAGTGAGAACTCGGGCAGAAAATGAGTACCAAACAATTTGATGTCAAGGTCCACACCAATTTTGGCTTCATGGATGTGGCATCATCGGACAAGTTTCATTGTTTATTAATAGTCTAAAAAATCATATTTTAACCCAACTATGCATACACCTTTATGCAGTGATATATGTGCACATTTTCTTTACATCGACGCTATATCGCTTAGATATTTTGAGTTGGGTCGATGGCCAGCAACACTAATAATATTTGTATCTAATTATAAAGACCAACTTCGAAGTTCTTGGTTCAAATGATAAAATTATTAAATAATTGAAAGTACTATGACTATAAATTTTTGACTTTGAGTTGATTTCTAATACGGTTATACTAACCTCATATATCGGAGGAGAAGAATCCTCTATTGAATAGTGTTTCACTCTACATGATTTGGCATACACCCTAAAGAAGCCGTAGAATGGTAGAGATATCATGAGCTAACTTAAATTAAAGCATAACATCCTCATTTAAGCTACATAGTATTCTCAAATCCAAAGACTACTGCACAGCATAATGTTGAGATCCTGTGTTTTGACTTAGATATTACATAAGACTCTCGGTTAAATCATTCTGCAATCATCCAATGATCACAAGTATGTAACCCCTTGGTCCTAGCATTTAGGGGTGCAATGTATACTAGTCTCGGTGGATGCATTAGTATCTCTTTCTCTATACATCTTGACTAGAAATCTTTAAAGTTGAGTGTTGCAAGATCAATTGGACACCCATGGTGATTCACAATTGTAGTTGATATAATAGTCTACTTAGGGAGTTTTTATTTATATATGTTTAATAGAGACACATAATAGAAAACAAAATCAAGAAATTATTTTTATTATGAACAAGATTCGTTATAGAAGTAAGATTACATAAGAAATTACATAATTTCTTCAATGGCATGCCCTTAACCCTCTCAAAAGCCAATTAGATATACCAAAAGTGGATTATCACATGGATCTATTACCTCCTCATCTAATGGCACAATAGGGAGAGGGAGAGTACTTTGTCTAGGACTAGAAAAATTAAATATAGTGACATTATCGATCCATCTCTTTAGGAATTTGATTAGGGAACTAGAATCTCGAAGTCGGAGTTTTCTCGTTAATGTTATCCCCTATAAACTCCATGTTTGATTCTTTGCCATCTTCTTCTCCTCCTTCTCTTTTCACTTTGTCCTATTCTACCACTCATATTTTCCCTTGTGAAGCTTACACTACACCTCCTCTTTTGATTTTTGGAGGTAGACACTCGTAGTGGATTCATCCACCGACTTGATAAGTTGGTACTCGCTCAGCCTTGCGTCCGTTATTATATACGAATATCTTTGCTCAGCTTTAGGGATAGCCACTGGTTGGGTGGCTATGATACATATGTCATCATTCACAACACTACTTATGGAGCAAGGCAACATGTTAGTAAGGTAGATGAAAGAAAGATCGATGTAAAAGGAAATAATGGTGAATGCATGCATTTACTATTGGAACTGGGCTAGCCCGTAGTGGAAGATATGGATGAATTTAAAAAAAATCCCTTATTGGATCTATATTAGGCCATTGAAGTCTAATTTATTATGAACATTTCTAAATTTAATTTAAATAAAATCTCTTATTTCATTTAAATTTATAGATAATAGACAGAATTTTATTAAATTTATATTCGGTTAAATATAATGGTACAAATATGTATCACATACACGAGTATATATACATGCCTATGTAGGCCTGCATTTAATCACAACTTGCATGCATTTATAGTTGCATCTGTTGAAGTAGATTTGATAGAACCATTGGTAGCATAAACCGAACCAGAAGAACTGGCCGAGAAGATCGGGACAATTGAAGAACATTCATAGAGCCAATAACTTGAAAGCATTCATAGTTTTATCATTTGTTTCTTTGTTTTGGTTTACTTTACACCAATGGAAATGGAAATGACACATTTACTCTTACATGCATATGCTTTTTTAGGTAACGTGGGATGTGAGCAAAAATGTATCTAAAAACATTATCACTTCACAATTCTATTAACGATGACAAATCAATGAACATGATTTCCACTGTGACTTTTTTTAAAATTTCAAATTTCAAAATCGAAAGGTGATTCTGATATAGGACCATATTTATATTTTGAAATTTGAAAGGTGGATTTCAGTATAAAAGGAAAAAAAAAGAGGACAACGTAGGTGAAGAGAGAGAAAAATTGCATTTTCACATCAAAACTGGATTATTGATGTAACTGGTTGGCCTTGAGGCATACTCCTTTGTTATTCAAGTTCGAGAGTTGGTGTCTAATTTAGCTTTGCCCTTCTTTTGTAATTAATTCTCTTTTAGTAATGCCTTAGTATTTTTTTATTTTGATGATTACGTGCGGGTGTTGTTCCTCTTTGTTGTTGTCATGTGTGAATTTTTTTAGAGAATGCATTCCGCTTCTTTGTTTGAATGTCTGGGCTATGAAGGACTACATTGAGAGAATACATTGTGCATTTTTGTTTGAGTGTTAGTGCTCTTATGTGGAAAAGTTGCTAGGAAAATCAATATGCAAATAATGAATATCATGTCACAATAGAAATGAGTCTCAAGCTGGCCAGCTACATAGTGCATCCCTAATAATGTATAAAATCATATAACTCAACTATAATAAGCGATAACTTAAGTATAACACTCTATTAGATAATCAGTATCTTTACTAACAATAGTAACATAAAATTGAAATAGTGAATAACATGTAGATAACTATTGGGCCTCATGCTAGTTCTCTAAACAACTGCATGTGTCCTTGTATCCAAATTCGTGTCTCAACATATGCAGTTGGTAGTTACTTCAGAGTCCGTCAGAAATTAAACAAACAAATGAGCCCTGCAACAGTCTTGTATGCGTGATTGCTACCATAAAATATCTAATATATGAATGATCATTTGATAAAAATTGATAAAAGACCAATCACATCAATGTCTCTCTTGAAATGCTAGAATCAAGCATACTTATGCCGGCAAATAACGGCATACTCTCTCCCTTTTATGACTTATTTTTCTTAGTTGTAAAATTATTATTTGATCAATGTATTGTGTATATGGTGCTCATTTATTGTCTCAATAACTATTTTAATTTTTTTTCTTAGGTTCAAGGCTTTTAGAATAAGGTGTCCAATACCCTTTTTGTTCAGGCTACATCTTCCGGTTATGGAATTTACCGGTGCTGGAGAAACACGTTATTCCTTAATTTGTATTTGTGAAACTTATGTAGAAGCCTACAACTATTTTTTACTATGTTTGAGCCCTGCTTTTATCATATAGAAGATATGAAACCTAATAGACGTTACAAGCTTAAAATTATAGAGTTTCCTAATTGGGAAAATAATTATTGAGCACAACTCATGTGAACATGGGATCAAGGCATTAAATTTTCTTTTGATAGGTATCTTATCGGCATTTATTATGAAGTTATTATTCTTATCATTACCATGGTTTCCTATAAAAACCTGCCATCTAAGCATGGCTTACAATCACACATTAGTTTCTGGACCTCTCTAACACATACGGTAGGTAGTAACTTTTTATTAGTCGTGCCTGTAATGTTTTCTGGACGTTAATTTGATGCAGGTAAATAGGGATGAGTTGCACCTTGCCTTAAAGAAGCTGTTATGTCCAATAATAAATTGCATGAATGTCAGTTAGAGGTTATTTCCATGATCGGTTATAGACTGTCTTATAAAGCTTGGTAATTATGATATAAAGAAATTTATAATTTAGTATTACAAATTATTATTTCTCTATATAATAAATAAACATGTGTTTTAATAGTCTCTATAAGAGCATTTCCAACAATGGTTGAGAAGCAACCGACCCCCAAGCAACTTAGAGTGTTACTTCTTAGCTGGCTTAGCCGGATTTATTTTCGTCGGCTAAGCCAACGACTATTTTCTAGTCGTTGGCACTTAGACAGCTAAATTTAGCTAGCTAATTGAGTGCGGTGGATTGCAACCATTAGTCATTCCCTTAGCCGGCTAAATTTTAGCTGGCTAAGGAAAAACACAATTTATGCTTTTTCCCAACCATTGGGTGTGGATTTTGGGTCGACTGCCTTTAATCGACCCTTCCCACCCCTTTTAGTTGATAATGCTCTAAGCTTGATAACTAAGACATTCTCTCCACTCAACACGGTAATGTTTTCTTTTATGCTATTATTATTTCATATGCTCTTTTAACTTAACTTCTTCTGATTCTTAACTTCTTTGAACAATATTATTATTTCATATGTTGCAGAAGTTTTACATTATCCAAAATCAGTAATAAAATTATTTTAATGTCATAGATCATTACAATAATATGGACATTACATCAGAAAGGATTTTGAAACTGAAAGTCATAGATCATAAAATTATTTTAACGTCATAGATCATTACAATAATATGGACATTACAAACTTACAAGATACCTTTGATTTCAAAAAGGATTTTGAAACTTTAATAATTAAATTGAGTGTATTTTCTCACGCTGGTTTTCCAGACTGACTCGGGTATTATTTTATTATAATGCTTGGGTCAGGCTGAGTATTATAAATACAGGATAGGATGCTGCGGAGCTCTGGAGACGAGCTGGATCGCGAGACGTATCACACATGCTTGAAGTATATTCTGCTGTGCAGTATAAGCTGTATAGTCAGCTTTTGTGAGGGCAGGTTAATATAACTGTCCAGTCATTGTTTTGATTTTGATGTACTCTGATGATGCAATGTATAAAACAAATATAGTTTCTTTTTGTGTAAAGATCTATTATTGTCTATTACATTTTGTCCGCTGCAATTGTGAGATTCTGTTATTGTTTTAGTTCCTTCTCTTCTTCTACCTCCTTCTTTCTTTCATCGTTAGGGGTTTCTAAACTCTTAAACAAGATAAACCAACATAGTATTGTTTTAAAGAGGGTAAATGATATAATTTTACCCAAAATTGTATTTTGATATAAAAGAAAATAATTTTCTTAAATTATAGCATATATATATATATATTTGGATGTTTGGTTGTAAATATTAAAATCAAATAAGAATCTAAAATTTGAAATGGTCTATATTTATAACCAAATAAATTATGTAAGTATGAAATAATACAATGGAACATAATCAAAATTTGATTTAAACCAGGATTTAAATCCCGATTTGGAAAATGTTTTTAAATGAATTTGAATAAAAAATTTTGGGAATTTTAGATCTTGAAATTTTTTGAAATGTGTTCCAAAGTGTTAGAAGGAAATAATAGAGTATTGTTTTAGGAAATATTTTCAAATAGAAATTATTTCAAAATGTATCTTTGGAAAGTAGGAAGCACTGAACTCACTTCAGTCGCTGGAAAATAATCCTCATGATGATAGCCACATCACCAGTATTCATTTTCCAGTTTCTAAGTGATGGATTACTACCGGGTGGTTTGGTATAATTATTGTTTGGACTTGTTTGATAAACAAATTTGTTTTAAAAATTTCAAAGGAAGATTGTTTTGGTAAAACCAAGTTGTTTTGGAAATTCGGAGGTTTGATTTGATATACCAAGGGGGTATGTATATTTAAGATTTCAAAACGGTTTTGAAATAAAACAAGGTAATTGAATTCTGGGAATTCTAATTTAAAATAATGTGGAAAGTCAAGAGGGGAATTAGAAATTAATTTATAAATGAAATTGACCCAAATAAGTAAGAAAATAGAAATTTTAACTCTAGAATTAAAATTTAACTTGAGTAAATCAAGATGAATATGGTAAGTTGAAATTTAACTTAAGGTTATTTAAATAAAATAGAAGTTGGACTTGAATTAAGATAGCTATAAAGTATAATGTAGAATAATTATATAGCTATAAGATATATTGGGATTTAAGATCTGAAAAGAGAATTGGAATTTAAGATATAGCTAAATAATTCTGTGTGTGTATGTGTGTGTGTTAGAATTTAAGATCTGATAAGAGATTTGGAATTAGGAAAGAAAGTAGATAAAAAAATATTGATATATACAAATTACCTCGAATATGTGTATTATTGATTGATTCTCTTCGATTTTTTCTAGTTTCTACTCCTCTCCAATTTGTATAAAATTTTATAATTTGGAAGAATAGTGGAGAAGGGGAATAGCAAAGCTTCACTACTATCTCTAGAAATATATAAGAAGAAAGGAGAGGGTTGGGTCTTAATTTACAGGCGCTAGAATCAACTACAGTCCTTAGATTTAAAATATTAAATCCGGGTCATTTAGGCCAAGGATAAACTTAGCCGCTATACATGAAGCGGTCGACGTCCCTTTTCCTAAGGTTCGACCGCCCCTGGTCATCTGGCCGACTTCTGCAATAGGTGGGTCAACCTATGGGCTCTAGATAATTAATTTTCGTATTTTATTTATTTTTGTTCCGAATTAGTTTATCATCTGTAACTTCTTCGTTCTTTAAATTCTTCGCTTGGACTCTGATCGCAAAATTCTAAATATGAACATTGCTTAGAATTTCACCACAAATGCAATGGTGCAAGTTTCATGGTCAATTCTATCATTTGCACAAACTCCATTTTGGAGTCTAATTAACTAATCGATTAAATAACTAATGCCAAATTATGAGGTGTTACATTCTTCCACTTAAAAGAATTTCATCCTTTAAATTATACCAATGACTAGGTCATGGTTCTAGCTTACAATTATCCTAAACTACACAATTAATTAATGTACAATCAATTTTGCAACCAACGTGCACAGGTGCAAAGTGTATCAAAATATATAAAATATGCATGCAGAATGTTTCTAAATTGGATTCTCCTATATAAGTGAATTTCTTTAAAAACATTTTTGAAAAATATGATGCAGATAACCTATTCATATACTGGCAATTCTACATGTACGTAATGTTTTAAAAATCTTTTCATCAATTATCCCTGCACTCCTATGAATAGAAGTACGATGTAACCAATTTTGCATCCAATTTCTATCATTCAAAAATCTAACACATTGAATAATTGCTTCTTAAACTTTACTCCGATGTCGGAAAGAGGAATTTAGGCGGAGAATTATACATTCTTACCACTCAGAAAGCTACTCATTTCGCATTGTACAGTGGAAACTTCCTTATTGTCCCAGATTTACTCCAAATTTTCCATACACAAAATGCATAATAAGGCTTATATTCAAGCTCTAAAATGGAATTGAGTCTCGCAAACTCACGCCGCCATCAACAAAGTATGGAAATAAGAATTCCAATGCTAAACAGCTTTTCCTTTGTTATCGCTTACGTTTTATCATATCGTTGATCATAACACCACTAAATCCGCAAATTCTAGCTCATTCACCTTCCATATGCCTAATATGTGGATTTCAAAATCAAAGATTTCACAAAAATCTTTCCCACTTTTCAAATTATACGTCGTCCGAAAAATAAATTCAAAAATATTTAGATGTACATTTTCCCTTGAAACCAAATTTTGAATAAAACTCTAAAAATTATTTAAGTGCCAAAAATAACACAAATCCAAAACTTTTATGTTCTTGAAAAGAGAAACCTTTCAAATCAAAGGAAAAATTTTATAATATTTTTCTACTCAAAAATTTTGATAAATCAAGCCTTAAATTAGCATATTCGGCAGTCAGTTATGCGTGAAATGCATAAACCAAATTCTAAAATTCCACAACTAACCTTGACCCACAAAACTTGACATTTTATAGAAAAAATGTCAGCACATCTACTATTAAAGAACATAAGCAAATACCCGTGATAAAAAAAATAACCTTAACCTGTCATTCGCTAAAATTTTACATCTATTCTTAACTTCCAATCTCACATTGCATCTACTGTTAGTTACATGTCGATATGAGATTTCCATATTTATATCATTTCTTTTCTATGCATAAATAAGAGTGGTTTACATATCCAGAAACTATAGCACAGTAAATAAGTGGGAACATTCTCATAATATCATGTGTGCCTTTTCCAAGAGACAACTAACAGTTACATCTCAAACAGTCTCCTTAAAGAAAAGAACAAATGTAGAAAGAGCAAAGATAACAACACCATAAATCGTAAAACACTGCCTATTGACTACAAGATGTCTTGCTCCATGTCGAAAGCTCAAGCCAACTCCACGACCCTTGAATAGTCATATCACGACAGCTATACATCCAATCTCGTGCTGCTGGCGCTGCTGGTGTTGCTGGTAGCTCCAGAATCGTCATCTACCTAAGGGAGGATCTAATGATGGTAGAGATAACCTTCTTCTAAACCAGTTCTCTATAGAGATTCACCCATATTGCCTAAAGAAGCGAGTGGATATGTGAAAATATGAAAAGTGACTCCGTGGAGTGCCAACTCCTGGATCAACAAATTAAATCATAAGGGTGCGGGTCCAATTGATGACGATGCCACCAATAATAGCATCATGGGATAAATCAAGTTGTAACTTCCTATCTACAGGATGATGTTGTGCTAAATGATGCGCACAGCTAGATACGTAGATTATCCGTCTTCTAAACACTGACATCCTGGAAAGAGATTCGCTGGCAAATCTCTAGGTCGGTCACTTCTAAATCATCCAAATTTACGTCCTCGGTGGAAAATTCCAAAATCTCAACGAGATCATCATTAGCAAGCTTAATTCTGCTCCTTCTGCTCTTTCTGGCCCAGCCATGTAACTTCTCGAAGGGAGAGACTAAGACGACATGAGGAAGAACCAGTAGTGCGGAATGGTACCACATGATGAGAAATGGTCGAAGAGGAAAGTATTAGGGTTTAGACTTGGAGTGGCGGTAGGGAACGATCTAACACACAAAATCCAGTGCGAAGGGGAAGCAAGGCTACTACTCGGTCGGCTAGGGGAGAAATAGAGGAGAGAAAGACTGCAACTTTAGAGGAGGAGGAGGATGATGAAAATTGGGTTCAGTTGGTTGAGGAAGGAGGAACGAAAGAATGCAATTAGGGTAATTCGAATGCGACTTTTATAGTCGTGTTACAGGTTCAAGTTGTGCCAGAACTCATGAACGAGTAGACCACTTTAGGTTACTTCTGGATGGTCAACTGCTAGTTGGGCTTGGGACGTTGGTTGAACCTGGACCCAATTAGGGTCAAATTAAATAATAATAATAATAATATTAATAATAATAATCGTTTCATGCCATCTCCTTTGAACCGACATGATCTGAAGGATCCTTGTCATCATTATGGCAGTGTCAAAGTCAACCGTCTAGTTATGAAACGCTCTCCAAAAATTTGTAGTACTCCCAACAAAAATTTCAACGACCAATACTACCAAAAACCTAGAAATATTCCAACTATTATTTCCTACATACTTCGTAAGGATATATTTCTTCCAATAGTTGCGGGTACAACAACACTTCTAACAACATACTCCAATAAAATTAAACATCATTCCTATTTTGTCCATCCCGTAGAAGAGACAAAACTCTAAAAACTTCGAAAATAGGAAATCATTGGACTAGATATTCACTATTTGAAACCCATTTCCCAATCGAAAAAATATATTCTTCTCAAAAATCAAAATCAAGCCTTTACTGATATATATATATATATATATATACATATAAATATTTATGGATTACAAAACTTACTCCTTTATAAACAAAAAATTTCTTAACACGACCAAACTTTGTGCTACACATGTCTCTCGAAAATTAGAATTTCAAAATTTTCCCAAATTTTTTTTCAAAATAAATGCATGGGAAAAGAAATCCTTTGAATACCTTTTTTTCCAAAATCTAAGGCATTTTCAAAATATATTTTATAAAAATTCTCTAATTTTTTCAAACTTAGGAATTGATTCAATTCTCTATATAAAAAATTCAATTCGCCGTCTAAAGATTATTGATGGACATTCCCTTGCAAAAAATGATTATTTAATATTTGCGGCATATAGAAATCTATTTCCCCTTATCTAAATAATTATATATCTTCGACTACATGTCATCATAAAAATCCCAAATCATAAGATAGCTAGATCTCAACCATCAAGTCGAACACTCTTTAGTCTTTGGGATTCTGCCATATGCCATACTCATGCCCTTCATCATTGGCTCCTTACGCATTACCCAAACTCCATGGGGTAATTCGAAGTCCCTATGAAAATCTTAACTATGAGATATTTCCAACTCATAGTTGCTTTATTTATTCTTACGGAGTGGAACTACAACTACTTCTATAGTCAAGATTCTTAGAGTCTTGCACAAAAATTATAATAATAATAGATAGGAAAGTACGAATACGTTCTCTCAATTTATCCCAACTCCTCCGATCTTATTATCTAGACTCTAATACCAAATGTAACAATAATTACTTAAATTGGCCTAGATTTTGACAAAAATCGAAACCTAAGTCCATCAGAGCATGGATCGTTAGATTTGGTACCTCCAAGTAAGCACAAACAATTATTAGAGATTGATAAAAAATATAAACTTATAGTGGAAGAAATAATAGGATATAAATACCGATTATGGCTACTATCTTAGAATTAATGGTATTCCTTGGATATCAGATTGCTACATCAGCATTAAGCATGAGAAAAAAGAAGACTTCTCAAACAATCAATCACGTCCAGCTCTAACGATCTATTCCTTTAAATCTATCATGTGGGTTTTAATAAGGAGGGGGTCAGAACAACATTTTGGTGACTGAAAAATCTATACCGTGTCCATAACATTAATTTATAATGATTGGTTTCCATTTAACTGTTATGTCTACTATTTTAAAGTTAACCAAATTAACCTAATATTGCACACACGATATTCCACCTAGCGTGATTCACCTACCTACGCTTCCCAAGGTAAAAAATACTAATGTAAGACTATCAGCCACTTAATACTTCCAAAATATAAAGTGGACTCCAAGCATCGTCATTGTTGGTCTATTAGTCCTAGATACAGAGACCTTTGACCACTATTTATAGATTTATAATATATGGTAGCCATACTACTAACGCGCCTAACATAATTAATGTCTTAGCTATGTGAGAGATAGTGCCCAAGCCACTTAGTACCTTATTAATAAGGACAATGCAGGCCCCAGATCTTTTAACACCTATTTATAGGTATGCCTTTGCCATTTAATACCTAACCCAAGGCGGACTCCTCACTAGTACTATCTAACTGACATCACTTGGAATCTCATTGGCTACTTCATACTTCTTTTATAGGAAAGAGGTGGACCCTATAATCCAACTGTCGCTTAAGACCTCAATCCTGAAGTGACCCATTCTCGAGATATCCTCTTCCATTTTTAATAATTAATTTGGAATCTCAAAATGGATTTAACATCAATAAATTTGTAAATGGTTTTACAAATGGACTTTGGAGAATTGAAATTATAAACATTGTTTGTAAATGTAAATGATTTATTTTGATAAGTAAGTACGGTTTATATAAGGTAAGTTTATTCATGTTTTGAAATGGAAAATATTTAAGGCAATAGTTTTGAAATGATATTTTCAAAAATGAAGTTTAAATTGTTTTGAAGATGTTGTAGCTTTCCTAAAATGGTTTGTGAATATAATTATTTTTTATTTAAGTATATGATGTTATTTTCTAAGTGTTGAAAATAGAATGATTGGTAAATATGCTAATTTCATTGAGATAACATGGAAATGTTTTCCAACTATCGAATATTTGAGAAATTTTGAATGTATATCGAGTATGTGGAAATGTTTCCCAATTTATTAAATATTTGAGATGGTTTTGAGTATATATCTTTTTAAAGATATTTTGGAGTTTATATATTTGAAAAGTGTTTTGGTTTATAAGAGTTATGAAAGGTCCTAATAATTGCTTTATTACTAGATTATGCCTATTGGCAAAGTTTTGGTTCCTTGACTTGATGGGGAAACTAATTAGTTGTGCACTTAGCATGTGGCCAACTATGTAGGCTTGATTATCATTTGTGTTGAGAATGTTGATTTGTGTAGTGCAGAGTGAGTTTATTACTGGAATCTACCGAGATTCCTTCTTGGTCGAAGGAAAGCAAGTTGAAAGTTGAAACCGTGATAAGTCTATGAGACTTAGTTTCTGTATGAGGTTAAGAGCCACGTTTCGATATTGGTGCAAAGAGACTGGGATCGGATTTATCCGAAAACCACTCCGGGCCAATGTATGCGTTCGAAAGTGTAGATTATTGATGATGGTTTATGAAGACCGAGGATCTTCATAGCGTAGGGACTACTTGTTGACATTTCTAGGTCGCTCCAATTATAGAGATATCTATAGTAGTGGTCTCCTTATGATGACCCAGAATTTCTAGATATTTAAAATTGAAATACTTAATTGATTTTAAATATTTGAAATTTAGTTTAACTTGAATTTCAAATATCACAATTTATTTGGCAATTAAATTATTGAATTTAATTATTGAAAGTTGGGTAAAATATTGAATCTTTGGTTTTATGCTTGTTAAAAATATTTCAAAGGCTTATAAAATTTATATTGATAATACTAAAGATAGTAAAAGTGTTAAAAGTGAAATTGAAAGTGTTTTGTTCAGTTTTAAAAATATATCGTTTAAATTGATATTTAAAAATAGCCTTCCGAAACACAGTCTCGGATTTCGAAGAAACCAGTTACATTGGATCTGTAATGTTGTTTTATTATTGGGTTTTAATTTTCTTAGTGTTTGGAGTTGTCATGTGGTCGTATGGGTTATAAACGCACTGAAATTGATATCGAAAATTCAACATAATAACTGAGTCCAAAAGGCTATCTTCTCCATATGATCGAGTTAGGCCTCGAAACCTTTTCCATCATATTCGTAATAGGGGTATAACGTTATAAACGCCTAGCGGTACATCTCGATGGGAGGTTGAGACATTGAGTTGCGAATTCAAGACGATTTAAATTTGAATTTAAAAATAAATAATTTAATTTCATTGAAATATTGTAGCAGCCTGCAGACACGCAAGGCAAAATTTAAACACTTGTCCTCCCTATTATCACGCATCATCTTTATAGAAAAGAAAAAAAATGCCTTGTTTAAAATTCGCGTCTTCCCCAGCATTTCTCTTATTTTTCAAAAGAAGGCAGATCTATTTCAACCTTCCTCTGCTCAAAATCCCCTCTTCATCTTTTCAACTCATTCGAACCAAATTGAATTCAAAATAAATGGCGGCTGTCTTCTTATTCAAACCAAATCGTTTCGATTAGTTCTCAAATCGAAGGTGATTCGTCCCACAAAAAATGGCAAAGTATTATCGCGACGGAATCGTAAGCACTAGGGGAAATGGGCATCGCGAATCGCGCTCACGTGGAGGCAGCATGCAGGAGCCTTGGTGGGGATTCTCGAGTCAAGGAGTAGTGAAGCGTCGCTAGTGGAAGATGGAGCTGGAAGCTCGCAAAGCTAGGGTTTTTTTTTGAGAGGGTTAGGGATCGGCAAGGAGGCTTGAGGCCGTTGTAAGTCCAAGGTAGCGAATAGGATCGGCGACATCGCGATGATCTGGGTGGGTAGCTGTTTTTGTCGTGGGTCGAGTCACGAGATGTTTTTCAGTGCAGATTAAGGTAATTCAATTCTTAAAAACACATTAAATACAATGTTATTCAATTTTGAATCTTCAAATTTAATTAGAGATCATTATTTCACTTATTAGAAATTAAAGCAAGGGTTAAAAACTGTTTGTTTAAAATTAAATCGTCTATATATATGTGTATATATAAAAAAATAGCAAGATGTATTTCTCCACTTATATATACTAACCGGGTTTGATACATATATGGATTTAAGAAAAATATACTTTAACTTACCCATCAATTTCCATGTATGTATATATATTAGTGATTAACTTGTTTTACTAACTTATTAAATTATTTTAGTTATCAAAGATTATTTAAAAAGGAAGTTAGTTTAAAATCAAATTATTAGTTTAAAATAAAATCATTGGTTAATTAAAATTATCAAATGGAAATTTAAATGTTCGATTGGTTTGAATATTAATAAAATCATCTAATGTCTGTACAAGGTCTAAATCGTGGTGAATCAAGCCGGTGTGGATCGGATTGCAAATTAAAAGTCAAAGATGAGTTAATATCACTCATTTGGATTACCATTAAATTTATATAGTTAAATTTAAATTATTGGTTAAATGATTGAATTGACTGGATGTAATATTATATATAATGTGTGTGTGTATTGGATCGATTGATGCCCACATTATATAGCAAATGAGACACTATGCACCCCGCATAATAGGGGATGACCCTTTATACCACGATATCCCCCTTGAAGTGGGATTGGTATTTTATTGTGCTAACATCTATGGATGTAGTGAAACAGGTTGGAGGGATCCAACTGGATTCTTCAAAATGTTGAATTTATTTTATATTCAGTAACGTGATTTATGTAATAATCTATGATGGATTATATTGAGGATTGAAAATATTGAATAATATGGTTTGACTGAATATTCTGGGATATTGAGATATCAAAAATATAAAGAATGGATTCTTGTAGGAATTAAAAAGAAAATTTTTAAGTAAAATAATTCAGCTAATTTGGACAAATTTAAGAATGAAATTGGGAAGGAATAAAAGTTGATTTTTTAAATTCTAATAAATAAATTCCAAGAATGGAAAAAGAGATTTTTGAATAAATGGGAATAAATGAATTTTAAGAATTTAGATGGTATTGTTTAAAATTTAAAGAATTTATTTTTAAATTCAGGATTTTAATGGTTTGGTAAGAAATAAAAGGAAAATTTTGAAATATAGTATGAAATTGATATTTTCCGTTTAAATAAAATTTTAAATCATAATAAAGAAGTAAAATCTGAAACTAATGGGTTTTTAGATAAAATTGAGTAAGTAAAGAAATTTATTTTAATATGGAGTAAATTTTGGAAATCGATTTAGTTTTGAAACTGTGTTTTAAAAGGAGGATGAAACTATGGAATTTATAAACTAGCTTTATAAATTAAATAAGATATCAATGGATATTTGGAAGTATAGATCCACGGTGGGAATTTATAAAGGAATGAGTAATTTGTTTTAAAAATAAATAGTGGTTTTATTTTTAAAGGTGTAGGAAAGAAACTTATGGGTTGAGAAGTAAATTAAATTAGGATAAATCAGAAGGATTTACAAATGATTAGACGGTTATATTGGAATCGAAAGTGAAATTTCGTGAAAATCCAAGTATGTTTTCAAAGCAGATTTTTTTTAGTATAAGTTAAAAATTTTAAAGTTGTTTAAAAGAATGTTTTAGAGGAATTTATTATTTAAAATTGTTTTAAGATTTTAAAGTAAATATTTATTAATTTAGTTATAGTGGTAATTATTTTAAAGGTTAAACTAGTATTATGATTTAAAAGATAGTTACTAGATATTTATACTTTATATACATAACTTTTATTTTAAAGGTAGTTTTGGCTAAGTTTTTACTTGAACATTTTTATGGAATTTCATAACTACTATTTTGAATAAAGTCTTTTAAGTAGTTTTTATTTTAGATGTTTAAAGTATTTATATCTTTGGATAAAGTGATTTAAATTACTTAAGATCTAAGTTATAAGGACTTGGTGCTTTTCAGTAAAAAATAAAACAATTGTTTGGATGATTGTGTAATTTGATAGTTAAATAACCGACTATCAATATTGGTCAATGCGATGATTGTTTCGAAGAGACCGGGATCGGTATTAATTTCCCGAAAACCACTTCGATCCGATTTGAACGTTTTCGTGAGGAAGACAAGAGCTTGGAGTCGAAGATGGAGCAGTGACGTGCAAGGGCTAATCGCTACTAATCCTGAGGGTGAATCCAAAATGGATGTTGTAGGAGTAGTGCCTTCGGTTCTGTTCGGACCCGGAATGGACTTGTATGGACGTATGCTATCAGGACATCGTCAGGGGGATGACGAGCATTCTAGGTGTATGTGTGCTAAAAAGGTAACGCATAGCCTCAAGCCTCATCAACCGGGAATGGCTAAAATATGGGAGGTGCATCAAGGATAAGTGGCTAGCAACCAATTAGGGTAAGGTCACCCCTCTTTAGATGTCCCTTTGTTTCGGCTGTGTGGGCGGTTGTTGATCCCAACCGTGGGGTGATCTTATTCGGATTATTTAGTAAGGGGTAGCTCCGGTCTTGTGTTGCATAGGATCAGGGTGGATCCTCGGTACGCTGATCTAGACCAGGTACTGTGATGGGTGGTACCCAAGTAGCCCTACCATTGTATGGAATTCAATCTCCAATAAGCGTCTTTACGGCTTTGATTGTGCCCAACTATTGCTAAAACATGAGACGCAAGCATTTCAGCTAGATTCTATTTTACTTTCTGTAGACACTATTATAATATCAGATGGATTTGATAAAAATGTTTTGGTTATCGTAAGGTAAAAACCCGGCATGTTTATTTGTGGTGTGGTCTTACGAGATACCTTTGATTTCAAAGATTTTGAAAACTTTAATAATCCAATTGAACGTGTTGTCTCACTCTGGTTTTCCAGACTGACTTGAGTGTTATTTTACTATAATGCTTGGGTCAGACCGAGTATTATAGAATACAGAATATGATGCTGTGGAGCTCAAGAGACGAGCTGGATAGTGATACATATCACACATTTGATATATTATCCGCTATGTATGGTTTGCTGCATAATCAGTTTCTATGTGGACAAGTTATCATAATTGTCCAGTGTTGTGTTTTTGTTTGATGTTGTGCTCTAATGATGTAATATATAATACAATTACAGTTTCTTTGTATAAAACCTATAATATCTATTACACATTGTTCCGCTGCGTTTGTGAGATTCTGATGTTATTTCCTATTTCTTCTTCTACCTCCTTTTTCTTTCCCTTACGGTCTGGTTTTCCGACATTTGATTTTCGGCATTTAATACAGTAGATGTATTGATGTCGATTTTCGAACGTCGAAAAATTGGGTCGTTACACTTCTCATTGTGGAAATCTTCAGATTGCAAGGGCTACTCGCTACTAGCGGTAGTAGGAGAGTGCCTTCGTTTTCGTTCAGTCCCATAACAAACTTATTATGGATGTTTGTCTGACATTGTATTCTAAATCACATTTGAGTGGTTTCTATAACGTATATCAGTCGGTGGAGGAGAAGGCAATTTCTCTTATCTTAACATCCTTTCCTGAGATATACGAGCTTAGAAAGTTATGCTTTTCTAGAAATCAGTCATGTGACATGGAATGACAATGTGGAATTTAGATATGTGATATGTGATATGAGAAAGGTAATCGTAACCTCACTCCTATGCCCCACACCTTGGAAATGATACGGGAACTATATTACATATTTCAGGCTTAGTATGACGAGGGTGTCGTATGATCCCTCAAGGTGACTGGCAAAGTATGGTCTAGGTCACCTAGATGTCAAGATGAGACCCTTGTTATATGGTATAGTGGCGTGTGAGTCCTTACGAGGAGCCACCGGATATCAAGAAGTGTGGCAATATTAGGAATAGTGGTGTGTGAAACCTTGCACGAAAAACCATCGGATTCTAGTTGCTATGTGTGGTTATCGAGGTTCCCTATCATATTGGAAATCCAACTCCAATACGTGCCTGCCATTTTGTTTTGTAGAGCCTTAAATGATTAGGTACGAAATGCTATATGGGTAACCATTTCGGCTATACTTGATATTATTTGTGAAATAAACACTATTACAATATGAAATGATTTGATATAAAGTGTTTTGGTTATCGTAAGGTAAAAACCCATCTATGTTTATGTATGGACGTTGGTCTTACGAGATCCTTTTGTTTTGAAAAGAAATGTTTTGGTAATTTTATAAATTTAGTAGAGATGTGTTTTCTCATGCTAGTTTACCAGACTAATCCAGATGTTCCCCCTTTCAATGCCCGGGCCAGACCGAGTATATTTACTGATGTAGATTTGGATGCCTTGGAGCTTCAGTAGGCAAGCTAGAAGTCTTCAGATCGTATTTCCGTATATGTTTATATTCTGCTGCATTGTTGTTTAAATTATCAGCATTTGTAAGGACATGTTATTGTAACTGTCCAGGCTAATGATCTTGACTTGATTGTTGAACTTTGATATGGTTGATGTATGATATTACAGTTTCTCTTCTATAAAGATCATTGATATTATATTATATGTTATTCCTCTGCGATGTGAGATTCTGTATTGTTATTATTCTGTTTGGTTTTCTTCTTATCTCTTTCTTCTCTTCTTCTATCTTCTTTCTTTCTCATGATTATCTGCGATCGGTGCACTTTGGGTCGAACATGTGTGATCTAGTGTCGAATTCGAAGGGCGTCGGGTGCCAGTCGTCACAGTTCTCCTCTGGTACCCTACGGTTACACTATTCCACCAGTACAGTGCGGCTTCTTGTAACTGCCTAGATACCAATCTCCTCTTTTTCTCATCATTCAGACCTAAATCAGTGAAAATCCTTTCACAGTGGAGCAGCCAATTCTCTACCTTCATGGCATCCTCAATTCCAATGAATGGCTTCCCTATAAATCTTGCATAATATCTAATCAAAACAATATAATTGTTGACAAATGGAACTTCAGGATTTGCTCCTTCAGTATTTCCAGCAACTAATCTAGTTGCAACTCTTGGTTTCATCGTGTTGATGAAGAACTGATGCATAGCTCCCATATCCATCTAGGGTGTTCCAGCATCCGCATTAGCATCAGTTTGTCAATCCGAAATTCCTCCTAGTATTGGGCCTGACATTTCCATTGGTTGTGTTGCTTCCTCCATCAAGATTAACTCTCTCGTTTCCTACTTCCATATATTACTTTCTTAAATATGCATTCGAATCTTAGTAAGATACGAAGAATAGTTTACAAGAGATGGGAGAAATAGTATAGGATATATACTGATATATATAGCAAATACAAGTACGTTAACATAACATTATCCCATACCTTAATCTTATTCTCTGACTCATTTGGATTATGTTTGCAAAACTCTTTTTAAGTTCAAAATTCTTTTAGTTTTACATAAACCCATACTCTGACACCAAGTTGTAATATTCCCCATTTTGAGGCTCGAAACTAACCACTACAGATGCTGCAGTCATCTATAATATTAATTCCCGATGGAAAAATACAGGAATGTTAATTATATAAATAACATCAGAAGCATAAGAAGATGAAATTTTCCTAACACGATTTCAAAAAAAAATTCACATTTCATTTCAAAGGTAATATTTCATATATATTACATAATCTCAAATATTGCCCAAGCTCAGATAAAATATAATTATTACAAAATAATTCACAAGCGACATATGAAGATGTCCTCTTAGTTGATTAGAGTTTACTACTAGATAATCATAACATCTATCATTACATACATTCCAACAAAATAAAACTTCAACATAGCAGATAGCATATATAGATAAACTCCTAAATAGCTAGCCTTGCCTCCTGCACGTCTTTAGAAGCTTTATTCGTCAAAATCCACTTAATCAGAAAACCTTACTCTCGAACTACTCAGGTGAGCATCCGGGAGTTAAAGTGGAAAAATAAAAACTTCGGGTCAGACAAAATGTCTGGTGTGAATAATAATATGCCATCTCGATAAATAGTTATCTAGTGAGACCACGCCGCCGAGCAAATGGGTTTTCCCCTTACTAGTGTCATCCTTATATATATATATATATATATATATATATATATCAATCATAATCATGCTCTTGCAATCACGGTAGTTAAATAATAAAACAGTAATTATATGCATGCATGCTACATGGGTAATTATGAAAAATCTGTCCAATCAATGGACTATCTATCCTGACATTTAGTTTTCACAGGATGACTACCAACCTATATGGCTGACTCGGGCCTACTAGATATAATAAACATTCCAACTTACAGTTAGAGGCAAACTAGATGGTCTGCCCAGAACTTACTATCTAAAGGGTCAAACTGATCCTAATGGTTTAACAGGCTAACTGGTAACCTAACTCAACTTTATGTATTCATTTTTTGCGTAAAATTACTTTTAGTCTTACCTATGACAATGCCCTACGCACTAGAATTCCTGACCGATATCAGTTAGGGGCTAACGGTTGAAGTATAGGACGCGACCCTACACTTGTCCCATCTGGTTTTCTAATCTCTGATTTAATTCATCCTATTACAGTTTATCTAAAGGTGATAAAAATAATAAATCTCTAGTAAAATTCTGGAAACAATACCCTTTTCTATTTCCTTGAAAATTAAACCTTTGTAAATGATTTAAACCCGGAAATCATATTTTAAAACAAGGAAAATACATAGCCCTTTACTTTATTCAAAATTCTTATGCCAAGATATATGCTCTTATAAAACAATATTGATGAAGTTCAAAATCATTTAGAGGTTGAAGCACCTCAAAATCATATGCTATAATACCAAATCTTAATAAAACTATATTATTGATAAAACTCGATGTCAATATCGCCATTATGGTCATCGTCCCACTTTAATACCAGAATATGTTAAAGAACTTAATTTAATTAAACATTAGGCCATAAGGCCGATACAAATCTATGTCATTTAGCATAACATTGAGTTCCATGAGTTTACATAGTATAAAGTTATAAGGCTTAAAATATAGGAAAGAAGACAATGATGGCTTTTAGCGTCTATGCCTTAAGGAGCTAACACCAAAAATATGGGAATATAGCCTCAATATAACTAATATAGAAGACTGGAGGCAACAATGCCGTAGAGAAAACCTGGCATCTATAGGGTCGAACTTGATAAAAAGCGGCACGGTTATGGTCGATGTGAATATACATGACATCCTTGTCTTATGGAGTCGACGTCATCAATGATGACACGGGGCAATGCTTACGTCGAAGTTCCCGATATCGACTTCGATGTTATGCCTCTTACATCAACCAAGTCCAATCCATTCTATACTAACTGGAGTTGATACCTTATGCATCGTCCATGATTGACATCGAAGACCATAGGCGTGGCGAGATGGAAGGCGGCAACATTAACTTCGGCGTGGTACACTTGTAATTATCGTTAAATATTCTATTTGCTACTAAAGGTAATTTCTTTTCACCAATTCCTTTTATTTGTCAAAATCCCATTGGATAACAACTTTCTTTATCAAAATCTTTTTCAGAAAAATGCTATAGAGTTGATTTATTATTCCTCAAAGCTTTTACAGCATTAATTATATTAACATTTTAATATAAGTACTAAGCTTTGCAAGCTTAATAAATTCATAATAAATTATAAAAACATGGAAAAAAATCCTCAAAAATCATTCGAGGTCAAAAACGATACTTAATTATTTTTTATAATCAAAACCCGAAATAAAACTTTTTTTACTTAAGAAAATCATAAATCATTCATACTTAATCAAAAAATTACGAGATTAAAAACCCTCTTCTAAATAAGATCATATCAAAATTTCAAGTCGTTTGGATGCCATATGATGGGTTTCTAACTTAGACCTATTGCTAATTTCATAAAATTAATTTCAATAATTCATCAATGAACATATAATCATCTAAACATTCAAACATGGCATAATATAAATAATATAACTCAGGTCTTAGCATAAAACCAAGAATAAGCAAACAAATATGAGACGGTTATCATTATTTACCTTTATTGGTTATAAGAACTTGAGATTTGAATGTTGATTTGATTCCCCTAAGCTTTAGATCTAGTTACCTTTGCTTTATTTTCTTGGTTTCCTCTTGCAATGGTCGGCCTAAGTTTTCTTTAGTTTAAGTAAAGTGGAAATGAAATGAAGGTAATGACAGAATAAGGGTTTATGTTTAGGAAATGAAGCTTATTCCTACTTTTCCCTTCTTAAACTTCCTTCTTCTATTTAATGTTCTAATCGACATTTATTTCATAAATTAGCGCTCGATCCATATTACTTATCATATCTTAATCTCCTTATCCTTTCATTTTATTTAATTTAATTTATCTAATTAAATATCCTAAAATGTTAATCAAAATTAGGGGTGTTACAATGGCTTTTTAAACAAGATACGGTACTACGAATGGTTAGTCATGCCATTCGGACTGACCAACACGCCTACTTTCTTTCTAGATTTTAAGAACTGGATCTTCCAAGAGCATTTGGATAGACTCTTGTTGGTGTTTATCGATGACATTTTGATATATTATTAGAATGAACTTGAGCATGAAGTTCATCTAAATAGTACAAGATACGCAGAGATTTCATCTAACAGAGTTAGGGATATGACTAGGAATGAATATGTAATTTGTCACATATTTACCTCGATAACCAACCTTGTTTAAAATAAAAGGTGTTTTCTTTCTATTGTACATGATATAATATGTTATTCTAACAACCTGGTTAATAATTATCTAATTAATAATTGATTAATAAATTTTAGTTGTAAGGTATATTGAGAAGTTAAATTTAATGTGAATAACTGGTTTGAAATTTATTAATTTTAAAAGAAGATTTCAATTAATAGAAAAATTCTATGACATAATTTGTGTTAAATTATCCGAGCTTTAAGAATTCTGGTCGATCCATTTGGCCAAGGTTATTGATAATGATTCCTAAACACTATAATGAGACATTTTGATACAGTGATTTGGATAGAATAATTAAAATTTGAGATTTCTTACTTAAAATTTGAGTTTGTTTAGATTATTTGTGCAAAGTGCAATAAATGAATAATTATTGATTTTTAGAGATTTTAAGTAAAGTGAAAAGAATTCCAAATTTTGTAAACAAATTGTTGTATTTATGAAATAAATTAATGGATGAGGAATTGATTTTCATTGATTAGAATTTCTTTGTTAAGTGTTATTTAAACTTAGTTAAGTAAGAATTTAACTAAACAATGTCATAACACTGCTTGGTGAACTTTGTCTTTAGAATATTCAAGCCCATTAACCTTAACCTAATTCCCTAACTCCCAACTCATCCTATTCTAACTCCTACACAAATCATTTTCGTTATTCTTACTTTAGAAACTAAGAGCATCTCCAAAAGTTGCAAATTCTCGAATCCGCACTCTCGAAGCAGTCCAACAGAGAACAAAAATATGTGATATTGCAGAAAGGGGGGCCTCTGGTGTGGGAAATGGGGATTCGGCGAGGCGCCTTGTAACGACCCGTAAATTTTGATGAATAAATTTGGTTAATTTAATTAAATTTTGTAATTAAATTTAGAAATAAATAAAATTTTATAATTTATATCGAAATAAAATTTTAATAATGAATTGTAGCAACCAATTGTTGACAATTGAAGTAAAATCAATAAAAGTGAAATAGCGTAAATTGTGCACTTGTGTATAAATTTAAAAATAAGTAAATAAGCATAAAAGTGGTGTAAATTAAAGGATTTGTATATAATTTATAGTAATTGAATGAATTCGGTATTATGTAGGTAATTATAATAATTGATTGAAGCTGGATAAAATTAAGTGTAACCTTGGCATGTAAACAATTACTATAAGTAACATGTTTAATTTGTGGATGGAATTGGAAATAAATTTTAGTAAAAATAAATAAATGTTATATTTATGGGGATGAGATACAATGTTAGAAATTAGATGTAGCAATTGTAATTAAATTTAACAATTTAGAACAAAATTGCAATTAATTGAAAATAATGTAAATTGTCTTACTTGGTTATAAGTTTAATATAAGCAACAAATGGAAATGTTGAATTAGTGAATCATTAATAAAAATATTAACTAGAATGGAATTCAATTAATATAATAACGAAAAGAGTGAATGCAAATTAAAATAGTAAAATTTATGTATAAGGTGGAAATTGGTGTATTAGAATGCATGAGACCAAGTAAATGAATTTATTGAGGATATTAATTGTAATTAAGGAATCAAAGAAATAGTAACGGTCGTAAGTTACTATTTAATTATCCTATTAATTTGTTGTAACTGTTATATTTGGGAATGAGATTTTATTTTAAGTAAATAAAGGTAAGTATTGTATGAATATATGAATTAATTGAAGTTCTAATTATAATAAATGAATATATTTGACAACTTCAATATATTTGGAAATAATAGTTAATACAAAGGGAAGTTGGAAATTTGAATATATTGATAGAAGAAATGTGGGGTAGGTGTTAACTGCATTACTAAGTAATAATAGACTCAATTAAAAGGTTGGAATTGAATCTAATCAGTTTAATTGGAATATATAAAAATTAATTGGATTTAATTTATAATAAAGGGATTATTTTAAGTAAATGAAATAAATACTATAATTGGTGAATTAGTGTAAAATTTATGAAATAGGATGAGAACAGTGTATGTAATCAATTTCAACACCTGTCTGTTAGTGATAACTTATAAGTGTAATTTAACGTTAATGGTAACAATTATTATTAAGTTAACCATTTATTTAGTCTAATAAATTAAAACGAGTAATCAATTGCAATAAATCTAATTTAATGTTATGTTAGTGTAAATTAAGGGAATTATTGGAAATATTGTTGATTTTTTTCCTATTATGACAATTGGTTGGATTAAAAGAATGGATAACAAGACTTATCAATTTACTGAATTTAATTTATAGTAATTGGATAAATTTCAAACGAATGAAAGTAAATATTTAATTATTACGTTAATTGAAAATTAAGTTAAAATTTGAGAATATTAATGTAATAGCTTTGAACCCAATGTCAATTTCATCCATTTGACCATAATGGATTGAATAATAAGAATGAATGGTGAATTCAATGGAATTATTGAAAATATGATTTATAATTGATGAATATAATGAAATTTGAATTTACGCTGAAACTTATGATTGAATCAACATTTAATTTGACATCTAAATTTGTCTAAAATCATTGTAAATGATTAAGAAATTTAAATAATAAGAATTTTCAAATTTTAGAATTTAAATTGGAAATTTGATTTTATTAATTTATTTAATTAATGGAAAAATAGCCATTTTGGCCACTGACTCGGATTTCGACGAAACCAGTTTCATCGAATCCGTAACAGTGAATTATTGTAGGATTTCAAGTTTCGTAGCGATCGGTCTTGTCGTTTGATCGTACGGACTCGAAAAGCCTTGAAATTAATGAAATTGAAATCAATTTGAAAAATGTTGATTTGAGCATAACTTCTTCATACGATGGAATTTGGATTTGAAACTTGTTTCATTGCGTTTAAAATATTTAAAACCGTCTATTTTGATATATGGGTTGACCCACTTTCATTCCGGAGTCGAAACAGGCTTTTTGGGCCACTTTGGCGTTAGCGCGTAAATCTATCTTATCCATCCATTCAAATGTCAATCCTGCCTATATATATCCTTCTATAAGCCCTAGCAGCCTCTGTTCTGCATTTCTATACGTTCTATTCACCTCCTCACTTTAATGGCAGAAAAACACTATTCCGATTGCAATCCCAAATCAAATCCAAAGCTAAAAAATCAAACACCTCAGAAAATTTGAAAAAAAATATATCGAAGCACTCGAAAAGCGTAACTCAGATCTGCAACTCGTTTTTCGATTCGACGTATTGTTTGTCCAGAAATCGAAGAACAATTTACGGCCGTTCATTGCGCGTCGATGAAATCGACGGATCGACAAACCATTTCTGGGTTTTGAAGAGGGAACGGAGGGAGTTCATCGGCGGTGTTCGTTTGTCATCTGACAGTTGGATCTACGTAGATAATTCAACTAGGGTTTATTTATAAATGGCGGCTGCGTGATTTTGGGGGTCTCGATCGTCGTGCCGCATGTTGCCTGGAGATGAGGGAGGCCACGGCGAAGTCAATGGTGGCGGTGGCGAGTCGTTCGGTGGCGAGGCCGTGCGTGGACGAACGTGGTGTTGGCGGCTGTAGGGTTTGTAGGTCTTGCGTGCGTGAGTACTGGGGGAAGAAGGTGCGTGTGTTTCCTGTTGCTAGTTGTTGAATGATGTGGCAAGGGTAAATATGTTCCTCTTTTTTTTATATATTGAAATTCAAACCCAATAATCGTCATAACTCTCGCATACGGACTCAGATTCACGCCCGGTTTCATTTGTTAGGATCGTATCTGAATTCCGGACTTTGTGGCGCTGGTTTGGACGAATTCCGAGACTAGTCAATTTTTGGGTTTAAATTGGATTTTAATTCAATTTAAATTCAAAAGGTGAGTGTTTTAACCCGCTCACAACTTTTGAAATTTCTTATGTTTGTTAAATTTATTTATGATGTATTTAGAAATTTATTTATAACTGTTTGGCATATTTTCAATCATCATCCCAGTTAAATTAAATTAATTTAATTAAATTGTTACTTATTTATTAATTGCATTTAAACTGATAGTTAAATTGTTATTTATTTATTTATTCCATATAAACTGCCAGTTAAATTGTTATTTATTTATGTATTGCATATAAAATGCCAGTTAAACAGTTAATTAAATTTTTGTTGAATATGAACTTCTAGTTAATACCTGTTGTTTATTATTCGTTATATATTGATGTATTGTTTGAACTGGATGATAATTTTGATGTGGATGTATGATTTTATGATGGATGAATGGATGTCTATTTATATCACCATAAACTGCAAGTTGTTATGCATTTTATTGCAATCGGGATTGCGGTTTGAAATGATATATAACCGTAGTTCACCAGGCGCCTGCTTAACAGGCGCCCACTTATTTCCCCTCCAACGGTCACCCCTAACGGCCATATTTTCCCTTCAAATACAACCCCCCCCCCTCTTCTTCCATTCACAACCAATTTCCTTCCTCCATCACAATTTTTTACTACCACTAATCTCAACAGAAAATGTACTCATATTTCGACGTCGATGCTGCAAGGTCCAGTTTTGATGACTACGACTTACAAGACGTTACGGTTTCGTTGGGGAAGAAGTAACTAATGCAATTTGGAGCGCTATAGAAGACTACGATCTTTACTACATTTACTGTGCACTCTCGATCGATCCTATTCGAGGGACCGATCAAAGTGGTGAGACTTTTTGGGGCAAAATTACTAATTGCTACAATCGGAAGAACATCGATCGAAAAAGAACGCTATCTTCAGTCAAATGTCATTATGGAAAAATAAATCATCAGACGCAAACATTTGATTCTCAAATTTTCAAGCTAAAGCAATAATCCTAGTGGATTTGGAAATGAAACGCATTTGGTAAGCTTTAATATAATTTCATTATTCTACTTTTTATCATAGTTTTCTAATTATACTAGTTATCTTTTTAACAGAGAATCGCCGCAAACAAGTTGTTCAAACAAATCTATGAACCTGATAGTAAACAAGCACCACATTTTTATCAATTCATGCATGTTTATGACATGTTGGTCGAGCACGTTAAATGGAAATCATCGCTTCAGAAAACCGTTCAACAAGTTCAATCAAACAGTGGTCGGGGTAAAACGCCTAGAGTTGGAGAAAGCTCTAGTCCTAGGGAATCACTACGAAGCTACAGTTTAGGCTCAGAAGAAGACCGAACCCCAACTGAAGATTATTTTGTTAGGCCACAGGGAGCAAAAGCAGCCAAAAAGAAGCAGACTGCTGGAGCGGATCAAGTAGAAATTAAAAAAAAACTCCTACTTGAATCTGAAGATAGATTTAACTGGGCAATGGAAACTCGAGCAATTCAACACCAAGAAAAGTTATCAAGAATGGATCAACTTCTTGCTGGAAACCGGCAAAGAGATAAAGATGCAATAATATTCATGGATATTTCACACGTGTCTGCAGAACAACTGGAGTATATGGAGCAAAGAATGAGAGAAATTATGAGGCGTTGGCTTGAAGAGAGTCATTAAATGAATTACCGTTTCTACAATCTTTGTATCTTTTAATTACCGTTATTTGTATTGTGTTCTGAATGCAAGCAATTATTAATATAAGTATTTTCATTGAAATTGCATTACATTGAAAAAAGATTATAACAACATTATGTTAATTAAACATAAACAGATTACAATAACAATAATAAGTAACAACAGCATAAACAACAGTAGGAAAAGTAACAACAGAAATATAGTTTCACCGATTTCTAGAAAACCTCCAAAGATGATCTATGAGATCATTTTGCAGTCTCCGATGCAGTTGAAAACTACAGTAGGACATTTGGCTTTCTACATGAAACTCGAGTTCTAGTGCACTTCCAATCATATCGTTGCTCCAAACATGCGGTGGTGTTGGAGCACCCTCGTAAAAGTAATCTTCTTCCATGTCTTTTTCATCCTCTATGATCATATTATGTAAAATAATACAAGTGTATATTGTTTAGGTCATTTTAACTGATGACCAAAGTTTGCATGGATTACTGACTATGGCAAATCTATACTGAAGAACCCCAAATACTCTTTCAACGTCCTTCCTCTGGCCTTCTTGCATCGCTGCAAACTTTGATTGTTTACTGTTTTGTGGGTTAGGAATTGTTTTGACAATGGTACTCCATTTAGGATATATACCATCGCCAAGATAATATCCATGATCGTAGGTGTTACCTCCTAAAGTAAAGGTACAAGGAGTTGATCTACCGTTTGTTAAATCATTGAACAACGTAGATCGTTCAACTATGTTAAGATCATTGTTCGAACCCGGCATTCCAAAAAATGCATTCCATATCCATAAGTCGTACGATGTTACGGCTTCAAGAATAATAGAGGACCTACTAGACTTACCCTGATAAGCTCCAGCATACGCCTTTGGACAATTCTTCCACTCCCAATGCATGCAGTCTATACTGCCTAACATTCCAGGCCAACCTCTACTACCATGCATATTTAATAACATTACTATATCCGCCTCGTTCGGTCTGCGTAAGTATTGATCACCGTAAATGTCCACGATAGCTTGACAGAAATTCTCCAAACATTCTAATATCGTGTTTTCTGCCACTTTTAAATTTTCATCAAGCACGTCCGCCCTCCTGCATATGCAAGCATTCTTAGTGCAGCTGTTATTTTTTGAATTCCAGTCAATCCCATTGTACGAGATGCATTGGGTTTGAAGATAAAATATTTGTCATGCTGCTTAATACATTGTAGGATTCTAAGAAATAGAGGACGCTGCATGCGAAATCTTCTTCTAAAATCAGCATCTGTGTAAGTAGAATTTGGAACAAAGTGCTCTTCCATCAGTCTGTCGTTGTGCCATGAATGTCTACGATTTTTATACCGACAACCAACAACTGATCCACCATGTAGCCTGCTCGATTGACCAACCTGTAGTGCAGCCATACTTATTAGTTCCTTTTCGCGACGAAAATGATCTTCCATCATTTCATCAAATTCGTCGTCGCTATCATCAAAAAATATATAATCTTCTGCCGCCATTTGTTATATTTGAAATTGTATGAAATAAGAATGATCAATAATATTTCTCAGCATCTAACAAGCTTTTTATAGCTTAAATCACATGCTGGCTTTCATAACAAAACAAACAATCACATACGGGTAGCATTAATTAAATTCAACCACCATATATAAAGTAGATTCCATTTATGTCACGGCCGCAGTGTCTCATCCCATCTAAACACTATTGACTGTTGATGCAGTGTCTCGTTCCATCATACAACTGTAGCCATGTTCTTAACATACACTATTGATTGTTGATGCAGTGTCTTGTCTGCAGTGTCACGTCTGCACTGTCTTGTCCCCTCCGTACACTATTGACTGTTGATGCAGTGTCTTATCCTAGCATACAGTTGTAGCCATGTTCTTAACGCAATAATACAGAAAGAAACAAGACAATGTTACTGAAACACCCAAACATTAATACATTCAAGGACAATACATGCACAAACAATAATACACTCCATAATAATACACTCCATAATAATACAACCATAATAATAATACACTCCATAATAATACACTCCACAATAATACACTCTACAATAATAATACAGTCCACAAAGAAACTACCGGTTACGGTCAATTGTAAGTTGTGCACGACATTTCAAAGACGTCTTATTTCTCGTTCCAGCTCGTTGGCATATGTTATGGCTCTTGGGCACAACCGTTCATCAACTCATTCTGCATAATTGCACCCTTCAGACTAGAATGGACACAACTGGATTCGACGACCAATATCTTCGCCATCAGCTCTAACCACAACTTTAACCTTATAACCACATTGGCAAAATACTGTGTAAGAGTCAACCTCTTGTTCAACCGAAGGTTGCAAATTTGGTACTTGTTCAACCTCCTGTGGTTGTCGATGAACCAACTGTTCGTGTACAGGTTGAACATCTTCTTGAAGTGTGAGTTGCTCAAGATTTTGGAATTCATGAGCAACGTCCTCGTAATGCTGGTCTTGGTAATTGACATTCCAATCTTCATCGGCGTGTTCGCTTTCCGTTGGAACGTACCCGGCATCAGAGTCAATAGATGATGACCAGGAAGGCATTGATATGAGGATTAGAAGATTAAGGGAGCGGAGAACTGAACTGTGTGTTCGAGAAGAACAGCTCTTACATATGTATTAAAGCGTGTGAATGTTAAAATTTATTTATGTTTAAATAAGAGCACTGTATTTTGATTTGACAATACAGTAGAAAGTTAAATTACTCATAAACAAGACAATAATAAATATGCATGCACAGAAACAGTAATATGCTCAACAATAATATACTCAAATTATGGATATCCAAATCGTTCTAGCCAATTTTAACGTATGATATAAGCCTCACGTCCAGTGAAAGTGTTGTGATATTTACGTAAAGACCTTCAAATGTGGAATGGGTTGGTTCAAACAAATTTTCAAATATAACCTCATTGATAACCGTACTGTACCGCGTACAGGCGTTGTAGAAGTTCGCATAACCAGTCCTCAACTCTACCTTCGTGCATCTACTTCTACACTCAACATTGCTATTGAAAAGTTCAGCAATAGTGTCCAAAACTGAGTTGCCAATATCTCTTCATCATCGTACATCTGATCAATTTGTATAAATTTTTTTACTAAAGTTTCATTCTGTCGCCAAAAATATTATGTTACACATTGATTGAATTTACCGAACTTTTAAATGTTGTGACCTTAGAATATAACATTTTATCTTAAATAAAGAGGTCCTGATCCGCATCAAAAAAAATGAAGCATGAGATTAACATCCACGTGTCAAATATCCATAAAATTTTTGACAAACAAACACAACTGTGTTTGTTACTTCAACATTTTGACTTCATATACGCTTAATAATAAACAAGCGTAAATTATAATCAACACAATACAGTACTCAACATAAAATATAATCGACACAATGACATAACATATAGACAATCACATATAACAGTAGCATCATCACCAACAAAATATGCAACCAACTAATGTAAGATGTGAAAAATAATAACACGGTCTAAAACATCTAAATGCAGCACATCAGTCTATGTGATCGGAACCGCTATCAATCTCCTTATCGTCTCCACTATCATCGTCACTGTCATCGTTGACGTCATCAAAGTCGTGAGGCTCAGGTCCAGCATGGAGATGCTCTTGAAGCTGCTAAATCTAGGTCTGTAATCCCTATATCTACGCATCATACTGAGTCTGCTGCTGCTGGACCGTAGTCTGGTAACTCTGATACATCATCAGTGTATAATCGAGCGTCATACGCTCAAATGCAGCAATCATCCGTCTATCATAATGGATGTACTGAGAATACTGATATGCGCACAAGAAAAATTATACATAGGTGGAGAATATAATGACAAGTAATTTAAAGAACGGTTAAAACTCATCGAACCTGATGAGGTTGATACAATCCGGCGGATGGTACACCCGTAATACCGTCATTTGTAGGATACTACAAGGGATACTCCACCACCTGACCATGTACATCGTACACTCTAAACGAATGAGTAGGGGGGTCGAAAGTAGGAGGCTGCGTGTACTGAGATGATGTAGCTCAAAGGTGGCAGGCGGTAGTGGAACTCTACCAGAAGAGGTATGTAGACCAATATGATCGGAGTTCAAACTCTGAATATAATCAGGCAACGCGTAAGTATATGGGGCTACTCGAGCCCAATATGAATCAAAGTCTCCAAGAACTGTAAAAGGCTCACCATCCACCCATCCCGCACCCCTCATCGCAAGAATATAAGTTGGTCCAACCCTAATATCACCATACATATCATCCCATGGTAGCGGATCTGATGGAATGCGAACTATGCCATACAACTGTAGCCTACACCGCTCCCCTAAATACCACATGAAAGGACATGTAGGAAACTGAAAGCAAATTCTGCGTCGCGACATGGAAAACTGAAAAGTGAGTGGATGATCAGGACCGGACTCTAGGAACTGTAAGTACTGCTCCCATGGACGAACGATAATGTTACCACGCTGCCTCATATCCATCTGCTGTCTAGCCTCTATCAGCTCATTGTCCGCCCCTTATGCAACACGGGGCAAATGCATAGGAGGACCCCAACGACGCCATCTAGGAAAGTAAATATAAGGTGTGACATTTGCCTCTACAATAAGTCGGGGGTGCATATTGGCAGTATACTCGTAGTACCAAAATGGAAGAATGTACCAAAATCCATACATCTATCTAGACTGCTAAAGCGCATAAGTATCTAATGCTATGTACAAATAACCAATAATAGTAGTACCGTAATCATATATATGCAGTCTATCCACATCTACTAATCAAGCCAAAAAACAAGCCTAATAGCACCCTTATTGTTACTAAAAAATGTAGACCCAAAAAGGTATAATATGAAGTCACGGATAACCGGAATGTGCATATCCTCAATGGCCATGTACTCTACTATATACCGCTGCAAACAAGGGAGAGTAACATCTCCTCCTCTAACCTCCTCATCAGCCAAAGTCAGTAAATAAGCTGAATATGACTCAAACTCCTCAAATGAACTATTAAATGGAACAGGGAGACGGTCCGATCGACCAACCTCTATGCCAGTGAGCATAAAAAAATCTAGATGAATCGGTCCTAGCTCAAAATCAGGAAAATGAAATGTGTGAGTGGTAGGCCACCATCTCTCGGTGAGGGCCTCTACCAGGCAATGATCTACATGTGCAAATCTAGTAAATCTAGAAATTCACCAAAAGGTGACGCATGTAGCCTATCCAAAATCGGCTGCGGTAACTGATCAAAATACTCAGACATACACCTATACCAACTACCTCGCATCGCTACGTGACGAACATAAATAATCAAAGAATTATCATACATATATAGCTACACGGTTATTCATCAAGCAATAAAGAAATAAACGTATACATGTGGTATCGCTATAGCTGCAGTAAGTCGATGCGAAATAGTATGGGGAATGTTGTGTAAGGATCGAAGATCGTCTGGAGTCACGGTAGCATCAAGAGGGACATGAACAGGTCTGATATTGGTATCGGTCGTATATCGAACGGTGCGGCTACTAGTTTTGACCGGACGGGGCGGCATTTCGACGCAAAGTAAAATAAAAAAATTAACTGAAAAGATGATGGAAGAGGTAAAAATGAAGGGGAGAGGAGGGAAAGCGCCTGATATAGGCACGATCACCAAGCGCATGTTGAACAGGCGTCTGGGGTTCAGACGCCTGTTTTAAAAACACAGGCGCCTGTTGAACAGGCGTCTGAAGCCCAAACGCCTGTTCAACAGGCGCTTGCGCCTGTCCACATTTCTGCAACAGAAATGAGGGCTCTAACATTTCGGAGTGTGGAAAATCGAATTTTGGCACTTCGAACTGTTGGAGATGCTCTAAGCAAAGGAGGAAACCATTCCAGTCCTAATTTAATCTTCATCAATTCAAGCAAAAATCGGTAAATTTCAAAATAAATAGGTATAAATTCCTTGCTTCTTCCTCTACTTATTGATACCATTAATTTACTATTTTTATGCAATTAGTTATCTTTGAATTTGCGAAATTAAAGGGCTATTTTGGAGTTTGGATGGTCAAAGTAGAACTTTGAAGTAAGAGAAGAAGCTGAGCATTCAGCCTAATCAAATTTAGTTCGTCTCTTTATCTTTTTGATTCAAAATGAGATTTTTATCTCACACGACTACATCTATGGTGTAGGTTGATCTTGGATATGATTTGTTATTCAGTTAAATTCCTAATAGATGAATTGATCGATTAAACTAATCAGCAAAATCTTAACTTCTGAAATTATGCACTGTCAGTTCCCGATGCACAAATACAGTCATTTAGCCTATTATTATCAGTTTCGAAATTTTCCTATGCCTTGAATCATTTTTTGCACTTTCTCTTAGGGACATGGTTCTTTTAAATGAATCAGTACACATGTTTTCATTCCCATGTTGCCTTGTCTAATTAAATACATCGACATGTCCTTTAGTTGTCATTTGCCTTAAGAATAGTCACATAACATTTGCTTTGATTCCTTATACATCCGTGCAATTGTAAAATGGCAAAGTATATTTCAACCCATGTTTTTATTTAGTAGCATCCTTTAAAAAAACAATTTTATGAAGACAAAAATACCCATAAGAAAGTGGTTGCCAAATATGGATGGTAGGGTAACCACGTTGGCACTTTACGTTGTTATGTGCTGAACCACGTACTGCCTCTGCGTGGTTTTCTATCTAACATCGTCTTGCCTCTGCGTGGTTTTCTATCTAACCTCGTCTTGTCGGTGCGTGGTAACCATGTAAGGAAGAAATCATATGAGGGGCAATTATGGAAGAAGTTGGAGGTTACTGAGTATCTTTTACAAAAAAAAAATTAAAAAAAGGGGAGGGGAAGTGAAAATCAGGTCCTTGTAAAATTTGTGGCTGTCATGACATTGTTCATTTTTAAGATATCAACACATTTTGTTTTGAAGAAAAGTCATAAACTTGAAAGGCTATGCATTGCTTGATTTATTTTGTTCCTGTCGGTTCACCTTTATTTGCCTTTGGAGAAAAGTCACTCACCAAGCATTCTTGTTTGATTTTCGTCCTTGCCATGTTGAATATGGGCACGCATGGTTTAAGTTGAGAATGAATTCATGCTTTGACTTATACGTCCCTATCCTTTCTATCTTTGTTTAGAAATAGAAACTGAGAAAGCATTCTTGCCTTGAAAATATAAAACGCGGGCTGTTGCTAAAGTATAGGTTCTTGTATAGTTGATTGTCTGCTAACGTGTAATGTATTGATGCCTTCTTTGTTTTGTTGCATGCTCTTTGATATTATGCTGCTCTTTGATTGCATAGTTGCTTTACTTCGTCCTCTTTGAGCTTCCTATTGATTTTGTTATTTTCTGGTTTAGAAGCGGCAACTGATTTTTAAAATTTTCAAATTCTTTTGATATTTACTTTAAAAGATAATATCTATTTTAAATGTAAGAAGCTTTATTTCAAAAGAATTAACAATAGGTTTTAAATTTGATAATATTTTATAAAAAGTAAATGTAAATATATCTAGATTCCAAATATATGGTTAGTTATTTTATGAAGAACATTATTTTAGATTCTAAGTTTTAGTAAGAAATTCTATTTTAAAAATGTTGTGTGCATTTCCACCACCGAACCAACGAGCAAGGGGACACCACCGAGCCAATGCTTCTCCAATACCTGCCGGACCAAACCCACCTCCAAGTTCATACCGAACCAACCACTCCTTAGCTCCTACCGGACCACTTCTCCACCAAGTCCCATCGGTCCAACATCTCACTGGACCGATTCCACCAAATCAACATCCCACGACAACCGAACCAGCTCATCCCCAACCTACGACCGGACCAACCCTCACTCCACCTACTACCGGTCCAAACAACATACCACCTCCTACCGAACCAACCTACTCCACCCATTGCCGAACCAAGTTCCACCGGACCAGGGTGTGCCGGACCAACTCTTCCAGGCCAGATTGCACCAGCCCAGGCCCACCAGCAGCCATATACATCCAAGACCCCTGCCCCCAGCCTTACTCTATAAATAGAGGGGCAGGGGTACAACAATGGCAGACAAGTTTGAGAGCTCAAGCACGGATAGAACTTTCAAACGACTTTCAGTTACTTGTAATCAAAGCTTTGTACTTGTAATCTAAATAGAAAAGGAGAATAAGATATAAAGTGGACGTAGGCACGTTCTGACCGAACCACTATAAATCTGTGTGTCTTTTATAGTTTAGGTCCTGCTTTTTATATATTTGCGTCAATCACCCAAATCACTAGAAACAACATAAAATCAACTAATTCATACGACTTGGAGGTGTTTGCCCATTTTTTGTGCAAACATTTTTGGTGCTTTCACTGAGAAGGAGAAGCTCGAAGCTTCAGCTTCTCCCACTTAACCCTTTTCCTATCAGCATCGTTCATTGCTTGGAAAACATGCCTCCCGGACGGAAGAAAGATGCTAACAAAGGAAAGAACATTGCAACTAGCAGTATCCCAGATCCAGTAATCAGAGATCAAGATAATCGTCCGGTTCCAACAGCATATGAAAATCAGGCAAATCCGACAGCCCCTGCTACGGAACAACCAATTACAAGGACGGATCTGGACAGGGTTGTGGCTGAAGTAACTAACCGCTTCGCATCTCAACAAGAAGCCTTGGTGGACCAACTCATGTCACGCTTAAGGGATGCTGAAGAATCCAACCGCAACACTGAATCATGGGGTGAGTCCCGGTCTGGAGGATCTGGGAGACGACAAAGGTCTTTCTTCTTCGAAGAGGCTAACAACAGAAACAGCAATGGTAGGAGCCGAGCCCGGACTCAGCCCGAATTCCGACCCAAGGAAACACTTGGAACCGAACCCAACAGGGGAGGTACCAGGCAGGGGTCGGATATAGCTGAGCCTGTCATGCTACCTAACCATGGAAACACCAATAGACGGGGCCGAGCTGGAGTCCAGCCCGAAGTTGGACCCGAGGAAGTGCTGAGAACAGAACCCAGCAGGGGAAGATCAAGGCAAGGGCCAACTGTGGCTGACCCCAGCGTGCCCACGGAAGACCAGAGGCAGCCATTGGAGAATGTTAGGAGCGACAGACAATACCATCCCTACAGGTCATCTGGATGGAATCAATCCCGCAGGGAAGAACCAAACTCATTTCTATCCGCTCCAAGTTCTGATGAAAGGATGGCGCGATTGTTCAGAGAATGCGTCCAATGGGACCAAATGGATCGGGGGATAGGCGCTAGGGTAACCAGCCCCTTCACCCGCAATATCGAAACTGCCATCACCCCCCGGGAATGGAAAATGCCAACAATGGAACCTTATAAGGGAACCTCTGACCCCATCGTACACTTACAGAGATACACCCAGCATATGCTCATGAGTGGAGCAACAGAGGGCGTGTTGTGTAAATGCTTCCCACTATTCTTGGCAGATCTAGCTACCTCCCGGTTCTGCCACCTACCCCAAGGGTCCATCAGCTCATGGGAAATGTTGAAAGAAAAGTTCATCAGCCAGTTCTGCATTCATGTGGAACAACCTAAGGACGCTTATTCCTTATCTAATATCAAACAGAAACCTGGAGAGACGGTGCAACAGTATCTAACTCGATTCAACGCCACAGTAGCCGCAGTCCAAGATGCCGACGAGAAACTTATCTTAATGGCCCTCTGTAGTGGTGTGCATCCGGAAACTAAGTTTGCTAGGAGACTAACGAAAGAAAAGCTAGCTACCTCACCCGATTTCTTCCACGAAGCCGGGAAATATATGAGACTTGAAGACGCTGCCATTGAGAGGCAGAATGGGCAAGAAACCAAGGCAGCTCATGGCAACACATCCGCAGTAGCAAAGGACGTTCGAAGAAATGACTCCAGAGATAGTGCTGGGGGCAAGAAGGGGGGAAAGCGCTTATATAGGCCAGGACCGAGATTTGACTCTTACACCCCTCAAAATGAAAAAATCGAAAACATCTTCCTAGCCACCCAAGACGAAGTTAGATACAAGCGCCCCGCGCACAAGAAGGAGTCAGATAACGCACTCAAGTCTGGAAAGTTCTGCCGCTTCCACGAATCCCATGGACATGACACCAATGAATGCCACCATCTCCGGGACTTGATTGAAGAACACATCAGAAGGAAGAGACTGGAACGCTATGTAAAAAGCCAGAACAGGACTCCAGCTCCCACCAATGAAAACCCAGGGCTACCCCTCCCAGAAGTAGGCGGAGGAAATCGCAACACCAACGGCTCTAGTCAAGAGAAGATAGTGGTCCATACCATATCAGGAGGGCCACATATCACCGACAGAAGCTGGGCAGAGATGGAAAGATACGGTAAGTCACTTAGAAACGATGAAGGCTACGTTAATTCTGTTATGGAAGAACGCCACCCAAAACGGAAAGAGAATGACGACATCACATTCAGTAGGCGTGATCTAGAGTGAAGGGAGTACCCACACATGGATCCTATGGTCATCTCTGCCTGGTTCGGTCCAGCCAAAGTTTTCCGAATTTTAGTAGACATTGGAAGCTCAGTAAATATCCTATTCAAGCATGCTTTCGACAAAATAAAGCTGTCAATGAAGGATGTGTCTCCCTGCAACAAACCACTACATGGTTTCACTGGAGATGCGAAGATGCCCCGCGGGCAACTGGACCTCTTTGTTGAAATAGGAAGTCATCCCCGCTCCGTTGTGCGAAAACAAACATTTGTACTAATAGAGAACCACTCGGCCTACAACGCCTTTTTGGGAAGACCAGCCTTGTCTGACTTCCAAATTGTCCTAGCCCCATGGTGCCTGAAGATGAAATTTCCAACAGATAACGGAATAGGAGAAATAGAGGGTGATCAACACGCTGCTCGAGACTGCTATGTAACTGAACTTCGCAATAACCGCAGAAAAGATAAAGGGAAAAATGCAGAGACCACTCTCTGCATGAAAAGCTTGGAAGCATAGCAACTAAAGAAAGCCCCTCCTCTTCGATATACCAGTGATCCTTTTAATGAATTAGACCCCAGGGACAAAGAGGAGGAGGCCACCGCCGAGCCTGCAGAGGCTATGGAATTCGTAGCTGTAGACAAACATGACTCAAGTAGACTATTGAAAATCGGATCTCAACTAAAAGAAGAATTAAAGGATCAACTCATTGATTTTCTTCGCCACAACATGGATGTATTTGCATGGACGCACGCTGACATGACAGGAATCTCCCCAGACGTAGCATGCCACGTACTGAACATCGATCCCACCAAGGTGCCAGTAAAGCAAAAAAAGAGAAGCATGGGGGCAGAACGATCAGCAGCCCTCGAGGAAGAAGTAAAGAACCTACTTGCCAATAACTTCATACGAGAAGCCATCTACCCAGAATGGATCGCCAACCCGGTGCTGGTAAAGAAGGCTAATGGAAAGTGGCGAACATGCATTGACTTCTCCAACTTAAATGACGCTTGTCCGAAGGACTGCTTCCCACTCCCCCGAATCGATCAGCTCATGGACAGCACAGCCGGACACGAACTCTTATCCTTTATAGACGCATACTCAGGATATAACCAGATGCGTATGCACGCCCCCGATGAAGACCACACTAGTTTCATCACTAACCGGGGATTGTACTGCTACAGAGTAATGCCTTTTGGACTTAAAAACGTCGGAGCTACTTATCAGCGCCTCGTCAACAAGATGTTTGCGGAACTAATAGGATGAACTATGGAAGTTTATGTGGATGACATGATGGTAAAGTCGAGGAAAGCCAACGATCATACAAACCACCTGGACAAGATGTTTCAAGTACTTCGCCAATATGGAATGAAGCTGAACCCTCTAAAGTGCTCTTTCGGAGTATCGTCGGGAAAGTTCTTGGGATTCATCGTCCATGCCAGGGAGATTGAAGCAAACCCCGAACAAGTTCGGGCTTTGTAAGGTATCAAGATACCATCCACTCGAAGAGAGATGCAAAGCCTAAACGGGAAAGTGGCCGCCCTAAGCAGGTTCATCTCTAAAGCAACGGACAAATGCATCCCTTTCTTTGAAGCTCTAAAGAAAGACAAAGGAAAGTTCGAATGGACTGACGAATGCTCGACAGCCTTCCTTAACTTATTCGAACACCTCCAGAGACCACCAGTACTCTCAACTCCAAATGAAAGCGAGGAACTATACCTATACCTTGTTGTATCGTCCCATACTTTAAGCGCCGCTTTGGTGAGAGAAGATAACCGCGCACAGCGGCCCGTATACTTTGTAAGCAAGAGATTTACAGGGGCAGAAGCCAGATACCCCAAACTTGAAAAGCAAGCATACTGCTTTCTAATCACGTCACGTAAATTGCGACACTATTTCCAATCTCATTCCATCAGAGTTCTAGCCGATCAACCGCTAAGGCAGGTGCTCCATCGCCCCGACACTTCTGGGCGACTACTTAAGTGGTGCATTGAACTAAGTCAATATGATATCACCTACCATCCTCGCACCGCTATCAAGGGGCAAGCCATAGCTGATTTCATTTCCGAATTCACTACTAACGAAGGTAAGGAGCAATCTGAAATAGCAGAAGATATCAAGTGGAATCTCTTCGTAGATGGAGCATCAAATGAACAAGGCTCGGGGTAGGTGTTGTGATAATCACCCCCAGGGGAAGGAAGCTGCATTACGCCCTAAGGTTGGAATTCGCTGCTACCAACAATGACGCAGAATACGAAGCAGTGATAGCCGGATTAGAACTTGCCCTGAAGATTGGAGTCGGTTCTTTATGTCTCCATAGCGATTCTCAGCTTATTGTAAATCAAATACTGGGAGAATTCCAGACTCGAGGAGAACGACTCACAGCATATCTAAAGAAGACCAAGCTGCTGCTCAATCAATTGGATCACTATTTAATCAAGCACATTCCTCGAGAAGAGAATCAGGAGGCCGACGAACTGGCAAAGCAAGCTAGCATGAAGGACGGCACCGCTTCCCGAACAATAACCATCTCAAAGCAACTAGCCCCGAGTTACAAGCCAATGAATATGATAGCTGCAATCGAAGAGGAAACTTGGATGACTCCCATCTGGAAGTACTTACAAAGTGGCGCACTGCCCGACGGGCGTAACGAAGCTAAGAAAATCTTAAGGAAAGTTTCCCGCTACACATTACAAGAAGGCATCCTCTATCGGCGCGGCTTCTCTAATCCCTTATTAAGGTGTATCGCTGGAAGGGAAGCCAGGGAAGTCTTGTCCAACATCCATCAAGGAAGTTGCGGAGATCACACCGGAGGGCAGACTCTAGCAAAGAAAGTACTCCGATACGGGTATTACTGGCCCACTTTAAACAAAGACGCCTTGGACTTCGTCAAAAAATGCGACAGATGTCAGAAATTTGCTAAGATTCCTCGACTGCCCACAAATAAGATTACTCAAATGACCAGCCCTTAGCCCTTTGCAATATGGGGAATTGACTTGATTGGCGAACTGCAAGTGGGCCGAGGCGGAGCCAAATATGCCATAGTGGCAGTTGACTATTTCACCAAATGGGTGGAAGTGGAGCCTCTAAATAAAATATCTTCGGCAAAAGTTATTAACTTCTTGATCAAAAATGTTTTATGCAGGTACGGGGTTCCACTCAAAATCATATCGGACAATGGACTTCAATTTGACAGCGAGGAATTCACCGACTGGTGCCAAGAGCACGGAATTCACAAAAACTTCTCATCTGTGGCTTATCCCCAGGCAAACGGACAAGTCGAAGCTGTCAACAAAATCCTCAAAACTCTAACCAAGAAGAAACTTGAAAAGTCAAAAGGCGCTTGGGTGGATGAACTTCCTACGGCACTTTGGGCCTACCGCACATCTTACAGAACACCAACAGGGCATACTCCTCTCTTTGGCATACAGATCGGAGGCCATGCTCCCAGTTGAAACTGTAGTGCCTTCCCACCGTAGGATCCACTACAACCCAGAAGAGAACGAAGAACTCCTCCACATGTCTTTGGATTTAATTGAGGAGAGAAGAAACGATGCGGCACTCAAAGTAGCAGCTCACAAGCAAAAAGTGGCAGCACAATACAACTCCAAAGTCAAGAACCGTAGCTTACAAGAAGGAGATCTTGTCCTCAAGCGGATCTTCCCACGCCCCGGAGCGCTAGATCCAATCTGGGACAGACCCTATGTAATTCATAAAGATCTCCACAACGGAGCTTATATTTTGTCAACTGTGGACGGAGAGGTGTTCCAGAGGGCATGGAACATCCAACACCTCCATCGATACTTTTCTTAACTTGTACTGCCCATATGAAGTGAATTAACAAAGAGAATTAGTGGACGTAGGCATTTTCGTGCCGAACCACTTTAAAAATCTTGTCTCTTTTTAACTTGTTCCTTTATATCTTGGCTGCTTGTTGAGCTTTATCCATTTCTGTTGAACAAAATCCTGTATAACGACATTTCCATTCTGAACACTTCACGGCACAACCTCGCCTGGACAAGACCCAACAGGTACTATACGAATCTATGCACTCGCCAATGAGACACTTTTGCTCCAGCATCCCTCTGCTGCGGGTTAACTCATTGCTCGCGACTGCCCTCAAAGCCAACTGTAATGAGCCGATTATAAGCCATCAAGAAGGCCGACTATAGCCGATGGTAGCTCATTATGGCGTTCGGCTCGCCGACAACTGTGAACCTACTTTAAGCCCCAACATAAGGTGTGGCCAGCCAGGGGTAGTTCACGGTTGACGATCGGCACCCACGCTAGCTGGCCACAGTAAATCGAATAATACCCACGATTACGGGCCATAATGGCTCGGGTAGTTAATGTGCGCGATCTCGGCTCCGATATGTCTTAAGTGCGACTGTGGTAAAAAAGATAAACTCCCCGCGGAGGCGTAAGATGGGTGACAAATGTCTCCAAGACCCACAGCTAGGGAAAGTGACTACAAAACCCGTTTTCCATGAACTTAAGCATATCGACGGCCTTCCGTGATTGGAAGTTTTACTATTTCTTATATTTTCATTTTATTTATAAAACTCTCCTCCTATCCTCTATAACGATCCCTAAAGTATAGGACACAAAATAGGAGACACTCGCTAATGGGAATAAGAACTCACAGCTGGACGGAAGGTCACTCAGCTGCATTCCATATCCAATTACGCAAGGCATTCAAAGCTATCGTCTACAGCTAAAACTTGAAGGGCGGTACTTTCTTCTCTTATACATAAATATGTAACCATAATTTATTCGCACATCACACAAACATCGCAAGATATGAAATCATATTTTAAGCAAGAAATTGACATCAAACACAATTGAATCACAGGCATATGCATAGCTATATTTCTTATGCAACACATCAGAATAACAAAAGCATTCAAATATAGCAGAATCGGTTTATGTTATAAAATTACGTAAAACCGTTCATTACAAATGACATAATTACAGCCCAAAAGTACACTAATGTTTTGGAACTAGTATATACAGGAGTGCCAAGTAAACCAAAAAAGTAGTCGGCTGCAGCAGGGTTCTGCCTCTATCCTGCTAGCCCTCCGAGATCTACTTGACCACAGGATAAAAACTCACAGCATGCTGGCCAGAGGTCCCACCGGTCCAATTCAGGAGAAGAATCTATTAGACAAACGATAAGCAATCAAGTTGAGAAAAGATTGAAAAGGGAAGACTTACCAGCGTCTGCTCCCTGATCATCATCCTCCAATTGCACACCCACTTCCTCGGCGGTAAGCAGCCGCATGCCCTCCTTCACCGCCACCCTCTCCTCCTTGGTGAACTGTGCGGTAACCACATCCATTCTAAAGGCCGCGCCACCCTCCTTATCCGCTTCAGCCTTGGCTTCCTCCAAAGCCCGAAGATATATCCTAGCCATAACCCGGGGATAATCGTCCATCCAGGACAGGTTGCCCTGCTTCCAAGTACGGAAGTACATGTCTTGGAGCATCTCATCCATCATCCCCTCGTTCTCCTCAAACTCCCTCATCCGGGCCACGGAAGCCGACAGCCTTGCAACGACAGCGTCTCTCTCCAATCGGTATCTCGAGCAGTCAACCTGAAGGGATTTCCGCATCGCCTCCATCTCCTCCTTCAGCTTAGCTTGAGCAAGCTCTGCGGCCTCAAGCTTCCCAAATAACTCCTCTATCTGCTCAAGATCCTCTCTCCGAACCTCATCCACAGTGGCAATGGCCATATCAATTCGTTCCTTGCAGGTGGCCTCCATTTTTCGCAGCTCGGCTCTACTAGCCTCCTCCATAGTTTTCTCTAGCCGTCTGGAGGCCGCCTCATGCTGGGAGATCTGAATGGCCTGATCGGCAAGCTGTTTGGCCTGATCGGAAACCATTAGCCGCAGCCGAATGTTAGCACTTCCGATTTCCTCTCCAGCCTTGACTAGTCGGTCGTGATGCTCTATTAACTTTTTGGTCTCTTCAGCCACCCGATCAATGTTTGCCTTGGCCTCATCCCCCATAGTCACAATCCGAGTAGTCAACAAGTCAAGATCCAAAGCCTTAGCCTCATCAAGTACCCTTACCATAGGATTGCGGGGTAGGAGGTGCTCACAGGTAACCTCATTGAAGGAAATATCATAGGAACTCGGGTCCAGATCTGGATGACCCGCAAATGGGTTACGAGCCAAGCCGAGACGATCGATATGAGTAACGGAAGGATTCTCTGATGGATGCAGAGATGGTATGGACTCAGTATCTTCCTCCGCGATGTCATGAATAGGCTGGGTTGGGGGCTGAGGTCCAAGTGTAGGCTCGAACATGGAACGCCTCCTCTTCCTCTTTTGAATATCCTCTTCGATAACTCTGAGAAGAGGACGGTAACTGACTATGCTCCCGGAACGGTCAGTCGAGGGTTCGGTTTAGCAGAAGCCTTGAAGAGTTTGAATTGCTCAAGGCAGTGCCGAATGTCTGATGTCTTGGCTGCCTTACTTGTTCCTGAAATAAAAACCAAGTGTTACAAGCATGCATGAGGCTATAATTCAAGAAACATGTGAAGTTAAAAGAGTAGTCGAAAATTCACATTGAACCGCCGGAGTTATCCCAGCTGAAATACTCTCAGAAGATGGACTGGCACCAGTCCCGGCCTTATCAGATTTCTTCGGTTTCCCCACCAAGGCCGACCCTCCCTCCAATCCCTCAAAGGCTTGGTGGAAAGCATCATCCGTCCACTCTTGAATCTCACTTGCTTGCCCAGAGGTCAAGGCACCAAATCCACTACCACTCTGTCCTTCGCCACCATTACCACCATCACCTTCTCCATCACCTCCTCTCTCCTCCTCGCCTCTTTCCTCCTCTCCACTTTCCTCCTCCTGGATATCTGGGAATGTGCTGGGAGAGGGTCCATCAGATTTCTTAAGCTTCTCCCCCCCGACGACTGGAGGTATCGAGAAGGGTCTCCTCTTGCTACTCTTCATCATGGCCCCGCCTTTAGCTTTGGCAGCCCTCTCCTCGGTTGTATCTCTCTGCTTAACCACAGATTGACGTGGCAATATCAAGTTGTGCTCCAGGAGAGTGGCATTCCTGATCAGGTAAGAAGCTGGCCTATCTCTTCCTGAGATGGCCTCTATCTCCGCAGCCATCTGTACCAGGCGATCATTCTCCACGACCGCAAAGCCACCGTAGCTAGCAAGAAACAGAAGCATATAAGAAGAAGCATTGCAGTCGGGACAGAGAAATTACAAATGAAATTCAACTTACAGCCAGAAGTGAAAAGGCAAAAAGAAACAGAGTCGTCCTTGACGAAGAACCATTCCTTCTTAAAAATGGTGAACTTCGAGTATAAGTCCAAGACCGGCTTGAAGGACACGGCCGATTCCAATCTGATGTATGGGGACCCCTTCTTGTAACCTCTCAAATTATATAGGTACCGAATCTCCCGGTTGGAAGGGGGCGCCCGTACTTCCTCTGGAAAATGATGAACAAACACACCAGGATAGCATAGGATTTGGGCTGAAGCTGGAATGGAGCCACCTTCAAGTAAGTGAGGAAGCTAACTATCTAGGCATTGATCGGAGGAATGGCCCCGCACATGCAATGGTATCGGCTATAGGCGAAATATCCTTCAGGAGGATCATACGGCATCACACGATCTCCCGGCAACAGCATACTCGCTCTGTCAAACCCAAAGGAGCGGGCGATGACATCAAGTTACCCCTCTTTAAGGGAGCTTGAAAAGCAATCGGGAGGAGAGTCCAGAAGCTCTTGGGGGCCATATCCGTCCACTAATGACCTCGGGGCAGGTCCCTGTCGTCCCGGTCCTGTCTGGGGTGGGGGCACAACGGGGGACTCTCTTATATCCGATGATTTTCTCTTTTCTGATCGAGTTTCCACTTTACGAGACATTATCTGCAACACCGAAAAAACATATTGTTAGAATAGAGGATACAAACAAGCAAGTGCATATAGTCTGAAATTTCACTCATAAATCAAAACGCTCAAACTCCCAGTGTCATTCGGTAACGCAAATGTAAAATTTCATTCGGTATTCGGAGTCTCAGGGTTCATTCGGTGATTCAAGAATGAGTTCATTCGGCGTTTTCCGTTCTCATTCGGTGGTTCGAGCACGAAGTCTCATTCGGCAATTCAATGTGTCAAAGGGTCATTTGGTACTTAAAACCCCTCGGGTCCATTCGGTGAATCAAAGACATTAAGTTCATTCGGAAGCTCGACATTAAAAAATCGTTCGGTAGAAGAAAACTTACCTGGTCCGGCAGATAAGTTGATTCGGTATGCAGTTGATTCGGCAGTTATGAATTCGATTCGGCTATTTCACTAGGTAGGGAATAACGGAGGCCTAACACCCCTACTTATAGACGAATGCAGGATGACCGGACCGGGTGGTTCGGCACATATGACCGGGTGAAAACACCCAAGTTAAAACAAAGCACGCCATGTGCATGCACATGCCCTACTTTGGGGGGCAAGTGTTGTGTGCATTTCCACCACCGAACCAATGAGCATGGGGACATCACCGAGCCAACGCTTCTCCAATACCTGCCGGACCAAACCCACCTCCAAGCTCATACCAAACCAACCACTCCCTAGCTCCTATCGGACCACTTCTCCACCAAGTCCCACCGATCCAACATCTCACCGAACCGGTTCCACCGAATCAACATCCCACGACAACCGAACCAGCTCATCCCCAACCTACGACCGGACCAACCCTCACTCCACCTACTACCGGTCCAAACAACATACCACCTCCTACCGAACCAACCTACTCCACCCATTGCCGAACCAAGTTCCACCGGACCAGGGCGTGCCAGACCAACTCTTCCATGCCAGATTGCACCAGCCCAGGCCCACCAGCAGCCATATACATCCAAGACCCCTGCCTCCAGCCTCACTCTATAAATAGATGGGCAGGGGTACAACAATGGCATACAAGTTTGAGAGCTCAAGCACGGATAGAACTTTCAAACGACTTTCAGTTACTTGTAATCAAAGCTTTGTACTTGTAATCTGAATAGAAAAGGAGAATAAGATATAAAGTGGACGTAGGCACGTTCTGGCCGAACCACTATAAATCTGTGTGTCTTTTACAGTTTAGTCCCTGCTTTTTATATATTTGCGTAAATCACCCAAATCACTAGAAACAATATAAAATCAACTAATTCATACGACTTGGAGGTGTTTGCCCATTTTTTGTGCAAAAAAAATAAAATCTTCTCTTTTCTTTTTTAAAATATAAGTGAATAAGCTTTGATTTCGTTTCTATTGGACTTCGTGTTTTCTTATGAAATAAAGAATTTATTCGTGTTTTCTTATGAAATAAAGAATTTTAATAAACGAATGAATTTTCGGATTGATATGGGACATTTCGTACAATTCTTTCGCTTATTATTATAGTTTGTTAAATAGAATTTGAGTATAATTTACTAGCTTTTAGTAAATACTTGAATCTACTATCTAGTATGAGACAGTTAATTAAATTCTTATGATTACTTGAGCGATGGTGATCTACACTTAGTGTTGTATTATCTTAGGGTGTTCGGATTTCGTTTTTAGGCCGATAGATTCCTAAGAGAAGATGACTCGTTTTTCATCAACTTGAGTCAATACATTCTTAGATTTTGGTAGGCAAACCTATTTGGTGTGTTTAGGTTTGTTCTGGTGTAACACAGCTGCCCTTTCGTCCCTTGGACATGTGTTATATGCAACCTATTAGTTTATTTGTTGTACAGCAGACAATGTTTATCTATTTTGTTGGTTTAGTAAATTCGCATAGTAGTTTATTTGGTTTTTAAACTGATATCAATCTATTTAGTTTGATTATTACACTATGTGGCGGGATCTATTTGGGGTTTTAGACTCCATGTCGCTGTTTTTGAACTGGTAGTTGACTGCCATTTTTATTTTATTAGTGATGATTTTTCTTCAAAGATTTTAGGATGGATATTTAGTATCTTTTTGGCTTTGAAGAATTCTTAATAATTATCATCATATTTTTTATGATAGTCCAATTTCAGACTTGATACGGATTTATGAAATGATGATTTTAATTGATATGTCTTATTATGATCATTCGTTTTGGCATATTTGTATTATTACTTAGTTATTGTTAGGTCATATATTTATGATATCAATATCTCACATCTTTACTAGATATATTGCTGTGATAGGAATTAACAAAAACAAATAAGCTTTAGCTAATGTAATAAATATACCAATTGTTATTTCAAAAACTCCTGTCATTTTATTTAATCAGAACAATTCAGGAATAGTCTGACCCGTTTATTTTAAAATACTCAGGTGAGGCCGAGACTCTACAGGTACATGGACTCGTTCACCTCTAGATTTTGGGCTAGCTTTGAAGTAGACTACTTTGACCATTTTTATGTACTTCATACTTGTATATATTAGCATTTAGGAGTTTATCTCATATATGTTACCGAGTAATCGTTGTGTACCTAATATAATACTTTTGGACGTGATGTATATATTTGTGGGTCCAGTACTAATATTTTGTAGACTGACATTCTATTATGTATATGATGTATATTATTTTACTGTAATCTGTGACTTCGATTCTGTTTTATCTATAATATATATTGTTCTGAAAATTTTTAATCGATGTGTTTATTTCTTTGTAATATTACTATACACGTCAAAATTTTCAGTCGGATCCTCTAGAGGCAATAAAGACATGTAAGTGTTAGTATATAGATATATTCACATTCAGTCGCCTTTACCAGCCGTATTCTTCTTGTTATTAAACAACATTACTTGTAATATCCTTTAATAATATAGGTATAACGGTTGGGTCGTTATAGCTTGGTATCAAAGCTGGTTTCAGAACATTATAGAATATAGTTTGTACATAGTCGAGATCTAAACCTAGATGACCTCGAGTCCCGTTCCTTGGGTGTGTGATAGTTAATAATCTAATTAACTATGAGGGATATGAATGTAAAATGATTACTAGGTAATCATTGGGTTGTATGTAAAAACTCCTTTCAGTATAAATATTATATATATATATATATATATATATATATATATATATATATTAAGAGTAATTTTGGTATTAACGGATATGTCAAATCAAGCATGAAAGAAAGATCTAGAGTTTTCTATTAAAGAATTTGAGAAAAGCCCTAGAGATCCGAATTTTCAAGAGAGTTGAAGAAAACTCTAGAGAGTATTATCATCCATAGGATTAAATTCATCTCTACTATTCATATAGGAAATGTACAACTATAAATATGAATGGTTTATCCTTTTGTATCTAAGCAAGCAATTAAATATATTTTTAAGCAAGCAAAAAGAATAAAAGTGCAAAGAAAATAAAGCTTATTTCCTCCTTTACAAATTATTGTCTCAATCTCCATTAGCAAATTAGAAGTTTCTCCCTCCTTCTTTCCATAGAAATTACCCAATAGTGGTAACAAAGCCAGGTTGCTAATCAAGGGAGATGACAAACGGAATGACTCTTTTTCAAGTTTCTTTATTAAAGAAGTAGAATTATGAAAGTTGGAGTATTCGCATGAAGGCATTGCTTGGATCGCAAGATGCATGGAATATCGTAGAAAATGGGTATGAAGAACCCGTCGATATTTCCACTTTATCCCAAATCGAAAGGGATAATTTTGAAGAATTTGAAGAAGAAGGATCGAAAGGCTCTTACTCTCATCTATCAAAATTTGGATGATGTTATGTTTGAGAAGATAGCCAATGCACAAACTAGCAAGAAGCATGAGAGGTTTTGGAGAACGCTTTTAAAGGAATCGATAAAGTGAAGAAAATTAGACTATAAATTATGCGAGGTGAGTTTGAATTTTTACATATGAAATCATCAGAATCAATTGATGATTATTTTTCATGAGTTTTATCAATTGTAAATCAGTTGAAAAAATACGGAGAAAAATATATAGTTCTAGAATATTTGAGAAAATTTTACAATCTTGGATTGTAAATTTGATACCATAGTTGTAGCAATTATAGATTCTGAAGATGCAAAAACTATGAACATTGATCAATTCATGGAAATGCTTCAAGTCTATGAAGAAAAATTAAATAAAAACGTCGAAGAAGAGTCATTAGATCAAGCTCTTCAAATCAAACTTGTGGTGGATAATGATGCAAAAATAATATAAGAAGATAGTCCAATTGATGAAAAAGAGGAAAAGAAGAATAGTGAGAAGGATGAAAATGAAAACTATGAGTTGAGAAAGAAAGATGCGAAGGAAGTGAAAGAGACAACGAAGAATGATGCGGAGGAGAAAGTAGCAAAAGAACCGCCAATGATCAAAGAAGTAATGGAAGAGAAAATTGAAGAAATAAAAGTCAAAGCGCCATCGATGATCGAAGAAGCAGATAAAGAAAAACTCAAAGTAATAGAAGTTAAAGAGCATACAAAAATCAATGAAGTGAAAAAGGAGTCTATTAAGGAATTAAGTATGAAAGAGAATGAAGAAGATGAAGATAAAGTCAACGAAGATAATGCAAATAATAAAAAGTGCGAAAACAAAGAAGTAAAAATGGTTAAAAAGTAAGTCAAAGAGACATGTGATGAACTCTATGATAGCGAGAACAAATTGATGAAGATAGATTATACCCATTCTATTTCAAACAATCTTATTTTTCCATCAATTTGTTTTGGAATCTCATATGAAAGTCAAATTTGGAAAATGCATAAAGAAATTGAATGGGTTAAAGATTGTAAAAGTAAAAATAAGAAAGGATGGAAAGATAACATATATGACCGATTCAAAATTTATGACACTGGACCAAGATGGAAGTTAGAACGTTTACGTTTTGGAGTATTCCATCATAAGGAAGGAGAACGAAATGAATGGAGCACCATAAAGATTCGCGAAATTGCATTGAAGATCTCGACAATAGGGAAGATCATTAACACAATAAGGAAAGATAGGATAATATCGTTATTTCTACTGAAACACGTAAAATATAAAGATTGGAAATTCTGTTTGGAGCTACAAAATCAAGTTTACGGGGATGTTGGAAATAAACTCGATTTTTACATAATTATTTTGGGAAACAAATTATTCTGGATAATGTTAATTTTGGTATTAATGGATATGCCAAATCAAGCATGAAAGAAAGATCTAGAGTTCTCTATTAAAGAATTTGAGAAAAACCCCGAGAACAGATTTTTCAGGAGAGTTGAAGAAAACTCTAGAGAATGTTTATCATCCATAGAATTAAATTCATCTCTACCATGCATATAGAAAATGTACAACTATAAATATGAATGGTTTATCCTTTTGTATCTAAACAAGCAAGAAAATATATTTGCAAGCAAGCAAAAAAAGTAAAAGTGCAAAGAAAATGAAGTTTATTTCCTCATTTATAAAATATTGTCTCAATCTCCATTAGTAAATTAAAAGTTTCTCCTTTCTTCTTCTTCTATAGAATTTCACTGTTGTGGTATCAGAGCTTGAAGATCCTTCTAAAAATTTTTAACAAATTGATTTTCATCGACTAGAATTTATTTGTTGAGTGTTATGTAAGCTAAAATGTTATTTTTAGCGTATTTGCTCTACATTCTTTTGTACAGAAAGCATAGTTAAATAAGAATTTAATTAAATAATGTAATAACATTGCTTAGTGTAGTTGGGCTTTAGAATATTCAAGCCCATTAACCTTAACCTAATTCCCTAACTCCGAAACTCATCCTAATCAAATCCTACACAAATCATTTATGTTATTCGTACTTCAGAAACTAAGAAACGGAGGAAACCATTCCAGTCTTGATTTAATCTTCATCTATTCCAGCAAAAATCAGTAAATTTCAAAATAAATAGGTATGAATTCCTTGCTTCTTCCTCTACCTATTGATACCATTAATTTACTATTTTGATTTAGTTAGTAATCTTTGAATTTCGGAAATTAAAGGACTATTTTGGAGTTGGATAATCAAAGTAGAAGTTTGAAATAGGAGAAGAAGTTCAGCATTGAACCTAATCAGATTTAGTTGGTCTCTTTATCTTTTTGATTCAAGGTGAGATTTTTATCTCACATAACTATATTTATGGTTTAGGTAGATCTTGGAGATGATTTGATGTTCAATTAAATTGCTAGTAGATGAATTGATCGGTTAAACTAATCAACAAAATCTTAACTTCTGAAATTAGGCACCGTCAGTTCCTGGTGCACAAATACAATCAGTTAGCCTGTAGCTATCAGTTTCGAAATTTTCCAGTGCCTTGAATTATTTTTGGTACTTTCTCTTGAGGTCGTGGTTCTTTTAAATGCATCAATACACATGTTTTCATTACCCTGTTGCCTTGTCTAATTAAATTCATCCAGGACTGTCCTTTAGTTATCCTTTGCCTTAAGAATAGTCACATAAGCAAGCATTTGCTTTGATTCCTTGTACGTCCCTGCAATTGTAAAATTTGTGTCTGCCATGACATTGTTCATTTTCAACTTGTCAGCCCATTTTTTTGAAGAAAAGTCACACTCTTGAATGGGCATGCGTTGCTTAACTAGAGAAAGCATTTGCTTTGATTTTTTACTTCGTCCCTGTCAGTTCACCATTATTTGTCCTTTGAAGAAAAGTCACACACCAAGCATTCTTGATTGATTTTCGTCCCTGCCATGTTGAATATGAGATGCATTGTTTAATTTGAGAATGTATTAATGCTTTGATTTATACGTCGCTGTCCTTTCTACCTTTGTTTGGACACTGAGAAAGCATTCTTTCCTTTTAACAATAAAACGTAAGCTGTTGCAAAAGCATAGCTTCTTGTATAGTTGATTGTTGGCTACTGTGTAACGTATTGCCGCCTTCTTTCTTTTATTGCATGCTCTTTGATATTATGCAGCTCTTTGATTGCATAATTGTTTTACTTCGTGATCTTTGAGTGTGCTATTGATTTTGTTATTCTCTGGTTTAGAACCAGCGGCCGATTTTTAAAATTTTCAAACTTTTTTGATATCTACTTTAAAGAAAATATCTATTTTAAGTATAAGAAGTTTTATTTTAAAAGAATTAACAATAAGGTTTTAAATTTGATAATATTTTATAAAATGTAAGTATATATATCTAGATTCCAAAAATAAAGTCAGTTATTATTTTATGAAAACCATCCGTTTAAATTCCAAATTTTAATAAAGAAATTCTATTTTAAAATAAAATCCTTTACTCTCTTCTTTTTGAAATATAAGTGAATAAGCTTTGATTTCAATTTCTGTTGGATTTCGTGCTTTTCTATGAAACAAATTTTTTTAATAAACGACTGAATTGTCGGATTGATATATGACATTTCGTACAATTCTTTCACTTATTATTATAATTTATTAAATAGAGTTTTAGTGGAATTTACTAACATTTAGTAAATACTTAAATTTACTATCTGGTATGGGACAATTAGTTAAATTCTTGTGATTACTTGAGTGTCATATTATCTTAGGGTGTTCAAATTTCGTATTTAGGCCTATATCTCCCTAAGAGAAGATGGCTCATTTTTCATCGATCAGAGAGTCAATACATTCTTAGATTTAGATAGACATACCTATTTGGTGTGTATAGTTTTATTATAGCGTAACACGACTGCCCTTTTTCCCCTTGGACGGGTATTATATGCAGACCAATCAGTTTATTTGTGTACAGTAGACGATGTTTACATATTTTGTGGTTTATGTAAATTCGCATAGTAGTCTATTTAGATTTTACACTGATATCAGTCTATTTGATTTGACTATTACACTATGTGGCGGTCTCTATTGTGGGTTTTAGACTAATTTCAGTCTATTCGATTTTTAGGCCCCGTGTCGCTATTTTTAAATTGATAGTTGACTACCATTATTTTTTTATTAGCAATGATTGTTCTTCAGAGATTTTGGGACGAATATTTAATACCTTTTGGTTCTGAAGAATTTTCAATTGTTATCACCATATTTTTTTATGATAGTCTAATTTGAGACTTGATATGGGTTTATGAAATGACGATTTTAATTGATATGTCATATTATGATCGTTTGTTCTGGCATATTCTTATTGTGACTTTGTTATTGTTAGGTCATATATTTATGATATATGTATCTCATTTCTTTATTATACATAATTTGACGCGTTTATTTAAAATACTTGGGTTAGGCTAAGACTCTACAGGTACAGGGACTCATTAGCCTCTGGCTTTTGGGTTAGCATTGAAGTAGATTGTTTTGATTGTTTTAGTTTACTTCACACCTGTATATATTGGCATTTAAGTGTTTATGTCATGTATATTATCTAGTAGTCGTTGTGTACCTAGTATAATACTTTTGGATGTTATGTATATATTATGTGGGTCTAGTAGTGATATTTTGTAGACTTGCATTCTATTATATATATGATGTATATTATTCCTCTGTGATCCGTGACACTAATTCTGTTTTATCTATATTATATATTGTTCTGAAAACTTATAATCGATGTGTTTATTTCTTTGAAATAATACTGTACACGTCAAAATTTTCAGTCAGATCCTCTAAAGGTAATAAAGACGTGTCAGTGTTAATACAAAGATATATTCACATTTGATCGTCCTTAATCAGCCATATTCTTCGTGTTATTAGACGACGATACTTGTAATGTTCTTTAATAATATTGTATAATGGTGGGGTCGTTATAGTATTAATTATTTTTTTAATTAAAAGTATATTAAATGTAGAAAATCCATAAATAGTATGTTTGTGATAGTAGTTACAATGTGTTATAGTCATGAGTGATTTATCACAATAAATAGACATATCGTTTTAAATATTCCTAGTCAAGTTGTATCGAGACTGGATATCGATACATTCGTTTAGAATAGAGTACGTAATACTCTTCAAATGTTGCGAAGTGTATCACTTTTGACCCTTGGAGGCACCAAGTGGTTACGTGCTAATAGTTAATTAATAATCATGGAATGACTTACTCGAGAATTTTTTGTTGGTTGATATAAGTATGGTCAAATGGAGAATCTCAAAGTGATAATGCTACACAGTTCTCTTGACTTGATGCTGTAGAAATTCAATGTGGACAATACACTTTGATTATAGATAAATCATGGTATGACGTACATTGAATGACTATAGTTGAGTCTGGGTTGAAGCATTGGAAGTAAAGCACTATTCAATAGAGAATTCGTCTCCCAGGTTGTATGGGGTTAGTATCATGTTCAACTGTAATTAACTGAAAATCAAAGTCTATGGCCAGAGCAGTATGTGTGACGACCCAGAATTTCGGACCAGTCAAAATCGCCGAAAAACCATTTGTTCCAAATCTACGGATGAAAACTACTAACTTAATACACAATATTTGATAAATATTCAGTATTATTAAATGTATAGGATACAAATTCAATTTTACAAGTTATCATAGTAATCAGTTTAATCTACTAGGTGTGCTTTAATACATACCAAATACAAATATTAATAATTTTACCGCTGCACAATTCTGATGAGAAAGACAGCAATAGTCATTCTTGCTAATTCAATAAACATGTCAAATGCGGAATAAAATAATAAGCATGAAAAATACATCAATGCACGATATATGGAAAACAAGAAACAGAAAAATATTTTGTTATTATTAGGGATGCATCACTACCGCTTGTGCCTGCTTACGTACCCCTATCTAATTGGGTACCCAATCAGATATAGAATTAAGTCAACGTAGTTCCCCTACCGCAAAAAAGACTCATGGAAAATTACGACGCACAAACAATATGCAATTCCCAAAACTACCCACTTAGGCTTAATTTTTAGTTTTAGATTTTTAAAATATAAGTATCTTTACGGAAATTTTTTCTTTGGACTTTATTCCCAGACTCTTATTTCAAAACTTATATATATATCTTTATTAATAGTTGTAATAGCTTTGGTGTCACACTTTTTTGGTATCAACGTGAACTACCAAAAACGCATCTCTATATATTATCAAATCTTAATCATCATTATAGAATCTAATATCGTTAGTAATAGTTGAAATAGCTTCGGTGTCACACTTTTTTGGTATCAACGTGAACTACCAAAAACGCTCCTCTATATATTATCAAATCTTAATCATTTAAAAATAGGATTTAATAACTTTTTTTTAGAAATTCAAACGCCCTTAAAAGTAGGATCTAACAAGCAAATATGATTTACAAATTCAAAATGCTTCTAAAAATAAACTTTCTTTACAAATTCAAAATACTTCTTTACAAATATATAAATTTTAATATCACTTGAAATTAAAAAAAATCATTTTTTACCTAATTTAAACATATACAATTTAGAAGAAAAACAATTCACGTGCGAAGCGCGTGCCGTAACACATATATATGGGGCTTTGCATCGAAGGTCCTATTTTTAATGTTTTTGTAAGAAAAGTCCCTATGATAATGAGTGTATAAGTCCTTGTTTTTTCTAAATCAGAAAGCGCAAACTATCTTGCGCTTTCCTTATAGAAAGTTCAAATTAACTTGCTCTTTTTCAAAAATTCAAATTTATTTGAAAATTTCAAAATCAAAAAGCGTAAACCAACTCGCGCTTTCCTGATAAAAAATGCTAGTTAAGTTGCGCTTTTCAAAAATTTCGAAAATTTTAAAATTTCGAAACCAGAAAGTGCAAATTAGCTTGAGCATTCATGATAGAAAGCGCAAGTTAACTTGCATTTTCCAAAAAATTTAAAATTTTCAAACATTTCAAAATAAAAGCGCAAACTAGCTTGTGCTTTCCTAATAGAAAGCGTGGGTTAGCTTGCGCTTTTCAAAAATTTCAAAAATTTTAAAAAAAAAAAATTCATAGCCAAAAAGTTGATAGTTAGCTTGCATTTTCTGTTAGAAAAAAGCAAAACACCTTGAGTTTTATATTTTTCAAAAAATAGGAACTAAATTTACATATTCATATTTACATGGACTTTTCTTATATCAACATCAAAAACAGGGACCTGTGACTCTTTTCTTTTATGTGTGTGTGTGTGTTCAAACTAGTCATTTACTTCGAAATCTGAAAACAAATCACTTTTTGAAACGATATCGATATACAAGCATACAAACTATAGGCTAGCTGATCGGGGGGTTTCTAGCCATAACAAGCAACTGGGTCCCAGCCTTTCAAAAAATAAATATAGATATGTATATCTCTTTCACGAGAGCAGACTGTACCGAGGCTATAGAACATCTGCACCTCCATTGCCCATTTTTTAGGTATGGGTTACCCGAATCGTCGATAACATAACAAATCACTTTATATCCCGAAGTGGCAAAGTCATTTGCACTAATAATTACAAATACTTCAAATCTATAACAATTTCCATTTCCAAATTCTTTCCATTTTATAAAACCATTATACAAATTAACTTTTATATAATACAACTTCAAAATATTCATTTCCAAATATTTCTAATTATTTATACATTTTATTAACTTTTAATTAGGAAAACTAACGTTGAAAACAATACCATTGACGTCAAATTATTACAACTAATTATAACAATTTAAATGAACCAATATTATCGCTAAATACTTTATAGTCAAATCGTGAAATAAATCGCTGAAAGTGCGGTGTGTATACTAATGCACGTACTAATATAGTACACACGGATCGTGTAATATGGACTATAATATAAATGCGGAAAATAGATGATAGTAGCAAAGCAAAAATAAAAATAGAAAAATCACACCAGAGATTTTTATACTGGTTCGGAGCACCGTCCTACGTCCAGTCCCAGACTCCTATCTGGATTTTCACTATTAACTACCTCGCTTCACCCGGAGGAACAGGTTTACAATACCCGAACAGCCGAACGGGATTTCACGCCTCTAATACACTGAGGACTTCAACACTTGCCTCTTACAACACCGAGGACTTCAACACTTGCCTCTTACAACACGAGGACTTCAACAAAAAAACAAATACAATTGTTGTTGACAACTTGTGTTCTTGAAAACACGGATTTGTCACTAGTAGTACACCCTTCCTATAATCTTATCCTCAAAGAATATGAATGATGTTTTGTAAAGATTAAAGAAGGTATTTACTTATTGAATCAAAAGATATGAAATAATTTCAATGATTCAATAAGCTAAGTTAATTTTTAGAATGCAGGAGTGTTAGAGATTAGATTAGAGAGCATATATGATCGTGTAAAAACTTGTGTTTGAATCAATGATTTAGATGAGTATATATAGAGAAAAATAGTTGTAACTCTTTGTGAACAGTTGCCATTAAGAGTTATGATCATTGATGAAAGATAGGAGATGCAACCTTTGGAGAAGAGAAGTGTCTTTTGGAAAAGTTGCTTTCTGTTTAAAAACGGTCGACAGGTCAAAAATGGACCGGTAGACAGGAATTCAAATATATATACGTTATGTGCATGTGTGCATGTTATCTGTGCATTCTGGGCAAAAACGGTCGACCACCTTATTTTCAACCGGTCGACCGGTTTAGTCCAATTTGCACAGTTAATGTGCATATGTATATATATTGAAAGATTGAAGTTATATGATTATTTGAGGATCGATTTTAACATAAATTACTAACATACCAAATAATCAACCTCTAATATATGGAGCTCTTTGTGTTTCTTAAATGAATAACTTCTTTTTGTCGATCACGGCTTATTCCTTTGTCAGAAATCAAAACTCTATAAAAATCTTGACTCAACATTCTCCCCCTTTTTGATTGATGACAAAAATCTTGACTCAACATTCTCCCCCTTTTTGATTGATGACAACATATATCTGAAATTCTGAATCTCTCTCCCTGAATATGTGATCTCCCCCTGATATTTTGTCTATATATTCCTGCAAATAATTGTTAGCACTTTCTCCCCCTTTGTCATCGACAAAAAGGAATAATAGATAATGGAATAATATAGGAGTATATCAACCAGAATATCCATTTTCCTCTTTTCTTTAGTAGGTCCTGCAAAAAATAGAATTAAGTCCATGGTACCCACTTTTTATAGGGTCCTAAGAGTTAGGTCTTAGGAGTCCAAACCCATACGGGTCTGGTATCCCCTTTATATACATAATTATTATTAAAATGTACATTATTCATGAATTGCTGAATGTATTTGTTCCTAATCAAATTATTATTTGTTTTAGGAACCCATATTTTGATAGTCTTGACATTTCTCTTTTGAAATTTCACAACTGGTTTTGGTTTGAAATATAATAAACTAAGATTTTTCTTAGCTTCAGTTTTTTGTACTTTCTTCTTCCTTTTATTTCTAAGATGTTTCTTAGTTTCATGTTTGTTATATCCCAAACCTTGTTTATCTGAAATAGATTGTGAACTTTCAATGATTTTAGTAGTGAGAGCATTATTTTTCTCTTTTTGAGCTTCTATTTCTTGACTCAAAAGAGATATTTGAGAGTCAACATTAGATGATGATTCTTGAATATTTTCAAGTTCTTCTTCTAATATTTTCTTCTCATCTTTTAACATATCTCGTTCAAACTCTGCTCTACTTAAATCTGCTTTGACTACTTTTAATTGACGTTTTAAGTCTTTATATTTGACTATCAATTCAGCATTAATATCAAGTAATTCATCAAATGTAGGAATTTGTACCTCATCTTCTGTTGCCATAAAGCAAACATTAGCTTGTTCATTCTCCGAATCACTTTCACTTTCTGATGAAGATGACTCTGAATCATCCCATGTTACTGAGAAGGCTCGTTTCTTTGATTTGTCCTTCTTATATTTGAATTTGTCATTTTCTGACTTTTTCTTTTGTTCTGGACAATCCTTCTGCATGTGTCCCTTTTTATGGCAGTTGAAACATTCTATAGCAGATGAAGATGGTTTATTTGATCCAGGTTTCCTTTTATTGTAGCGACTGACTTTTCGATATTTTAGGAATTTTTTGAAACCTTTAGCAATGAACGCCAAATCTTCATCTTCAGAATCTGATTCATTTTCATCTTTCTCAACATGAAATGCTACATTTTTCTTTTCTTCTTTCTGTTCTTTTCTAGCCTGCAAATTTTCTTCATAGGACATTAAATTTCCTATCAATTCATCTGGCTTCATGACGGAAAGGTCATTAGCTTCTTCAATTGCTAATACTTTTCCTTCCCATTCATTAGTCAGAGAATGTAGGACTGTTGAAACAACATCAAAATCAAAATACTTTTGTCCTAACCCAATAAGTGCATGGTGAATAGTTTGAAACCGTGAATACATGTCATTGATTGTTTCATTTGGTTTCATTTTGAAATTTTGAAATTGACTTTTCAGCATGGCTATTTTGGCTTGTTTAACCTTGTTAGTACCTTCATGAGTGATTTTTAGCGTTTGCCAAATTTGATATGCAGTAGTGCAGATGCTAACACGGTTATATTCATTTTGGTCTAATGCACAGAACAACATATTTATTGCTCTTGCATTTACGGCTGCTGCCGTTTTCTCAGCCACAGTCCATTCTGAATAATCAGTTGTTGGATTCACTATTTCTCTTTGAGTAGCATTCCAAGCATCATAGCTACTTGATTGCATAAAGAATGACATACGTGTTGCCCAATAACTATAGTTAAGACCATTGAAAAATGGAGGTCTTTGTGTCGATTGCCCTTCTGTGTAAGTGGTGTTTTGAGTGCTAGTACTTGCGTTATTTGCCATATTACAAGAATATATCAAATAACTGTGTTACGGTTATATGATGACCGTGCTTTGATACCAAATGAAAGTGCGGTGTGTATACTAATGCACGTACTAATATAGTACACACGGATCGTGTAATATGGACTATAATATAAATGCGGAAAATAGATGATAGTAGCAAAGCAAAAATAAAAATAGAAAAATCACACCAGAGATTTTTATACTGGTTCGGAGCACCGTCCTACGTCCAGTCCCAGACTCCTATCTGGATTTTCACTATTAACTACCTCGCTTCACCCGGAGGAACAGGTTTACAATACCCGAACAGCCGAACGGGATTTCACGCCTCTAATACACTGAGGACTTCAACACTTGCCTCTTACAACACCGAGGACTTCAACACTGGCCTCTTACAACACGAGGACTTCAACAAAAAAACAAATACAATTGTTGTTGACAACTTGTGTTCTTGAAAACACGGATTTGTCACTAGTAGTACACCCTTCCTATAATCTTATCCTCAAAGAATATGAATGATGTTTTGTAAAGATTAAAGAAGGTATTTACTTATTGAATCAAAAGATATGAAATAATTTCAATGATTCAATAAGCTAAGTTAATTTTTAGAATGCAGGAGTGTTAGAGATTAGATTAGAGAGCATATATGATCGTGTAAAAACTTGTGTTTGAATCAATGATTTAGATGAGTATATATAGAGAAAAATAGTTGTAACTCTTTGTGAACAGTTGCCATTAAGAGTTATGATCATTGATGAAAGATAGGAGATGCAACCTTTGGAGAAGAGAAGTGTCTTTTGGAAAAGTTGCTTTCTGTTTAAAAACGGTCGACAGGTCAAAAATGGACCGGTAGACAGGAATTCAAATATATATACGTTATGTGCATGTGTGCATGTTATCTGTGCATTCTGGGCAAAAACGGTCGACCACCTTATTTTCAACCGGTCGACCGGTTTAGTCCAATTTGCACAGTTAATGTGCATATGTATATATATTGAAAGATTGAAGTTATATGATTATTTGAGGATCGATTTTAACATAAATTACTAACATACCAAATAATCAACCTCTAATATATGGAGCTCTTTGTGTTTCTTAAATGAATAACTTCTTTTTGTCGATCACGGCCTATTCCTTTGTCAGAAATCAAAACTCTATAAAAATCTTGACTCAACAATCGCAAGGTATTAGTCTACAATTATTTTCTAATTCAAATCTCTTTCAAACCATTTTAATAGATTTATCAAATTCATTTCATATTTTTGATCATCTAAGAATATCATTTATAAAGAAATTCCTTTTTGGATTCCGAACTACAAAATCGCGATGTTTTTAGAAAACTGTTTTGGACATATTTCAAAATCCACTTAATGAAATCTTAATTTTCTTTCTTCGTTGGAAAATTATGGATATAATAGTCCAAAAAATTCTTATCTCGAAAGACTCTGAGCTATATTCAACTTTGAACACTTATTTAACTTTTATGGCGCGAAATACCATTACGCGACGCGCCTACTTTTGAATTGTTTTAAACTTTTTTTTTCAAACTTCATGGAAACACTTTTAAATGTTTATAAAACATTTATAAGTCATTTTCATACATTTAAACTAATATTTTTCCATGTTAAATCTCCTTTTCACTTTTAAATCATTTCATAATATTGTACTTTTATAATATTCATTTTCAACATTTTTATATTTTCAAAACCATTAAGTGGCTAAATAACTCCATACATATATTATTTGAATTCATTTCTATTAATAACCATTTTATTATAATTTCTTATAATTTATCACAAACAAGTTATCAACCATATCAACATGCATATAATCAACCATAAAATCATTCAAGTTATCAACCATTCATACAAATCATTAAGAGCTTAATTGGTTATATTATCATATTTAAAAATATTTATAGAGATCAATAATTATTTAATAAACATTGAGTACTCACTTTTAACTTAATCGATTTTTGTAACAACCCGAGATTTTTCCACCAATTTATATTCATCGTTAAATGGTTAATGTCGATAGCTAATGGCTATTTGAATTTTAATCGAGTTGAAATCCTTTCAAAAATTTGGTTAAGGTTATGCGGGCTTTAAAATTATTTGGCCCACTTTTCTTTTGTGCCGTGATAATAATTAAACCCGCCCCCTTTATAATTTTCAAACCCTAAGTAAAAATCGAACGAAGGAAATTAATGGCGGCCCCCTTTTCATTTCTCGTTCGCCCCTTCATTTTGCTCGTGGCTGCGTCGATCGATGATCTCGTGCTCGGCTTCTCCTAAATTCGTCGACAAGGTGAGTAATCTTTATTACTCACATCTAAGTCGACTCAGTATTATGCTTTGCGTATGAATTGGTTTAGTTGTTGATGTTTTCTCTGATTTTGTCAAATTCGTGTAATTTCGTGATGCTTGGTTAACTCGGCTTTGTTTTTGGGCTGTTTAATTTTTCGTGACCATCACGAATTCGATTTTTCTTTGTTGACTTCTGTCACTTTGATCGTTAAACCTCTTGCTGTGTCTTACTTGAATTTGTCGCGTGTTTATGACCTGAGCTTTGATTCCTTTTGTGACTTTGGTCTTGACTTCTGTTAAACACTGGAGTATTACCACTGCAGATGTTCTCGGACTTGATTGTTTACCTTGGCCACTGTCCCGATCTTGTCCCGTGTGAACTTGATGTGGCTCGTGTCTTTGGGTTTTACACTTCGATGTTTGACACTGTCAAACTCGGCTCTGACTTGGTAATGTTTTCGATTTTTTTCCATTTGCTCGAACTTGTAATTGTCTGGGGCTTCACTGTTGAAATACTTACATGCTTGGAGTTTTTGTGTAATTCTCTGCAGTATGTGCATTGCTTGTGGACTTGCCTCTGTTATACTTTGTATATACTGGCTGTTGTTGGGTTTAGTATTATACCACCTACTATTTATTTGCATGTCTGCCACTGATCCTATGTTGAAGTCATTTATGTGCTCGACTTTGACCATTTATTACATTGGACTTGGTGGCCTTTGTTGCACTGCTTCAGGTCATACTTGTTGATGTCTTTGTAGTCTGTTACCAGTCAGCACTTCACTGCCTTTATGTCATTCATGTTGCATTTTCTCTATAGTACACTTGAACTTGTTTATGCAATGGGTCACTGTATCACATATGACATAGTTTGCATTTGAGTTATACTCATTTCATCACCACTGTTGCATTCTGGTATATGCTTTGAGTCACTGTTGCAATGCCTCTTACCTTTGACACACATACTTCATTTCAGTGTTGTAGTTGTTGCCATTGAATTGGTGCATTATTTTGCATTATGCATTTAGGTGGACTTCGTCCACTTGCAAACTGCCTGCTCCATATTGCTTTTGCATTTGGTCGCCATTGCATTCATGTGCTTGGTTGTACATGTCCGTTTCACTGCCTTTTGTGCATGTACTGAACTGTGCTGCACTTGTACTCCTTGTTTTTGTTTTAGGTCGAGTTGCTTGTGCACTTTGTTTCAGTTGTTTTGCTGGTACATTTGTTGCCTGCATTACTTGTTTACTACATTTGCTAGTCTAGTCATTGATCTACACTTGTTTATGTGCACTTGTATATGCACAGTACTTGTTCATGTGCATTTATACGTTTCTTGATTTCGTTTTGGTGTACATGACTTGCTACTTTACTCTTCGTCTTGTGTTGAGCCTAAAATTCATTGGGCTTGACCTCACATTTGTCTCTGCAATTTAGTCGACACTCGGCCTTAAGACATACATAGCGATGCTTGTGAATATTCATTGGGTACATCACCACTGTGGTGGCAAGGCAGTGCACGCAAGCGTGAACTTCAGCCACACGGTATTGCTTTTATTGTTATTCTAATTGTTTTTGTTGCGTATTTCCTTATGCTGTAGTGGCAAGGCAGTGCACGCGTGCGTGTACTGCAGCCCTACTCGAATTAATATTTTAATTGGTATTTCAATGGTTTGAACTGTTTTGTTTATTTAATTCAATATTCTGATTTGGTTTAATTTGCTGATTTGTTGTTTAACACTGTTACGTGCTATATTTATCGTTATCCGATTTCTTTATTTAAGGATCGGATAGACGAGATTTATTGTGACTGTCGTCTAATTTTTATTTAATTATTATTGCTTCTGTGCACTAATAACTTAGTTTGAATTAGACTGACCCGTGTATTATTTTCTTTTGAATGTAATACTCGGGTCAGACTGAGTATTTGCAGGTTGTTGATATCTAACTTTGGGTTGCTGCTTGAGCTATGAAGTCACTTCATATCTTTTGGAGTAGTCGTCGTCATTTATAGTAGTCGGTTTATTTGTATAGGAAGACATGTATTCATGTATATTATATACGATAATGTACTTGTATATGTAACTTTCAGAGTCGATAGTTGTAGTTGTATCATATGTACTGTATCACATGTATTGTAACTGACATCAGTTATTATATATATGAGACTTTTATTTTATCTGTGTTCCGCATTTATATTATCTGTGTTATTATTATATCTATTGTCCTAAACTATTATGAACCATCGTAGTTCGTTTTATACTGGAATTGGGTATGTCAATGGGAGTAAATAAATATGAGATGAAAAATGAAAAATATATACCACTCCTATCGAGGTACCAATGCTAGTGTAAGGCCTAATTACGGATGGCCGCTCCTATCCAGCCTTATTCTTCATAATAACAGAGAGTATTTCCTTTAATATTCTTTGTTATTGTGAGCATAGAGGTGGGGCGTCACAGTTGGTATCAGAGCTTGGGGTTTATGGACATAATATAAAACATAACTTAGATGGAACATATGTTACAACTATTAGTCGATGTTTTATTTGTGTTCTGAGTCAAAACTAAAGTTTTGAAATCTAGAGGAAATTTTTAAATATCTTTATTTAAAAATAAAAGGTGAAACTGTGTTTTGATGATTGATTGAGTGTGTTCTGTTTATCAGATTGAGCAGCGGGAACAGTGACTGTCTTCGCTGAGTACGGCTAATAACCTTTTTGATTTAAAAATCAAAATATGGAATTGAAATAAATTTCATTTGTTGTTTACATAGCTGTGTTTAATTTGTTTTCTTTGGAAATTTCGAATCCAATTTGAGAATTCGAAGCGATTGCAGTTATGTGAATTTGTTGAAATTTCTGCTGTTTTGAATTATCTTCATTGAAGATATATTTGAATGGTTTCTTTGTTCATTTTCCGGCATACGTGCAAATTTATGTTGCACGTTACTACACTAATTTTACGTTGAACCGATGCTTGGTTATGAAACGTATATTGTTGCCGTTATTCTTATAACGGGATTTTTACACCAATGCTATATTTTGAAGCAAGGTGTTTTGTTGACATTTTTAATGAATGAAAATTCACTGATATTATATTTTGATGCAAATTATTTAGATTAGATTTTGACGTTTAAAAATTACTGTCGCTTTGACTTCAGTATCCGTCATATTTAAAGTGGATTTTCAAGCGGTTATCCTGCAATGCTGATTTTGAGATCCGTTTCTACGGTGTTTTGAGAAGTACAATTTTCTTATTGAAATTGTCACTAATGTTGCTGTTTTATCACGGATTTGCAAATCGTTTTAAAAATAAAATTGTTTTTCAAAATTTTTATAGTTTATGCTTTCAAAAGAATGAGAAAGCGATTTAAACGATTCAGAAAAATCGAGGACTATGAACCCTTTTTTTTACTGATTCGCTTAATTCTGGACTTGATCGTTTGAGAATGTAGATTATTTACATTTATAAAATAAATGAAATTTTTTTCAGAATTTTTACAGTTTGCGTTTTCAGAAGAATGAGAAAGTGACTTAAACGTTTCAGAAAAATCGAGGATTATGACCCCTTTCTTTTACTGATTCGCTTAATTCCGGACTTATCCGTTTGAGAATGTGAAATGTTATTTTTGGGAATACACAATTTTGCACTTTCAAGGAAACGATGAAGAGATTTAAACGCTGTAGCAAAAGTGCGGAGTATGGAACCACACTTTTACTATTTCGGTTAATTCCGGACTCGTTAATTGAAACAATTGCTGTTTGATGATTTTGATGATTTTACACGTTCAAGGAAACGATGAAGAGAATCAAACGATTTAGTAAAACACGTGGTATGGGACATGTGTGTTTGCTGTTTCGGTTAATTACAGACTCGTTAATTGAATATATGATGATTTTCGTGTGCTTTCGAGCCACTATGATGGACCTTCGGGTCATATGATGGACCTTCGGGTCAAATACCAGTACCAGACCTTCGGGTCATATGTTGGACCTTCGGGTCATATGATGGACGCCAAAATTATGATGATGGTACTCGGTAGGCTTCGGCCATATGAGATGCACGTGCGGCGTAGCTAAAACTCGCCATTTGTTGGGATCGATCCACCTTTTATGTTGATTTTCTAGATCATCTTAATTGATTTCTAGATATTTGTTGTTTCCAATTATCTGCAGGTAATTGGATATTTGTTGATATGAGTTCTAATTATCGTTTTTGATAATTAGATATTTGTTGATTTGATTATCGCTTGTGATAGATGAATATTTGTTGATATGAGTTCTAATTATCGTTTTTGATAATTAGATAATTGTTGATTTGATTATCGCTTGTGATAATTAAATATTTGTTGATATGAGTTCTAATTGTCGTTTTTGATAATTAGATATTTGTTGATTTGATTGTCATTTTTGATAATCGAATATTTGTGATTTGATTATCGTTTTTGATAATCGAATATTTGTTGATTTGATTATCATTTTTGATAATCGAATATTTGTGATTTGATTATCGTCTTTGATAATCGAATATTTGTTGATTTGAGATTTGATTATCGTTTTTGATAATCGAATATTTGTTGATTTGTTGATTTGATTATCATTTTTGATAATCGAATATTTGTGATTTGATTATCGTTTTTGATAATCGAATATTTGTTGATTTGAAATTTGATTATCGTTTTTGATAATCGAATATTTGTTGATTTGAGATTTGATTATCATTTTTGATAATCGAATATTTGTTGATTTGATTATCGTTTTTGATAATCGAATATTTGTTGATTTGAGATTTGATTATCGTTTTTGATAATCGAATAATCGAATATTTGTTGATTTGAGATTTGATTATCGTTTTTGATAATCGAATATTTGTTGATTTGATTATCGTTTTTGATAATCGAATATTTGTTGATTTGAGATTTGATTATCGTTTTTGATAATCGAATATTTGTTGATTTGATTATCATTTTTGATAATCGAATATTTGTTGATTTGATTATCGTTTTTGATAATCGAATATTTGTTGATTTGAGATTTGATTATCGTTTTTGATAATCGAATATTTGTTGATTTGATTATCATTTTTGATAATCGAATATTTGTTGATTTGATTATCGTTTTTGATAATCGAATATTTGTTGATTTGAGAGTTGGTTATCGTTTTTGATAATCGAATATTTGTTGATTTGAGATTTGATTATCGTTTTTTATAATCGAATATTTGTTGATTTGAAATTTGATTACCGTTGTGGTAATTCCTGATTATCGTTTTTGATAGTTAGATATTTGCGATTTTTGTTTTCTAATTATCATTGTTGATAATTAGATTTTGCTGTCTCCTAATTATCGTATCGATGATTAGATATTGCTGTTTCGTGATTTCTGTATTCTGACTATCTATTTAATAATTAAATTTTGTAGAGAATTTGTGAATTTTTTTTATGAAATTAAAAGATTTCTTTGGCGTTTATATTGTACTATGCCAGTGTACCGGCTTAATTTTCTGCTATTCATGACGTTTTCCACGTCTTCCAATTACGGAAATCCTTTGGGGTTTCCGATCCTTATTCTTGAGCAACCTTCTATTCACCTCATTGCTTCGGAGGTTCAGCACCCTCGAAATAAAGATGTTTTTCTCGTGAAAGCTCAGTGGTTCTCAAATCTTATGGATTTCACTTTGGAATCCAGAGAATTCATCGAGCAAACACGTTCAGGCTTACTCTTTCATGCTCTTCATGGTGAACTTCCTATTTCAAATTTCGTCAATTTGTGATGATATGCTTTTATGGTTGTTACTTTTGTCCATTTATTTCTTAAGATTGCGAGGACGCAATTTCTTTAAGGAGGGGAGTCTGTAACAACCCGAGATTTTTCCACCAATTTATATTCATCGTTAAATGGTTAATGTCGATAGCTAATGGCTATTTGAATTTTAATCGAGTTGAAATCCTTTCAAAAATTTGGTTAAGGTTATGCGGGCTTTAAAAATTATTTGGCCCACTTTTCTTTTGTGCCGTGATAATAATTAAACCCGCCCCCTTTATTATTTTCAAACCCTAAGTAAAAATCGAACGAAGGAAATTAATGGCGGCCCCCTTTTCATTTCTCGTTTGCCCCTTCATTTTGCTCGTGGCTGCGTCGATCGATGATCTCGTGCTCGGCTTCTCCTAAATTCGTCGACAAGGTGAGTAATCTGTATTACTCACATCTAAGTCCACTCAGTATTATGCTTTGCGTATGAATTGGTTTAGTTGTTGATGCTTTCTCTGATTTTGTCAAATTCGTGTAATTTCGTGATGCTTGGTTAACTCGGCTTTGTTTTTGGGCTGTTTAATTTTTCGTGACCATCACGAATTCGATTTTTCTTTGTTGACTTCTGTCACTTTGATCGTTAAACCTCTTGCTGTGTCTTACTTGAATTTGTCGCGTGTTTATGACCTGAGCTTTGATTCCATTTGTGACTTTGGTCTTGACTTCTGCTAAACACTGGAGTATTACCACTGCAGATGTTCTCGGACTTGATTGTTTACCTTAGCCACTGTCCCGATCATGTCCCCTGTGAACTTGATGTGGCTCGTGTCTTTGGGTTTTACACTTCGATGTTTGACACTGTCAAACTCGGCTCTGACTTGGTAATGTTTTCGATTTTTTTTTCATTTGCTCGAACTTGTAATTGTCTGGGGCTTCACTGTTGAAATACTTACATGCTTGGAGTTTTTGTGTAATTCTCTGCAGTATGTGCATTGCTTGTGGACTTGCCTCTGTTATACTTTGTATATACTGGCTGTTGTTGGGTTTAGTATTATACCACCTACTATTTACTTGCATGCCTGCCACTGATCCTATGTTGAAGTCATTTATGTGCTCGACTTTGACCATTTATTACATTGAACTTGGTGGCCTTTGTTGCACTGCTTCAGGTCTTACTTGTTGATGTCTTTGTAATTTGTTACCAGTCAGCACTTCACTGCCTTTATGTCATTCATGTTGCATTTTCTCTATAGTACACTTGAACTTGTTTATGCAATGGGTCACTGTATCACATATGACATAGTTTGCATTTGAGTTATACTCATTTCATCACCACTGTTGCATTATGGTATATGCTTTAAGTCACTGTTGCAATGCCTTTTACCTTTTGACACACATACTTCATTTCAGTGTTGTAGTTGTTTCCATTGAATTGGTGCATTATTTTGCACTATGCATTTAGGTGGACTTCGTCCACTTGCAAACTGCCTGCTCCATATTGCTTTTGCATTTGGTCGCCATTGCATTCATGTGCTTGGTTGTACATGTCCGTTTCACTGCCTTTTGTGCATGTACTGAACTGTGCTGCACTTGTACTCCTTGTTTCTGTTTTAGGTCGAGATGCTTGTGCACTTTGTTTCAGTTGTTTTGCTGGTACATTTGTTGCATGCATTACTTGTTTACTACATTTGCTAGTCTAGTCATTGAACTACACTTGTTTATCTGAACTTGTATATGCACAGTACTTGTTCATGTGCATTTATACGTTTCTTGATTTCGTTTTGGTGTACATGACTTGCTACTTTACTCTTCGTCTTTTGTTGAGCCTAAAATTCATTGGGCTTGACCTCATATTTTTCTCTGCAATTTAGTCGACACTCGCCCTTAAGACATACATAGCGATGCTTGTGAATATTCATTGGGTACATCATCACTGTGGTGGCAAGGCAGTGTACGCAAGCGTGAACTTCAGCCACACGGTATTGCTTTTATTGTTATTCTAATTGCTTTTGTTGCGTATTTCCTTATGCTGTAGTGGCGAGGCAGTGCACGCGTGCATGTACTGCAGCCCTACTCGAATTAATATTTTAATTGATATTTCAATGGTTTGAACTGTTTTGTTTATTTAATTCAATATTCTGATTTGGTTTAATTTGCTGATTTGTTGTTTAACACTGTTACGTGCTATATTTATCGTTATCCGATTTCTTTATTTAAGGATCGGATAGACGAGATTTATTGTGACTGTCGTCTAATTTTTATTTAATTATTATTGCTTCTGTGCACTAATAACCGAGTTTGAATTAGACTGACCCGTGTATTATTTTCTTTTGAATGTAATACTCGGGTCAGACCGAGTATTTACAGGATGTTGATATCTTACTTTGGGTTGCTGCTTGAGCTATGAAGTCACTTCATATCTTTTGGAGTAGTCGTCGTCATTTATAGTAGTCGGTTTATTTGTATAGGAAGACATGTATTCATGTATATTATATACGATAATGTACTTGTATATGTAACTTACAGAGTCGATAGTTGTAGTTGTATCATATGTACTGTATCACATGTATTGTAACTGACATCAGTTATTATATATATGAGACTTTTGTTTTATCTGTGTTCCGCATTTATATTATCTGTGTTATTATTATATCTATTGTCCTAAACTATTATGAACCATCGTAGTTCGTTTTATACTGGAATTGGGTATGTCGATGGGAGTAAATAAATATGAAATGAAAAATGAAAAATATATACTTCTCCTATCGAGGTACCAATGCTAGTGTAAGGCCTAACTATGGATGGCCGCTCCTATCCAGCCTTATTCTTCATAATAACAGACAGTATTTCCTTTAATACTCTTTGTTATTGTGAGCATAGAGGTGGGGCGTCACAAATTTTCATACCAATATTTTTATCCAACCACACTTCACTAAACTAACATATACTTCACTAATACATCCATAAACAACTCCACCACCTTGTCCACGCTCACGAACATAGCCTCCTCATTCCAATACTCATAGCCTAAGGCCATTTAAAGAAGAGAAGAAGAAGTGAATTAAGAAGAGGTTAGAGAGTAATTAGCGGATTGGTGCTTAAGCACTTCATTATTTTTAACTATTCTACCTCTCTTAAAGAAAACAAGTCATTAATAGGAAAAAGAAAGCTCAAAAACGAAGAAGAAGAAGAAGAATAAGAAGTGTGTGTAGAAATGAGAAGAATGGATGGGTATTTATAGGAAAAAATATGGATTAAAATAATATTTTGTAAAAACATCCAAAATACCCTTTACTTATACTTTAAGCAAACTAATTTTTTTCCAACACATAACATCACATTTCAAATCATTACTTTAAGTTACTTTCATTTATGTATTAAGTAATGAATATAATAATTATATTTGTTTGATTTGATGTTTATTTTTTTACTTTTATAACACTTTTTGTCTTTTTATGCTTACTTTTTGTTAGTTACATTCTAGAATTTTCTAAGTATGTTTATGAAAGTAAACTTGATTAGTGAATTAATTAATACTTGTACTATTTGAATATATGTTCATATATAAGAAAATAAAGGTGCAACAACATTGCGGCAACTTTAAATCGACAAAACGTTAATTTTCGGCAAAATGTTCTACGGTCATATTTTGACGTTTTAGTTGAACTACTTATTTATGTATACCAAATTAACAAATAAATTTGTATAATGTTATTTAAAAATATAAACACTCATAAATTAATTAAAATAATTTATTTAACCATTGAAACTTACTTTTTTGAAATTAGGATTTTGTCACTTTTGTCAATATAAGCAATTATTCCAATTTTTGTGTATATTTCTCTTTGCAAATCCTATCTAATATTATTTAAATCATAAAATGCTATACATTTCATATTTAAAATTACTTTAAATAGTATATTTTAAAGTGATCAAATTCTGGATCGTTACATTCTTCCCTATTTAAAAGAATTTCGTCCTCGGAATTATAAGGACAGAAAAATATAACAAAAAAACAACAGTTAATGAAAGTTAAACACACCAAAAATAGTAATATCACCCATAACCCAGTCGGAGGTACGGTGCATTATCCTATCCATTTTTGATTTATTAAATTAATATAATTTCATTTATAAAATTTCGAGGTTGATTTACTAACCTAGACGAATTTTACTTAGGCACCTAACTTATGCTCTGATACCAACTGTGACGACCCAAATTTCAGACCAGCCAAAATCACTAAAACCATGTTCGTCCTAAATCTACAAATAAAAACTACCAACTTAATACACAATATTTGATAAATATTCAATACTATAAAATGTATATGATACAATTTCAATTTTACAAGTTATCAGAGTAATCAATTTAATCTATTAGGTGTGCTTTAATACATACCAAATACAAATATAAATAATTCTATTTCTGCACAACTATGATGAGAGAGACAGCAATAGCAATTCCTGCTAACTCAACAAACATGTCAAATGTGGAATAAAATAATAAGCAGAAAAAATACATCAATACACGATATACAGTAAACAATAAACAAAAAAATGTTATGTTATTATTGGGGATGCATCACTACCACTTATGACCGCCTACGTACCCTTATCTAACTGGGTACCCAATTAGATACAGAATCAAGTCCACATAGTTCTCTTGCCGCAAATAGGACTCATGAAGCGTACGATGCACAAACAATATGCAATTCTCAAAACTACCGACTTTAGGTTTAACCTTCAATTTAAAATTTTAAAATATAATTAACTTTACGGAAATTTTTTCTTTCAATTTTATTCCCGAATTCTTATTTCAAAACTTTTGGAATATATATATGTGTATATTTTTTTTGAAATTGGGTTAATTAATATTATAACGGGCTGTGCGGCCTAATAACATATACATATACTTTATATAGCAGCATAACTAAGGAAGTACATTCGACAATTTGACACTAACTCAACATAACTCAAACCTTTCCTAATTTATTTAGGGTTCTTCGGCTTCGATTGCTATGGCGGCTCCTCGGTGCTTACTTGACTTCCTGGCCTCACAACCTTCCACCTCCAGTTCCCCAATAGCAGTTTTTCTCTTACCTCTAAGTTGGTAAGCCTTTTAATTCTTCCAATGTTAATTTTGACATCCTAGCTATGTTTTCCGCAAGTGTTAACTTATATTTTTCTCTGTTGCTGGTGAAAGCCCTTACATTCCATTCTCTTCAGATATGCCAGATAGTTGTCGTCAAGGCAATTTTCACGATCTCCTTCATAAAGTTCGTGAGATCTGTCCGATCACTCAGGTAGTTTATCTCATCTTCTAGGCACAAAACTGCTTCCGTTTGCATGTTTTTAAGTTTTTGTATAGCCCAAACGAGTTTGCTATATTTGCATTCGAAAAATAAATGTCTGTGTGTTTCAATTTCCTTTCTGCAAAGGTTGCATGTGTCTGCATCAAGTATTCCCCAACTTTTAAGTCTGTCTTTAGTGCTCAGTCTTCCTTTGATAGCTTTATATGCAGTGTGAGCCATTTTAAGGCAATTGATTTACTCCAAATGAACTTACACCATTTGATAGTTTCATAATGTTGTCGGTTGTTATCCCATAATTCACTCATTTTGAATCGACCTTTATTGCTGTTTTTCCAGACCCATATATCAGTTTCTCTATTTGTGAAAATTAGAATTTTCTCAATTTCTTGTTTCAGATTCCTTGTTATCAGTTGTTTTTTTGGTTCCCATTTTTTGTTATGTATTATGCTATCAACATGAATTTTTGGTGTATTATTTGCCGAGAAGCTTTCCCATCCCACTCTCCCTAGAATACTTTTTTTATTAATCCAAGGGTCCCTCCATAGGTCTGTGTCTCGGCCATTTGCTATTTGTCTTTCCACCGACATTTTTTGTGTTTCCTTTTGTTTGAGAATATTTTTCCATGTAACTAAGGCATTGTTATCTACTTTTATGATCCAGAAATTATCTTTTAAATATCTTGCTTTCATCCATTTGGCCCACAGATTTCCAGAATTAAGGATCTTCCAAGCCAATTTGAGTCCATAAATTTTTTTGAGTTCATATAGATTTTTTAGACCAACCCCTCCTCCACTTTTAGGTCTACAAAGTTCATTATAATTCACTTTATGAATGCCTCCTTTCCAAATGAAGTTTGCACAAACTGTATTTATCTTAGCAAGTGAGAAATCTGGTATCTGAAAAGTTTGAAACCAAAATCTGACCTTTGAAGCGATAATAGTATGTACCAATTCTACTCTCTCTGCAAAAGGCAATAATTTTGATCTCCAACCTTGCAGCTTTTCTCTAATATTTTCTATCAGTTTCCCACATTCTACATCAGTAACTTTATTATTTTACAGTGGAACGCCTAAATATTTTACTAGCACTTCACCTTCACCTAGTCCAAGTTGTGCTAATATGTCTGTTTTATTTTTACAATACTTGTTCATATAGCACTTGGTTTTGTATTCATTGACTTTGAGACCTGCTAGATCTTCTAGTTGTTTAAAAATTCCCTTTATTGTATTAATCCCTATGTTATTAGATTTGAATACAACCAGTAAGTCATCCACATATATAAGGTGGTTGACTTTTGGGATGAGCTTGTATATGGGTTTAATCAATGATTGGTAACTTGCAAGTTCCATTTGAAGGGAAAACCACTCCATGGCTACAGCAAAGAGATAGGGAGATAGAGGATCTCCTTGTCTAATTCCTCTATTAGACTTTATATGTTCTTTGGGAACCCCGTTTATGATCACTGAGAAGGTAGGAATACATATACAACGTGTTATGAGTTTAAGTAACTTAGCCGGCACTCCCATTTCATGTAACATATGTAGGATGAATTGTCTGCTCACTTTATCATACGCCTTGTGGAGATCTATTTTTAAGCACACCCTATCTGCCCTTTTCTTGTTAAATTCCCATATTAGTTCATGTGCCAATAGTGAATTTTCAGATATGTATCTTTCCTTAGTGAAAGCACTTTAGCTTTGTGAAATGAGTTGAGGTAGGACTTTGTTGAGTCCCAATGCATTTTGAAGAAGAGTGCACTCATTCCATCGGGGCCAGGACTGGACTAGTTATGAATAGAGAAAGTGGCACTTTTCGACTCCCTTTCCGTAAGATAAACTGTGAGCATTTGAGCACGTTCTCTGGAGATTCTTTTCCTGCAATTAATATGAGGTAACTATTGCATATAATCTCCATTGTAAGTGTCTGTGAAATAGTCTATGGTTTTAGTTTCCAAATCTTGCAAGTTTTCAGCAACCTCTCCCTGTTCATTTAAGTACTTTAGTAAGTTATTAGTTTAATTTTTTCTCTGGGACATTTTAGTATAGAAAAATTTATTGCAATCATCCCCTTGAGTTAGCCATTTTTCTTTTGCTTTATCTCCGTAGCTTGTATTCCCAGAAGATTCTTTAGTTGTTGTTGTTTATCAAAATATTCTGCATTCAACTCTTCATTTAATGGCTCTTCTTCTAATTGGTATTAGAGTCTTTCCAGTTTTTCTTGTAAATCTTTGATGTCTTCTTATAATTTGGGCCTTATTTTATTCTACTCCTTTAGCCTATTTTTCATTTGTTTTACAGCCATTATGTATTGGTACATATGGTTCCCTTCTGGAATTTAAATTTTGTTAAAATCTACTATTTGTATCCTTCCATTAGATGCCAGTGATTTGCATATCTGAATGGTTTGCCTTTCTGTGACTGTATTTCACTGTTAAATTGAATGTAAAGAGGATAATGCTCGCCTGTTGAACTTGGCATAATTGTTACCTTTACATTTGGAAACTTGTTCAATAAATCTGCATTACCTAGTGCCCTATCAAGTCTTGAATGGATTTTATTCGTCTCACCACTTTTCCATGTGTATTTCAGGCCCATATGGAGCATTTCAACAAGTCTTGCTGCTAAACACAATTGTTAAATTCAGAGATTTGGCAAACCTTCAGAGTGAGTCCACCTTGTTTTTCATGTTTAAAATCTCCAAATACTAACCACGGTTTTGTTATGATTTTTGAATTGTCATTTATCTTCTTCCATAATTTTTTCCTTTCTGATACCAGATTATGTGCATTAACTATTGTTGCATTAATCTCCATTTCTCCTAAATTTTTCATGTTTAAAGTAATTTGTTGCTCGTCTACATTCAATAAATTGCATGTCCAAGCATTGGAATCCCAAAGAAGAATGATTCTGCCCTTGCTATTGTTTGTGTTATTATGTATGATTTTCCAGTGTGTTCCCATTTGGTTTATTAATTCCTCCATTTTGTCTTCTGCAAGTTTATTTTCTAATATTGCTAGACTGTAGGTTTGTATCTATTACAAAGATTATAGAGGTCTAGTTTTCTAACATCACCATTTAGACCTCTAACTTTCCAACATATAATGGTCACTATGATTTAGTAGCTCTGCTCCTAGTGATCGGAGCTGATACTACTTTATCTTTTTTCCCAGCTGCTTTTTTTCCTTTTCTAGAAAACATTTCTTCATAACTATCATTAGCTTCAGTATATTTTAGCAGGTTTTCTTCCATCTCTTCTTCCTCTGATGATTCCAGTTGTATATCTAATTTTTGTATTTCATTGATTGTTCCAGGAAGATCTTCATCATCACTTGATTCCTACATACTCTGCTTCTGTGGTTGCTGCCTATGAGCCTTCAGTTCTGAATGATCCTCCTGTGACTTCAGAGGTTGATGATCTTCTTGTGTCTCTTTTGCACAGTCCTTGATATCACTACATTTAGGGCTTGGACTTGGATCCTTTATTACAGCATTTTGTTTATAATTTTTTGTTGCGGTTATATCTTTTTGTGGTAATATTTCAGTGTTGCTAGTGGTAGCTATCTCAATGGGTTCAACAATTATATTGTCTATGTGGATAGTATCTGTAGAAGTTGTAGTTTTTGGTATCCATACTTGTTTGGATTTATTTTGATCACTACACTCTTGAGTGGCTGCATGGCCAAAGCATTTGCACTCCATACATCTCAGAGGTATGAATTCATATTCCACTTCTTGCATATAGACATTACCTCTTTTATCAATTGCTTTTACAGTCTGTGGTAGAACAGAGTCTGCTTTGATTTCCACCAAGGCTCCAGCAAACTTGATTCTTTCAACCTTCCTTGTATATTCATCTATATCAAGAGGTTTACCAATGATGCTTGCCAGCTTTCCAATGCATCTCATATTTCACAATGCTAGATTAAGATTGTTGAATTTGATCTAAATTGGGTACGTTGTTAACATTGCCTTTTCAAAGTTGAAATCTGCCTTCCATTTTTTAATGATTATCAATTTGCTATCCATGAACCATGGACCTCCCTTAACGATTTGTTCATAATCTTCTTCCTTTTCAAATTTAATGAGATAGAACCCATTTTCTCTGGTAAATACATCCTAGGATCCTGTAGGCTTCCAAACTTTCCTGATTTAGGCATTAAAATGAACAAGATATGGTCTTTTACCTGCCATGTATGCATATAATGAATTCTTCCACATCCTACTAGATTCTTCATAATCTTGTTTGTCTATTAGTTGATAAGGTTCAGTCCCATCCTCTATTGGTTCGAAATAATCGATTTTACCTTGTATCTCGATGTTATTATCTACCGCCTTTACCCATGATCTAGGGTTTTTGCTTTGCTTCTTGGAATCTGGATTTGTCTGTTTAAGGATACCAGCAAAAGTCGTTTTCCTCTTGCGTTTAACCGTTGTCCATCCGCCTCCTTCATCATCCTCCAGATCGCCTAGGGTTTTGGGAATTCTGGTTGTCGCCATTTTTAATCTATTTTATTAATTTCATAAGTTTTAATTCATATATGTGTGTGTGTGTATATATATATGTGTGTGTGTGTGTGTATCTATATATATATATATATATATCTGTGTGTGTGTATGTATGTATATATATACATACATATATACATACATATACATATACATATATTTATATTCAAACTAGTCATTTACTTCGGAATCTGGAAAAAAAATCACTTTTTGAACCGATAGCAATATACAAGCATGCAAAACTATATGCTACCTAATCATGAGGTTTATAGCCATAACAAGGCAATTGGGTCTCAGCCTTTCGAAATATAAATATAGATATGTATATCCCTGTACAACGAGAGAACACTATTCTGAGGCTATAGAACATCTGCACCTCCATTGCCTACTTTTTAGTTACGGGTTACTCGAATCATCGGTAACATAACAAATCACTTTATATCCCGAAGTGGCAAAATCATTTGCACTAATAGTTACAAATACTTCAAATATATAATAATTTCCATTTCCAAATCCTTTCAAAAATCATTTTAAAACCATCGAGTTTAGTCCTCGAAATTCTTTCCGTTTTATAAAACATTTTTATAAAACCATTATACAAATTAACTTTTATATTATATAAGTTCAAAATATTCATTTCCAAATATTTCTATTTATTTAAACATTTCATTAGTTTTTATTTAGGAAAACTAACTTTGAAAAACAATTCCATTAATGTCAAATTATTACAAAAAATTATAACAATTTAAATGAACCAATATTATCGCTAAACATCTTATAGTCAAATCGTGAAATAAATTACAAGATGTTAGCCTGCAATTATTTTCTAATTCAAATCTCTTTCAAACCATTTTAATTGATTTATCAAATTTATCTCATATTTTTAATCATTTAAAAATATCATTTATAAAGAAATTCCTTATTGGATTCCGAATTACAAAACCGCGATGTTTTTAGAAAATTGTTTTGGGCATATTTCAAAATCTACTTAATGAAATCCTTATTTTCTTTCTTCGTTGGAAAACTATGGATATAATAGTCTGGAAAATTCTTATCTCGAAGGATTCCGATCTATATTCCACTTTATATACTTATTTAACTTTTATGACGCGAAATCGCGAACAACCATTACGCGATACGTCTACTTTTGACTTGATTTTCAATTTCTTTTCAAAACATCATGGAAACACATTGAAATATTTATAAAACATCTTTAAATCATTTTCAAATATTTAAACCAGTATTTTTCCATATTGAATCTCTTTTTCACTTTTAAATCATTTCATAATATTATATTATTATAATATTCATTTTCAACCTTTTTATATTTTCAAAACCATTAAGATGCTAAATAATTCCATACACATATTATTGAATTCATTTCTATTAATTAACCATTTTATTATAATTTCTCATTATTTATCACAAATAATTTTTTTGAAATGGTACTTGTATACAACATGTCACTAGGACAACATATCACATGTCAATAAACGTTCAAATCACGCTATGCAAGTTTCGAACTTGTGATCACTCACACCAAAGCCGAATCACTTGTCCACTTCTGCAATGGTGCATGCCATCACAAACAAGTTATCAACCATATCAACATCCATATAATCAACCATAAAATCATCCAAGTTGTCAACCATTCATAAAAATCATTAAGAGATTAAATGGTCATATTATCATATTTAAAAATATTTATACATATTAATTATTATTTGATAAACATTGAGTACTCACCCTTAACATAATCGATTCTTCCTACCAACATTCTTATCCAACCACACTTCACTAAACTAACATATACTTCACTAATACATCCATAAATAACTCGCTCACTTTGCTCATGTCACGACCATAGCCTCTCCATCCCAATACTCATGGCCTAAGGCCATTTAAAGAAAAGAAGAAGAAGAGGTGAATTAAGAAGAGGTTAGAGAGTAATTAGTGGATTGGTGCTTAAGCACTCTACTATTTTTAACCTCCTACATCTCTTAAAGAAAAGAAGCCATTAATAAGCAAAAAAAGCTCAAAAATGAAGAAGAAGAATGAGAAGAGTGTGTAAAAAATGAGAAGAATGGATGAGTATATATAGGAAAAAAATTGTATTAAAATAATATTTTGTAAAAAGGCCAAAATACCTTTTACTTACACTTTAAGCAAACTAATTTTTTTTCAACATTTAACATCACATTTCGAATCATTACTTTAAGTCACTTTCATTTAAGTATTAAGTAAAGAATACAATAATTATGTTTGTTTGATTTTATGTTTAATTTTTGACTTTTATTGCACTTTTTGTCTTTTTATGCTTGCTTTTTGTTAGATACATTCTAGAATTTTCTAAGTATGTTTAGTAAAAGTAAACTTGATTAGTGAATTAGTTGATACTTATACTATTTGAATATATGTTTATATGTAAGAAAATAAAGGTGCAACAACGTTGCGACAACTTTGAATTGACAAAACGTTGATTTTCGACAAAATGTTCTATGGTCATATTTTGATGTTTTAGTTAAACTATTTTTTTATGTATACCAAATTAAAAAATAAATTTGCATAATGCTATTAAAATATAAACACTCATAAACTAATTAAAATAATTTATTTAACCATTGAAACTTACTTTTCTAAAATCAGGATTTTGTCACTTTTGTCAATATAAGCAATTATTCCTATTTTTGTGTATATTTCTCTTTGCAAATCCTATCTGATATTATTTAAATATTTTTTTATATATTTCATATTTAAAATCACTTTAAATGGTATATTTTAAAGTGGTCAAATTATGTGTTGTGACAATATGATTTATAATAATTATTATTATTGAACCAATGATTTTGTGGTGGAATTACAAAGTTGAATATGGACGATATTGGAATTTTGACAAACATAGATTCCATAAATCCTAATGCGATATGTTATTGATAAAGAGAATAGTTGTAAATAATCGTTACTGTGAGGTACCGCTTTTAATAAATTAAACCAGATTTTACCGATAGATGTGTAACCGATAAATTCAGGCAAATTGCCACAACACCAGCTAAAGTGACGTGTGAATGTTAATATTCGAATTGTTCAATAATTAATCATTGATTTAATTTACACATTTGAGTAGCATAACCAAAATGATGAATATTTTGAATGAACCACAAAGATTTAATTAATTTATAATTGCTGAAAATTAATTAATATTTATGAAATATTAATTATTCAATTTTATTTTATTTGTTTAAATACCATTAGGGTTTAATAAAGTGCATATATAAAAGTTATAAACATATGTATCGATATACAATGTCCGCGGAGTATTCAAACTTGATTTAAATAGAATAAATTCTAAGTGTGTTTTTAAAATAATTAATATTTATGAAATATTAATTATTAAATTTTATTTGATTTATTTGGATACCACTAGTATTTAATAAAGTGCATAAATAAAAGTTATAAACGGGCATATCGTAAAATAGATTTAAATGGATCAACTGCCAAATGGTTTGGAATTTTTTTAAATCACATTCCCTCCTTGATATGGCCAGCCAAAATAGGAGAGAGAGGATACGTTTTCAATTTTAAAATTAGGGGAAAACAGCAAATTAAAGAAACAAAGAGATGCACTATCTTTAATAATCTTAATTGCCTCCTTTATGTCATTCTTTCATTTGAACTTTTTCTCTACATCTCATATCATGTCATGGGCAAAATTTCATGGGGAAAATGATAGAAAACTCAAAATCCACTACCAAATAAAATCACAACAGTATGTGGTTATTATCTCTTGATTCCTATAAGACCTGGAGATTGATTCAGCGGAGTCTAATTGTTTTTGATTCATCGTTTCAAGGTGTGTCTCATAAGCAACATCCAAGAAAATTCTTTAATTAATTTATTTATATATGTTTACAATTCATATGCTTGGATTTTGTAGGATTTGCAATATGTTCAATTAATCCTTTTGAAATTCTACTTAATCTCAATTGATTGCGTGACAATTGTATTGTTTTATTTCAAATCCACATTTGTTCTTCATCCCTCTATTTTATATGTTTATAAATTGATCTAATTGGATTCTTCATCACTTTTTCTTATTTTTTATTATTATAGTTGCTTACTATATATGTATATTTTAGATCATTTTACTCTTATAACGAAATTACATGTGCCTAATTTGTCTAATACTTTCTCTTTCATTTTGGCCTTTTTGTTTCTAAAAGGAAAGGAAATTTGAAAGTTAATTCTGATTTAGATTTATTTTATACTTTCATAAAGGTATATATGCAATTGTAAATGAATTATTTATGCTATTTATCATTCCTTCAAGGTTAATTTATATAATTATACGGTTAACTTGGATACAAACATTTGAATATTATTCATGCAAGAATGAAAGTTTTTTGGTCTAGAATTTACGAGAGGACTTTTGTGAAAATTTTAAATATATTTATTTCCTCTGTTTAAAAAAAATCCTAAACTATGGTTTTATTTCTAAATTAAAACTTATCCTATGCTATTTAATTTTAAATCTAATTTGTTTACATATATGTTCATATCTGTATGTATCAATATATAGTATAAACGCAATATTCAAAAATATATGTAGCTTAAAGTTAATGTGCTAAATGGCAATTTTGCATAAATAAATGGAAGTATACATATGTTGTTTCATTTCAAATTTAACATAAGATCCTATATAGTTATGTAATGTTTTATGTCAAACCTTCATATACTATAAAGCAAAAACTTGGTCAAACCAAATCAAGTGAAGCCTTTTTTACACTTTCCAAAACACCTTTTTAAAACAACTACTATAATAGGATTCACATGTGGTAAGTTTTGTAACTTTTGATCATTCAGCCTCGTAATCCATCATCCATGTTTTTTTCATAGTTGCTTTATGATTTCCCACTCCACTCTCTTCGGTCTTGTTCTAAAAATTCAACAATTACAAACGTGCTCAATGATTTGCAAACGAACCTTTACTTGCGATCAGCATTATCATGCTTCCCATGTTCAAATATAATCAACTCTCACTAAAAAGTTATCTTTCTTGATGTTTTGAGGAATCTGAAATCAATCTAAAATGAATTTGATTCATTCAATAAGTTTTTCTAACATTGGATCCAAGAATATATACATATCCATTTTCGTAATGTTAACAGCCGTGTCTTTTAAGAAAATGTATCTCAAATCTAATGAGAGTTTCTTTTGCTATTACTTCATTTGGTTGTAATTTAGTTTGATGGAAAAGTACTCTTTTTTGGGGTTTATTAATATTTGTGTCGGAGAAGTATTTGAAAGCAAACAAGAAGTTTCCTATGAGTGGTGGAAATTTAATTCTCTTTTGTGTTAATAATCTTTTTAGTGTGGTGCTAAAAGCACTCAAAAAAGTGCTTCCTGATACAATTGCTAAAGCATACCGCGATTATTTAAAATATATGCTACCCATACCATAATAATTAATAAACAAGCACCCAAGCCTAATTTCTTCTCGCCTCTTTAATTGACTTATTGTCATGATCCATTGCTTTCTCACTGCATATGTGGAAAAAACTAATAATCAATTCAATCCATAAAACATTAATTATCAATCATGTTTGTGTGTATATGTACATACGTACATATAACATTAAACCAACGAGTGAAAAAAATTAAAATATCTTACAAAAGGTGATTCAACCTCTAAATCATTAATCTTTACATCACCAATTTTTTTATACCCAACAAATTCATTAAGATAGGCCTACAAAATTAATTTTTTATTAAATTCATCAAATGAATGGTATAAATTCAAATACTTAACTATGAATACATACTGCTTTGACATCATAGGAGTTTTCTTCTTCCTTTTCATTATTTGAATTCATGAAAAAAAATGTCTCCTATCAATCAATTGAGAAAATTAATATCAACGCACTACTCCTTATTACTTAATACCACAATTGGACATCCCTTAAAAACATACATGTTGCAAATAGTGCTGAAAGCCTACAAAATTAGTGTAAATCGCCTCATTTCTTCCTTAGAATGTTGACTATTCTCTAAATCACCTTCTTCCTTGAACTTCATTGGTTAGCAATCCAAACTAGAAAATTTAAATTGATTTTGATAATGGGAATTTCAACTATGAAGACTTTAGATTTAGGGTTTAGATTTTAACATGAGGAAGAATGACAAAGTTGGCTATTAGGGTTTTGGAATTTACAAGATGAAGAAGGAAGAGAAAGTACTGCTTGGGGTTTTAAATTTACGTGATGAAGAAGAAGAAGAAACATGGTTCAGGAAAAAAAAATGTTTTTTTGTCATGACCCGAACTCGATGTTCGACAAACAACATCAAATTCGTATCGTCGGAGCTTGCAACACCATTAGATGATAAATAACACAGCGGAAATAAAAGATGATATCACTGATACAACATGAAAACAATATCCGATACATCAATTTGATACAATGATAATCATCAATATCAGAGAATATACAATACAGTATACAGCGGAACACGATACAATATGAGATAAGTCTTTACAGAATCCAATACCGCAACTCTGATCCAAAAACTCCAAAGTCAAAGCTCCAAAACTCAAGCACGATCCACCATCAAGATTGCACCAAGATAAGCAAGGTCAATCGTCTAAGGACTGAACTAGACCTAGATAATCTACTAGACGTGACTATTTGAAAAACCAAACTGTAGACTGCCCGTGTGGAAAATTATGGGCACCCAGAGTTTAGGAATGGAACAATAAACTCTGAGTCAGCCATGGGACTGGTATGAGCAAACAAAATGGTTTGTCTTTAGAAACAATCAAAAGATTTTAAATTTGAAATCCGCAATGCTTTTTGGAAAATGAAATTACCATAAGGCCTCCCGGCACACACACAATGCAATCGCACACATGGGGGAGATTTCTTCTTATGATAGTCAAACATGCTTACTATGCAAAAAAAAATTCTTTTTGATATTATTATTAGTGCATAGTGGAAAACATTTCAAAAGTATAATATTAATCTTAGCCAGCATAGGTACCATTATATTAAGTGATTGAGAATAACTTTTATTTTTGGATTCCCTTTTAAAAAGCTTTTTTTATACATAACACAATCCATTTCCAAAACTATTTGAATTTAAAATTCAAATTCAAAACTATTTTAAAAATCTGTGACTTAACCGATTTCCACGTGCAATCCATATTTGTGTGTGTATAAGTATGATACAGGAGTTTTACACAATAGAAGTGCAACATCAATCATCACAGATATATCAATAAACGGTATAACCCATAACGCTTATCTTTATTCATAGATTCATAGGTAAAGTAAATTTATCACAGATAAATAATTTGCATTCATCACAGATCACACCAAACAATTTATAGCACAAAGCATAACATATCAGGGATATCAAACAATTCAACAATCAATAGAATTCGAACATTCATAAGTAAGACTAATTATTCATCTGATTAAGTTTTAATCAGATTTAATCACTTATGATTAAATTATTAATCCTGGTTAATTAATATTAATTAATTACAAACCATTTTGATTCATTATTCTTTAAGCATTGATTATCCTTTAATTAATAATTAATCATTTGATTAATTACCCTTAATTAATTACAATAATTAATTAATCCTTAATTAATAATCATCCCTTAATCATTTTCATTAATTAATTAACCTTTAATTAATTAATTATTCTCAAATTAATTACCATAATTAATCTCATTAATTAATCGTTCTTTAAATTAATTAACCTTTAACCACTTAATTAATTCAAAAGTTTAATTATAATGATCTTCTTAATCATCTTTACTTTACTCTGAATAAACTTTAAGTAAAATTTTGTCCTTAAAGTTAAATCAAATACTGATAACCAATTTTACTAAAATAACCTTAATTAAGTATTAATATAAATAAATTTATTAGTATTAAAAATCCTTGTTTTAATTAATCTTGAATAATATTTAACGTCAAGGATGTTTGTTCTTAAGATTCACTTTATCGTCATACTTGTTAAAACTTTGAAAAACGATTGGATTTAAAACTTTTTATATAACAAGTTCTTAAAAAAAATAGTAAGCTCGTTTAAATAAACCAAGCCCTTAAGCACAACCCAAACTAACAGACTCGACCCAACATAACGCAACAAAAATCATCCCGAAGCCCAATAAAAATACACCAAAACATCCACTCCCTTCTTCCCCAAAAACTTGGTTCCAGATCCCCTACCCAGAGCACCACATCACCGAACGTCGACATCACGAATCAAGAAACGATCGATCGCGAAACACAACGAGTCCAGCACCGAACCCATATCGTCTCGCACCCATCGCGACGACAAGCATCCGCGGCAACATGCCTGGAGCAACGTGCACTGATACGTGTACACGTGTACGGCCTCAACTCCGGCCATCTCATTGCCGTGACAACTCCTCCCATCTCCACATCATCGCTCGAATCCAACATGATATTCGCCGGAGCAAACTTCACCCTCGATCAAAATTCGATCACCAGCTCGAAGATTTCAAACTGCAAAAACCACACTCCATCGCAAAACCACCCACTACTTCCACAACTGACTGTAACCTCGAACACCATCTACCACGATTGAATGCTCACTCATGCCGCTACCCTCGTGCCGATACCCTAGAACTTCGGTCACACTATCATGCCGCAAATCGAACGCGATTTTACCCCAAAACCGCTCACCCTCAAACCCTAAAAACAACACGCATGCACAACCAAAGGCCAAATCGAAAATTCCAACTCGGTTAAACCATTCCCCTCGACCCACTGCTTCTTCCAAAACCGGCCGTAGCCCCTCTCAACGATAAGATCGTCAAGAAATATTTTTTTAACCGAAAATCCATTATTTGAAATTCCTTACACTATATTCTGTTAAAAATTTCAGTTCAACTTCCAAAAATATAAATTTTATGAAAGAAATCGAATTGCATGCTTGAATGTTTGTTTTAATTAAGTTTAATTTCCACAAAAACAGGGTTACCTACTGTAAAAACAAGCCTAAGACCACTGCATAACATAATTTTCTTTCAAACTATTTTTAACTTATACTACAAACATAAATAACCATTTTCCTAGTTCACAACATCATCACATTCAAACTAGAATAAAAGATATGAAATTTTGAAACAGAAATGAACATAAATGTTCACTGTTTAATAGAGCAGTAACTATCCAGGTTTTGAGATAAGGTTTCTCATTTATCATCACTGAACAAAATCAAGATAGAAGATAGGGTTTCTGAAGAAAGTTTGCTCACCTGAAAACAAGATTTGAACAGAGAGAAATCTGTGTTTTAAAAACCGCAGTGGATTTTTTTTTGAATCTGTTTTGTTTCCTTTGAATTGAATGGTGTTTTGAATTTGTAGATGATGATGTTTATATTTTCCTTTCCTAGTTTTGCTTTAAAAAAAATTTCTGAACAAACAGGGCTAGTATGGATGTATAAATAAAGGAAGTAGTTTGGTATAGGGGAAGGTATTATCTAGTTAGGCTTATTTCTTTTATTCTTTGGTTTGACTAAAGATTTTTATCTTTGTTTGGAGGCTGAAATGAAATTTTCATATTTCGGCTGAGATGATGGAAATGAATTCATATGTCCCCTATTTTGTTTACAACTTATGCTATTTGTTTTGTTTTGTAAATATTTTCTTTTGTTTCATTATCTTCTTTTGTAAGTTTTTGTGTTTTATTATTCACATACAAATTTGTATGTATTTTATTTTTGTTTCTTCTATTTACTTTGTACATATTTGTTTGTTTCTTTTCTTTGCCTTTGTGCTTCATATGTTTACTTAAGTATTTATATTTTATTTTTACTAAAATAATCCCATATATCCATATGAGTTACCCTATATCTTTATTATTAGCGTAATTCTTGACTTTTATTTCTATTTATAGTTTGATTTTCAAACATTACATTTATAACATATATTTTATTTTATACTTTACATTAAATATTGATAAGATAAATTTTTATTTTATACTTTTTACAACCTTTTAAAGAAAATGAATTAAAACACAATTTATAAATAATCATACATATTATTTTTTCCCAAAGTATAATCTTCAAATCCAATTTATTTTGAATACATTTTGAATTTCCAAATCAAATTTTTATTTATATCCAATTCAATTGAATATATTTATTTTGAGTTTCAAATCCAAATCTTAAAATAAATAAGTATATATCTCTTATTAAATTTGAAAATTCCAAATAAATCCACAATTTAACCCCAAAATTTAATTTAATTACAAGTTCAAATTCTTCTTTAAACCGGGATCGTTACAGATTCCCCCCTTAAGAAATTTCGTCCCCGAAATTCGCCAAGGAGATAACAAAGATAGATGAAAGGTAGGGAAATATATTTCCAAATCAAACCGAATGTTCATTATGCATTTGGCTTACCAAATCAGAATATCAACAATAGATATGAGAACAAACTCAATCAACTACGAAACAATTGGGTTATCTAATCTACGAAGTATACAGGGGTATTGGTTAGTTTGAAGGGTAACTAACCATTCGTAGATTATATCAAAACCCGATGAAATGAAATAGACAGAAATAGAATCGACTACAATCTCAGATTCAAGATTTAACCGGTTTACGAATTGTTGAGAAATGAAACTATGGGTAGTTCTCATGTCGAACAAAGCTCGAACAATTTAATCGTAAGCGAGAAGGTTACCTTATAAAATTTCTTTCCTTAATTAGCTTTTGAGGTTGAAGAATCGCCTTTGATTGCATAGCCCTCACTGCTTGAGCTTAATTCAGTGCTGGGCAATTCATGATCCCATGTCCCGGCTTGTGGCAGTAACAACATTCCCTAGATTCCTGTTCTGGCTTCATAAATGGCTCTCTCATTCCTTGTTTCCTGGGATTCTTACAATTATTCAAGTAATGGCCTTTCTCCAAGCAGTTGAAACAAGTAACATCCTTCACCTTTTTCTTCTGTATATTCTTCTTTCCTTTATCTTTCCTCGGTTTCCTTCCGCCAAACTTCCTTTTTCTCCAATTCAGATTACTTGTATCTCCATTTTCCTCCAGATCCTTTTGCTTATCTAGAGTATCGTATCGATAGCCCATATCAATTAATTCAGAAAAAGATTCCTTTACGTGAGTAGTCATCCTCTCCTGAAACTCCTTGTTCATCCTCGAATAAACTTTTCATTCTTCTTTAACGGTGTATTCACCAATTCTGGACCAAATCGAGATAGTTCATTGAATTTATTTAAGTATTCCTCAAATGATAAGCTTCCTTGCTTCAAATCCATAAACTCCTGGTACATTCTAGAGATACCAGCAGACGGCATATATCGCTGCTCGAATACTTCCTTGAAACGACTCCAAGTAAATTCATCCACCGGCTCATCCAATATAACTGTTTCCCACCAAGCTAAAGCCTCTTCTTGGAATTGCCAAGAAGCTATCAATCACATCAGATCATCTTCTAATTTTAGTCCCTTGAAAATCCTTACACACGATCGAATCCAGGCTTGTGCTTCCATAATGATTTCCTTGCCTGTGAATTGCTTTCCACCAAGTCTATAAAAGCTTCGGTATAGATCAGCCAAATTTGGTTGAGATTGAATAGGAATATCTGTCGTTGCAGGGCTTTGACCAGCTGTAGTGGTACTTCCCTGTCCCCAATCTCGTCCTCTTCTTCCACTCATTCTTACTATCTGTAATAGTAAGAAAACCGATTTAGGCATTCGGACGAAATATCTTAGAGAATAACAACAGATAAAGAGAATAGATTAAGAAATTTGGGTTTTGGTTCCACTGGTTGCACTCATTCTAGGGCATACTTCACCCTATCTCTAATGAGCCATCTAATGTGTTACACTCCGTAGCTAAAGTTCATACTCAACCTCCAGCTCTGATACCAAATTGTCATAACCCGAACTCGATGTTCGACAAACAACATCAAATTCGTATCGTCGGAGCTTGCAACACCATTAGATGATAAATAACACAGCGGAAATAAAAGATGATATCACTGATACAACATGAATGCAATATCCGATACATCAATTTGATAAAATGATAATCATCAATATCAGAGAATATACAATACAGAATACAGCGGAACACGATACAATATGAGATAAGTCTTCACAGAATCCAATACTACAACTCTGGTCCAAAAACTCCAAAGTCAAAGCTCCAAAACTTCAAGCTCGATCCACCATCAAGATTGCACCAAGATAAGCAAGGTCAGTCATCCAAAGACTGAACTAGCTCCAGATAATCTACTAGACCTGACTATCTGAAAAACCAAACTCTAGACTGCCCGTGTGGAAAATTATGGGTACCTAGAGTTTAGGAAGGGAACAATAAACTCCGAATCGGTCATGGGACTGGTATGAGCAAACAAAACGGTTTGTCTGTAGAAACAATCAAAAGATTTTAAATTTGAAATCCCCAATGCTTTTTGGAAAATGAAACTACCATAAGGCCTCCCGGCACACACACAATGCAATCGCACACATGGGGGAGATTTCTCCTTATGATAGTCAAACATGCTTACTACGCAAAAAAAAATTCTTTTTGATATTATTATTAGTGCATAGTGGAAAATATTTTGAAAGTATAATATTAATCTTAGCCAACATATGTACCATTATATTATGCCAGCTATAGCTACCATTTTAAATGACAGGTTCTACAACTTAAACCGTACAAGGCGCGTATTGTTTTGATTGGATTTCCAACAAATGGTCAGGCTAAGAAACTTCCTATTGCCACATGGGAACGCCTCTAGAGGGACGCCCCGAGAACCTACCCGGCTCTCTACCAACACAAGGCCGGTTTCCTACCTGCCCGGGAGTAATACCTAAAGATATGCCACCCTCGGTCCTTTGGGACCTTTATACGAGAGCTCTCAACACCAACAACATCACATAGTAATAAATATACTACAGTGCCCATATGAGTAAGTATCTGGGCTCCTTACCATGATACTACCCTTTTCCAGAAGGAATGGTCAGGCCCTATGGGAGCTACACCTGAAACCTTGCCGCATCTTTCCTTTTTCGACCATTACCGGTTTGTGAGGCTCGATGAGGTTTCGTCCACAAAGCTACGCTTTACACGAAAGCCATGCTTTGATCACAATGATCATCAACACACAGCAGCACTTAGCATGCCACACTACCAAATTGGGAGTATATCGCTGATAAACTTCAACTACAAAACCTCTGAGCTCGTACGTCTCAGAGAAGAGTGTTAAGCTAAGAGAATAAATTCTTCGCCACCAACAGATATGTATTTGAAAGAAATCTGCTTTATATCTCAAAGTGTAGTGTCAGACATACAACCATACAAGTCTGTCCCGGGTTCGAACAGAATCGAAGGCACTTTCGAAGAAGCCCTTGCAATCCGGGTATTCACAATCTCGATCGGACTTTTCATCACTTAGGAAATATCTATACCGTAGCTACTCAGTGCAAAGACAATCCATAGGTCATCCTATCGTTCTCGCAAATACCCGGTCTTCGCCACCGGTCTTCAAATGTTGTCCATAACGACGTATCATTATTCGGAATGGGTTATATGACACAAAGTCCTCTCCCGGCTAAACCGAATAATGAGCGCAATATTTAAAAATATATGGATAAGGGATTTCAATTAATTCACAACTTTAAAATTCAAAACTTCCTTTCAAATGGTTTAAACCAATTACCATTTCAAATATTTTTTTAAACAAAAAGATTTGTTTCACAAAGATCCATTCACAGATTCCAAAACAATTTCTGTTTCCACTAGATTAATTCATTTAAATCTTTAAATCAAAGATTTATCTCATAGATTTCAAAAATCGTTTCCAAAGATTCATCCATAACCTGGAAAACCATTTTCAATTCAAACATGAAATTCCTTTAATACAACTTGGAAATTTATTTCTTATATGAAAGCTTTTATCATTTGAAAATAAACAGTTTTGTTTCAAAAAATCCGATTTCATTTATACAAGTTAAGAATCTTTGGGTTAATTCAAATTCCCAAAACAACATTTTAAAAATGGGTTAAAGCCCATATAAACTTGTATACCGTTTTTAAATCATAAATACCAAATATAGAATCCAATTTCAAATATGGAAGTCCAATTTAAATCAAATTATTCAAATTTTTAACTAAGTGATTGAGAATAACTTTTGTTTTTGGATTCCTTTTAAAAAGCTTTTTTTATACATAACACAATCCATTTCCAAAACTATTTGAATTTAAAATTCAAATTCAAAACTATTTTAAAAATCTGTGACTTAACCGATTTCCACGTGCAATCCATATTTGTATGTGTATAAGTATGATCCAGGAGTTTTACACAATAGAAGTGCAACATCAATCATCACAGATATATCAATAAATGGTATAACCCATAACGCTTATCTTAATTCATAGATTCATAGGTAAAGTAAATTTATCACAGATAAATAATTTGCATTCATCACAGATCACACCAAACAATTTATAGCACAAAGCATAACATATCAGGGATATCAAACAATTCAACAATCAATAGAATTCAAACATTCATAAGTAAGATTAATTATTCATCTGATTAAGTTTTAATCAGATTTAATCACTTATGATTAAATTATTAATCCTGGTTAATTAATATTAATTAATTACAAACCATTTTGATTCATTATTCTTTAAGCATTGATTATCCTTTAATTAATAATTAATCATTTGATTAATTACCCTTAATTAATTACAATAATTAATTAATCCTTAATTAATAATCATCCCTTAATCATTTTCATTAATTAATTAACCTTTAATTAATTAATTATTCTCAAATTAATTACCATAATTAATCTCATTAATTAATCATTCTTTAAACTAATTAACCTTTAACCACTTAATTAATTCAAAAGTTTAATTATAATGATCTTCTTAATCATCTTTACTTTACTCTGAATAAACTTTAAGTAAAATTTCGTCCTTAAAGTTAAATCAAATACTGATAACCAATTTTACTAAAATAACCTTAATTAAGTATTAATATAAATAAATTTATTAGTATTAAAAATCCTTGTTTTAATTAATCTTGAATAATATTTAACGTCAAGGATGTTTGTTCTTAAGATTCACTTTATCATCATACTTGTTAAAACTTTGAAAAACGATTGGATTTAAAACTTTTTATATAACAAGTTCTTAAAAAAAATAGTAAGCTCGTTTAAATAAACCAAGCCCTTAAGCACAACCCAAACTAACAGACTCGACCCAACATAACGCAACAAAAATCATCCCGAAGCCCAATAAAAATACACCAAAACATCCACTCCCTTCTTCCCCAAAAACTTGGTTCCAGATCCCCTACCCAGAGCACCACATCACCGAACGTCGACATTACGAATCAAGAAACGATCGATCGCGAAACACAACGAGTCCAGCACCGAACCCATATCGTCTCGCACCCATCGCGACGACAAGCATCCGCGGCAACATGCCTGGAGCAACGTGCACTGATACGTGTACACGTGTACGGCCTCAACTCCGGCCATCTCATTGCCGTGACAACTCCTCCCATCTCCACATCATCGCTCGAATCCAACATGATATTCGCCGGAGCAAACTTCACCCTCGATCAAAATTCGATCACCAGCTCGAAGATTTCAAACTGCAAAAACCACACTCCATCATAAAACCACCCACTACTTCCACAACTGACTGTAACCTCGAACACCATCTACCACGATTGAATGCTCACTCATGCCGCTACCCTCGTGCCGATACCCTAGAACTTCGGTCACACTATCATGCCGCAAATCGAACGTGATTTTACCCCAAAACCGCTCACCCTCAAACCCTAAAAACAACACGCATGCACAACCAAAGGCCAAATCGAAAATTCCAACTCGGTTAAACCATTCCCCTCGACCCACTGCTTCTTCCAAAACCGGCCGTAGCCCCTCTCAACGATAAGATCGTCAAGAAATATTTTTTTAACCGAAAATCCATTATTTGAAATTCCTTACACTATATTCTGTTAAAAATTTCAGTTCCACTTCCAAAAATATAAATTTTATGAAAGAAATCAAATTGCATGCTTGAATGTTTGTTTTAATTAAGTTGAATTTCCACAAAAACAGGGTTACCTACTGTAAAAACAAGCCTAATACCACTACATAACATAATTTTCTTTCAAACTATTTTTAACTTATACTACAAACATAAATAACCATTTTCCTAGTTCACAACATCATCATATTCTAGAATAAAAGATATGAAATTTTGAAACAGAAATGAACATGAATGTTCACTGTTTAATAGAGCAGTAACTATCCAGGTTTTGAGATAAGGTTTCTCATTTATCATCACTGAACAAAATCAAGATAGAAGATTGGGTTTATGAAGAAAGTTTGCTCACCTGAAAACAAGATTTGAACAGAGAGAAATCTGTGTTTTGAAAACTGCAGTGGATTTTTTTTGAATCTGTTTTGTTTCCTTTGAATTGAACGGTGTTTTGAATTTGTAGATGATGATGTTCATATTTTCCTTTCCTGGTTTTGCTTTAAAAAATTTCTGAACAAACAGGGCAAGTATGGATGTATAAATAAAGGAAGTGGTTTGGTATAGGGGAAGGTATTATCTAGTTAGGCTTATTTCTTTTATTCTTTGTTTTGATTAAAGATTTTTATCTTTGTTTGGAGGCTGAAATGAAATTTTCATATTTCGGCTGAGATGATGGAAATGAATTCATATGTCCCCTATTTTTGTGACGCCCCACCTCTATACCCACGCTAGCCAAGAACATTACGGTGAATGCTGTCAACTAGCACGGAGAATAAGGCTGTTGAGGAGCGACCATCCGTGTAATTGCTTTGCGCGAGCATTGATATGTCAGATAGTATAACAATCCGACATACCGACACAAACTCAAAGCTACTACACAGTGGCTGTAATATCTTCAGAAACAAATATAGAAATAAACGTAACATAAATCAGTCACAGATAATTCATATCACAAAGGCGGAATAAGATATGAATATTACACATAAAAGTGTACATCAGAGTAGTGGTCAGAAAGATCCACAATAACACAAAATAATAGCAACATGTGCTATACAAAAGAATACATCAATGAGTCAATATCTCAAGAGTATACAACAAAAACTACTAATCTAAGTAGTAAGCAAAAGGTCAGAGTAATGGATCCCTGGAGAGAAGTCAAGTCGAAGCACCTGCAACATCTCGGTCTGACCCGAGTATTATTTATAAGAAAATAATAAACGGATCAGTCTAGCTATAAATATCAGATAACATGATATAGAACGAAAGATATGGCATAGACGTATAATATCCATAATGGCATACTACTATAAGTATGTAAATGATAATCAACAAACGATTAATCAATATCAAAGAATCTTCTCAAAGATTCAAAAAGGATATCATACCCAAAACTTGTATTCATAACAAGTTAATGACACACGAATTCACCAATGCACAAAAATTGATAAATCATATCAATGAAAATCACTAAAATTGGTGAAGCATAAATTCTAGAATTTAACACACGAAATCCAGAAATCATAAAATAAAAGGGGGGAGGCCTATCACACGAACGGGAGCATGAAAACTCACCAACAGCTGTAACACACGAACGAGAAGCTATCTCATGGTAACTATCCATTAATTTGACACACGAATGGTCCGAAGACCTAACACACGAATGGTCCGAAGACCGTGGGTTGCTACCCCACCAATTTGAGTCGAAACTCCACAAAGCGGGGCTTAGTCTCCCTCGCAGACAAAGAGACATCGCACAATTGCTAGTCTAAACCATAAAATGACCATCATTGATCATCAAGAAGTGTCAATTACAATAAGCTAGTAAATATATGAGTTTAGCATCATGTTCCATAACCACTAGTTTAACTTAAATATTTGCGAACAAATTGTAGATCTCCAGAAAATTGTGACAAGAGATTCAATCGAACAAGTCCAAGAATTAACCAACGAAGTAAACGCAAGAGTTTCATACCACTTGTTTTACTAAGTCGTTTAATTAGATTTCTCATACGAGTGAGGTAAAGGTTTGTATATACTAGTAGATTGGAAAACGGTTTAGGAAACGAGCTTTGTAACTGAAAATAGAGTTGAAATCGTTTTGATGAAAAGGGTTTTGATATTTACTACTAGTATAGAAACCTTTATATTTTTAAAGTGACAAATCATCGAAAGGATTGTAGGAACAATCAATCATCAAAATTCACATACGAAGACGTGAATCAAATCCAAAGAAATCGATATTAAATCCATCAAAGTGGATATTTCCAAAAATTCCCAAGAAAATGTCATCAAAGTCGATAATTAAATGATAACAATAAAAGGGAACCAACACAAGTCGATAAAATTGGAATTCGTAAACAAAATAGGCAAGCAGGCAAAACACTGCAGTTTCAGACGTCTGAAACAAATGGTTCAGACGTCTGAATCTGGAAATATAAAGATTTCCAGAACACAATTCAGACGTCTGAATCAAGTGTTTCAGACGTCTGAAATAGGCATATTTTAGCCTATTTTCTTTCTGTTTGAAATAGAACCAATTCAGACGTTTGAAATTCCAGATTCAGACGTCTGAAACTGGAATTCAGAGCATTTTCTGAACCTCGACCAAAAATGGCCAAACGAATATCGGAAACGATCGAACGAGCAAGTGATGACTAAGGATTTGCGCCAAGTGACAACCCAGCCTTAAATGACTCGTCGATACGCCTCAAATATCCATGTCCAAATATCCATAAAAGGATTTTCATAGATTTGATTTCAAAATACCAAAATTGGAATATACACCAATTCAATCAAAACCAAAATCAATTGCACAAGAGTAAGTGTTAGGAATTCATACCTAACAATCGAAGATAATTATAAACTAAGATGTGAGATAAAAATCTCACCTTTTTACAAAATCAAACAAGACACTACAACATATCAGCAATTTTGCAACACCATAGTGCGGCAAATTCGCAACGGACTTAGGCCGTTGCAATATTACAATAGCTTTGATCCGTTGCGAACACTTTGGCAAAGGCTTTGAGCCGTTGCTATATTAGAACGGCTTATAGGGCCATTGCAAACCGTGGTCTATGTACAATAGCACACCCTCAAAACAGCACGCCCCGTACGCACCCTTCAATTTTTTTTAGCTCCCGCTCCGAAGCTAATTTCTTCCCCAACTCCCACAAAACCCTAGATCCACGTTCTTTCCCTTTCTCTTCATCGCTACCTTCCTCCTCCCCAATACTAAACCCTAGCGCTGGAATCAAAGTCGCTTGCTCTTCTCCTCCCTTTACATTCGCTTGCTCTTCACTTTTAAAGACCTCGATTTCGGAAGCTTCAACAACACTTTCTCGATCTCGATTCCTGACGAGTACAGTCTTTTCTTCTCCAATTGCATGCCGGGGTCCACTGTTTCTATGGTTGCGCGCACGGAGTTGCTTAATCTTAATAGCGGCCAAAATAATTGGGTCGTTATCTGCTGTTGTGCGATTCTCTTTCTGCTTGTTTGGTCGGTTAGTATATTGAAGGTGACTTGGAAGATTATTTTTAGGCAATTTTACATAATCGGATAACCAAAAATGATCTCAGTTGCTTCTACCACACGATTTTCTACCACACGATTTGGAACAAGTGTCAAGTATCTCAGTGTGATTCACTTTCTGATTCACTTTCTGATGATGAACTCAATGCAAATAAAAATGAGGAGACACATAGCCAGACACCACAAGAGCGTGTTCGTCTTAGTTGTCTGCGTGTCTTGCATTAGTTGGCATCAAGTACTACATGTGCTGAAGCTATGGCAGCCACTAGTGCTGGGACTCAGGTAGTGAAATTTGAGTGATTAAATAATTTTATATGGTTGTTTTAGTTTTAAGCTTCTTTTTTCACGGTTGAAAACTGTTTATAAGATTTAGTTACTTATTTATTATTATTATTATTATTTGTAAAAGATAAATTCAATTTTAAAACCTTTTATCTTAATATTCAATAGAGTTACCACTATGCATGTGGTCTTTATTGTTTTGAAGATAATTTATTTGTGTGGTCATGTGTGCATGGAACTAGTGTATTGTTTAAGATATTGTCCATAACAGCATATTGGTAAAAGCGGTTCAGAGTGTATAAAGATACAGTGAAGCTAAATCGTCATTTGTAAGTGAGTTTGTTCTTAGCGTTGAGTACGTTGACATATATTAAAATGGCCGTGACCAAGAACTTGAATGGGAAAAATTAATGAATGCTTTCAGAATTGATTCTTTTTGTAGCTTATGTGATATTGCATTTTCCCAAGGTTCTAATCTCTTTCCAGCAGGTTGTACCTTTGCTTATGAAAGCGATTGGGTGGAAAGGTGGTTGTATTCTAGCTTTGGAAACACTAAAACGTGTTGTTGCTGGAAATAGAGCAAGAGATGCATTGGTTGCACAAGGTTTGAAGTAAGTTGATACAAAATTATACTGAATGCACACTTGTAATTGATCATAATTATTATAACTCAGAAATTCCTCAGGTCTTTTACAGGCTCGAACATGAGAAATTGTTCTATAAACTTTACAAAATTTTATTTTCTGACACATGTTGAACATGAGAAATATGAGTTATGTACTGGATGTTTGTTTTCAGTTTATCCTGTACAAGTAGGGAGATCGAATTTCTTATATTTGGATGGTCTGCGTTCATGGTATTACTACTGCCCATGATTTCGACTTTCATAAGTGAATATTTTTTATTTGAATAGGATGGACAAGTGGCGGTTGTTGCAAAAAATTCCGAGATAAATCCTATACCTTCCGATCAAGCCACAAAACAAGCAGGGTAAAATTTTGTCTTCTCGCATTATTATTATATCCATTGTTCAAATTATAATATAATGCATATAGTTTTAATGGTACAATTATTTGTAGTCAAACATCCAATGAAGACCAGTCAAGCATACCAACTGAGAAATCCATCTCAAATATGGAAACAAATTGTGCGGGTAACTGCAATATGGACTCAAGTAAACTTTTAATCAATGTTAATCCTGGGAATTTTGTAGAGTCTCAAAGTTCATCATCTCTAAACCCACCAATAGCGTTAAATAAAAATTCAGATGAAGTGAGAAAAGAGTTGGAATGGTTGGATGATATGGATAGGATTTTGCAGGAGAGAAAAAAGAAAGTACTCTTCTGCTTGCTTATAAAACAAAGTGGTATTAACTGCAAAGAGGTATGTCACTGCACTAAAAGCTTCATTTGTTTTTAAATAAAAAAATAGCGGTTCAGTTATATGTGGTTAATTTTGGATGATGTCGACAAAGTTACCTTGATATCTTGCATGCAGGGTAGTTTCTTGTTTGAGATTATACCGGCGAGATTAATTATTCGTTTAGGAATTAAAAGTATTGAAAATATTAAGTTTTGCTAGTTTAGAAATATATAAACTATATATAAATTATATACTTAACATCTAGTAATATATTGATGATTTACTTATCACAACTTTGGAAATACTGATATGGTTATAGTGTTTTAAAGTTAATAACATTTGTAAGTCTTGGTTGATATTTTGCCAATACCAAATGCCAAGATTAATTACTTGTGTATACGTATAACTCTAGATGTTATATGCAGTAATGAATTTCATATATGCCAACCACAGTGCATATATTATTCAATTGTGATAGCTTGTTCAAACTTCAAAGGTTACGCAAAGAGGATAATTTGAGACATACAAAAATGAAAAATAGGGCGACACCCTTGTTTTCAAACTTAATACATAGAGCGCCCCTTCTCAAAAATACATTTCAAATTACTCCCAAGAATTTGTTTTTGATAATTTTTTTTGCTTTTTTTTCGAAAATTAAATCAGCACTTAATCGGGAGTTAATAACAGCAAAATCATTTTTTTTGGTGTTATTTTGCAAATTCGTGCATTTTTATAGTAAAACGTGCAAATATTAGCAGTTGAAACTGCAAATATTTGTAATTTTCCTGAAAATAATTCATGGGGTGTTTCGTGGAGTCGTGGGAAGGGGCAGAAGTGTGTTTTGAAACTTTAAAAGGGGTGTTTGGCAAAACTTCCCTATACAAAATAAGATTTCTCAAAATGAATTCGCCTATAAAATTTATTTGGACTTAGTGGGCAACTTTATATACGTGTTCTCGCTTTTGATATATCATATTTATCAAATGATTGAAAGAAGCTTCTCGTTACTATAGAAAACCAAACCTGACAAAATTTATTTTGCTTTAGCTTGTTGGGACATCATATTTTACCTTATTATCTTTTATTAAATTGTCTCATATGCTTAATTCTCTTGGTTTAATCATCTTTTCGTCTATTTTTTCTTTCTTATAAAACCAACTTAAAGTTCTATTATATAGTTTTTCATGGAAATTTCAGGTTGAATGTTGATTTTATCATTAAGTTAAATTCGATAACAAGAGTGATACTTAATTTTAAGCAGAGCACTCATGATTTTATTATTAAGCTAAATGTCTACACTATTTTCAGTGAGGTAAAAAATTACATATCTAGAAACATAGTTGAAAATAGATTAATGAATTTGACTTGAAGGATGCAATCAACATTGAACCTAATTTTAAGGATAATATCCGGTGCCTAATTTTTTAAAATGAAACGTAATCAAAACTTAATCAAGTCAGTTGACAATCGACATAAAGTTTTTTTTACCGTAAAGTAACATTTAAGAACTTTGTTTGATCGCGACTTTAAAAATAATAATATTTGATTCAAAACTTGATAGATCCTAAATAACGTGTTTCTAAGTTTGAATTATACCTACAACGCAATTAACATGGTCCAAACAGTACGCATTTGCACCATTCAAGAAGAGTGATGAAGAATGAACAATTAATTCAACCAACATTTAAAACAAAATTGGCTAAATGTTTTAGAACCTTCCTTATACATTTTTGTCGTGCTAAGCGTTGTGGTACACAATGAAACTCGTTTCAAAAAACATAGAATTTATAATTCACTTAATTTCGTAATAAGAAATTATTCATTTTTGAATTTTTATTGGTGGATTTTAACTGGAAATTAATAACAACATATTAACATGTTCTTTTAACAAATATTTAATATCCATTTGGATCTTTTTTCTACATTTTCTCTGAAATGACATAAAATAATTATTAATTGTGTAAATATCTTAATAGAGATCTATTTATTTTAGAGACTTCTAAATTTTGGCGACGATAAATAACAAAGAAGACATAAAAACCACAGAATGATTAATTTGGTTTAAATTATCCATTTATTGAAAATTTTGATATTTCCGTCATCACTGAAAATTGCATCTATGTTCTAAAAAACTCACAAAATATTCAGGTAGGTTATTTTCATTAATAAAAAGCTACTATCCCCCCTCCCTCCCTCCCTTTTTCTTACATTTCTAGTGTGCTTGTAACGACAGAAAGTAGCGAAATTGTGATTATAATTCATAGGATGATAAGTTTAATCATTTCCTAACTAGTGTAAAATACATTTCTTCCGAGTAACATGTTCAATTTGCTAACCATTATCTAAAATAGTACAATAGCCTAAGAGCATCTTTAGTCCAAATAAGAAGTAATATCAATTTACCCCTACCTGTTAAGTTGCAGTTGATAGTGTGAACTCAATACAATATAAAAAATTAGACATGACATAAGAAGTTAAGAACCCACTTCAATGCAAGTGTATTTGAAAAAGCAATTTTACCTATGTGTCCAATTATATTATGAATAGATAAAAATAATATGTTAAAAGTTATCCTATCTCCAAATTGATTTGTTTCATTGAGTAATGCGATGTTCAAAATTGGATATTGCACTTGACAATGTGTAAAATCTGCATCATTTTGACATTTTATTCGATATTTTCATTAGAGATTGGTTGATGATGCATAATTCACTTTACATTGCAATCGTATATGAGTAGGAGATGCTTTAAAGGACCAACATGCAAAATGTGTTGGTTAATATGTAATCATGCTCAAAATTATTAAAAGACATTCCATGATGCATGGTAAGGCACAAGGCATGTTGCAACGTGACGATTGTGCCTTTCTCCATCATGGCGCATTGCATATATGAGAAGATATGCTACATGGTCCACACAGCCAACGTACAATGTAAATGTCACGCCTTTTCAATTTTCAACTATTTTTTTAGTACTTGTTTTTTTTAATGTTTCATAATCCAAAAATGCATAAAGATTAATATTCATCTCATTGATCAGCACTACTATCCCAATGGTTAGGTGTTTTTGGACTTTGGTGCAAGATGTCACATGTTCGAAACTTGCATAGCACGATTCAAACATTTATTGACATGTGGTATGTTGTATGCCATCCAAAACTTATAGTACTAATATGTACTACCATTTAAGTACCCAATTTTTTTTTATAAAAATATTCGTCTCATTAGTGTTTACGAAATCATTTGTTTTTTTTATGTTCTAATGGTTGGTATTTTCCTAAGTTTTATTTGATTGAAGATAAACACGTGTAGGAAACTTACTTTTCATGTAATACTCTCAATGCAAGATGTAATATAACATTGATCATGAATACACAAAGTAATACTGATGATTGAATGTATCATATGTATATTTATTCAGATGTAAAATGATCACTTTATAACTTGCATGGATGTAATCCGAATAAATCGGCATAAGATTTAAATTATAAATTATTGTAGTTTGATGTGATCAAAATATAAATAACTATTAAACTACTATAAATGAAGAAAATGCAATGTAAAATAAAAGTAAGAATGATATGAAACAAAATAAGTATATTAAAATAACACAATACAAGAAAAATTGAAAGAGCTAGTGTTGACAATCATGATTGAGTAGAACCATAAAACTGGGCTCAATGGGTTTAGGTATTGGGGCTGGTTTGGAATCTATGTCTGCAAATTCACTTGCATGGGAAGGATCCATAAACCCAAAAGAGAGCAAAACTAAGAAAATCAAAAGGAAAGTTCTAGGGTAGGCTTATTAATATTAATTATAACAAGGCAGAAAATGAAGAGGCAAATTCTAGCATAAAAGATGGAGAAGGTTGCGTTATTTTTTGAAAATTACTAGAAAAGGGATAAAATGCCAGTATAGATCCAACTTTATAAAATATAAGATAGTATTGGTAATTGAAGCATGAAATTATTTATGTTGTATGATACACTTGAAGTTAAGTTTTTTACTTGTAGATGTATGTTATTTCAATGACGCTTCTTAATATTCTAGAAGTTATTAAACCACATTATTTGTTTAAATAGTGTTTATTTGGTTTGCTATTTCAATGATCCAGACAAAGATAATCTTTTCCAGATTTGATACTTGGAAGCATATAAGCACTAACAGCTTTTAAGTGGTTTGTCTTACAAGGACAATCTTTAAGAGATAGAAGGAAAACCTTACTGGACATAGTTGATGCTTTGGAAGCAAATGAGGAGTCGATTAGAACCGAAAATGAGGTTGAAGTTGCTGTTGCCCAGTCAGTAGGCTATCAAAAGATGTTGATATCTCGCCTCACTTTGAAGCCTGGATGGTATAGAACTATATTCATTTGAGTTGTAGCTGCATGTTTTCAAGACCTAAGAGTTCATGCATTTTATTACATGTTATATATTAATAAACTATAAATTAGTGTCATTTTGCGTAAAGTTTGATTGATTGTAAACCGATTGATCATGCAGATATTAAGCCTTGCCAACTCTGTATGTATACTTGCAAAGATGGAAGATCCTATTAGACATGTTCTTAAACAAATGGAGGTTAGACAAATACATTTTTCAATGAATTTTCTGAATTAGCAAATTTTATGTCACACTTGTATGTTATCACACTATAAATTTATATGCTAGTTGAGAATTATGTGGAATTGCTTACTAGTCAGGGCCTTCTCACAACAGCAATGCACTATCTGAAACTTTTGAATTCAGAAATTTCATCGCATAAACTTGCTATTTTCTGTAATCACGTCAGTATATCAGCAGCAGGTATTTTAAATATGATCTTAAAATATTATGAATTGAAATGTTTAATTTTGTTCATTTGTTTTCAAATGTATAAAACATGATCTTAGAACATTATGTATAGAAATGTTTAATCGAGATTTTGACACACTATACGAAGTTACTCATAGGTGAACCATGATTCAATCTTACGTGTATAATAAGCTTCGGTTTAGAGTGCCCAAAAGCATGGCGCGATCATCTCATTATGTAGAGATTTTTGAATAAACCCAATAACTATAATGACATGTGAGTTATATTTTGTATCGAGGGGCCACTTAATATCAACATACTTTAGCTTTGAGAACAGTGAATTGATTTTTAGTATTTTTGTTCTTTTATATAACCTCCTACTCATACGCATGCATTTAAATGCATGTCGACTGCTATTTCTCAAACTGATATTGCTTGTGATGCAGGTAAAGAAACAGAAAAAACCTATACCAACGATATCAGTTTACAAAAATCTGATTATGTAAACGCTGATTGTGCCAAAAGAGCAACTGCTAATTCACATCTATACTATCAGGTATTTGAGGTACGCTATTTTCCAAACATAGTTGATATGTCATGGTGATACACCACTTTTACATTGCCATCTAATCAAATATGTTATGTTAATACCAAGGAAAGCCACAAGCGAACTACAATAGTTATGTAAGTTATATTAACACTGTAAAATGCCATGTAACCAGTGAATTATGTTATAGGACCAGGTAAATTCATGTGAATACACTAATTTTGAAATAATAGATATGACATAATGATGCAGCACTTTTAAAATGCCATGTAATCAGTGAATTATGTTATAGGACCAGGTAAATTCACATGAGAACTACAATCATTATGGTACCACAGCTTCATATGGACAGTTCCAACATATGCAAAATTCTGTCCAGCAAAGACAGTATCCAAGTTCAACGTCATTTCAGCCTGCAGAATCTGGTTTTGTTATGCCCCAACCTATTTCTTTCAACGTTTAATCATAATTCGGTTCGAGAGAATTATTTGGTTAACTTATGCACGCATCAATTATTAAAGAGTTTGTGATATACTTTACAGTGTTTTATTTCCTTGAAATCTATAGTTAATGCAACTGATGGAGGATTGAATATTTGGGACTGGAGTTTTGTCGAACATTACCTACAGGGAAAATGTACCCTAAGAAGCTACCAAAAGCTCCCAAGGAGATTACAACGATAGCAGCAATGAGCATGACTTTATAGTTTCCATATAGAAAAATACATGGTATGTTGTGTTTATATGCATCTAATATTGCATTTAATCTATTGATATAATTGTATATAACATTATGCATTTGAATGATTTGATTTTTGGTTGATGTTATATTCGCTGATAATTTATGTTTGTTGTATAATTAAATTGTTTATAATTTATCTAATAGAACATTATAATTCAAACATTTGTTATGTTTGGTTTTTGTGTTTAATCTATGAAAAATATTGGGTTTAATAATCTTTCTTTTGTGATACTGTTAAATATGCAAATTTTTGTATTAATTATGATAATGAAATGACTGTTGCTGGTGCAGAGAAAAATTTCGAATATTTTTTTTAAACTAAAATATTAATTAGCAACGGCTTAAAGCCGTTGCTAATATTTAAAACATCAGTTTATACATCTACATTTAGCAACGGCTTTAAGCAGTTGCAAAATAAAATCCGGGACGGCTACAAGCCGTTGCTAAAGTATATTTTGCAACGGCCCTTAGCCGTTGCAAAAATGTATTTCGCAACGGATTTGAGCCGTTGCGAAACTTTTACCACTGCCCATTTCGCAATGGCTCAAAGCCGTTGCGAAATTATTTTGCAACGGCTTAAAGCCGTTGCGAAATGAGGATTCTGGTGTAGTGAGAAGAAGCTTGAAAGCAAATGGAGAATCAACCTCTCTTCAACACAACCCAAATGAGCTTGAATCTATGCTCAAAACAAGAACATTCCCAAAATTAGGTTTAGGAATTTCTGAAATTGGTAAGAGAATAAGTTGGAGAAGAAGAAGAGAATGCTTACCAATGGGTTCTCTTGAATTTGGAGCTAGGAATTTGAGGTTGCAAGAGGAACTAGGGTTTTGGAGTTTTAATTTCCAATCTCTCCCACCATTATTGCCTTAGAACTGAAAAGAGGAAGAAGTGAGGGTGAATGGGGAAGAGTGGTTCAGTTTTGAGTATAAGTTGGCTAGTGGGCTGAACCCAAACTCAAACCCAAAGTGAAAAAGGTCAAATTTTTGACTAACTCCAAATATATCAAAGTTTATACTCAAAAAGGTCGCAAACGACATTTTGAACTCAATGGAGGTGGTCTCGAGTCCTAATTCGGTTGTTTGCAAAAAGTAGCTTTTCGGACTAAAATCCGACTAACGATAAAATATTTAAATATAAAATCGATAAATATGCGGGTTGTTACAGACTCCCCTCCTTAAAGAAATTGCGTCCTCGCAATATTTAAGAAGAAGATATGTAGTAACAACCAAAAAAGCATATTCAACACACACAAAATTTGAAATAAGAAGTTCACCTCAAAGAGCACGAGAAAGTAAGTCCGGATGTGTTCGCTCGATGTACTCTCTAGATTCCCAAGAACAATCCTTAGGATTTGAAGACCATTGAACTTTAACAAGCGGAACATCTTTATTTCGAAGTCGTTTGACCTCCGAAGCAATGATACGAATATGATGTTGCTCATAAGTTAAATTAGGCGAAACTTCGATCTCTTCCAAAACATCGGGCTCAAGAATAGAATCGGAATCTCGAAGACATTTCCGAAGTTGAGAAACGTGAAACACGTCATGGATAGCAGAAAACTGAGCCGGTAATAAAAGGCGGTAAGCCATGGAACCAATACGTTCAGTGATAGGAAATGACCCAATATATCGAGGCGCCAATTTTCCCGATCGACTGAAACGTACAACACCTTTCATCGGTGAAACACGAATAAAAACAGAGTCTACAACAGAAAATTTTAATTTCCTTCTCCGGTTATCGGCATAGGATCTTTGTCTACTCTGGGCTTCTTTCATCCTATGACGAATAAGATCAATCTTTTCTGTGGAATCACGAATAAAATCGGGACCTAAAACCAGCTTCTCACCGGTCTCAAGCCAACAAGAAGGAGATCGGCATGGCCTTCCGTAGAGTGCCTCAAAAGGTGCCATACCAATACTAGATTGGAAGCTATTATTATAGGAGAATTCAACAAGGGATATATGATCTTCCCAACTTCCCCCAAAATCAAGCACACAAGCACGAAGAAAATCTTCAAGTGTTTGATTCACACGCTCGGTTTGTCCATCGGACTGAGGATGATAAGCGGTGCTAAAATTGAGCTTCGTTCCCAAAGCTTTTTGAAGACTCTTCCAAAACCCACTAGTAAACAATGGATCACGATCACTAACAATAGAAGTAGGAACCCCATGTAATTTAACAATCTCTTTAACAAAGAGCTTGGCCAAAAGAGGAACGGTTCGGTTAGACCGAACGGGAATAAAATGGGCGGATTTAGTAAGTCTATCAACAATTACCCATAAGCTATCATGACCCGAACGAGAACGGGGAAGGCCATCTATAAAATCCATGGAAATTTGGTCCCACTTCCAAATTGAAATTTCTAAAGGTTGCAATAACCCACCTGGCCTTTGATGTTCGGCTTTAACAAGCTGGCAAGTCATGCAACACTTAACAAAGTTAGCAATATCAAATTTCATTCCCTCCCAATAATATAGTCGTTTCATATCCGCGTACATTTTACTACTACCGGGATGAATGGTGAATTTAGAACGATGAGAATCTTCTAAAATATCCTTAGAAGATCAATAATATTTGGTATGATAAGTCTACCAAATTTTCGAATGCTGCCACGAGAATCGATATCAAATTCTCTCAATCCTTCAATATCACCTCTATTCTTAATATTTTGGCCAAGAAGAGCCAAGTCGGGATCTAGCCTTTGAGCTTCAAGAATGCGGTCTAAAAGAGAAGGATGAGCCTCAAGGCTACATAAATCAAATGATGAGCATAAATCGGATACGCGGTCTCGAATCTCGCAAATGGATAAGATCTCGAGATCATTCCATTCAGATATCATCATAAAAATAACCGCTTGTTGCTTTCGACTAAGTGCATCCGCAACGCGATTCCCCTTTCCGGGAGTATAAAGGATATCAAGATCATATGGTGCAAGAAATTCGAGCCAACGCTGTTGACGCAAATTAAGTTCCTTTTGAGAGAATAAATACTTCAAGGACTTATGATCGGTATAAAGAACAAATTTCTCTCCTAAAAGATAATGACGCCAAATCTGAAGAGCAAAAACAATAGCTGCGAGTTCTAAATCATGTGTGGCATATCTAGTCTCGGCCGGTTTTAATTGCCTTGAAGCATAAGCAATAACGCGTTCTTTTTGCATAAGAACGGCACCCAGACCAACGCGGCTAGCATCAGTACAAACAACGAAATCTTGATTCCCCTCGGGAATAACAAGAATAGGAGCATCAGAAAGAAGTTCCTTTAGTTTCTGAAAAGAAGTTTCACATTTGTCCGACCAAATGTATTTAACACCTTTCTTCGTTATGCTAGTGAGAGGCACGACAATCTTAGAAAAGTCTTTGATAAAACGGCGGTAATAACCCGCCAATTCAAGAAAACTACGAATCTCCGTCACACTCTCCGGTCTCTTCCAATCTTGAATCGCTTCAATCTTTGAAGGATCCACGGAAATTCCGGATTCGGAAATAATATGACCGAGAAACTTCACACGAGATTGCCAAAAATGGCATTTAGAAAATTTTGCTTTCAGTTGATTACTCCTAAGAGTTTCCAACACAATCCGAATATGCTTCTCATGTTCCTCTTCGGTTTTTGAATACACAAGAATATCATCAATAAAGATGAGAACAAACCGGTCGAGGAAGTCCTTGAAAACTCTATTCATAAGGTCAACGAAATAAGCCGGGGCATTTGTTAACCCAAATGGCATAACAAGCCATTCGTAAGATCCATAACGAGTACGGAACGATGTCAAAGGAATGCTATCCTCTGCAATACGAAGCTGATGAAATCTAGTAGCTAAGTCTAATTGTGAAAAGACTTTAGCACCACTAAGCTGATCGAATAGATCATCAATCCGAGGTAAAGGATATTTATTTTTGATAGTAAGATCATTAAGCTTGCGGTAGTCAACGCAAAGCCTAAGTGTTCCATCGGATTTCTTCACAAAAATAGCTGAAGCACCCCAACGCGAGGAACTAGAGCGAATAAATTGCTTCGTCTCCAATTCAGATAATTGTTTACGCATCTCCTCGTTTTCTTTACTGGACATACGATAAGGAGGACGAGTAATAGGTTGAGCTCCAGGAATAAGATTAATTTTGAACTCAATTGCTCGCTTAGGTGGTAATCCCAAAACGGGCTCGAATATGTCGAAAAATTCACGAACGACGTGAATAAGAGAAATTATATCACCCTCATCATCATCATCATCATCACGAGGATTTAAAGAATATAAAGATGCAACCAAGCTGGAATCCGAGTCTTTGAGAATAATAGAAAGCTGCTTAACAGATAGAGGATGTCGAAGATGAATAGTCCGCTCAGGACATAGGATATGGGCTTCATAACGGTTAAGCCAATCCATTCCCAAAATCATTCCAAAGCCTAAGTAGCGAATAACATGCGAATCGGTTAGGAAAGAAAAATCACATAAAATAATCTCCACATCTTTACAAAGCAAACTAATCGTTGCAGATCCACCAACCGGATTCGAAATTCTCAAAGAAGTCATTAAACATAAAACATCCAAAGAAAAAGTGTCAACAAGTTCCTTTGAAATGAAAGAATGGGATGCACCCGTATCAAAGAGAACTCTAATAGGTTGATCATGAAATAAAATAATTCCATCAAGAATGGAATGAGAAATACCTTGGCCACGAGATGTGTTGCCAGGGGCTTGAGCAACATTTAACTTTCCCTCCTTCTTGCCTTCAAGTTTAAGGCATTGATGAATAAAATGATCCGGACTTTTACAATAGCGACAAGATCGAGGCTTTGAACACTTGTTCGCAAAATGGTCCCTAGAACCACAGTTGTAGCATTTCCCTTCACTAAAGGAAAAAGTCTTAGCAGTAGGAATTGCTTGTTTCCCCTTTTTATTGGGATAAGGACCTTTAAATTTGTTAGGCCTCTTTTTGTTGTTGAAGCTAGGTTTGGAAGCTACTACTTCAACATCACTCCCCCTATCTGCCTCTTCAAGACGAAGAGCGATATCTACAAGTTGGTCAAAGGGAACTTCTAATTTTAGAAGTAATGGCTTCTTGAGATTCTTATTTAAGCCATAGACGAACCTCTGGTTCTTCTTCAGTGGGGTGTTGATGTATTCAAGCCCATATTTGGAAAGCGACTCAAAGGGCGCGACATAATCGGTCACAGAGGATTCACCTTGAACAAGGTCAATGAAACGACGAGCCATCGTCGCTTTCTCAGCTTCTGGAACGAATTTTAATTCGAAGCGTTCTCGGAATTGCTCCCAGGTGAGATCCGCTTCATTAATCTCAGAAATAAGAATTTCGTACCAGTCCAATGCTCTCTCTTGGAGCATACTGGAGGCCACCTGAACTCGGTGAAGATCGATAAGATTCATGCGCGAAAAGATGCGATCGCATGTTCTAAGCCAAGCTTGGACTTCAATAATAGTTTCGAAACCTTTAAAGGGCTTCCCACCCAAATTAGTGTAATCGCTGCACAAGCGTGCAAATCCCGACTTTGGGTGAGTAGGTTCCGGGTTAGCTCCAGCTGCTTGAGCATTAGTTACCAAATCAAGAAGCTGTTGAGCAGTCATAAAAACTCCAACCTGGGGTGGAGTACTAGATGGCACGGCTCTGGGGCGGTCTGGTCTAGACATTTCTCTTCCTTTTGAAAGAAAGAAAGAAAGAAGAAGAAGAAAAAGGTTATTCACCAAACAATTATCAAGAAATCTTGATAAATAAAACAAGGAATCATAAAAGAAAATAGGATAGAAAGGTACGAAGACTCGAATTAATCCTAAGGTATAACTCCTAAGATGGACTTAGGACGATGATCCTTGTTAAGTTATTCTACATTGTTCCAAAGTTTGGCTCTGATACCAAGCTGTGACGCCCTACCTCTATACCCACGCTAGCCAAGAACATTACGGTGAATGCTGTCAACTAGCATGGAGAATAAGGCTGTTGAGGAACGACCATCCGTGTAATTGCTTTGCGCGAGCATTGATATGTCAGATAGTATAACAATCCGACATACCGACACAAACTCAAAGCTACTACACAGTGGCTGTAATATCTTCAGAAACAAATATAGAAATAAACATAACATAAATCAGTCACAGATAATTCATATCACAAAGGCGGAATAAGATATGAATATTACACATAAAAGTGTACATCAGAGTAGTGGTCAGAAAGATCCACAATAACACAAAATAATAGCAACATGTGCTATACAAAAGAATACATCAATGAGTCAATATCTCAAGAGTATACAACAAAAACTACTAATCTAAGTAGTAAGCAAAAGGTCAGAGTAATGGATCCCTGGAGAGAAGTCAAGTCGAAGCACCTGCAACATCTCGGTCTGACCCGAGTATTATTTATAAGAAAATAATAAACGGATCAGTCTAGCTATAAATATCAGATAACATGATATAGAACGAAAGATATGGCATAGACGTATAATATCCATAATGGCATACTACTATAAGTATGTAAATGATAATCAACAAACGATTAATCAATATCAAAGAATCTACTCAAAGATCCAAGAAGGGTATCATACCCAAAACTTGTATTCATAACAAGTTAATGACACACGAATTCACCAATGCACAAAAATTGATAAATCATATCAATGAAAATCACTAAAATTGGTGAAGCATAAATTCTAGAATTCAACACACGAAATCCAGAAATCATAAAATAAAAAGGGGGGAGGCCTATCACACGAACGGGAGCATGAAAACTCACCAACAGCTGTAACACACGAACGAGAAGCTATCTCATGGTAACTAGCCATTAATTTGACACACGAATGGTCCGAAGACCTGACACACGAATGGTCCGAAGACCGTGGGTTGCTACCCCACCAATTTGAGTCGAAACTCCACAAAGCGGGGCTTAGTCTCCCTCGCAGACAAAGAGACATCGCACAATTGCTAGTCTAAACCATAAAATGACCATCATTGATCGTCAAGAAGTGTCAATTACAATAAGCTAGTAAATATACGAGTTTAGCATCATGTCCCATAACCACTAGTTTAACTTAAATATTTGCGAACAAATTGTAGATCTCCACTAGAAAATTGTCACAAGAGATTCAATCGAACAAGTCCAAGAATTAACCAACGAAGTAAACGCAAGAGTTTCATACCACTTGTTTTACTAAGTCGTTTAATTAGATTTCTCATACGAGTGAGGTAAAGGTTTGTATATACTAGTAGATTGGAAAACGTTAGGAAACGAGCTTTGTAACTGAAAATAGAGTTGAAATCGTTTTGATGAAAAGGGTTTTGATATTTACTACTAGTATAGAAACCTTTATATTTTTAAAGTGACAAATCATCGAAAGGATTGTAGGAACAATCAATCATCAAAATTCACATACGAAGACGTGAATCAAATCCAAAGAAATCGATATTAAATCCATCAAAGTGGATATTTCCAAAAATTCCCAAGAAAATGTCATCAAAGTCGATAATTAAATGATAACAATAGAAGGAAACCAACACAAGTCGATAAAATTGGAATTCGTAAACAAAATAGGCAAGCAGGCAAAACACTGCAGTTTCAGACGTCTGAAACAAGTGGTTCAGACGTCTGAATCTGGAAATATAAAGATTTCCAGAACACAATTCAGACGTCTGAATCAAGTATTTCAGACGTCTGAAATAGGCATATTTTAGCCTATTTTCTTTCTATTTGAAATAGAACCAATTCAGACGTCTGAAATTCCAGATTCAGACGTCTGAAACTGGAATTCAGAGCATTTTCTGAACCTCGACCAAAAATGGCCAAACGAATATCGAAAACGATCGAACGAGCAAGTGACGACTAATGATTTGCGCCAAGTGACAACCCAGCCTTAAACGACTCGTCGATACGCCTCAAATATCCATGTCCAAATATCCATAAAAGGATTTTCATAGATTTTGATTTCAAAATACCAAAATTGGAATATGCACCAAATCAATCCAAACCAAAATCAATTGCACAAGAGTAAGTGTTAGGAATTCATACCTAACAATCGAAGATAATTATAAACTAAGACGTGAGATAAAAATCTCACCTTTTTACAAAATCAAACAAGAAGAAGCTTGAAAGCAAATGGAGAATCAACCTCTCTTCAACACAACCCAAATGAGCTTGAATCTATGCTCAAAACAAGAACATTCCCAAAATTAGGTTTAGAAATTTCTGAAATTGGTAAGAGAATAAGTTGGAGAAGAAGAAGAGAATGCTTACCAATGGGTTCTCTTGAATTTGGAGCTAGGAATTTGAGGTTGCAAGAGGAACTAGGGTTTTGGAGTTTTAATTTCCAATCTCTCCCACCATTATTGCCTTAGAACTGAAAAGAGGAAGAAGTGAGGGTGAATGGGGAAGAGTGGTTCGGTTTTGAGTATAAGTTGGCTAGCGGGCTGAACCCAAACTCAAACCCAAAGTGAAAAAGGTCAAATTTTTGACTAACTCCAAATATATCAAAGTTTATACTCAAAAAGGTCGCAAACGGCATTTTGAACTCAATGGAGGTGGTCTCGAGTCCTAATTCGGTTGTTTGTAAAAAGTAGCTTTTCGGACTAAAATCCAACTAACGATAAAATATTTAAATATAAAATCGATAAATATGCGGGTTGTTACAATTTTTTTACAACTTATGCTATTTGTTTTGTTTTCTAAATATTTTCTTTTGTTTCATTATCTTCTTTCGTAAGTTTTTGTGTTTTATTATTCACATACAAATTTGTATGTATTTTATTTTTGTTTCTTCTGTTTACTTTGTACATATTTGTTTGTTTCTTTTCTTTGCCTTTGTGCTTCATATGTTTACTTAAGTATTTATATTTTATTTTTACTAAAATAATCCCATATATCCATATGAGTTACCCTATATCTTTATTATTAGCGTAATTCTTGACTTTTATTTCTATTTATAGTTTGATTTTCAAACATTACATTTATAACATATATTTTATTTTATACTTTACATTAAATATTGATAAGATAAATTTTTATTTTATACTTTTTATAACCTTTTAAAGAAAATGAATTAAAATACAATTTATAAATAATCATACATATTATTTTTTCCCAAAGTATAATCTTCAAATCCAATTTATTTTGAATACATTTTGAATTTCCAAATCAAAATATTATTTATATCCAATTCAATTGAAAATATTTATTTTGAGTTTCAAATCCAAATCTTAAAATAAATAAGTATATATCTCTTATTAAATTTGAAAAATCCAAATAAAACCACAATTTAACCCAAAAATTTAATTTAATTACAAATTCGAATTCGTCTTTAAACCGGGATCGTTACACTTTTTGTAGTGAAAACCTTGCTTTGCGGAAGATTTTTCCAATATATCTTTTATCATCCATATCACAAAGAGATAAATTTGGGTAGAAATAAACGAACATGAAATCAGAAATCAATCCATAAGAGATTCCACCCAACCACCCTCTTTATTGATTCACCAAAATTTGTTTACAATTAATCAAAAAAAATAAAAGTAAACAAAATACAAAATGAACCGATAATCAAATTGAGAAAGTGAATCTCGATCTCTGTGGCTAAAATTATTGGAGGAGTAGAACAAAGATGGAAGAAAAGAGAATTAGCAAATAGATTTCCACACTTATTACACTCTCTCTTCTAGTCTCTATTTATAACATGAATTACTTAATGCCCAAGTAAATATTAGATGGAAAAAAATAAATCGATTGGCCAATTAGAGAGAGAAATAAACATAATCAAATATGCCTATTAATTAGGGAAAATAAAATCTTCTCTTTCTTTCTTTTGCATATTTATTTCCTTCTATTTATGATTTCGTATCACCAAAATTTAACACTCCACCTTGATGCGAAATCACATATATCCAACATATCAAGCATGCCATCTCTAGATCTATCACAACTCCTTATATCTCAATCATACCAAATTACAAACCTCTATCACCGTCTATAAGTGATGCATCTCCTGTTATGAGGTGCACACACCTATCGGTCTCAAAAGCATTTGCAATACCACAAAGACCTCCATACAGTCTTTGTGGATTTTCCTACTCGACACCCTTCAACCACTCGATCTGAGCTCATTTCATGATCATTATCTATACCTTGAGCATCATCAACATGAAGACCCCTATATAAATTATGATCCTCAACACGATCATCATGAGTAGTGAACACATTAGCTTCTCCACCTGACTGTGGATTAGGCTCTTCAACTGACACTCGCTTCCCATAGTCGACTACATGACCAACCAAGCTATAAAGGTTTCCTTCTTTCAATACTCCTCTCATCCCTATAAGACCACCATTCTTCACTCTCAAAACTACACCTTGAGTCTCATAAGTGCAACCAGGACGATTCAACTGACCGAGAGAAATAAGATTATGTGAATTAGATGGAACATGCCTCACGCTCGAGACTTCTCTAATCACACCATCGCGCATATGAAATCCGATAGATCCAATAATACAAATGGGTAGCTCTTCTCCATTGGTTGTCCTGATCATACCAACACTCTTCTCATAAGAAGAGAAATAATTCACATCTCTAAAATGTGAAAACTGGCTCTCGAATTCATTTTCCAAGGCCTCTCTTCACCAATGAAGACATCATAAGAAGTATCCCTATCGCTATCTTCATCTATGCCCGCTCGTGTATCACTATCATTATCACTATGTATAATCTTCCTTTGATCCCTTTTACACGCTTCACGCCTATTGCGCATATAACCCTTTTTATGACAATAATACAAATGATACCTTTTGACATACCTTTACCATTAGCGACTTTCTTCTTCGAGCTTGTATTCTTCTTCGAGTCCTTTGCTACCATAGCCTCGTCTTGAACTAATTTAACACATGACCTTTTCCTTCTATGCTTCTCATTCGAAAGACTATTTCGAATAGTTTCCAGTGAGATAATTCCATTAGCATTGGAATTACTCAATGAACAACCAAAGTTTTTAAACTTTCTGAAAGCGAATTCATCAATAAAAAAGCATGTAACTCATCATCAAATTTGACATTCATATTTGCCAATTTATTTATTACATCTTGAAATTCGTTCAAATGCTCTGTAATAGACTTCTCTTAATCTAATCTCAGTTGAACCAACTTTCGAACAAGAAAAGCCTTACTTGTAGCATTCTTCGATTCGTACAAAGATACCAACTTGTCCCATAAAACCTTCACGAATTCACAACTAGCCACATGATGGAAGACCGAATCATCAAGATACTAACGAATCGACGCAATTGCCTTCTTATCCATCTTCTTCCATTTTCCCATCAGAGGGCTTATTCCCATCTCCATCAATCGAACCATAAAGATAATTGAGGTACAAAACATCTTCCATCCTAGGCTTCCAAATATCTCAAATTTTCCATCCAAAACAGCCATCTTTGAAAAAGAAATCACATCCGACATCTCAATAATATTTCAAATCCAAAATTACTCTAAGCTTTGCGATGACTTGGCTTTGACACTAATTTGTAGTGAAAACTTTGCTTTGCGGAAGCTTTCCCCAACATATATTTTATTATCCAAATCACAAAGAGATAAATTAGGATAGAAAATAAACGTACATAAAACCAAAAATCAATACACAAGAGATTCCCCCCAACCGCCCTCTTTATTGATTCGCCAAAATTTGTTTACAATTAATCGAACAAAATAAAAGTAAACAAAATACAAATTAAACCAATAATCAAATTGAGAAAGGGAGTCTTGATATCTATGGCTAAAATTGTTGGAGGAGAAGAATAAAGATGGAAGAAGAGTGAATTAGCAAATATATTTTCATAATTTTTACACTCTCTCTTCTAGTCTCTATTTATAAAATCAATTAGTTAATGCCTAAGTCAATATTAGATGGCAAGAAATGAATTGAATAGCCAACTAGAGAGAGAAATAAACATAATCAAATATTCCGATTAATTAGGAAAAGCAAAATATTATCTTTCTTTCTTGTGCATATTTATTTCTTCTATTTGTGATTTTGTATTACCAAAATTTAACACTTTCCTTAGGAAATCAATAGCTGAGTGGATAAATAAGTATGGTATTAAAAAGCACATGAATTAATTAAGATGAATCAATTTTTTAATGGTACTAATAAGTACTTTCTCGGGTGCTTTTAGCATCATACTCTTTTTATATATCAAGTAAAGCATGGAATGATCTATTATTTTGTTTTCAAAAGATACTTTATTTCTCTTTTTGATTGCCTCTTTCACATCTTAACTAATCAGTTCATTATCAGATGAGTTTTTGGGTGATAAATATTGATAAGCATATCTAGATTTCTTTTAGTATGATAGGTACATATTCTACTAATAACAATAACAAGGCATAATGCATATAACGGAACATACCTTTGCATGAGAAATCATTAACCATTTATTTCAATCCAAGAATAATATAAAATTATTAGTATAGGTAGAAAAAATCAAGGACCAATATATGACAATTAAGACAGTTCGGTATGTGAGAAACAAATATCCATAATGACTATTGTTGGACTTCAAGATTTTGATTCATGACATGGAGCTCAAGATAGAAAGTGGATTATCAAATATTCGACAAACATTGTTTATTAGAGTTTAAGTTTGGTTTAGTTTAGTATCTATTACTAAAATCTTTCCTCAAGTAAAACCTATTCATATAAATATTATATACACTGTGCACAACTTAGTCGACTAAACACTACAACTTAGTCTACTAAACTGAACTTAGTCGACTAAGCACTACAACTTAGTCGACTAAACTGACTTAGTCGACTAAAACTCATGGTTAGTCAACTAAATTCTATCATATTCGAACTAATATTTTTCAGTTTCAACTCAGTCGACTAAATGATTATATTCAGTCGACTAAACATGTTCAAACTGCCATATTTTCAATTTTTTTAAAGAGACACTTCTTCTCCTAAAGAGGAATCTCTTTCAGGAAGAGTTGCAATCTTTTTCGATCATTAGAACTCTTTGTCAATTGTTGTAACTCTTCATCCAATATAAATATACGTTTCATTCAAAATCAAAGTACTTAACTTTCCACTCTTTACTCTCTTGAATATTCAGTTGTTTAGAAATTGTGAAATCAAGTTTATAATTCTCTTTCTAAAGCAAATTATACTTCCTTTATCTTCATGGACACACAAATATTCATATCATACTTGAGGAAAAGATTATATGAAAGGTGTACTTCATTTTGACAAATCTGTGTTGTAACAAGAACACACAAAGTCAAGAAAACATTTCATTTGTATAAAAGTCCTGTTCGGTTGCTCATGCGGGAAAATCTTGTTTAGTTGCTCAGGTGGTCAAAGTCTTGTTCGGTTGCTCAGGCGGTGTAAACCTATTCCTTCGGGTTAAGTGAGGGTAGCTAGTTTAAATGCAGAAGGAGTTTGGGACTGGAAGTAGAATGAGAGTTCGAACCAGTATAAAAGTATCTGGTGTCATTTTATTTTAATTCTATTTTTACTTACTTTATATTCTGCACAATTAGTTTAAGATAATATCTGTATTTCTTAAGCACCATTGTCCTAGTGGTTAATTGATTAGACTTTGGTGCAAAAGGTCACAAGTTTGAAACTTGCGTAGCACGATTCGAACATATATTGACATGTGATTTGTGTTATGTTTTCCTAGTGACATGTTGCATCTAAGTACCATTTCAAAAAAAATCCATATTACACGATCATACAGTCACTTTCAACTACATTTACCATAGTAGATAAATATATCTCAACTTGGTTCCCGAAAAGTCCAAAGACTACTCTTGTGAATAAAACTATGTACTAAAATAAATTCGTTGTTATTTGTTGTAGTGTTAGGTTAATTGTTTATTCTAACTTTAATGGATTCTTTACAATTATGATCTTTTGTATAGATGAGTTCACCTTAAAACCAACAAGCGCACCTAAGATTTGGATAATTATTTCTCGTATTTGATTATTGGCTCAAATTGCTTTACAAAGGGAGAATATTTTAACATTTACAAATTAAGCAAGGAACGCAATCAAAGAATGTCAATCCTAAATTCATGTTCAAATTTAAGCTGAGAACTTTAAATTGGAATTTTTCCAAACAATAAGCAATAGCTAATTCAATCAAAGGTTACTACCATACAAGAAGTATAAATAAATACACAAATTTATAACCGAGCTAAGGGTGATTCCAAATCTCGAGAATCATATGACATTGTTATATGATGATTATGTCGCGGTCCAGTTCATAAAAGAACCTTGAGCTCACTAGAAGTCAAACGACATACTCTAAATAGTTTCATATGATAAAGGTTGTTTATCAGCAGTGGAGGAAGTTGATTGACAGAGTAGATAATTAAAACAACATAGCATACCCATTCACTAAGGGACTAACCCAATTCTTTTTGAGATAATCGATCGAAGAAGTTAGAGTAAGGTTCCATAATTGACCTTAAGTGCAAGTAGGAGACTGATAGAGTAAGAGGCAAACCCTAGAGGCAATTATATAATTTGTTACATATATCTACCTCGATAACCAATATTGTTAAAAATAAAATGTGATTTTTCTTTCTTTATGCACTTGATATAATGTATTATATTAATTAATCATTTAATAATAGTGTATTTAATATTAGAAAATCCATAAATGGTATGTTTTGTGATAGTAGTTACAATGCGTTGTAATCATGAATGACTTATCACAATAAAATAAACATATCGTTTTAAATATTTCAAGTCAAGGTGTATCGAGATTGGTTATTGATACATCCTTTGAGACTAGAGTACTTAACGCTCTCCAAATGTTGGTATTGTAATACTTGTGACTATTGAGGGCATCGAGATGTTACATACCGATAGTTATTAGATAACTATAGAATGCCTCATTCGAAAAAAAATTATTGGTTAATATAACCAAGGTCAAAAGGAAAATCTCAAAGTGACGATACTATATTGTTCCCTTAACTTGGGAATAACGTAGTACTTCAATATGGACACTCTACTTTGATTATAGTTAAATCGTAGCATGGCATCTATCGAACAACTACACTTGGATATGAGTTGAATCATTGGAAGTGAAACACTATTTAATAGAGAATTCGTCTCCTTAGTTATATGGAGTTAGTATCACGGTCAACTGTAGTCAACTTAAAATCAAAGTCTCTGGCCAGAGAAATATGGTTAATAATAATTTTTATTGTTGAACCAAGGATTTGTGTTTGGAATTACATAGTTGAATGTGGACAATGTTGTAATTTTGACAAAACCAAATTTCATGTCCTAATGTGATATAGTGTTGACGAAGAGAATTGGTGTAAATAGTCGTTACTACCATGTACCACTTATTAAATAAAATTAGATTTTGCCGATAAATGTGTAAGCGATAAATTCAGCCAACATGTCACATCACTAACTAAGGTGACGTGCGAATATTAATATTCAAATTATTCCATAATTAATTGCTGATAGAATTTACACCTTTGAGTCGCACGACCGAAATTATGAATGCTCCGAATGAACCAAACAATTTAATTAATTTATAATTATTGTAAATTAGGAAAATTAATTAATATTTATGAATTATTAATTATTAAATTTTATTTGATTTATTAAATACCATTAGTATCTTATAAAGTATGTATATAAAATGTTTTTGTTTTAAATTGGATACTTAGATAGTAATACATATTAGTACTACAAGTCTTAGGTTGTGTACAACATACTACATGTCAATATATATTCAAATTATGCTACGTAAGTTCCAAATCTATGACTTCTCACACCAAAGTCGAAGGCCTAACCATTAGGATAATAGATCCACCCTTGATATGACCAGCCAAAATAAGGAGAGAATAAGTATTCAATTTTGAAATGAAGGGGCAAAGAAGAAATTAAAGAAATAAAAAGATACCATATCTTTAATAATCTTAGCTACCTCCTTTATGTCATTCTTTCATTTAGACTTTTTCTGTACCTCTCGTATCACGTCATGGCTGACATATCATGGGGAAAAGGATAAAAGAATTCCAAATTCAAATACCGAATAAAATAAATTCATATCAAATTCAAACTCTTTAAAACTAGTTAAGTAAAATAAATGATTTTAGTTAAAAACCCTTTTTAGATTGGATCTAAAATCACTGTAGACTTCATAGGCCCAATAGATCCAAATAGGAATTTTTTTTTTAATCCACTTGTTTCACCCGCTTTCGATTGGCCTACTTCCAACAATATCAGCTAAAGGCGAAGTTCTCAAAATGTCATTTTTGAAAAAATGTAGTGAAGTTTCTTGGATATGTCATTTTGTAGAATGGATTGTCTATGAATCCATCGAAGATCGAAGCTATTAATAGGTCAAAAAGACCCAAGACCATGACTGAGATTAAAAGCCTATTGCAGTTAGCTCGCTACTAGTGGAGATTTGTTACAGATTTCTCTCGTATAGCAACATCAATGACTAAGGTAACGAGGAATGATGTAAAGCTAGTTTGGACCAATAAATGTTAAGAAGCATTTCAAAAGCTAAAGTATTTATTAACTAATGCACCCGTGTAAGTTGTTTCTAATGGGAATCAAGATTTCATAGTGCATACCGTTAGGCTGTATTGATGTAGAGAGGTACAGTCATTGCCTTTGCTTCTCGATAGCTTCGACCGCATGAAGTTAGATATCTTACACATGATTCGAAGTTGGAGGTGGTGATCTTTGCATTGAAAGTTTGCGGACACTATCTTTTGGAAGAATTATTTGAGCTGTTTACGTATCATAAGTCCTTGAAGTATTTATTCTCTTAGAGTTGAATATGAGACAAAAAAGATAGATGGATTTTTTTAATAGCGTATGACATAAGGATTGAATATACATCATGAAAACGAAATAAAGTTACAGATGCACTTAGTAGAAAACATCATAATGTGGTATTGGCAATGTTGTTTGAATGGAATGATTTAGAGGCATTGGTTTCGTGTGGAGTTAGGATGCGATCGATGGTCGGTTCTAGTCAGAATGTCACAGTGATCTCTTGTTCAAAAGTTCAACCGATATTGATCAAAATAATTGTAGCAGGGCAAAAAGATGATCCAGTATTAGCCGAATGGAATAAGGGACTAGAATTCGGTAGTGAGACTGACGACTTGAAATATATTGTACTTGACTACAGAGGATGGTTGAGAAAGAAGGGACGGTTGTGTGTTCCAAACGTTGATAATCTAATAAGGAAGTTCTTAAAGTGTCATTAATCGAAGTATAATATTCGTCCTAAAGGTACGAAGATGTATCAAGATATGAAGAGGAGTTTATTCTAGAAAGTAATAAAGAGTGATGTAGGCTTATGGGTGAAGCAAAGTATGAATTGCCTATAAGTTAAAGTTGAGCATCAAAAGTCAAGTGGATTAGTTCAACCTTTGAAAGTGCTATAGTGGAAAAGGGATTCTATATCTATGGATTTATCGATGGGTTGCCAAGGTCGAATAAGGGAAATGAAAGCATTTGGGTCGTGATTGACAGAATGACAAAGAGTGCACACTCTATCCATGTTAAATCAACCATGACGACACTTTGTTTGACGAAATTATTCATGAAGAATATAGTGAGATTTTATGGAATAGCCAGTAGCATTGTAGCGATAGAGATCGTTTGTATACTAGTGAGTTCTGGAAGAGCTTACAAAATAAATTGGGTACCAAGCTGAAGACGAATACTGCTTACCATGCATATACTGATGGGAAAATAGAAAGGGTTTACCAAGTACCCAAAGATTTATTAAGAGCTTGTGTATTAGACTTTGATGGATCATGGGAAGACCATTTGCACTTAGTCGAGTTTTCCTGTAACAATAGTTAACAAACTATTATGGGAATGTGTCATTGAATGGAAAATTATATAGGATTTGTTAATTATAGGAATGCATAACCTTTGACCCTAGTGAATAAAAAACTATTCACTTTAACTCATGCATGCTTGATATGATATTGATGTTATGATTATGTTCTAATCATTTTAGTTACAAGATATGTTATGGATGACATTTTGTTCAATAGGGTATTAGTGAGAGGAAACTCGTTCCGCTGAGCGGCGTGGTCTCATTAAGCACCTATATTTTGGTTTGAGATGGAGTAATATTATTCATACCAGAATTTTTTCCTGACTCAAAGTTTTTGATTTTCCCCTAAACTCTTGAGTACTCAATTTGGATCGGGTATGCTGAGAGGATGGTATTTCAGGTTTCGACAAATAAGCTTCCAAATAAGTGCAGGAGACAAGCTACTACCTAGGAGTATATTTCCACCATGCAGTGTTAAATGACTTTCTTTATTTTTGAATGTATGTAATGATAGGTATTATAACCATCTAAGTAATTAAGACTTCGATCGTTCAAGAGGGCATCTTCATTTGTCCCTATCAGAATTATATACGTATTTATTATATTTTATCAGAACAATGGAATCATGGGGTTATGTAATGTAATGAAATTGGATTGTGATGAGTTTTGCAAATTGACAAATAAAATGTTTCGTTAAAATATGTAAAGTCTTGTGCACTTGATGTTAAGGCTAATATAATTGATCTCATTTTATTACTGGAAAATAATGCAAAAGATGACTGCAACATTAGTAGTATCTATTTTTGGGCCTCAAAATTTGGGGAGGGGGGGCTACACCAAAAGTCTTACCTATTAGGAGAATGGTGCATATAAGTTAGAAGTGCAAACCAATGAGTTATTACGTAAAAAACTTACAGAGAGGAGTGCATAAGAATTGAGAGCACATGTAGTATTTTCCACTAAGTTAGGCATTTCTTTAAGGCTATATGTGGATTACTGTGAGATAAATAAAGCGATAAAGAAGAATAAGTGTCATTTGCTATGCATCGATGACTTGTTCGATTAGTTGAGTAGCGCAAAAGTATTTTCTCATTTGGATGTAATGACAGCGTACATTTAATAGAGAGTTGCAAAGAATAGCGTATTAACTCCCATTCATGCAGAGTCAAAATTTATGAATGGTTGGTCATGTTGCTCGGGCTAACCGATCCACCGGCATACTTCATGAACTTGATGAATAGAGGTTTAGAAATTAGCTACATAAATTTTTGATTGTGTTCATCGATGGTATTCTAGCATATTCTCGTATTAAAGAGTAGTATAAAGTGCACTTGAGCGAAGTGATTGAGACACTAAGGAAACATCAGTTATTTGGCCAATCACTTTCGGAGGAAATAAGTGTGATTCTTGGGATAGTTGTTTTCAAATAGGGCTTGCGTACACCATGCGAAGGCAGCAGCTGTCCAAGATTAGGACAAACCAAAGAATGTGATAGATGATAGAAGTTTTCTTGTATTGGTGGGTTATTATAGATGGTTCATTAAAGACTTTTCTAGGATAGTTGCATCATTGACTCATCTTATGAAGAATTCCATACTTTTGCTTGCGATATAAAATGTGAGCCTAATGCATTAAATTAAAGAAGTGTTTGACAAGTGCACCGATATTGGTTTTCCCAAATAGGAATGAGGAGATTACTATGTACTCCAATGCAAGTGGTACGGGACTCGGTGCAGTGTTGATGCAAAATGGAAGAGTTGTTGCTTATGTAGTAACTAAAACTGAATGAGAAGAGATATCCAACACATGATTTAAAGCTAGCGGTGATTGTATTCGCGTTGAATATTTGCGGACATAATTTATTAGGAAAAATGTTTGAGTTATTAACTGGCCATAAGTTGTTAAAGTATCTTTTCTCTCAGATAGATATTAATCTAAGGCAACATAGGTGGTTGCAGTTCTTAGCATCTTATGACTTTAGTATTTCATATACCCTCGGAAAGGGAAATGTGGTTGCAGATGTATTGACTAGGAGACATGCGAATTTGGGTGTGATGTTCCTAGAATGGAAAATTTTGGAATATATAGTCAGATATGACTTCTTATTGAAAGGCGGCCTTAAACTGAGGTGTTAGCAAGCTAGTCAATAAGACCTTCCCTCATAGAAAGAATTGGAGTTAGTCCATAATGATATATGAATAAGCCAAGATCCTTAGTACATTAGAAAAAGGAGTGAAATTTGAAGACTCGAAGAAATATGGAGTTGATTGAGATAGTTGGCTTTATATGAATGGTACGCTATATGGTTTGGTTGTTGATGGGCTTAGGAAAGAGGTATCCAGAGAGGGCCATCATTCGAGATCAACATTCCGTCCCAGAGGGAATAATATGTATAAGGATACGAAAAAAATTGTCTATTAGGAAATGATGAAGAATGATATTGGAATATACAGTGCAAAATGCATGAATTGTCGGCAAGAAAAGTCTAAATAGAAGAAACCAAGTGGATTGTTGCAACCATTGGAAATCCTACAATGGAATTGGAAATAGATATTGATGGGCTTCATTGATTGACTACCAAGGTCGAAGCAAGGGAACGTTAGCATATAGGTTATAGTCGATAGATTTCCTAAGAGTGCACATTTTATATCACTGAGATTCACGTGAATGATGACAAAATTAACAGAGTTGTATTTACTCTAAATTGTTAGATTCCATAGAGTGCTAAAGAATGTGTGTGTGATAGCTCGTCATTCGCCAGTGGATTTTGCAAAAGTTTGCAGACCACATTAGGAAAAAGTTGAACTTGAGTACTATTTATCACCCATATATAAATGATCAAACAGAGAGGGTGAACTCAGTATTAGATGACTTATTGAGACCTTTTATTCTTGACATCAAAGGTTCTTGAGAGAATCAATTACATCAAGCGAAATTCACATATAACAACAACCATCAGTCAAGCATTGGTATGGCACCATTTGAGGCTTTATATGGGTGACTGTGCAATATGCCTTCATGTTGGTGGGAATTGAGCGAACGAATGATATTTGATATTGATATGATAAAGGGTACTTTTATAGAGATAGAGAATACTCGAAAGAAAATAAAGGCATAAGATAAATGAAAGTTATATGAATATGAGACATCAAGATTTAGAGTTTGCAGTTGGTGATTTAGTGTTTGTCAAGATACCTCCATTAAGGAATGTAGTTCGACTTGATAAGAAAGGAAAGTTGGCACTGATATTTGTAGAATCTGTATAACTCTAGGGAGGATTATAAATTTTTCATATAGAGCTAACTTACCATAGAAGAGGTGGGTGTGCACAATTTCTTCCATGTCTCACATTTTAGGAAGTGTGTGCCGACTCAAACATTGTAGTTATCCCAAATCAACTCGAAGATTTTAGAGGTTGACCTGGAAGCATCTAGATCAAGGAGGCATGTCTCTATAGTTGGGTATGATAAGACAACACTGTAATGTTAAATTAGTAAAGGTGCAATTGAGTGATGGTGAAAATGACAACACGTAGGGGACTGAGGAGAGTATTCAAATTTCATATCCACGCCTTTTCTAGGTATGGTTACCCTGTTTAGCTTATTGGTTGCTTGTGTTTAGTTATACTGTTGTGATGAGATGTGGTATATGTTTAGCTTGTATTTGCACTTCATCTATTTTATCATGTATACTTGGTTGTTTAGATGTTCTATTGTGTATATATACATATATGATGGGGTTTCAAGGGAAAATTTCTTAAGGGGTGTTACTACCTACATATTTACTATGAATTTATTTTAAAACAAAATAAATCCATTAATTTATGAAATTCCTATATAGTCTCCTGAATATTCAAAATTGTTATACTTTCTATGCAGGAAAATTTTAATTAGCATACATATGTAAATGACCTTTTTGTGCTAAAGTTTTGTATAAATGTAGATCTTAATATTTTTAACTTCTAAGCAAAGTTGTGTAAATTTTTGAGCCAACAACACTGTTTTGACCATAATTTTTTATAGGAGCTAAACATTTTTATGCTAGATGAAAGATCACATCGATTCCCTCTTCATGGAGTGTTCATAGTAGCAATTTAGCTTAGTGGTTTGGAAATTATGATCATTTTCAGTTTTCAGTCTATTGTAGTCAACATTTGATAGGTTATTAATTATGGATCGTTATCCATTTTGGGATTAGCTACCTTAATCAGGTCTTCCATTAGTCAAAAATCATTTCTTACATTCCTAAAAAATTTCCTAACCCAAGCCACCATTACAACATCCCTAAATCAAAGAAAAACATTGATTTCCGAAGAAAAATTAGTATATCCAAAACTAATTAAAAAAAAGACCTAAATTAATCATCATTAATTTAGGGATGATTTGAGTTATTTTTCGCAAGTCGGAATTTATTTGGGTGATTTGAAGGTTTCTAGAGGATTAAAACTTAGATTTGACGAGTGATTCATAACGCCTTACTAGTATATGTGTATTTTATATTTTAAAATTACTTGTGAGACATTTTAAATTAACACATGCGATTATTATTTTTGTCCATATTTTTAAATACCTTTAAATTGATGTTTTAATGGTTTAATTACAATAGAATATATGTTAGGATCGCATATGATTGTATATATGGTTTAGATATTTGTTGAACTGTTGGAATGACTTAACATGCATGATTTTGTATTGTTATTAAGTTAGTATTATGTGTATATGCTTGAATGATAATTTGGGGTTTTGGAATGCATTTTTAAGTGTTGAAAAACCTTTGCTCAGCATATGGATGTTCAATTTGAAATTAGGAAAATGTGAGAAAAGCATATGGGGAGCGTATAATATAAAGTAGTTCAGAAAATAAAGCTTTGACAAAATTCTAGAAACTTGGATCTAGACCCAAGGCTGATTTAAAAGCAAAGAAGTAGAAGACACATGTCATGTTTAGAACTGGATGAGTCGAGGCCTACTTTGGCCTAGAGACATTAAATCATGGGACAAAAAAAATTGAAAATAACAAAGATTTATTGGACCATGAAAGTGGCCTGGTGTCGACCTGAAAGCTTGCTTCATGTCAGTACTAAAGTCGACATGGGGTTTTCCCTCAAGCATCAAACAGAATTTACCCCGAGCCATGATTTAGGCAGAATGTAGAAAAACTCCGAGTAAGGTCACTAAATTCCAAAACATACTTCAGGTCATTTTTATACTGAACAGAAGTTTCAGAAACTATAACTTCTTCGTGTTAAGTCCAAATTTGACGCGACTTGTAAAACATTAAGTTATTAAATTTAAGGGCAACATCTCTATAAAGATTGGTTACACTGAAGACTTTTATTTTTGGTCCAATAGGTGGTGAGCGAGGGTCATATAAGCATCAGTCACAGATCACCACTGAATAATAATCTCATATACATATACAATTTGTGAGTCTATAAACTAAAACACTAAACTCGCATAATGTACAAGTTTTATAATTCTCTAATCTCAATTATACATTTTATATATAAGTTCCAAATTCCTAAATGGGATAAACTAACGGTCCAAATGTTTATCTCCTTGCTAGCATAACCCTTTAAAGGTCAATTTGTCCTGTAACGTGGAAAGTCTCGGTCTGACCCGAGCAAAATAACACACGTATCAGACTATCTTTAAATATTCAATAGGGTAAGAACAAGATATAACACAAGAACAAACAACATATTAGTAAACACATATGTCCATGAAGTAATGGGCCAGAGGAATTAATTTAACTTAGAGTCATCACAAGGCACATGGTTAATACGTTTAAGTCACAAACACGTATTTGTCACCAAACAAAGAATAACAGAATTAACTTAACATCTATCACAAGACACTGAAACATATACTTATTTAACCAACACAAGACATAAGGAAATATATTTATTTCACAAATACAAAATAGTCATAGAATCCAAATATCCAGAATCTAAGAGATCTTAATCCAAACCGATCATAATGATCGTCCAAAACAATCGCAATGATTGTACTCAAAACCCATGGCAAACAAACAAACAAATTGGTATCACTCAAACCGATCTGATACCAAGGATCGTACTTAGATCGAGAACACATAATCACATAATGATCTCAAGGATAGTCCATACCAATCAAGGTGATCGTAGAAACCATGACTTGATAAATATACAATTATTTAATATTATTATATTATTATGTTCGAAAAGAAATCTAGGAGTAACTTCTTAAGGATCTAGTAGCCACTTGCCGCACACCAAAAGAGAGTAAACTCTAAAGTGCGAAATACTATCACCTTCAGTAATCACTAGAATTTAACCAATATGTCTGATACCGTATGGTGAAATTCAAGTATTTACTAAAAGCTGGTAAATATCATTTATTACGGATACATTGGAAAACCCAAACTATATTCTTTAAAGGATCTAGCAACCACTTGTCGCACGCCAAAATATAATACAACTCTAAAGTGTTAAGTACTTCCCAAATACGATCATAAGAATTTAACCAAGGCATCTCATACTACCCGGTGGAATTCGAGTATTCGCTAATGGGCTAGTAAGTTCCACTCAAACATTCTATTCGATGAGTTATACCATATTCGACAAAGTCTTATTCGAAAGCATTTAAACTAATCGATGACACTAAGTCGATTATTAGTACTCCTCAAGTTATAGAATTAAGGTTTTCAAAACATTTTTCTCTTATGAGTTTATTTTATAATTCCATAAATCCGTTTATTATTTAACTTTATAAAATATTCACAAATTTGCTAAAATATTCTATAACTCTGAATTGTTCCAATTATATACACAAAGTTGTCTCAAATTCCCGTATGGTTGTATTATTCACAAAACTATACTTTAAAACAATATTTAATTACTCTTCTAAGTCCATATTAAAGGATAACCATTTTATTTAAAAATAAATTAAGCTTATAATTTTCAAACTACATTTCAAAATTCCATGGTTCCTGTATTATTCATTTAATAAAATCATATACTTATATTTTCAAATCCATAATCACTTTTATGTAAAAATAGATTAGACTTGTATTTTCAAAGTCATATTTCCAAATCCATAAATATTTTACTAAACATGCTTGATATATCAAATAACTTTCTTTTTTTTTAATATTTATTAACTTAATTTAGAAATAATTCTAAGATTTATATATATATATATATAATTCACTTTTGTAAAATTACTTATATACAAGTTTATCTATTTATTTCACTTAACTCAAATTTATAAGTTAAAGATCTGCAATTTCTACCACATAAATCTCATAATTTTACAAAACTTAAAACATAAAAGTTTTAGATAAAAGTCTTTTCTTTTAAAAAAGAAAAAGATCATCCAGTTTGGATTTATGGTTCAAAAGTTACATACAAAATAATTCTTAGATTTTAAATTAACTGTCGCCGTCGTTTATTCTCGGGGCAGCGATAAAGAAATATGATTTCGACTATTTAAATCTAAAAAATCTTACAGAACTCAAAAAAAAGTTTTAGAACATAGTTCAAAGTTTCCAAAACATCAAGAATTGTCAAATTTCGGTAAGTAACGAAAAGTTACGACCAATTTGATTTCAGGTTTTAACACAACCAATTAAACATGACAGCGCGACCCCATTGGTTTCTAACTCAATTTAACCACTTAGACGGTGGAATTTCGATAAGTGACTAAAAGAGAAGTTGTAATTAGTTGAAAGTAGTTTCTGCAGTAAAAAGATTGAGCTATTTTGAAGTATTCTACCCCATGATATGGTGTTTTACTGTAGCGAATTTCATACAAAATTTCCAGCAAACAACAACACAACAACTACTCAAGTTTACAATCAAATTACAAGCAATTCTAATCAACAAATTATCTAAAACATCATGTACAGCAAGAAAATATAAATTTGCAAGTGATAACTCACCTTTAGTGCTTCATATAACATGCTAATCTCATCCAAAGCCTTGCTACTACCTAGAATTCTCTTTGCTAATCTCAATTTCTCCTAATAACTCAAAACCTAAAATCAATCCAGCGGCACTTCAATCAAAAACAGGATAAAAATCATTCTTTTATGTTTCTAAAAGGTAGATATAGGGTTTAGGATACTTACTTATCATTCTAGAACAAAAGCCATTTGATTTGCATCTCTGATTTAGGATTTAGCTTTGGGCATCATGGAGTAAAAAGTTTTCTGATTTTTGCTTGCAGCTGAAATGAAAATGAACAAAAGAAATAAACGTATAAGTTTATTTCTCACCTAGCTATAAGGGCCTAATGGGTTTGGATATGGATCCTAAGGCAAAGTGTTGCTAATTAATTTCTTAAGACAAGTGTTATTATTTCCTTCTTATTTCATTTACTTATTAATCAACATTTTACAAAATCACAACTTAATTCTCAAATTTAACAAGACAAATTAAAAAGTTTAAAACACTCATTTATAACAATATTAAGATATTATAAAATGGTAAATATCACTTCTAAAATAAAATTATTCTCATTATTTTTAATAATAAATCCCAATGTTGACAATTAACCAAATTTACATCATTCCCAAAGTTACCTTAGGATTTCTTAAGATAAACAAATCAATTATTTATATAAAAAAATAGATTTAGTTTCATTACTAAATTTTACAATCATAATTTTTCAATTTAAACTACAAATCACAATATTAACATTTTACTCTAATAATCAAATTTAATAAAATTGATTTAATAATATTCAATTTAAATTGAAATTCTTTATTTAAGAAATAAAACTTATTCCTCATATAAATCCAACCAAATATTCTCAAAATATGATTAAATTTCACAATTAGATTCGCAAATCATAAATTAAAATTAATCATTCCTAATTAAATTTAATTAATTAGTCAATTTACAACAAAGTTGTTACAGACTTCCTCCTTAAAGAAATTATGTCCCCGTAATTTCCTTAATGAAAGAAATCCATAATATATTCTTTTAAAAACATTTTTTTTGGCTAACAGGGTTTTAATTTCATTTCCAAAATCCCCCAATTAATATCAATCCAAATTATAACACTAAACTCAAAATTTTCATTATCAAAATTTCTCAAAAATATTTTAACGCCTAAAATTTCGCTAAAGTCTCCTTAGCGCGGCAAGCGTTTCGAAAATTTACAATATGGATATAATTACATAATATACTTCTCATCTGAAGAATGAGGCATCCCATAGGGAAAAACATAAAAATACGATATTTAATCCGAGATATATACTTTATATTCAAAATATTAGCGAGACCGCTAATATTCCTTAAGCAAACAATTTATAATCTTTTAAACGATGTCTATTTAACTTCAGATACCTGACTATCAAAAAAATTCACATTAGTATTTAATATCAAATTCATATTACATAGGAGGTAATAACAATTCATAATTACACTTTAGTTAGATTGACACTATAATATTCCATAATGAAAGAAATCTGTACTTAAATTTCAATGTTTTAATTATTACTTATCTAAGGTTTTCCAAATTGTCTTCCATTTAACTTTTAATATAAAAAATTCCAAAATTTTTTAAAATAATTTTTCTTAACTAATCACATTATATAAAATAAAATCAAACCATGAAATTTTAGTGATTTATTTCGTCACTTGGCTTGTAACGTCCCGCCTTTCCGCACGGTTTCAATCGACGATAAACCACACACATCAGACATAAACCATACAGAAGGGCATATTGTTATGGGGTAAATAAGAAAAGTAGAGAAAGAAAAAAAACAACATAGAATCTTGCAGCGGAACGATAAAATATAATAATCAAATAAACAGTTCATGAAGCTGTTTTACAAAACATTTGATTTTCTTTACTTATACAATACAATATCAGAGTCACACATACCAAAGAATATTAATAATGCAGCAGAATTAAATGGTGTAGTGGAATAATATAGTATATTAATAGTATAAATCTTCGTCTTCGTTCTCCAGAATAAAATCTTCAAATCCTGAAACGCTCGGACTGACCCGAGCGAATTAAAAGAACAAAACACTCGAGTCAGAACTAAAATATCTTATGCAAGTTAAATCAACAGGAATAAATATGGGTGGAAGGGCATCGGAGATGTTTACGGGATTTGACATCTCCTATCCAGTGTCTAACGTGAGTGCAGTAACTTAAAAGATGCTCGGGATTCACATCTCCTAAGGATCCGTTAAACTATCTACTACGTAGTAATATACGCTATTATAATAGTGTCTAAAGTAAAGTATAATATACTGAAAATAGCGTTAAGGCTTTACATTTTCCACCTTAACACACTTTTATATTCTCATAGTCTATACAGTACTGTAATCTCCCCTCTACTGGGCGTCGTCAGAGGGCACTCCATAGGTATGGTACAAAACAAAATCGTATAAGGCGCGCTAGGGTAGGTGACACCGCACAACTAGGCAATGCCAGGGTAGATATACTAATTACGCTTTCTGGTCGGTGGTAACGCATAGCCACAGCTACCGCCCACCTCGAGCCACACCCCCAAATCAAAGAAATCAAAAGTGGCCACCGAATAAATCCAAAAGTCAGAGTATAATATCGAAGGGATGTGTCCGATCAAAGGTGCTACCTCATTAACCTATCGATCGCTCTTGTTTTAGCCACCTTATGCCAACTCATGGGAGTTGGGTCCACATATTTACCTCAAAGGAAATGCCGCCACCATCCTACTTCATTCTAGAACCTCCACCGCGTACACGGTTGTTAATGTGGTTTTCGAAGTTGGCAGAGAGTATAACAACATCCGATCCCGGTCTCTTCAACAACCAAACGTTATTATAACACCGCGGTCATTTCAAAATAATTTATACTTCAAAAGCAGGATATAATATTCATTTCAAAACCATATAATTATGATATCATTTTCCCTTTTAAAACCAAATCAATATGATATCATTTTCAAATATATCCTTTTCTAAAATCATAACTTTTCATAGTTATAATATTTCTAAACCAACGCTTGAAATATAGCCTTTCAAACATAAAACTTTGAATTTCATAACTTTGAAATATAACCACACCACTTAAATGGTTAAAGTATAAATTACTTTATATAATAAAATAGTTTCTTCACCTTCACAAATCAATTCCAAATATAGATTTAAATTCCAAATAAACATTTCAATTTCCATATCTTTCAAAGCTTTAAATATTCCACCATTTCAAAACGAATTCTTTGATAATTTGATATATATCAAATTCAATTTCTATTATTTAGATTTGAAATGTTTACTTAAAAAAATCAAATACCATTTAAGTAAAACCTTTAAACTTCAAACAATTGAATATTCTTTCAATTTATTTAGCTTAATATATTCATTTATCTCAACTTTATATTCATTTAAGTCACTTTAAACCAAATCAAGTTATAAGAATCATACCCATTAAAATCTCCATTTTATTTAAATTTCAAATCAAATTTGTTCAAGTACAATTCTTAAAGAATTCAATTTAAACAAATTTCATATTTATCTTCCAACTTAAATTTCATTTAAGTCATTTAAAAACTCTATATATACAATATCTTAAATAGGCACTTAACCATATAATATAAAACAAATCAAACTCCATTATTAAGCTCATTTTTATTAAACAATTTTATATATAGCTTAAATTCAAGAATTTAAATATATATATATATATTACATAAATTATTTATATAACTTCAAAAATTAATACTTAATAAACTGTATATTCATTTCCAAAACCATAGAAATCATTTCAAAATATTTTTATATATAGACCACGGTGTCTATATATAATTTTCTACCCTATAGTCAAGTGATTCGGATATTTATCATTTCAATCCATAATTTAAATATAAAAATATGGTTATATATCATTTCAAACCGCAATCCTGAATGAATATAAAGTGCATACAAATTTGTAGTTTAAAACAAAATAACATACAACATCCATCCATCCAATATCAATCATCAACCATTTGTTACAATCATCATCCAATTTAAACAATAACATCAATTATAGAGCATATAATAAATAACAGGTAATTATTGACAGTTATATTCAATAATAAATTAAATAATCTATCTAACTGGCAGTTTATATGCAATAATAAATTTAATAACCGTTTAATTTAAATAAACGCAATTAACTGAGATGATAATTAAATTATACGGAAAAATCATAAATAGATGCATAATCACGACAAAAATTTAATTTAACAAACATAGGAAATTTTAGAAGTTGTGAGTGGGTTAAAACACTCACCTTTTGAATTTAAACCCAAAAATTGGACAGTCTCAGAATTTATCCAAACCAGCGCTAAAATGTTCAGAATTTTATTATGATCCCAGTGGAGAAAACCGCTCGTGAATCTGAGTCTGTATGCAAAAGTTATGATTATTATAACGGATTGAAATCAAAATTAGAATTAAAAGAAATAAAAGAAAAAAACCAACGCCACGTCACCATCTCCCTTCAACACGCAACACGCACAGTACCAGGTCACGCACGAAAACACTGCCATCTCCACGAATCGCGAGCGCCGCGGCCACTAGGGCCATTTCCATTCTGATCAACGTTCACCGTCGAAACGCCCAAGACCGGCCGCCCCTTGCATGGCCTCGCGCAGGTGCTCCGATCACCATGAACGCCGAGCCGCCGCTAATCTTTTGAAACCCTAATTTGCGATTTGCCGCAAATCTAACCGTCAACTCGCCAAACTAACCACATAGATCGACTCCCCTCAGTCCCCTCTGCAATACCCAGAAAGGATTTGACGATCTGATACCGTTCAACGACGCGCGATGAACGGCCGAGAATGTTTGCTCGATTCCTGGCCACATCGAACCTCGAATTGAAAAACGAATTATATTTCTGACATGCGTTCGTCGAGAGCTTCAAATCCATATGTAATTTGCTATATTTTGTGGAGTTTGAAATTTCAGCTTTGGATTTGATTTGGGATTGCAATGGGGATTAGGGTTTGTCTGCCATTGGAGTGAGGAGGTGAATAGAACATATAGAAATAAGGAACAGAGGCTGCTAGGGTTTATAGCAGAATATATATAGGCATGGTTGACATTTGAATGGATGGATAAGATAGATTTACGCGCTAACGCCAAAGTGGCCCAAAAGCCCGTTTCGACTCCGGAATGAAATTGGGTCAACCGATATATCAAAATAGATGTTTTTAAATATTTTAAATGCAATGGAATAAGTTTCAAGTCCAAATTCCGTCGTATGAAGAAGTTATGCTAAAATCAATATTCTTCAAATTGATTTCAATTGATTTCAATTTCATTTATTTCAAGGCATTTCGAGTCCGTACGATCAAATGACAAGTTCGATCGCTACGAAACTTGAAATCCTACAATAATTCACTGTTACGGATCCGATGAAACTAGTTTCGATGAAATCCGAGTCAGTGGCCAAAATGGCTATTTTTACATTAATTAAATAATTTAATATTAAATTTATTTAAATCAAATTTCAGTTCAATTTTAAATAAATCACAAATTCTCTCAACTCAAATTGCTTGGACATTTGCCATAAATTAAAGCAAATTCTTGACATCAGTTCAAAGTTAATAAATTTACTAATTCAGTGTTTAACTTCAATTTCCATAAATTCAAGTAATTATAGATTTAATTTCAAATAATCCATATTCTTAACCCATCTAGCCATTCACTGATTTCATTTTACGATATAATTATCATGGTTTATACCATAGTGCATTAATATCCTTATTTCATCTTAATTTCAAATAATGTAGTAATAAATCTCATTCACAATAAATTCAACTAATTATAATTTATTTCAAAAAATTAACTTGATTTAACTCCAAATCCTTTTTATCTAATCAATTATTATTCAATAAACCAAGATAACATTTGGTTTACCCTTTATTACATTAGTAAGTTCAAATTTCCATCTTTCCTTTGTATTACCTACCCTATTTCTATTTCCAATTAATATAGAAATAAATTTCATTCACTTACAAATAAATTTATTTATTACAGATTTTATTCCAATTAATTTAAATTGATTTCTATAAATTGATTGTGATTTAATTGCCAAATATATACATTATTCTTATTAAATGTCCTCAATAATTTATTTACTTGGTTTTCGACTTCTATTTCATCAATTATTGCCTTATAAATAAACTTACGCTTCTCTTCAATTTACATTCACCTTTCCGTTATTATATTAATTATCACTAAAGTAACATTTACTTACTTTTATAACTTATTACTTCCCAACACAGGTTAAAATTCCATATATAACACAAATTTTAATTAATTGTCATTAACCCTGTATTATTTCATTAAATAAATTCATATTTACATCCACTTCTGTATATAAATTTGGCAACCAAGTTATAACATTTATACTGTTTCACTTATTGGAATTACATCCAAGTTATTAACAGTTAACTTACATTTTACTGTTGCAATTTATTCTAGTTATTGTTTCCAAACAATTACATACAGTTCCGTGATTTTTCTTAATCACTATTTATTATTATGAATTCATTAATTAATTCACTAATTGCCTTTGTTTTCTTATATTCAATTTATTACCAAATATTTCTATTTACAATCCATTATAACCTAAACAGTCGTTTCAATCAATTTGAATTGCATTAAATTGGTTATTCATCAACTGCCATTAACATTACTACCTTAATTTACATACAGTTACTATTAATCAATATATTATTACATAGGTTAATTAAATTCTTGTTTTTAATTACTTATTTTGAATTTTATATCCAAGTGCAACAATTAACACTATTTCTTTATTCGGATTTCACTTAAATTTTCAACAATTAGGTTTAATAACCATTTCTACAATTCACTATTAACATTTACTTCAATATACATTATAAATTTTTTATTCCTTTCTAATTTAATTTCGAAAATCTAATTAAATTAACCAATTTTATTTATCAAAATTTACGGGTCGTTACACACTCGGCTGCAAAGTTGATTACACAAAATATCAACATTGCCTCGCCATGCATTCTACTTCTCACAACTCATTCAATGGCTTAAATATTTTTTTAAGCTATTTCTAAACTTAAATTTTTTCCGAATTTTCAAATTAATTATTTCTTATATCAAAATTTCACGTTCGATGTTTAGGAACCCCTATCGATAACATGGCATCCCACATTTCGATCAGAATCCTTAAACAACGTCCGGATTAGTCAACACAATAGAAAGTCACCAGTTTAGATGCATTTATTTTATTACCACTAATATCCATGCATTTAATTTTTAACAAATACAACCAAGCAATCTATTCCTAGCGACCAACCAACCAATCAATCAAAACATACATAATGACTAACAGCGGAATAATCCAATATCTGAAATTCCGCCGCGCAACTCTAGTTATTCCTAAATCATTTAAATATTATACGTATTCGTTCAAATTTCCTAAATTTTCTATTAAATGAAAATGGTTCACTTTAATTTAATTCATTCCAGTTTCAATCCCAAAATTTTCTCAACTCTAAAAGCTTTTTTTCATTATTCTCCAAAGGTTTTAATGTCACAAATTCCAGTTAACCAATTAAATTTTATTTTATTTTTTTTGAAAAAACAATTTATGCCCGAAATGATTATCCCAATAATCATTTTATATCCCTATTACTAATTAGATAATAAATACAACTATCTACCACACACTCCACGGGCCAGGACTCTTAGTCATCTAGGTCTCGGATCCGTAATATTATATGATACAATGTCCTGATAAAGCTCTGATACCAACTGTAGCGACCCCACCGCAATACCCATATTAGCAAAGAAGATTACAAATAATGTCGTCTGCTGACATGAAGAATACGGCCTTTTAAGGGCGAACGAATGTAAATATATCTTTATATATACTTACATTGCCACATCACTTATACTTTTTTACTTAATATCTGAAATGAAATTTGACGTGTACAGAACTAATACAATGTAATAGACACACCGATTCCTCAAAATCAGAACAATATATCATATAAGCATTAGTCACAGATCACCGCGGAATAATAACCTCATATACATATACAGTTTGTGAGTTTATAAAATAAAACACTAAACTCACATAATATACAAGTTTTACAATTCTCTAATCTCAATTATACATTTTATATATAAGTTCCAAATTCCTAAATGTGATAAACTAACAGTCCAAATGTTTATCTCCTTGCTAGCATAACCCTTCAAAGGTCAATTTGTCCTATAACCTGGAAAGTCTCGGTCTAGCGCGAGCAATATAACATCCGGATCAGACTATCTCTAAATATTCAATATGGTAAGAACAAGATATAACACAAGAACAAACAACATATAAATAAAACATATGTCCATGAAATAATGGGCCAGGGGAATTAATTTAACTTAGAGTCAGCACAAGGCACATGGTTATACGTTTAAGTCACAAACACATATTAATCACTAAACACAGAATAACAGAATTAACTTAACATCTATAACAAGATACAAGAATATATATTTATTTCACCAACACAAGAAAATATATTTATTTCACGAATACAGAATAGTCATAGAATCCAAATATTCAGAATCCAAGAGATCTTAATCCAAACCGATCATAATGATCTCCAAAACAATCGCAATGATTGCACTCAAAATCCATGGCAAACAAACAAACAAATTGGTATCACTCGAACCGATCTGATACCAAGGATCGTACTCAGACCAGGAACACATAATCACATAATGATCTCAGGGATAGTCCATACCGATCAAGGTGATCGTAGAAACCATGACTCAATAAATCCACATTTATTTAATATTATTATATTATTATGTTCGAAAAGAAATCCAGGAGTAACTTCTTAAGGATCTAGCAGCCACTTGCCACACACCAAAAGAGAGTAAACTATAAAGTGTGAAATACTGTCACCTTCAGTAATCACTAAAATTTAACCAATACGTCTCATACCGTATGGTGAAATTCAAGTATTTACTAAAAGCTAGTAAATATTATTTATTATGGATACCACTAGAAAACCTAAACTATATTCTCTTAAGGATCTAGCAACCACTTGTCGCACACCAGAAGATAATACAACTCTTAAGTGTTAAGTACTTTTCCAAATACGATCATAAGAATTTAACCAAGGCATCTCATACTACCCGGTGAATTCGAGTATTCGCTAATGGGCTAGTAAGTTCCATTCAAATATTCTATTCTATGAGTTATACCATATTCGATGAAGTCTTATTCGAAAGCATTTAAACCAGTCGATGACACTAAGTCGATTATTAGAACTCCTCAAATTATAGAGTTAAGGTTCTTATAACATTTTTCTCTTTAGAGTTTATTATTTAAAACGCTTATTATAATTCCATAAATCCGTTTATTGTTTAACATTATAAAAATATTCACAAATTTGCTAAAATATTCTATAATTCTGAATTGTTCCAAGATTTTACTTATATACAAAAGGCTGTCTCAAATTCCCATATGGTTGTAATATTCACAAAACTATACTTTAAAACAATATTTAATTACTCTTCTAAATCCATATTAAAATATAACCATTTTATTTAAAAATAAATTAACTTTATAATTTTCAAACTACACTTCCAAATTCCATGGATCCTATATTATTTATTTAATAAAATTGGATACTTATATTTTCAAATCCATAATCACTTTTATGTAAAAATAATTTAGGCTCGTATTTCCAAACTCATATTTCCAAATTCATAAATACTTTACTAAACATGGTTGATATATCAAATAAATCTAAAAAACATTTTTAATATTTATTTACTAAATTTAGAAATAATCTAAGATTTATATATATAAATAATTCGCTTTTGTAAAATTACTTATATGCGAAGTTCATCTATTTATTTCACTTAACTCAAATTTAGATCTGCAATTTTGACCATATAAATCTCATAATTTTAAAAACTTAAAATATAAAAGTTTTAGATAAAAGTCTTAGCTTTCAAACAAGAAAAAGATCATCCAATTTGGATTTACGGTTCAAAAGTTATGGCCAAAATACTTCTCATATTTTAAATTAACCGTCGCTGTCTTTATTCTTAGGACAGCGGCAAAGAAATATGATTTCTACTATTTAAATCTCAAAATCATACATAACTCAAAACAAGAAAGTTTTAGAACATAGTTTAAGGTTTCCAAAACATCAAGAATTATCAAATTTCAATAAGCAATGAAAAAGTTAAGACCAATTTAATATCAGGTTTTAACACGGCCAATTAAACATGACGGCGTGACACCGTCAGTTTCTAACTCAATTTAGAGCCCTTAGATAGCAGAATTTTGACAAGTGACTAAAGGAGAAGTTGTAGCTAGTTGAAAATATTTTCTACAGTAAATATATTGATCTATTTTGGAGTGTCTACCACATGATATGGCTGTTTTACTGCAGCGAATTTCATACAAAATTTACAGCAAACAACAATACAACAACTACTCAAGTTTACAATCAAATTGCAAGCAATTCTTTCAAAAAATTATCTAAAATATCATGTACAGAAAGCAAATATTTAGAAATAAATTTGTGAGTGATAACTCACCCTTAGTGTTTTATATAACTTGCTAATCTCATCCAAACCTTGCTATTATGTAGAATTCTCTTTGCTAACCTCAATTTCTTCTAATAATTCAAAACCTAAAATCCAACCAGCGGTACTTCAATCAAAAAGGGATAAAAATCATTTTATGTTTCTAAAAGGTATAAATAGGGTTTAGGACACTTATTTATCATTCTAGAACAAAAGCCTTTGATTTGCATCTCTGATTTGGGGATTTAGCTTTAGGGTTCATGAACTAAAAAGTTTTCTTATTTTTGCTTGCTATTGAAATGAAAATGAACAAAATAAATAAACATATAAGTTTATTTCTCACCTAGCTATAAGGGCCTAATGGGTTTGGATATGAATCCTAAAGCAAAGTGTTGTTAATTTATTTCTTAAGACAAGTGTTGCTATTTCCTTCTTATTTCATTTACTTACACTATAACATTTTACAAAATCACAACTTAATTTCTCAAATTTAACAAGATCAAATAACAAGTTTAAAACACTAATTTATAATAATATTAAGATATTATAAAATGGTAAATATCACTTCAAAAAAAATTATTCTCGTTATTTTTAATAATAAATCCCAATATTGACAACTAACTGAATTTACATCATTTTAAAAGTTACCTTAGGATTTATTAAGATAAACAAATCAATTTTTACAAAAAAATAGGTTTAGTTTCATTACTAAATTTTACAATAATTTTTCAATTTAAACTACAAACCACAATATTAACATTTTACTCTAATTACCAAATTTTATATAACTAATTTAATAATATTCCAATTTAAATTGAAATTTTTTATTTAAGAAATAAAACTTATTACTCAAATAAATCCAACCAAATATTCTCAAAATATGATTTAATTTCACAATTAAATTTCACAAATCATCAATTAAAATTAACCATTCTTTATTTAATTAATTAGTTAGTTTACACCAAGGTTGTTACACATGTCATATTGTCACAGTCCGGTTGTACATGCTAAACACTTGTAGGTTGATGTGTGTAATCTTCAGATGATGGTGCGATGCAAGATTGAGTGGGGATGCTCACTATTGAACAAGTAGGTTGACAGGCTATCTCGACATGTAGGTTAAGCTTGTTTTCTCTCTTTGTAGTTAGTGGGTCATCCATGTCATCGTATATCGAGAGAAGTGTAGGGGTAGGGATGAGTGCAGATTTGGATGCTATGAATGTCTGGTTTAATGTGTGGTATTATTTGGAGTCTTATACCCGATAGTACATATCCTATTGATATGGAGAATTGAACACTTTTCCTTATTGATAGATTAGATATATCGAGTTTATGTGTTAATGCTTTTGTGTGCGAGGGAGTGGTATGGGTGTAGTGCGATAGGCATGTTTCATGGACGTTCTTACAAGGACTGGTATGAGCACTTATACTCATAAACTATACTTTTATATATTGATCTTATATGTTATTTTGGGTATCTAAGCCATTCACTCTAAACTGTTATTTGATTCGAAGTTGTTTTAGTTATACCTTCTCTAATATCTCTCGATTGTTCTCTGTAGGATCTAGATTAACCCTAGAGGGGGGTGAATAGGGTTATAGCAAATTTTCTCGAGTTAAACACAAAAACAAACTGCAGAGAAATAAATATGCTGAAAAGTAAATCACACACAAAATTTACCCAGCTTCGGCAACCCCTGCCTACTGCTGCATTCCCAAATTTCTATTAGGGTTAAACAGTATCCCGCTTACAAACACTCTAACAGACTTGCACACCCTGCTACCTCTTATAGATTTTTGCAAACTCGCACACCCTGCTTACTGAACTAATCCTAACTAGACAATCTGACACTACCTAAAACCTAGATGGTGATTTACCAAGATTTGAACCTTAAAAGAAAAATTAGAACAAACTTAAAAACAGTTTAAAACTAAAACCCTATTTGAAATAAAATAAACTAAAGCCCCTTTTAACAAACAAGACCGGCCCAATTCTTTTGCCCGTTCCTCTTTCTTTTGGCTTGTGAAGAAAATGGCGGCTCTGTTCGATCTGAATTAGGGCTTTGTTCCCTTGCAAAAATTAGGGCTTTCTTCAAATTCGATTCTCTGGTTTGTGTTGCTCTTGCTCGCGGCTTCTCTGATAATCAATTCTCTGGTTGCTTTTGCTTGCGCTCGTTCGCAGCTGCTCCTCTGATCGAGTTCGATAGATTGTGGTATGTAATCTTTTCCTTTTCGCTGCTGGTTTAATTGCTTGCTTGAACTCGATGCCGATGATGAATTTGGGTGTTGGTATTTATATGAATTCCAAGACACTTGAATTTGTTCGTATTCATTTACACTTTCCTAATTCTCGATTGCCTGATGCGCATGGCTTTGATTATGAAACGTTCGATTTTTTCTTGATTGATACGGCAAAAACTTTCCTCTTTTACTTTTTGACTTTTTCAAAGATACGTATTTGATTTTTTTATACTGTGTTGATTTCTGACTTAATTAAAATTCGACTTGCTTAACCCTTGATTGCCACGACTTTGGCCATCTTTGAGTTCATCACGTTGGCTTTCGTTTACATTCTCTGATCTTTGTTACATTGTTTCTCGGCATTGACTTTTGTTCCATGACATTGTACTTGCTGTTCATGGCCATTACATTCTTACTGCCATGTGACACTAGCCGTTCATATTGCATTAACACATATGACCGTTGACACTTTACACATGAATTTCCTTGTTGACTAGTTGGTCCCATTTTTGCTGTGTCATTTCTCTGCCTGCACTTAGTGTTACTCACCATGTTGCATTGTTGTTCACCTCTCTTGTATCATTGGTGTTTCTGTGTTCATGCTTGTGTGCTAGTTGAAATTCTGATGCCTTTGCGTCTCGGCCTTGAGCTCTGTCTTTACTTCTGATCTAATGCATTTATTGTTGGCATATTGGCTTGTTAGTTTTCATGAGTGATCTTGTGAACTGTTTTGATCACTGGGCACTGCTTGAGTTATTTGTATTATTGATTTTTTCAATGGGGTCAGTGGTTTGTACTCTCTGTTTTGATTTGCATGGTATCACTGTATGTAGCTCATTGAAGTGTTGCATTGTTGATGCTCTTTGAGCTGCAGTGTTTCACCATACTTTAGTTCGATTTTGATCTGGTATGTTTGTATGCTTGCCACTGACTTGTGTTCCTTGTTGCACATTCACCTGTTTAATCAAGACTATATATGTGCATACATACATATGTATGTGTGTATGCATATATTCTTGGATTTGTACTAAGCTTGAGTTATTTGAATTTCTGTTGCTCTTTGTAGTTGCACTCTGGTTGTCATGCACTATGATATTTTGTAGCCTGGACTGGTGCACATTGTTTGTTGTGACACTTGTTCTGGTTTGAGCTTTTGTTGTTGCAGTATTCATTTGTGTTGTTGTCTGGACATTTTCCTGAGTCTTGACGTAGCTGGACTTGTTGTTGTATTCATGTACACTACTGTCTTTGGTCATTGATGTTCCTGTTCAAAACTGCTATTACTTGAAACTATTTTGTCAATGTCTATTGTTGCCATATCTTGTCTGGTTCATCTTGATGTTCTGTAGTCATTTATGCATTGATGTTATCCATTGTTGGTTTTTGAAATTTCACTTGAGTTGAATCCAGTTTCGAAACTCGGGTTTGACCTTGTGCTCGTGTTGTGATTTTATTTATTTTGCACGTGAGTTGAACCCGGCTTTTCATTTGGGTTTGACCTGTGCTCACCTGTCCCTGTAGCATTATCAAGTGTATATCGATGTGCACGGCCTTGTGGCATGTACAGTGATACAGTGTGCATGTCACATTGTTCGTGTATGATGAATTCAAATGTAAATGATGACGAACAACCCAATTTAACTGAGGCAAATAAAAAATCCATATTTTATTTTATATTGCAAAAATATTTCTTTTTCAATTTTACTGCGTTAGTGAACATTTTTGCAGATTGCTCAGATGCTGGATTCTAACTAGAATGAAGTTGAAGATAAACTACGAGTGTGAGTGATATGTAGTGAGGAATTCATGTAAATTGAATTGTGATGTAATTAGAATCAAAATTGTATATGTATAGTGAGAGCTTGAATTTGTACTATTCAAAATTGTAATAAATATTTGTTTGAATAAAATTTCTGTTTGAATTCAAATTCTGTGTAATTTATTTTATTCAACAAATATTTAGTTAATCTATGAAAAATAAAATAGTACATTAACAAATACATTTAAATGAACATATATAAGTGTAACAGCCCGCAAATCCGTACCCCTTGAGTCAACACTATTCTACAATACTCAACTCAAGTTGTATAGAAATACGAACCATTTTGGTTAAAGAAAAAGAGGTAGAAGAAGAAAATAGAAAACAATATCAGAATCTAACCATCGCTGCGGACTAAAATATAATAGAAAATAAATGATCTTTACTCAAAATCAAATATATCTGTTTATATATTACATCATCAGAGTACATCGATCAACGGCTCAACAACAACATACAAATGGATACACAACTCAACAGCGGAATATATATAACAAGTATGGATATACGTATCGTCCTCCAGCTCGTCTCCTAAGCTCCACAGCATCACATCCTGTATTCTATAATACTCGGTCTGACCCGAGCATTACAGTTAAATAATACCCGAGTTAGTCTGGAATACCAGCGTGAGAAAATCACACCCAATTGATTATTAAAGTTTCAAAAATTCTTTGAAAACAAAAGCATCTCGTAAGACCACGCCACAAATAAACATGTCGGGTTTTTACCTTACGATAGCTAAAACAATTTTTATACAAATCCTCTGATATTATAATAAGGTCTATATACAAATACTTATAAAATAGAGGAAATTGTTAAATTCATTAAATTCCAGCTACTAGCCACAAAAGTGGGTAATACAAACAAAACTCGTACAAGGGTCGTAGGGAGAATGGATTTCCAACAATGACTAGGCACTGGAGTACCACCTGTCACAGTACGGAGCCTAGATTACCGTACCGAGGATTACTCCCTTCATCCCCTGCAACACAAGGCCGGAACCATTCCTTACTGAACAGTCCCGAACAAGATAAACCCCGTGGTTGGCGCGACCAACCACCCACTAAGCCGAAATAATAAAAGGACATCTAGACAGGGGAAATATCTTGTCCTGCTTGGGCATGACCCACCTAACCTTGCTGCATATCCCCTGATTTTCAGTCATTCCCGGTTGATGAGGCTTGAGGCTAAGCGTTACCTTTAAGAACGTTTCACTTAGAATGCCCATCGCCCTCCTGACGATGTACCGAAAGCATTCGTCCATACAAGTCCGTCCCGGGTTCGAACGGTACCGAAGGCACTATTCCTACTACATCCATTTTGGAAATATCCTCAGGATTAGTAGCGACTAGCCCTTGCACTTCATTGCTCCATCTTCGAATCCAAAATCGTTTACACGAAACGTACAAACCGGATCGAAGTGGTTTTCGAGAAATAAATCTCGATCCCGGTCTCTTCGAAACGATCAACGCATTTGGCCAATATTGATAGTCGGTTATTTAACTATCAATTAATATTCACAAACAATCATCAACCAATAAATAATTTTCCAAATTATTTATTAACCTCAAAATATCTTCACAAGATATATTTCTATTTTCAATCCTTTGAAGACAGTTTCAAAACCATCATTCTTTTCAGAATCAACTTTCCCAAATATTTTATATCTCCTCTGAAATCACCAAGCACAAAAATAGATTTTTAAAATAATTTAAAACAATTTATTTGAATCATTTAAGTTAAAATTACTTTAATAATTTGTTAAAAATACATACTATATGAATGTTTGAAATAAGGTTATAAAACTAGATTTCTACTTTTAAAACAAAATACTAAGTTACTTCTTAATAATTACTGCTAGAATAGATTAAAGAAAATACTTACTTTAAACTTTAAATAATAGAAATAATAAATTTTTCAAAACTTGCTTTCTTTAAAAACAGCTTTACAACATTTAATTTATATTTACAATTTTACCTTTTAAAACATGTACTTGGCCATCCAGAGAAAGTTCCAACTCAATCACTTAAATCAATTTCCCCGAAATTGATTTCCAATTTATTTTATTTGAAGTAAGTTTCTTTAGTTACTCAATTCATTTTCAAAAATTCATTAGTTACAGACTTATTATTATTGTTGTTATTTTCCGTTTGATTTTAAAACTTTTAACTAAAATATACGAATGTCAGGTTTTTTTCCATTTCTTCTTTATTCCTTAAGTTAAATCTTAAATATTAAATAAATGTTTGTTTTTATTAAATAATATCATTGAAGTTTCAAACTTCATTAACCTTCTGCTTATTCAAAAATTCCTTTCCATATACAGAATTTTATTAATTTAAAAGTGATACAAATGAAAGTTAACACATTCTTCCTGCAGTTTCCAAAACGTTAAAAATTATAGGATTTGGATAAGAAACGCAAAAGTTATGCACAAAATACTAGCTCAGGTTTGCATAAAACAACAGGACAGCGAGTTTGCAAGAGGTTTTTCAATATTTTAATCAACGAATTTCAAAAAATGATACAAATAAAAGTTATAGTACTTTCCGTTAGCTTTCTGGAATGACCAATACAATCGAATTTGGATCAACGGTTCAAAAGTTATGATCATTTTACTAAACACATTAAACTTAGCCTGAACTTATGCATTTGCAGGACCGCGACCAACAATTTCAATTTTAGTATAGAAAACATCGAAATCAGGCAAAATGTATAAAGCAAAAGTTTTAGCTTAGTTCCTAAGATTTCCAGAACATTAAAAATTTCCAAATTCCGATAAGAATTGTAAAAGTTATGGATAAAACAATTCTAAGAGTTGAATTTCACAACTTCTGTCATTTTGACTCGGGACAGCGATAAACAATCACAATTTTGACCAAGATAACATCGCAATTTTGGAAAACTCAAAACATAAAAGTTTTAGAACAAAGTCTAAACTTTCTGGAACATCTAAATTTATCAAAATCGGTTGAGGAACGAAGAAATTATGGTCAATTTAGTTTCAGCCTTAAGCACAGAGCTAATATTGGTTCTGCTCTCGGGATTACAGTAGAAAGATTCAATTTTGACATAGCTAACATCCAAATTACAGAAAACACAAACAACAAAGTTGTAGCACATGAAATAAGCTTTTCAGAACATCCAACAAATCGAAATTTCATTAAGAATTGAGAAAGTTATGGTTAAATTACTAAGCTGCGTTTTTGATAGAACCGAGTCATTTTTACTTATAACTATCATTTCTTCAAGAATAACATGAATACTAGAAATTTAAATAGATTTTCTCACCTTAAACTTGTGTATTTAACTTGAATCTTTTTCCCTAGCCTTCTCCAAGCTCTTTCACTTTATCTTACTTTTGTTTTTGCTTTGTGAAAGTATCCAAAAATAAGTGAACATTTTCACCCTTTATATAGTAATTTTCAAGGCTAGTTTGGTAATTTTAGTTTTGGATACTTGTCTTCTTCTCTTTGTACAAGCTTTAGAATGTTGACACATGTCTACTTAGGTGTCTTAAGATGTTTCTACACATGGACACCTAATGGGGTTATGTGTCTACTTAGGTGTCTTAAGAGGTTTCTACACATGGACACATGTCCTTCATTTTTTTTATGCAAGCTTTATTTCATGACACATACCTTATTTAGGAATCATTTAAGGTGTTCTAGAAGTGTACACCTAAGTGATATATGTGTCATAATTCTATTTCATCTTAAGATAGGTGTATGGTCTATATTATGCCACTTGTCTTCACCATGTCATGCCACTTATCCTATACTTATACATACTTATACATTTTGTATTATTATAAATATAAATACAATAGAGATGGTGTATACAAGAAGCTTGACTAATTAAATTATTATCAATTAAATTTTTAGCGTGTTTATATATCGTACACTCACACACTAACTCTGATCACAACGAAATTTGAAATCCGATAATAATTCAATATTACGGACCCAATAGAACTGGTTTCATCGAATTCCGAGAATGTGCCTCGGAAGGTTATTTTTAAATTCAATTTAAACGATTAAATTTCAAAACTGACCACTTCAATGTTAGATTCCATTTTAACACTTTTATTATATTCAATATTATCAATATAAATTTATAAGCTTTCCAATTATATTTTTAACAGGCTTAAAATCTCAGGTTTCATATTTTATCCATTTTAAATTATTTAATTCAACAATCTAATTGTCAAATAAATTATGATATTCGTAATTTAAGTTGAGAATTAACCTTTAAATACTTAAAATCAATTAAATATTCCGATTTTAAATGCTCGAAAATTCCGGGTCGTCACATTCCTCCCCCTTAAAAGAATTTCGTCCCCGAAATTACTAGTTATGAAGAATGGTTCAGTACCCGTTACTATTTTTCCAAACTAAACAGTTTAATAATTTTATTGTTTTTTTATGATTATTGACCTACTATCAAACCTACTGACATCCCAAAACCTTCCATAGTTTGCAAACAATCATGTTTGCCCAAACATTCAAGTTTTAAATTTAAAACCAATTTTGAACTATCAAATTTTTCTCAAAAATTTTCTAACTCTTTAAAGTTCCGAAAAATTTCGCCAGCGTCTCCTTTGCGCGGCTAGCTCGGTACAACTACAAAATGGCTCTACGGCCTTCCAAATCCAAAAGGAAAACAAAAAGCCAAGTGGCTCAATCCAAATCCAAATCCCAATCAAATTTCATACCAAATTTAAATACATACCTTTTGTCGGGCAACTCAAATTTATTTTCTGAAATCAAAATCCAATTTCCTTTTTCCTTTTATACTACCTGCATATCCTGCTTAGTACTAATATCCAACCACAATATTCCCAAAACATTTTATCGGCTCTCACAAAATGTCAATATCTATTCATTCCAGTATTGACTTAAATTACATTGGTAGTATCAATTTCCATTTAAGACTTCGCCATTCTTTCTTAAGTTTAGTATAAGCATTTTATATACTTCTTATATTCATTTCATCTTTCACTTTAGTTTATATCTACTTCTATTCAACTTGATTCTTTCATTTTCATACGAATTCAATTTATCTTTTCACTTCGCATATATAAATTTTATTTGTCATTTATTACTAATTCATGTCATTATTTTAATTAGTTTCATTCACTAACTTATTTCAATTCCTAGTTTAAAATTGTTTTGTCGTTAACAAATTTTCCAAAAATTTTCAAAAATTTTCTAACTCCCAAAATTTCTGAAAATTTTTGGCAGAGTCTCCCTTGTACGGAGAAGCTTTTGCAATTTGACAAAAAAGATAAATATATATACATCGACCCACACGGTCGGAAAAACCAAAAACAGTTCATATTTCCTATTTTTATTGCGTAGGCGTACCTTATTTAGTATTTTAAGCAAGCAGCTTATTATTTTTAGCAAATAGCACAACCAAATCCAGCCACATGGCTCCCAGGTACCTGTACTTACTCAATTTAAACATGTAAGTGCCAAATATATGCAGTTTAACTATATTTCACTTAGTTGTAATGGTTAAAACATATGAATTCTAAAAGAAATTCACACTAAACATTTTTCTGTAAGCAACTATACAGTTACATACTAATCTAACTGTTTCAATTAATTTATAAACCATTTCCATTTGATTTGAATGGTTTTCAATCCATTCGTATACCACTTCATTAATTTGAATGGTTTAAAACTCAATTGCTTACATTTAATTTATTCTTAAGCAAACTGATCTCACATTTAATTCAATTGCTTTCAAAATCAATTTATTTTACTTCTATCAATCCATAAAATTTTGATCACTTCCATTTACAACAAAATAACCATTTATTCCATGCAATTCGACGAGATTTATGTGAATAAATAAGTATTTATGTTTATAACCAATTTAAATTGACTCCAACTCAATTTATACCTAATTCTGTTCCATTTCGGATTTATTCACAATCCATATATTCTCATTCTTGCATTTAAATTTTGAATACCATTCACTTTGCATCTCACTTTATTAACCAACTAGTTCATTCAAAACCATTTACAACCTAGGTTCATCTTGATTGCCACTAAAATTTCCCTTCTTATTTTAATCCATTCACAATCATTTATTTAGCTCGACACATTCCATCTAAATTTCATTTACAATCCATTTATTTATATTTCATTTCATATTTGTTTATTCCAAACTATTTTATTTAGCTCAAAAACAATCCAAGCTATTTCATTTAATAACCATTTCTCAACTTATTTAAACCAACATTTCATTTGATACTTATTTATTCCATCATTTATTTATTCAATATATTTAGTTATTATAAAATTTAATTTTCCAAATTTAACTCATTCAATTTATTTCCTGCCTATTTCCAAGTTATCTTCACTTATGGATTTTATTTGCACATTCAAATCATTGCTATTTTAATCCATTTATATTTCTATTCGATACACTTCAATTATATTTAATTTGTTAACACTTCAAGCTAAATTTTCCATTTAATAACTCAAGTTCTGATTCTATTATTCACTTTTAAATTACCATCCAATTTTATTAACTTACATTGCAATTTCATTCACGAATCAATTAATTAATTTTCAAGGCCACTTTTAATTTTATTTCCTTCACTAATGATTCATGTCGAATTCAATTTATAACTTGAGTTTTATTTCCAATCTTCATTATTAGCTTATAATTCAACTTCTATTTAACTACATTGAACTCCATTCACACATTTCATTAACTAATTTATTATCAATTTGCTCTTCCCTTATTTATAATCCAACTCTTAAATTTTAATCCCAAATATCACTACATTTAATTTTCTTAGTTCAATTTAGTTTATAATTCAAGTTTTGATTTTTATTTTATTCTCCAATTCATTAAAAATATTTATTTTTGATTTTTGTATCTCACTTTTCAAATTTAATAAGTCACAACTTATTATTTACACAATCCCATTCATTATAGGCTTGAATATATTCTTCTTTTATTTTTAACTCAAGCCTTATGCTTATTTATAACCAAGCATATATTTTTTTCTATGGATTTCTAATTCTTTTATAAGTTATTCCAATTCATTCCATCCAATAACTCAATTGAATTCTTATTCCAATTCAATTTTATTTTAACTCAGATTGATTTACCTCAATTTGATTTCAACTAAATTTGAATACAACTGAATATTATCTTCAGCCAAATTCAATTACTTCAATCCAGTTAAATTTTATTCCCCAATCCAAGTTAATTTCATTTTTAACTTTTCACCTTGTAAATTTAAATTCCATTATCCAAAGCTTAAAATTTCTTCCTGATTTACAAATCATTTCCATTTATAAGCTTACAACTTATCTTATCAGGATTTTTAAACTCCCGGCTTTGGTTTCAAATCATTTTGAAATCTCCAACATCTCAAATCACATTTCTCAAAATTCAAACAAAATCCTGGTTTTTATTTCCCAACAAATTTCTTTTGAAATTTCAAAAACAAACAGGTTTTTCTGAACAACTTAATTTGGTAGCAATTCATCACTTAGAAACTCGAAAATGAACATCGATGATGCTGCAGTCATCACCGAAGTTATTTTCCAGTGACTGAAGTGAACTCAATGCTAAGTCTCTTCCCAAAATTTATTTGAAACAATTTTCCTTTCAGAAATACCCAAAAACAACAAAAATACTATTTACCTCCAAAATACTTCCAAAATCTTCGAGGTTTTAAAGTTTCAAATTATTTTAATTCAAATTTTAACTAACATGCATTTGTATAGTTTATGCTTATACAAATTCCCATTTAATTATATTTCCATTTACTATTTACGTTTATAATCCATATTTATGAATTTCATTTTATAATGAATTTATTACTTCAAACTTTGGTTATTTTTTTTTTCTTTCAATTTCTAGTTAAATTTTCACTTAACAATGATAATACTTTAATATTATCATTTCTAACATCCAAGCAACCATATATTAGCTAAATAGTTTACAAAAACTTTCTTTATATCGAAAATATATTTTTGGGTAAAATTATTTCATTTACCCATATTTAAAACAATACCGTGTCGATTGCTCTATTCAAATGTTTAGAAACCCCTTCGATACAGTTGCGCAGACTGTGTCGACGAATGTTCATATGCCACTCAATAAATCAACCAACACAATATTAAAACAATTTATATTCACTAACAAATACGCGCTCATATCTATTAATACGCTCAAACTCATTATAGAGTACTATAGACTCTAATTTAAATGAGTAATTCCCACCAGAGCCAAGGTTATCACCAACCTAAGCTCTGATACCAAGTGTAACAGCCCGCAAATCCGTACCCCTTGAGTCAACACTATTCTACAATACTCAACTCAAGTTGTACAGAAATACGAACCATTTGGGTTAAAGAAAAAGAGGTAGAAGAAGAAAATAGAAAACAATATCAGAATCTAACCATCGCTGCGGACTAAAATATAATAGAAAATAAATGATCTTTACTCAAAATCAAATATATCTGTTTATATTTATTACATCATCAGAGTACATCGATCAACGGCTCAACAACAACATACAAATGGATACACAACTCAACAGCGGAATATATATATATAACAAGTATGGATATACGTATCGTCCTCCAGCTCGTCTCCTAAGCTCCACAGCATCACATCCTGTATTCTATAATACTCGGTCTGACCCGAGCATTACAGTTAAATAATACCCGAGTCAGTCTAGAATACCAGCGTGAGAAAATCACACCCAATTGATTATTAAAGTTTCAAAAATTCTTTGAAAACAAAAGCATCTCGTAAGACCACGCCACAAATAAACATGTCAGGTTTTTACCTTACGATAGCTAAAATAATTTTTATAGAATCCTCTGATATTATAATAGGGTCTATATACAAATACTTATAAAATAGCCGAAATTGTTACATTCATTAAATTCCAGCTACTAGCCACAAAAGTGGGTAATACAAACAAAACTCGTACAAGGCTCGTAGGGAGAATGGATTTCCAACAATGACTAGGCACTGGGGTACCACCTGTCACAGTACGGAGCCTAGATTACCGTACCGAGGATTACTCCCTTCATCCCCTGCAACACAAGGCCGGAACCATTCCTTACTGAACAGTCCCGAACAAGATAAACCCCGTGGTTGGCGCGACCAACCACCCACTAAGCCGAAATAATAAAAGGACATCTAGACAGGGGAAATATCTTGTCCTGCTTGGGCATGACCCACCTAACCTTGCTGCATATCCCCTGATTTTCAGTCATTCCCGGTTGATGAGGCTTGAGGCTAAGCGTTACCTTTAAGAACGTTTCACTTAGAATGCCCATCGCCCTCCTGACGATGTACCGAAAGCATTCGTCCATACAAGTCCGTCCCGGGTTCGAACGGTACCGAAGGCACTATTCCTACTACATCCATTTTGGAAATATCCTCAGGATTAGTAGCGACTAGCCCTTGCACTTCATTGCTCCATCTTCGAATTCAAAATTGTTTACACGAAACGTACAAACCGGATCGAAGTGGTTTTCGAGAAATAAATCTCGATCCCGGTCTCTTCGAAACGATCAACGCATTTGGCCAATATTGATAGTCGGTTATTTAACTATCAATTAATATTCACAAACAACCATCAACCAATAAATAATTTTCCAAATTATTTATTAACCTCAAAATATCTTCACAAGATATATTTCTATTTTCAATCCTTTGAAGACAGTTTCAAAACCATCATTCTTTTCAGAATCAACTTTCCCAAATATTTTATATCTCCTCTGAAATCACCAAGCACAAAAATAGATTTTTAAAATAATTTAAAACACTTTATTTTGAATCATTTAAGTTAAAATTACTTTAATAATTTGTTAAAAATACATACTATATGAATGTTGAAATAAGGTTATAAAACTAGATTTCTACTTTTAAAACAAAATACAAAGTTACTTCTTAATAATTACTGCTAGAATAGATTAAAGAAAATACTTACTTTAAACTTTAAATAATAGAAATAATAAATTTTTCAAAACTTGCTTTCTTTAAAAACAGCTTTACAACATTTAATTTATATTTACAATTTTACCTTTTAAAACATGTACTTGGCCATCCAGAGAAAGTTCCAACTCAATCACTTAAATCAATTTCCCCGAAATTGATTTCCAATTTATTTTATTTGAAGTAAGTTTCTTTAATTACTCAATTCATTTTCAAAAATTCATTAGTTACGGACTTATTATTATTGTTGTTATTTTCCGTTTGATTTTAAAACTTTTAACTAAAATATACGAATGTCAGGTTTTTTTTTCCATTTCTTCTTTATTCCTTAAGTTAAATCTTAAATATTAAATAAATGTTTGTTTTTATTAAATAATATCATTGAAGTTTCAAACTTCATTAACCTTCTACTTATTCAAAAATTCCTTTCCATATACAGAATTTTATTAATTTAAAAGTGATACAAATGAAAGTTATCACATTCTTCCTGCGGTTTCCAAAACGTTAAAAATTATAGGATTTGGATAAGAAACGCAAAAGTTATGCACAAAATACTAGCTCAGGTTTGCATAAAACAACAGGACAGCGAGTTTGCAAGAGGTTTTTCAACATTTTAATCAACTAATTTCAGAAAATGATACAAATAAAAGTTATAGGACTTTCCGTTAGCTTTCCGTAATGACCAATATCATAGAACTTGGATCAACGGTTCAAAAGTTATGACCATTTTACTAAACAAATTAAACTTAGCCTGAACTTATGCATTTGCAGGACAGCAACCAACAATTTCAATTTTAGCATAGAAAACATCGAAATCAGGCAAAATAAATAAATCAAAAGTTTTAGCTTAGTTCCTAAGCTTTCCAGAACATTAAAAATTTCCAAATTCCGATAAGAATTGTAAAAGTTATGGATAAAACAATTCTAAGAGTTGAATTTCACAACTTCTGTCATTTTGTCTCGGGACAGCGATAAACAATCACAATTTTGACCAAGATAACATCGCAATTTTGGAAAACTCAAAACATAAACGTTTTGAACAAAGTCTAAGCTTTCTGGAACATCTAAATCTATCGAAATCGGTTGAGGAACTAAGAAGTTATGGTCAATTTAGTTTCAGCCTTAAGCACAGAGCTAATATTGGTTCTGCTCTCGGGATTACAGTAGAAAGATTCAATTTTGACATAGCTAACGTCCAAACTACAGAAAACACAAAACAATAAAGTTGTAGCACATGAAATAAGCTTTCCATAACATCCAACAAATCGAAATTTCATTAAGAACTGAGAAAGTTATGGTTAAATTACTAAGCTGCGTTTTTGATAGAACCGAGCCATTTTTACTTATAACTATCATTTCTTCAAGAATAACATGAATACTAGAAATTTAAATAGATTTTCTCGCCTTAAACTTGTGTATTTGACTTGAATCTTTTTCCCTAGCCTTCTCCAAGCTCTTTCACTTTATCTTACTTTTGTTTTTTGCTTTGTGAAAGTATCCAAAAATAAGCGAACATTTTCACCCTTTATATAGTAATTTTCAAGGCTAGTTTGGTAATTTTAGTTTTGGACACTTGTCTTCTTCTCTTTGTACAAGCTTTAGAATGTTGACACATGTCTACTTAGGTGTCTTAAGATGTTTCTACACATGGACACCTAATGGGGTTATGTGTCTACTTAGGTGTCTTAAGAGGTTTCTACACATGGACACATGTCCTTCATTTTTTTATGCAAGCTTTATTTCATGACATATACCTTATTTCGGAATCATTTAAGGTGTTCTAGAAGTGTACACCTAAGTGATATATGTGTCATAATTCTATTTCATCTTAAGATAGGTGTATGGTCTATATTATGCCACTTGTCTTCACCATGTCATGCCACTTATCCTATATTTATACATACTTATACCTTTTGTATTATTATAAATATAAATACAATAGAGATGGTGTATACAAGAAGCTTGACTAATTAAATTATTATCAATTAAATTTTTAGCGTGTTTATATATCGTACACTCACACACTAACTCTGATCACAACGAAATTTGAAATCCGATAATAATTCAATATTACGGACCCAATGGAACTGGTTTCATCGAATTCCGAGACTGTGCCTCGGAAGGTTATTTTTAAATTCAATTTAAATGATTAAATTTCAAAACTGACCACTTCAATGTTAGATTTCATTTTAACACTTTTATTATATTCAATGTTATCAATATAAATTTATAAGCTTTCCAATTATATTTTTAACAGGCTTAAAATCTCAGGTTTCATATTTTATCCAATTTAAATTATTTAATTCAACAATCTAATTGTCAAATAAATTATGATATTCGCAATTTAAGTTGAGAATTAACCTTTAAATACTTAAAATCAATTAAATATTCCGATTTTAAATGCTCGAAAATTCCGGGTCGTCACTATATATATATATATGTTTATTATGATCAAACAAAAATCATATAAGCGCAAAGCGCATATTCAACAATCTCCCCCTTTTGATGATAACAAACATATATTTAAGATTTTGACTGTGTTAAATGTATTTGATCAATGATATACTCTAATTGCTCCCCCTATTTAAATGCTTCCTCTCTACACGATGCTCCCCCTACATATATGCATACAAATAGAAATATATAAATGAGCCTAGATGCAAATGGAAAATTATTTGACCTTTGCTTGATTTTATTTTACAAAATCTTAACTTTTCTCTCCCCCTTTTGTTATCAGCAAAAAAATAATAGTGTTAGAGAAAAATAGAGATAAAGTGATCAATATTAATCCAACACTAAAACTCAATGTGAATATAAATATTAAATTTCAATAAAAATCAAACAAAAATCATAACTACCCTTGTTAAGCGCATATTCCACTTTTGGAATGAATGGAAATGATGTTCTAATAAAATCATACAGTTGTGTCTACTTGTGGTACATTTATATCAGGAATTTGAATATCTACTAATCATGCATAACCGTTAGGACTTTTAAATGAGATTAGTAGTATTCCAATTTAATTTTAAAAATGAATTCAAGTATCTTCTAACCACGCATAACCGTGAGGACTTTTAAATGGGATTAGAATCAACTTGTCTATTTAATCAATTAATTTTGATATGCGTTCCATACATGCATAACCGTGAGGACTTTTAAATGAGCATGAAAGCACATAAACAAAAAATCCAAGTAATTCACCCATGCATAACCATGAGGACTTTTAAATGAGAGTGAATACTTTAGATATTTATTTATTTTTACAAAAAATGTGAAATGAAAAACAAATGATCCCTGATTATAGTACCACATATCGACAAACTATATTTAAGATTTGATAAACAATGGTCGATAGAAATATGATAGATATAGAAATGGTCATGGAATCTTTACCCAACAAAAACTTTTATAACTCTTGTTTGAATTCCTAAAGAAATTTTCCAAATATGTTGTCTTGAGTAATGTATGTTAAATATCAACACTTATCACCTTCTTAATCACTATTTATCTTTTTGATAATTAGTAGGGAGTCGGATTAGTCAAAATTTGTCATTTAAAATCAAATAAAAATGACTAATCTGAAAATATGGTCAAAAATGATTTTCTCGAAGGGGTTATATGAAAAAAAATTCTGCTATTTGAAAATTATTTGTAATGAAAAATATGCAGATATTTTCTTTGAAAGACGATGCAGTTACTAAATGTCTCACCATAAATCATGTTCAACTAGTAAGTTTTTCTGTCAACTAGATTACCAGTATGATCTGCATCTGAATTTCTCTTTCGCTTCAAAAACATCACTAATTAAATTTGATAGACCAGACCATGAAGTGTGCACAAAAACTCAAACTCAAATTTTTAACATCATTCTTGAATTTGAATTGAAGTCGTGTAAATAATCAGAAACTGTGAATATAGAGTTAGCCGTATTATAACCCAATGTATTATCATCAAACAAAACACTATGTTTAATCCAAATGTATATATATGAAGTAATTCAAAGAATAGTGTTTTTGGCATAAATATAATTGGCCAACTATGTTGAACAAGTCAGAAAAAATCATCATCTCTTTATCATCACATTATTGGCTGATTTAATTCAGAATACGGTGCAGATTATCACATTTAATACATCGATCAAATATACCTTCACCTGTTTTACCTTTACGATAATTTTTCATGGTTGCCCATTGTGATTCTGTCACCTTTGTACTAGGCTAAGGAACTTTGCTTTGTTGCCCGTTGTGTTTCTGGAACAGCCATAAAACCAGAGACCACTGTTGTTGTTCCTTAGCCTGCCACCACACCTACACGGGAAAAAAAATTTGTGACCTATTTGTTTTTATAGGTCCATGATTGTTAGTGGCAGAATATTTTGAAAGATAATTTTGAGGAGACCCAAAACTATTTATATATGTTCCTTTCGGCACCCAGATTTGTTTTGTTCTTTCATTCTTGTTCCAATAGACATGAAATTTGTTTGTAGAATTCTTAGAAACCCAAACTTGTATAAATTTTGTGTTCTTGTTCCTATGACTACAATTTTCAACATGATGTCCAATTATTTCACATCTAGCAATGACACTCTTACTTTTTGCATTATCACCAACTTGTGTTTTCCCAAAGCCTAGTCCTTTTCTGTTGTTAGAAAAAATTTGATTTCCCAATAACATGTTGAATGATTTTTCTCCTCTTGAAAAGTTATTCAGAGATTTCTCAAGATTTTGGACTGGCTTTTAGTGTTGTGTTTTCAGTTACAAGTGAGGTGCATCTACTTATAAAATCCTTTTTCCTAGTATTAATGGTTTCCTTAAGACTCAAGTTTTCTTTTTCAAGATTCTCAAAGCTATTCTTAAGTCTTGATAGTTCTGAATTTAAAATTTTACATTTTTTACAGTCTAGGTTTTGAATATTTTCAAGTTCAGTTTCTAACCTAAAATTTTCACGAGCAAGTTCTCTCCTATCAGATTTCAGTTTTACAATTTTAGCTTCAAGAGTACCAACTACTTTAGTAAGATCACAACACATAAAAACAAGTTCTTTATAAGAATAGTGACCTACCTCACTAGATTCCTCTGAACTTGCTTCTGAATCTTATTTTTCCATAAGACACAAGTTAGCCTCCTCTGAGCTACTATTCGAAACTTCCTCTCCTTCTTCATCATCCCAAGTCGCTGCAAAGGCCTTCTTCTTCTTTTTCTTTCCTTTGTTGTTTTTGAGAAGTGGGCATTGTTGTTTGAAGTGGCCAGGCTTGTTGCAGTTAAAGCACGTCAGTTCATTATCGGAATTGTCAGAATCTTTTGGCCTATTTCCACTTGTTTTCTTCTTGCGTGGCCTGAATCTTGACCATTTTCTAAGATTATTGACAGCCATTGCAAGTTCTTCAATTGGATCTTCTTCTTCTTCATCGCTCTCTTCTTTGCTCTTTAAGGCAATCATCTTCTTCTTTGATTCAGAGTTGTTGCGTTCCTCCTTTGCTTTTAGCTCAAGCTCATATGTCATCAAGTTGCCGATCAACTCCTCCATGCTTAGTTTACTCAGATCTTTCGATTCTTGTATTGCCGTGACTTTTGCCTCAAAGCTCATCGGTAAGACTCGTAGCACCTTCCTTACAAGCTCTACCTCAGTGAATACCTTCCCAAGCGCTCTAGCATTGTACACCAAAGTTGAAAAGCGTCCAAACATGTCTTTTATGCTCTCGCCTTTGTCCATCACAAAGTTCTCGTATTCATTGCTGAATAGGGCTAGACGAGACTCCTTGACTTGAGAAGTTCCTTCATGTGTCACCTCCAAGGTATGCCAAATTTCCTGTGCAGTTTTACAATGAGAAATTCTATTAAATTCAGTCTTATCAAGAGCACAGATCAAAGCATTCATGGCTTTAGCATTTGTAGTTTTTAATTTCTTATCGTAAGCATCCCACCTATCCTTAGGTTTAGGAATCTCATTATCACCAACAGTTATAGTGGGAGATTTATAGCCAGTTTCAATAATGTCCTAAACATCATAATCAACAGAACTAAGATAAATACCCATCCTAACTTTCCAATAAGCATAATCATTCCCATTAAACATGGGTGGCCTAACAATAGATTGCCCCTCAGAAAAAGCATTATTTGGTGGATTCATGACTCTAGAGTTAAAGAAAAATACCGTGCTTTGATACCACTTGTAGGATCTAGATTAACCCTAGAGGGGGTGAATAGGGTTATAGCAAATTTTCTCGAGTTAAACACAAAAACAAACTGCAGAGAAATAAATATACTGAAAAGTAAATCACACACAAAATTTACCCAGCTTCGGCAACCCCTGCCTACTGCTGCATTCCCAGATTTCTATTAGGATTAAACAGTCCCTCGCTTACAAACACTCTAACAGACTCGCACACCCTACTACCGCCTATAGAGTTTTGCAAACTCGCACACCCTGCTCACTGAACTAATCCTAACTAGACAACCTGACACTACCTAAAACCTAGGTGGTGATTTACCAAGATTTGAACCTTAAAAGAAAAATTAAAACAAACTTAAAAACGGTTTAAAACTAAAACCCTATTTGAAATAAAATAAACTAAAGCCCCTTTTAACAAACAAGACCGGCCCAATACTTTTGCCCATTCCTCTTTCTTTTGGCTTGTGAAGAAAATGGCGTCTCTGTTCGATCTGAATTAGGGCTTTGTTCCCTTGCAAAAATTAGGACTTTCTTCAAATTCGATTCTCTGGTTTGTGTTGCTCTTGCTCGTGGCTTCTCTGATGATCAATTCTCTGGTTGCTTTTGCTTGCGCTCGTTCACAGCTGCTCCTCTGATCGAGTTCGATAGATCGTGGTATGTAATCTTTTCCCTTTCGTTGCTGGTTTAATTGCTTGCTTGAACTCGATGTCGATGATGAATTTGGGTGTTGGTATTTATATGAATTCCAAGACACTTGAATTTTTTCGTATTCATTTACACTTTCCTAATTCTCGATTGCCTGATGCGCGCGGCTTTGATTATGAAACGTTCGATTTTTTCTTGATTGATACGACAAAAACTTTTCTCTTTTACTTTTTGACTTTTTCAAAGATACGTATTTGATTTTTTTTATACTGTGTTGATTTCTGACTTAATTAAAATTCGACTTTCTTAACACCTTGATTGCCACGGCTTCGGCCATCTTTGTGTTCATTCCTGTGGCTTTCGACTTTACATTCTCTGATCTTTGTTACATTGTTTCTCGGCATTGACTTTTGTTCCATGACATTGTACTTGCTGTTCATGTCCATTACATTCTTACTGCCATGTGACACTAGCCGTTCATATTGCATTATCACCTCTGACTGTTGACACTTTACACATGAATTTCCTTGTTGACTAGTTGGTCCCATTTTTGTTGTGTCATTTCTCCGCCTGCACTTAGTGTTACTCACCATGTTGCATTGTTGTTCATCTCTCTTGTATCATTGGTGTTTCTGTGTTCATGCTTGTGTGCTAGTTGAAATTCTGATGCCTTTGCGACTCGGCATCGAGCTCTGTCTTTACTTCTGATCTAATGCATTTATTGTTGGCATATTGGCTTGTTAGTTTTCATGAGTGATCTTGTGAACTGGTTTGATCACTGGGCACTGCTTGAGTTATTTGTATTATTGATTTGTTCAATGGGGTCAGTGGTTTGTACTCTCTGTTTTGATTTGCATTGTATCACTGTATGTAGCTCATTGAAGTGTTGCATTGTTGATTCTCTTTGAGTTGCAGTGTTTCACCATACTTTAGTTCGATTTTGATCTGGTATGTTTGTATGCTTGCCACTGACTTGTGTTCCCTGTTGCACATTCACCTGTTTACTCAAGACTATATATGTGCATACATACATATGTATGTGTGTATGCATATATTCTTGGATTTGTACTAAGCTTGAGTTATTTGAATTTCTGTTGCTCTTTGTAGTTGCACTCTGGTTGTTATGCACTATGATATTTTGTAGCCTGGACCGGTGCACATTGTTTGTTGTGACACTTGTTCTGGTTTGAGCTTTTGTTGTTGCAGTATTCATTTGTGCTGTTGTTTGGACATTTGCCTGAGTCTTGATGTAGATGGACTTGTTGTTGTATTCATGTACACCACTGTCTTTGGTCATTGATGTTCTTGTTCAAAACTGCTGTTACTTGAAACTATTTTGTCAATGTCTATTGTTGTCATATCTTGTCTGGTTCATCTTGATGTTCTGTAGTCATTTATGCATTGATGCTATCCATTGTTGATTTTTGAAATTTCACTTGAGTTGAATCCAGTTTCGAAACTCGGGTTTGACCTTGTGCTCGTATCGTGATTTTATTTATTTTGCACGTGAGTTGAACCCGGCTTTTCATTTGGGTTTGACCTGTGCTCACCTGTCCCTGTAGCATTATCAAGTGTATATCGATGTGCACGGCCTTGTGGCATGTACAGTGATACACTGTGCATGTCACATTGTTCGTGTATGATGAATTCAAATGTAAATGATGACGAACAACCCAATTTAACTGAGGCAAATAAAAAATCCATATTTTATTTTATATTGCAAAAATATTTCTTTTTCAATTTTACTGCGTTACTGAACATTTTTGCAGATTGCTCAGATGCTGGATTCTAACTGGAATGAAGTTGAAGATAAACTATGAGTGTGAGTGATATGTAGTGAGGAATTCATGTAAATTGAATTGTGATGTAATTAGAATCAAAATTGTATATGTATAGTGAGAGCTTGAATTTGTACCATTCAAAATTGTAATAAATATTTGTTTGAATAAAATTTCTGTTTGAATTCAAATTCTGTGTAATTTATTTTATTCAACAAATATTTATTTAATCTATGAAAAATAAAATAGTACATAAACAAATACATTTAAATGAACATATATATATATATATATGTTTATTATCATCAAACAAAAATCATATAAGCGCGAAGCGCATATTCAACAATGTCATCGTATATCCGAGAGAAGTGTAAGGGTAGGGATGAGTGCAGATTTGGATGCTATGAATGTCTGGTTTAATGTGTGGTATTATTTGGAGTCTTATACTCGACAGTACATATCCTATTGATGTGGAGAATTGAACACTTTTCCTTATTGATAGATTAGATATATCAAGTTTATGTATTAATGCTTTTATGTGCGAGGGAGTGGTATGGGTGTAGTGCGATAGGCATGTTTCATGGACGTTCTTACAAGGACTGGTATGAGCACTTATACTCATAAACTATACTTTTATATATTGAGCTTATATGTTATTTTGGGTATCTGAGCCATTCACTCTAAACTGTTATTTGATCCGAAGTTGTTTTGGTTATACCTTATCTAATATCTCTCGAGTGTTCTCATGGGTAGGATGAGAAACAAGTTGGTGTGACTATGGTAGTTGATCGGTGGAGACAAGTAGAAGGATTAAAAATTAGTGAATCTATTGGAGCTTTATTTTTATATACATTCTGATGTGCAGTACTTTGAGTAGTTAGCACTTATTTATGTTATTAGGGACAACTTGTTTACTTGCAGTCATTTATGTATCCGATAGATATTTACTCATTATTTCCTACATGGTCATTTAGGAGATTTTGTACTCTGATATTTTTAGATTTATATGAGTACTTTATTTTAAATATGTTGTTATCTCGCATGTTTTATATCCATGTTTTATTATATTTTATCTGTGCATTGTGAGATATACGAAATGTTATTGGATTGTTGGTCAAATTTCAAAACAAATCTTCCATGGGTCTGGTTCTTAGCAACGTTGATTCCATTTATAGGCACCAGACGTGGAGAAGCGTTTAAATCTCTATGGGGCGTTAGGTTAATTTTCAACCTAATCTTATCATTTAAATATACGTTATTGTAGTAATAAAATGACATTTACAGAGGGGCAAACATAGTTTGGTTTGAACCGGATTAACCAATATAATTGAATTGAGATATGCCATGAGCTAATTTATTAGGCAATTAGCCTAAAAAATCAGCTATCAATTCAGTTAAGAAAGTTTTAAACCAAAATAATCAATAATTGTGTAACGATCCAGTATTTTCAACCATTCGCATCCGCACAAGTCGGACTTGAATTGCTCAAAATATCAGATGTTAATTTAAATTTGGCAATACTCAGCATAAACGGTAAATAAATCAATCACATAATCACAGATTCAGAGTAGTACAATAATACGCAGCGGGATAAATAGAGAATAGTAGTTCATGAAGCTACCATATACGTATCAGAGTTAGAAATAAAATACAACAGAATAGTTCAAATGCAGTGAAGTCTCCAATGCAACAGATGACTTCTCTGAACCAATCAACCGGAAAAGCTGGAAGCTGAATCGATAGTTGGATCTCCAAATGAAGTTCCAAACTCCAAAGGTGAGTCTAAATTGCTGTATCACCCAGTCTGACCCGAGCGTAAAGCACAACACAAAACACTCGAGTCAGGATTAGCATTTTTATATCAATAAATCCGACTCAAACTAAATATCGACCGAAATACAAGTAACTCAAAGGATGTATGGGATAACCATCCTCTAAGGATCTGCAGAACTATCTGTAAGGTATAAATATACCCTAGAGCATCGAGGTCATTTCAAATAAATTTATACTTCAAAACCAAACTATCATTTCATTTCAAATATATTTATTTCCAATTTTATCACTTCCAAAGTTACGATTCAAATCTACTTAAATTCCAAATTCAAATTTAGCCCAATCTCAGTTTATCAATTTAAATTCAACTGAAGTCCTAAATAACCATTTAAATTTTATCGATCTCAAATCTGGATTTGAAATCACAAAATACTTTTACATTTTAATATATTTCAAAACTTGAAGTATTCAACGTTTCAAACTAAATTTTCATTCAATTTGGTTTTCTAAATAACAAATTCAAATTTTATTGGTTTCAAATATAGATCTGAATCACAAATAAACCAATTAAATTCCAGTATAGTTCAAAGCTATAATATTTCAGTGTCCAATTTAACAGTTTCATATAGATCTTGATTTAACCTCATTATTATTTAGTCTTGAAATATTCCTTCATTAGATTCAATATCATTTAAGTAACCTTAAATTACATTTTACTAAATATATTCTTTAATTTATTTAAACGTGAAATATTCATTAAATCACTTAAATCAAAAATCTAGTTATAAAAACATACCTTTTAAATTTCCTATTCAATAATTTCAAATCGATTTAATTAAATAAATCCTTATTTAAATACCATTTTTATATAAACCCAAATTTATCTCCTAATCTTAATTATTCAATTTATTACAAGAAAATCTATTTGAAATATAGATTTACATAAATACTTAACCATATTATATGAATTAAATCAGTCTAATTTAAATCAAATATTACCACTAAATCTAGATATAAAATTTCCATTTATATAACATCTTAAGAATCAATATTTATTAAACCATATATTTCTTTCCAAAATCATAGAAATTATTTTCAAAATATTTATATATGGACCAACGGTGTCTGAATATATTTTCTGTCATATGGTCAAGTGCTACAGATATTTATCATTTCAATTCGTACTAAATATATACGGATGGATATCATTTCAACCCGTAATCCTAAATTCAATTAAATGAAAATCGCTTGGGTTTACCATTTCAACCCATAACGATTTTCTCCTATTCTAAAGTCCGTTCGGGTATGTATCATTTCAACCCATAGTGAATACTATACTAACAGGGAACTTGCAGAGTGATAACAGATACAGTAATAATATAACAACAGGCATATATCATCAGCAATTAAATAAAATATAAACAATAGGATATGGTGTCATATCCCACAGGTGAACAGTTACAAATAATAGCATAGATGACAATTTAAACAACTACAACAGCATATTTCAATTGTCGTTTCAATTGAAATTAAATCTAATAAATATAAGAACGATAAATCGTAAGTGATTGCTCACCTTTCGAGGCTAGAGAATACAGAAGTGACACGGATACGCATACTGAAATTGGATTACGAATCTAAGCAAAGCAAAATCGGCACAATTTCGACGATCAAGGCTGATAGGCACGAATTGACGAACAGATCTGATAACATGAATCGACGGGAACAAATCAATAAGCGTAAAGTTTTACCGAGATGTATAAATTATATTATTATTTTCCTTAAACCCAATATTCAAATTAAAATATACGTATATATTTTTAAATAAATCCTATATTTAAATATATATACCTTGAAATCAACACATACCCACATTATATTTTTAAATCAATATATATATATATATATATATATATATATATATATATATATATATATTAATATATGATCTAATGCATAAGACAGTGAAAACTAGATTTAATAAACTGACCAGTAATAACTTCGAAAATATATATGTTGTTGAAATAATAAAACACTTATATAACTTATACTTATGCCCTAAAGATTTGAGTACTGATATTCTGAATCAATATATATATATATATATATATATATATATATATATATATATATATATATATATATATATATATATAGTATACTTTTAACAAACATACATGTAAACATTTTATACAACTAATATATAAAAAAAATTATATTTACGTAACTTATACATATGTATAAACTATTATATCATAGCTTTCTTAACATATATATAAATCGACAACACTCTTATGATGGTACACGCACATACCTGAGCAAGCTAAAAGTAACATCTTATATACGAAATATAGTATACTTATCTAAAATATCTTACTAAGAATAGGACAGTTAGTATAAAATCATTATCTTTCATAAAATACAGCGTATACTAAATATATTTAAAAAAACTGTCCAAATGTAAGGAACAGGTCAAAGCTTTTACAACTTACATGCAATACTAGAAGAAGATGAGGAGGAAGGCTGCTAATATGAAATACCTGGCTGTGGGTTTGGTGGCGTGAGGAAGGAAGGCACAGTCATTTGGAGAGTCACGACAGGCTAGAGGCTCGGCCTGGTTGGGCGCGCTGCCTGCGCGTGGCGAGGAGGAGCGGAGCAATGCGGGTTGAAGGCTGGAGAAACTTGCGTGAAGGCTTTGGCCATTGGGTTGCGTGAGCAGTGAGCTGCTGCACACGGCAGTTGTGCCACGTGGTGGTGCTCAGGTAGGCGACCACAGGATCGGCGTTGGTGGGCTCGGGCTTGTGCGTGGCAATAGGAGGGTGAAGCTTGGCGGCGAGGTGGACTAGTCTGGGTGCGGAGATGCGGCGCGTGGATGGAGGCTCGGGGTGGACAAGGTTTGGTCGGTAGGCTTCAACAAAATGGATGAGCAGCACTATATTTATCAACCCAGATCCATACAAGCTCTGAACGTGGTGAAGTTTTTTTTGTGTGTTATTTTTTTTTTAAGATGAACAAGTATGGGACAAGATGATGTGAATAGTTTACATAATATATATGTTTTATAACTCATGTTATTGGAACAGAAGCAAAAATGGAAATGAACATAGAGCTAAGAACGTATCTCTTTAATGAAATGTAACAGCAACGGTCACAAGCTATAATCTAGCTGAAAGTTTAAAGAAATTAATTCGTAAAAGCAAAGAGAAGTTAAGAAGGCACAATTTATGGTGTCGTTACAACGAACAATTCATTACTTCCGTTGTGCACCGGATCTCAAAATACAGAAATAAATGTACCGTTGAGATCTGAACGACGAGACGATCAAAACGGTATATAGATATCTATCGTATGATTATCCGATCAAAATTCGATAATCGATACCGAAATGCTGTTATTTGGTCAGAAATAAGAAAAATGGAGCAATAGAATTAAAAAATTTGAAAAACGAAAGATGACGTCTCTCTCAGAAGAGGATTTAGAAATTTTCTGTAGAAAAATATTCAAGTTTGAAAATTTATCTATTACCATCAATTATTAACTGATTTGAATGTAATAGAATCACTCAATAAAATAAACCTCCATAAAATTAATTGAAAATTTACCTTCTGCTATGTTTAATTGGACGTAATCCAAATATTAAATTTTTATTTTAATATATTATTATTTAAAATTTCTCAAAAATCAAATTAAATACGTTATAAAATTTAATAAAAATTATAAAATTTTTACGGGTGTTACAAATTGTTTTATGATTGCATATTGAATTATAAGTAACATTTTTATATACCATCATCAAATTAATGAAAGTTGTTTGCATCTTAAGATGCATGCATGACACAAGTCGTGTTTACAGTAAACTAAATTCGTACTTCATGCTCCAAAGGGCAAATATAAACAATGTTTAAACTAGATACTAGGTTGCAAGCTTTTTTTAAAGTTAATAATTATTTTAAACATGAAATTACTGTCAAGGACAAAATTTAACAGCTTTTTAGCCTCAAGGACAGACCTTCAATGTTTTATCATGAAGGACAACTTTCTGTAGGTATCAGTTTTTAGTTATTGATAGCAGTTTTTAGGTATCAGTTTGTAGTTATTGGTAGCAGTTTTTAAGTATCAGTTTTTAGCTCGGTATCAGTTTTGTTGTCCTTATGAATAATTTTAGAAAATGTTCGTCCTTGTGAGTAATTTTTAGAAGAATGTTTGTCCTTGTGGTAAAAATATTGAGGTCGTGTCCTTGAGGCAAAAAATACAGAAATTTTTGTCCTCCAAATTAATTCCCCCTATTTTAAATTAGTAATTTGCTCCATCGATTAACCAACTAACAAGAATTAGCCTGTTTTGGTTTGACTAGATCTAAGACCATTTGGTTGCGTATTTCTATTTTATTTGTTTTTAATGTTTTGATTCGGTTTAGATGGAATTAAAAAATAGTTAATCTGAAAAAAAAGGCGGCAAGACACGGTCCTTATACTTCGTGCTTATTCGCGTCTTGCACCTGTGAACGCCTTTTTTGGAACCGCGTATGCCAATTTTTATATCTTTTTGTTCATTTTATTATGCTTCCAATTTAATTCTTTTTGTCAAAATAGTTTAAGATTTAAACTTTGAAATTAAACTAAGATAAATTAATAACATTCTATAAGTCGATAATAACATTTTAGAATTATAGAAAAAAGCACATTAGTTATCTGATAATTAAACAATTATAAAGAAGATGGTTATGATAAATTATAAAATATGAGGCCTTAATGCTTGGATTAAAAAGATAAAAAAACATATTTCAATTTAAACATTGAAAACTTATTGCAAAAGTGGATCTACTTTTCACCAAATTAGATTTTATGCTCATGCGCTTTTAAAATGCACAAGTATAAAATGTTGATTTGGTGAAATTTAGATTTATTCTTGTAATAAGTTTTTAAGAAGATATAAAACTATGGCGGTGTCTGTTTTGAACGAAAAAAGACTGAATGCTTAATTAAACAAGTAATATGTGATAATTAGCTTGTTTGTTTTCAAATAAGTGCTTTCATTAAGTTCTTCTTTTCACTTAATAATTGAGCAAATTTTTAATGTTCAATGTAAGTCCTGATCACTTATTACATCACATATTCCAGTTATACCCATATACAACATAATATGTAATTATTTTATCAGTTTTTCTAAAATAATATCAAACAACTAGAAAAGTTCAAACATAACGTAAATTTTGTTTTCAATTGGTATTTTTTTATCATTTGGCTTTGATTTTAATATATAGTGTAGTTTTCAATCATTAAAAACGAATATACTAAAAAGTTAACGGAAAAAAAAATTAATATCAACGTACCACGACGTTTCATGCAATTTGAAGTTAAAATATGATGATTTATATATTGATTAATAAGAATGGAAATGAAAATTAAATAAATAGAAATATTTAATGTAGATGTGAAAAAATTATAAATAAATAGTTTCGACAAGATGAACATTATTGATTTATTTACGGTAAACGAAAACTTGAACAAAATTTGCAATACATACGTAGAAAATCAACATATTGCATAATTATGAAAGGTTGGAAAAAATCGTGAAATATTTTTATAATAACTTGTTTCAATATATATATATATATATATATATATATATATAATGTTGAAAACATTAATTGGTATCCAAAAACAACACAAACTTCAAGTTTATTATAAGGAAATATTTTCTTCCTGACCAAACTTTTATAAATATATTTGCGTCATTAAATTTTCTTTTTTCGATGTGTTTTGTAGTTTTTATAGTACTTGCACACACGAGTGTTTATTGCTTATTTGTTTGTGTATAAAATAAGATGATTAAATATGTCTTGTATGTTTTATATGCCATAAAATAAGACATAAAATAAGATGATTAAGTATGTTTGTGACAGTTAGACCGAAGAATATTTAATTTTAACTGTAACGACCCGGAAATTTCGATCCCGAAAATTCCACATACTTATGAAAAGAAGAAAGAGATAGAAGAAGAAGAAGAAGAAGATCAGAAACATCAACATCTCACTGCGCCAGCGGATAAAATATAATAATAAATAATAACAGTTTACAAAGCATTTTGTATCTGTCAATTACATTTATAATACATCAGAGTTACACATATACACAGTCACTGAATATACACAATTATTATGTCACAGATATACAGCAATATAATACAGCGGAAACACTCCATACGTTCTTGCAATCCAGCTCGCCTCCTGAGCTCCGGCACGTCCTTACTTGAAAATATGTAATACTCGGTCTGACCCGAGCATTACATCGAAGTAACACCCGGGTCAGGCTGGAAACCAGCGTGAGTAAACCCAACTAACATGGAATATCCAAGCAAACAACTTATATAAACCCGGGGTAACTCAAATAAATTTACAAATTCACAATTTGTTGTTGACATCACTTATTTCACACATAAGTTTTCTAAGTACCAAAATTTAGATTAAATAGTCCAATTTACCTAAATCATTTCATTCCGGCCTATTGATTTCACATAACAATCTATAGAAAATTCGAAGTGGTTTCGGATATTTTCCAATACCCGACTCCGGTCACTTCGAGTCTCATTTAGGACATCCAATACCATTCAATCATCTATAAGCAACTTGATCGCTTCCAAATTTATTTAATTAATACAAACTGAATTACTAACCTCGACCACTTAGATTCCTTCATTTAACATTAATTAATTATAAATCAATTAATTTATCATCCCTTAATTATCCATCTTAATTAATCATCCTGGATTAATTATGCTTCAATTACCTTCAAGTAATTATTTTAAATTAACTTCACAATATTAATTATTCTTAACCAAAATCAATAAGTAATCTTAATTACTTCATAAATTAATTAACTATATTAATTACATTAATCCTTAATTACTTATATTAATTAATCTCTCATAAGTCACTTATTATTGATTAATTAATCTTAATTAATCAATCTTTAATTACATCATTAATTATATAAGTTAATGATTTCCAATTATATTTTAATTTATCCTAATCTAATTTAATTACATTAAATCATTAATCATTAATTAAACCCCAAATATTAATCATTCCTGATTTATCTCAACCTGCAATTATCTACCTTTTTATTTACTTCATTAAATAAATTAATTACTCCTTAATTAACTATCTTAATTAATCTCTTGATTAATTTCATAAAGTAATTATATTTTATTGATTACATTAAGTAATTACCTATCAAACCATTCATTGATTATTCTAAATTAATTAAACTAAATAAATTAACTTAAATCTTAATTAATTAATTCAAACTCTTAATTACTAAATTAATCAACCCAAATCATTAATGAATTGAATTAATTAATTATCCATTTTAATTACCCTTCTAATTTGATGAATCACAAATCATTAAGCTCTTATTAACATTTAAATGAAAACATTTTCTTATTTATGACTTAAGTTTAAAACAATTTAAAACCCGAATACTTCGAGTCAAGCCACAATTAACACGAGAACCAACCAAAACCAAAGTTACCCGATCATCAGTTCACAATGCACATCAAATCAATTCAATCATGCAACCAAATACTTAAATTTAACCATTTAAATTTAGATAAAAATCAAAAGGAGTGAGATTTACTCACCTTTGCCCCTTAAATTTGCAATCCACTTCATTCTCGATTTGATTCCACAATTTTCAACCTTGTATAAACATTTATATGGTTTATTAATATTCGGAATAATTAAATTATCAATTATCGTTTAGTAAAATTTGATTTACCAATTATTTTATTCGAACCAATTTTTCAAAAATAAGTAATTATTTCTCTTCTTTTGAAACCCATATACTAAAAATTAATTTATAGTTCTCAAAAATCTAGTTTTATATAAATATTCAACATTTTAAAATTTCCTTTCTAGCCTCTATATACATATTGAATTTCAAAACAGAATTGTTTTGTATCCTACTGCAAATTTAAATCTCATCCATATATATTAAATAAATTTAATTAAGAATAAACTACCTTTACCTCCCTATTCCCATTGCCAGACCCGCGCGTAGCAATTAGCCAAGCTCCCCTCGTCGTTGCTGCCACTCCCTCTTCTAGACACCGAGATGCGAAATCCCCCAAATGCTAGAGAACCCATTCGCGAGCCTCCCCTTCCATCGAGCAGCCATCCTTCCATCGAGCAGCCATCACTCAGCCGCGCAGCCAAACCCTCGTCGTTCGAACGCCAAAACTTCTCACCATCGAAGCGCGCGCGAGTACGAGCTTCGTCGCCATCGAACCCTAACTCAAAGACGCGACTTCGTTGTTGATTCTTGTTCGAGCCTCTGCCTCCAACCAACGCGCTCACTTGTGCCACCTCCTATCACCACTTCCAAGGCCGACCTCCCCTCAGTATCAAGCCCGACGCGATCGTTCCCCTCCTTTACCCTTTTTTTTCTCTGCTTTTGATTAGGGTTTCGAACTGGAAGAAGGAAAAAGGGGTTTCGGCATTCTTTTGTGAAGAGAACAAATTTGAACCAGCTTCGTGAATTCGAAATCCAAGCTTCCATTTTTTTTAAATGAGTTCTGTTTCTGTTTTAAGATTAGAGAGGGAGACGGAGATAAAATATCGATTTGGGGATAGCTTCTTGCGTACGAGTGTTTATTATAAAAATATCTTTGACTAGTTGACTTTCGATTTTATTATATTATAAAACTTCCCAAATGCCTCATTAATTGCTACTTAAAATTTCGAACTCCTTTTAAGAAATGCCGCTAGGCAATTATAAGGTTTTACCCACATTCCGAACACAATGGAACGTGTTTCAGAAGCTAATTCGAGTATATGCACGAGTTACGGAAGTAAACGATCAATTTTAAATTAAACCGATTAAAATAGTTTCTATGCGTTTGGAGCTGCCATGGTCAAATGACAACTCCGATTGCTATGAAAATTGTAATCCAATAATAACCAATTATTACGGATCCAATGGAACTGGTTTCGTCGAATTCCGAGACTATGCCTTGGAAGGCTATTTTTAATTTCAATTTAAACGATAAATTTTTAAAACCGAACGAATCACTTCCAATTTCAATTTAAAAGCTTTTATTATCTTCAGAACTATCAATATAAATTTTGCAGGTCTTCAAATTATTTTTAACAAGCTTAAAACTGAAGATTCAATAATTTATCAAATTTCAGTTTATTAAATCTAATAACTTAATTGCTATTAATAATAATATTTGAATTCAAGTTAAAAATTAACTTTTTAAATATTTACAATCAATTAAATATTCCAATTTAAATTGTTAGAAATTCTGGGTCGTCACATTTCTCCCCCCTTAAAAGAATTTCGTCACCGAAATTACTAGTTAGGAAGAATGGTCCAATACCCGTTTACTTTTTCCCAAAACCAACAATTCAATATCCTACCAACTATCTTTTTATAGAAGACCCATTATCATTCTTACTAACTTCCCAAACTCTCCCATAGTTTTTAACAACACTATTTACTCTACTTATTCAAATTTAAATTTAAAATTCAAATTTAAACTATCACAACTTTCTCAAAAAAATTCTAACTCTCTAAATTTTCGAATTTTTTTGCCAGCGTCTCCTTTGCGCGGCTAGCTCAGTACAACTACAAAATGCCTCTATGGGCTCCCAAATTTCAAAAGAAAACAAAAAGCCAAGTGGCTAGATCAAAACCCAATCAAATTCCATACAGAAATTTAAACACATACCTTTAGTCGGGCAATTCAAATTTATCTTCTGAAATCAAAACCAATTTTCCTTTCCCTTTATAATACCTGCATATCTTACTTAGCAATAATATCCAATCGTAACTTTTCAAATCATTTTATACATTTCCTTACATAGGTTTCATATCTACTTCTATTCAAATTAGTTTTCCCCGTTTTCATATGAATTCAATTTATTTTCAATCCTGAATATTGAATTTTATCTTCCATTTATAACTGACTCATATCATTATTTTAAATTAGTTTCATCCGCTAATTTATTTTCAATTTTCAATTTGAAATCGTTTAGCCGTTAACAAAAAATTTCTAACTGCCAAAATTTTCGGAAAATTTTGGCAGTCTCCTTTGTACGGAGGAGCTTTTGCAATTTGACTATAGATATATATATATACATCTACCCACACGGTCGGAAAAGCAAAAACAGTTCGTATTTCCTATTTTTATTGCGTAGGCGTACCTTTATTTAGCATTTTAAGCAAGTGGCTTATTATTTTAGCATTTATCGCGTCCAAATCCAACCAAACGGCTTCCCGGTACCTGTACTTACTCAATTCAAACATGTAAGTACTAAATATATTAAATTTATTAGCAATTCACTTACTTTCAATAGTTAAACACATGCATTTCATAAGCAACAAGCACTAAACACTTTCCATAAGCGATTTATATAATTTTAAAGCTAATTCAATCGTTTTCAACCAATTCATATGCCATTTCATTAAATTTTAATGGTTTTCAACTCAATTTCTTACATTCAATTTATTTTTAATCCAAACAAGCTCATATTCCTTCAAATGATTCAAAAAAAATCAATTTTATTTGCTTCTATTAATTATTTAATTAAATCTTGTTTACGTCAAACGACAACTATTTTTATGCAATTTCGACGATATACGCTTAATAAAGTATCCATTTTAGTTTATAACTACTTCAAATTAATTTCAACTCATTTTTTATTTAATTCCATTTCATTTCTAATTTATTCACCAACCATACATTTGCATTTCATTTCATCTCCGCATTGGTTTCATTTTAAAACTATTTCATTGAGCTTGACAACATTCGATGCTTATATTAATATCCATTTTTTTCAAATAAATTTAACCCAAACTTTTATTTAATGGTCTTCCATTCTTACTCGAAACCAAACCTTTATTGACTGAAGTAATTTTACTTCAACTTAATACGCCTCATAACTTAAGTTCATTCTGATAACCCAATTCCAATTAAAACTTTGATTAAATTTTTATTCAATCGGAATTCATCCATTTATTATTTCATTCAATTAACCCATTTATTCACCTCATTTTAAATTTTAAATTCATTATCAAATCCAAGTTGAATTTTATTTATAATTCGAATTCATTTCTAAATCCCATTATTAACTTACAATCCATTTTATTTAACCGAGTTAAATTTTATTAATATACTATATCAAATAATTATTTAGCTAATTAGCTTACTTTCAACTTTTAAATCAATATTCGATTTTATTACAAAAAAACCACTTTATTAAATTTTCCTGAATTCAATTTTTTTTCATAATTCCAGTTTGGATTTTCTTTCATTTTCCAAAATTCCAACACCTTTATTTTAAAATTTTAGAAATGCTTTTAAATCCACATCATGCTATTAAAATAGCTCTTTATAAAAGTACATCTTATAACTCGATGTCTCAACCAGTCCATCCTTGTTCTCATAGAAATTCAGTCATACGTTGATCAGGCGTAGGACTGAAAATCTATAAGTACTTGGTAAACCTGTTTCAACACCCAGTGAAAATACTTGAGAAAATAATTTTATTGAAAATATAGAAAACAGTTCTTGAAAATAGAGGAAATATCTTTGGTGAGAATGCTCTGGAAATCATCATCCCTCATCCATGGTCGCGGTTACATTCGAGGGTTACATTGCCATCGCAGCAAAAGTCTATGTAACTGTAGGCACTCCGCGCCCCTCGATTACGCCATGGAACCCACAACAGATCGCAGTTACATTCTAGGGTTACGTTGCCATCGCAGCAAAAGTCCATGTAACTGTAGGCATCGGCGCCCTCGATTTTCGCTTTCGAAATGAAACTTCTCCACTCCTACATAGGTCGCAGTCTACCGATGTAAAATCAAACGCGGACTGTTGGCTCTCAACGGCACATACGGTTTTCGCTATGTTACCATAGGTTGCAGTCTACCGATATAAAATCAAACGTAGACTATTGGCTCTCAGCGGAACACACGACTTTCACTATGGTCTGCAGTAGATCGCAGTGACATCGAGCTACACTGTCGTCATAGCACAACCCAAATGCCTCTGCAGGCATCAGTGCCTCTCGACTTTCGCTGCACACTACTCATAATCCTCAGGAACTAGTTTTTGGACTCCTCACAGGATCAACTTTAGAACCCCCTTAGGGTTCAAGGCAGCACCACCCGGTGGCACTCCTGAGAAGTTCATTTCAAGGGAGCGCCTTTTTCCCCAAAGCCATAATCAAAACACTTTATACTATACACATATAGTATCTTCCAAATCATACACCTAGTATGAATCTCATATAAATCTCCTTTTCTCAAAATCGATTATTCCAAAATCGATAATTCTCAAACTAGGCTTTCCAAATTCCAATATTGATTTTACCCAAAAATCAAAAGCCTTTCCAAATCCAAAGGTTCCCAAAATCTTTTTCCAAAATCCTCATAAGATCCTTTATATACATAGATATATATAAAATCCTTGATAAAAATCTTTGGATCATTTTAAACTTGTATAAAACCCTTTTTATACTTCAAATATTTCCAAAAATCCATTTTCTTCTGGCTATAGATTCAACAAGGGGAGTTTCATCTTATATAACAAAGACATATAACTTTTGTTTATTCAAAATCAAATATTCAAATTTGATTACTCTTTCCAATATCAATTTCATTCAAATATGTACGATGTACACTTATCATCCGTATGCTATACCGATCTGATCGCTCACTCGATCACACAATTTTACTTCCGAACTAGTATCGTCCACCCGACTTCCTAGTGCGGACTCGGATCTGGTTTCTTGACCAAAAACTGTCATTCTCCTTGCATAGCTATAGCTATGATAGAGAATATCCAGAACCAATCAACTATCCATATCCAGGTTCGCCGTCGAAAATCGAGTGAAAAATCGCAACTCGGATCGATATAACCATCTCGAAATTCTGCGATCGAATCTGGATCAAATCACTATGCGAATAGAATAATATACGTACATCCTACGTATTTAACTTCATTGATTATTAACTAAATCAATTTCTCTTTCTATTCACATTTCCTTTAATTTCTATCCATATAATCACAATTGCTTAAATTCCATTGGATTATTACTTCAATTCTTATCTCAGTTGGGTATTTGATCAATAACAGTTTGAACTCCGACCAGTTTATATTTAGAAAATAGCTTAAAAAAATTTAAAAATAGATAAGTAGTTTAAAAATAATTATTAGTTTGCAAAATAGCTGTAAAATAGTTAACTAATAGTAAAATAGTTGGAAAATAGTTAAATAGTTTCAGAAATTTTAGATAATTGCGAAATAGTTGTAAAATAGTAATTAATTTGTAAAATAGTTGGAAAATAGTAATTAGTATATAAAACAGTTGATAAATTGTTAAATAGTTCTAAAAATTATTGTAAAACAAATATAAAATAATTTGGCTTTAAAAAGAAAGGTTGTATATATTAAATAGCTTGCAAAAATAAGTTTATAATAAAACAATTTATATTGAAAATAATCTAGAGTCAAAATTGTTCACTTCCCTATCAATTCAATTTAAATTTCCACTTCCATTTAAATTGACTCAATTTCAATTTGAATAACTTCAATTTCCATTGAAATTGATTTAATTCCAATTCAAGTTGAATCAATCCCGATTCCTTTCTCAATTTAAATCAGATTCCATTTGATTTTAAACCTATTCAACCTTAATTTCAATTCCAAATTATTCCAATTAATTTGGACTAGTATCAATTGAACCTACTTCAACTTCAAATCATTTCAATTCAATCCAATTCAAATTTTCCATTTAAAATTTTAAACTTATCCATCTTCAATCACAAATCCAATTAATTTAAATCAAATTCAATTTTGAACTAACTCAATGTCAATCTCAATTTTAAACCATATCGAATTATATAAATTCAAGTTAAATTCTCACAGGTTGGTTTAAATTTTTAAACCAAATTAACCTTTATTAAAAGTTTTTAAACAATTTAATTTCTGAGCTCAAATTCTAGAATTTCGTTTTCAATCAATTAAATTTTAATTTGGTTGTATTTCTGTTACCACTTAATTTAATCTCAATTCAAGATTTCAATTTGGTTGTATTATATTATTTCTTAATTTAGTTCCAATAATTTAACATCCAATCACCTTAATATTTATTAGAAGGAAATTTTGCTTTATATATCAAAATGTATTTTTATATAAAATCATTTAAAATCTTTATATAAGAAAATAACAAGTACGCTCTCATATATATATATATACACACACACACACACTCAACTCATTCTAGAGTACTACGGACTCTGTTTAATGAGTAATTCCCACCAGAGCCAAGGTTCTCGCTTAACCTTTTAGCTCTGATACCAACTGTAACGACCCGGAAATTTTCGATCCCGAAAATTCCAGATAGTTATAAAAAGAAGAAAGAGATAGAAGAAGAAGAAGATCAGAAACATCAACATCTCACATTCGCAGCGGATAAAATATAATAATAAATAATAATAACAGTTTACAAAGCATTCTGTATCTGTCAATTACATTTATAATACATCAGAGTTACACATATATACAGTCATTGAATATACACAATTATCATGTCATAGATATACAGCAATATAATAGAGCGGAAACACTCCATACGTTATTGCCATCCATCTCGCCTCTTGAGCTCCAGAACGTCCTTACTTGAAAATCTGTAATACTCGGTCTGACCTGAGCATTACATCGAAGTAACACCCGGGTCAGGCTGGAAACCAGCGTGAGTAAACCCAACTAACATGGAATATCTAAGCAAACAACTTATATAAACCCGGGGTAACTCGAATAAATTTACAAATTCACAAATTGTTGTTGACATCACTTATTTCACACATAAGTTTTCTAAGTACCAAAATTTGGATTAAATAGTCCAGTTTACCTAAATCATTTCATTCCGGCCTATTGATTTCACATAACAATCTATAGAAAATTCGAAGTGGTTTCGGATATTTTCCAATACCCGACTCTGGTCACTTCGAGTCTCGTTCAAGACATCCAATACCATTCAATCATCTATAAGCAACGTGATCACTTCCAAATTTATTTAATTAATACAAATTGAATTACTAACCTCGACCATTTAGATTCCTTCATTTAACATTAATTAATTGTAAATCAATTTATTTATCATCCCTTAGTTATCCATCTTAATTAATCATCTTGGATTAATTATTCTTCAATTACCTTCAAGTAATTATCTTAAATTAACTTTACAATATTAATTATTCTTAACCAAAATCAATAAGTAATCTTAATTACTTCATAAATTAATTAACTATATTAATTACATTAATCCTTAATTACTTATATTAATTAATTTCTCATAAGTCACTTATTATTGATTAATTAATCTTAATTAATCAATCTTTAATTACATCATTAATTATATAAGTTAATGATTTCCAATTATATTTTAATTTATCCTAATCTAATTTAATTACATTAAATAATTAATCATTAATTAAACCCCAAATATTAATCATTCCTGATTTATCTCAACCTGTAATTATCTACCTTTTTATTTACTTCATTAAATAAATAAATTACTCCTTAATTAAGTATCTTAATTAATCTCTTGATTAATCTCACAAAGTAATTATATTTTATGATTACATTAAGTAATTACCTATCTAACCATCCATTGATTATTCTAAATTAATTAAACTAATAAATTAACTTAAACCTTAATTAATTAATTCAAACCCTTAATTACTAAATTAATCAACCCAAATCATTAATTAATTAAGTTAATTAATTATCCATTTTAATTACCCTTCTAATTTGATGAATCACAAATCATAAAGCCCTTATTAACATTAAAATGAAAACATTTTCTTATTTATAACTTAAGTTTAAAACAATTTAAAACCCGAATACTTTGAGTCAAGCCACAATTAACACGAGAACCAACCAAAACCAAAGTTACCCGATCATCAGTTCACAGTGCACATCAAATCAATTCAATCATGCAACCAAATACTTAAATTTAACCATTTAAATTTAGATAACAATCCAAAGGAGTGAGATTTACTCACATTTGCCCCTTAAATTTGCAATCCACTTCATTCTCGATTTGATTCCACGATTTTCAACCTTGTATAAACATTTATATGGTTTATTAATATTCTGAATAATTAAATTATCAACCACCGTTTAATAAAATTTGATTTACCAATTATTTTATTTGAACCAATTTTTCAAAAATAAGTAATTATTTCTCTTCTTTTGAAACCCGTATACTAAAAATTAATTTATAGTTCTCAAAAATCTAGTTTTATATAAATATTCAACATTTTAAAATTTCCTTTCTAGCCTCTATATACATATTGAATTTCAAAATAGAATTGTTTTGTATCCTACTGCAAATTTAAATCTCATCCATATATATTAAATAAATTTAATTAAGAATAAACTACCTTTACCTCCCTATTCCCATTGCTAGACCCGCGCGTAGCAATTAGCCAAGCTCTCCTCGTCGTTGCTGGCACTCCCTCTTCCAGACACCGAGACGCAAAATCCCCCAAATGCTAGAGAACCCATTCGCGAGCCTCCCCTTCCAGCGAGCAGCCATCCTTCCATCAAGCAGCCATCCCTCAGCCGCGCAGCCAAACCCTCGCCGTTCGAATGCCAAAACTTCTCACCATCGAAGCGCGCATGAGTACGAGCTTCGTCGCCATCGAACCCTAACTCGAAGACGCGACTTCGTTGCCGATTCTTGTTCGAGCCTTGCCTCCAACCAACGCGCTCACTTGTGCCACCTCTTATCACTGCTTCCAAGGCCGACCTCCCCACAGTCTCAAGCCCGACGCGATCGTTCCCCTCCTTTACCCTTTTTTTCCTTTGATTTTGTTTAGGGTTTCGAACTGGAAGAAGGAAGAGTAGGTTTTGGCATTCTTTTGTGAAGAGAACAAATTTGAAATAGCTTTGTGAATTCGAAATCCAAGCTTCCATTTTTTTTAAATGAGTTCGATTTCTGTTTTAAGATTAGAGAGGGAGACGAAGAGAAAATATCGATTTGGGGATAGCTTCTTGCATACGAGTATTTATTTATAAAAATATCTTTGACTAGTTGACTTCCGATTTTATTATATTATAAAACTTCCAAAATGCCCCGTTAATTGCTACTTAAAATTTCGAACTCCTTTTAAGGAATGCCACTAGGCGATTATAAGGTTTTACCCACATTCCGAACACAATGGAACGTGTTTCGGAAGCTAATTCGATCATATGCGCGAGTTACGGAAGTAAACGATCAATTTTAAATTAAATCGATTAAAATAGTTTCTATGCGTTTTGAGATGCCAATGTCAAATGACAACTCCGATTGCTACAAAAATTGAAATCCGATTATAACCAACTATTATGGATCCAATGGAACTGGTTTCGTCAAATTCCGAGACTGTGCCTCGAAAGACTATTTTTAATTTCAATTTAAACGATAAATTTTTAAAACCAAACGAATCACTTCCTATTTCAATTTAAAAGCTTTTATTATCTTCAGAACTATCAATATAAATTTTGCAGGTCTTCAAATTATTTTTAACAAGCTTAAAACTGAAGATTCAATAATTTACCCAATTTCAGTTTATTAAATCTAATAACTTAATTGCTATTAATAATAATATTTGAATTCAAGTTAAAAATTAACTTTTTAAATATTTACAATCAATTAAATATTCCAAGTTAAATTGTTAGAAATTCTGGGTCGTCACATTAACTTTAAGAGGTAATAGTGGTCCAGTGGTTAAGACATAGTGGAGTTGCTACATATGGTTGTAGTGGCACCGGTTCGAATCCCAGCGGCCATAATTATGAGACATAGTGCACGACCACTTATAAAACCGGCTAACCGAAGGCCAGGGCAAACATAGTTTCCTTGGCCCCAAAGTTTTAATAGTTTTCTTGGCCCCAAAGTTTAAAACAATAATATCTCAAAGTTTAATAATGGCGATACTGGCAATTTTACTACAGACGATTTTTCGTTATTCTCTCCGTTGATCCAGATCTCGTTCGCCCCTTCTTCTGCTCTTCTGTCTCTCGCCGCTTCACCATGCCTAGCCCCCCTCTTCCACCTCAACTTCCCGTCGCTGCTTCTCATTCTCCTTCCTCTACACGTTCTGGTAGGGTTTTTAAGGGAGTATCTTCTATGAACTTGATTCCTCCCATGCTCTCCGATTTCGATTTTCCCCCTTTGCCTGCAAAAAAGTTTGCGGTAACTGCTTCTGTCGATGGCCTTAGCTCGAGCCAGGTTATGGTTAACCCTCTTGCAGGCGATATGTCTTGTAGTGTTGTGCCTTTGGTTGATGTTGCAGCGAACATTTGTGGATCTGGACATGATGTTGGAGTTGTCTCGGCTGCAATATCTACTGACACAACCGGTTATGTTCGAGGCACATCTTCTGTTCGATATAATGCCAATGAAAATGTTGACCCAATATACAGTGTTTTAAGTTCTGTAGATGCCGTGCTTGCTATATCTACGCCATATGATGCATGATTCCCCATTCCTGTAGCCTCTTCTGGTGATGAGGAGTGTCCCCCTGCTGCTCCTTGTCCATATGCTCCCAAAACTTGGTCTTCACTCTTTACAACCTTGCCCTGTAATGCGAGAGTTTATGTACCGGTTGAGTTTGAAATAGTTGAGGAAAATGGAGTGATGATTCCTCCACCTAATGTTATGCAAGCCGGTATGGACTTTTGGACAGTATATGTAGTTGGATTCTTTTTGGACCCTAATCATCGCCTTCATGATGCGGCTGCAGTTTGTCGTAGGGCCTGGAGACTACGCGGTGACCTTCGTGTTAAGCTAGTTGACTACATGTACTACCTATTGATCTCCTCCCCTGAGGAACGTAGACGTGTACTAGAGGCGGAGCCTTCCTTCTTTGGTGGACAACCCTTTATTATTACCCCCTGGTCTCCAACGGTTGCTAGTGCACGTGAACAAGTTTTTTCTATCCCTGTTTGGGTTTATTTCTCTCAAATTCCTTCTGCACTTCAGCCGCTACTTGGTTTGAATTGGCTTGCCTGTAATGTTGGTAAATTGAAATGTTTTGACTCTAGTACAGTTGCGCGTGAGAAGCTTGTTTATGTCAAGGCCTTGATTGAGATTTCTCCCCATAAGCCTCTTCCTACCTCTATCCCTGTCCAGCTTGTTGTTGGTCACGTGGTGTGACACCCCACCTCTATACCCACGCTAGCCAAGAACACTACGGAGTAATGCTGTCAACTAGCACGGAGAATAAGGCTGTTGAGGAGCGACCATCCGTGTAATTGCTTTGTGCGAGCACCGATATGTCAGATAGTATAACATTCAATTCTTTTCAAGTGGAAATCCGACATGCCGACACAAACTCAAAGCTACTACACAGTGGCTATAAAGGTCTTCGAAAACAAATATAGAAATAAACATAACACAAATCAGTCACAGATAATTCATATCACAAAGGCGGAAATAGATATGAATATTACACATAAAAGTGTATATCAGAGTAGTGGTCAAATAAGATCCACAATAATACAAAAGAATAGCAACACGTGCTATACAAAAGAGTAAATATACATCATAGGGTCTGTATCTCAAATATATACAACAAAACTACTAAACTAAAGTAGTTAATCAAAAGTCAGAGAAGCAAATCCCGGAAGGAAGTCAAGCGGAAGCACCTGTAACATCTCGGTCTGACCCGAGTATTATTTCATAAGAAAATAATAAATGGATCAGTCTAGCTATAAATATCAGATGACATGATATAACATACAAGATATGGCATAAACATAATATCCATAATGGCATACTACTATAAGCATGTAAATGATAATCAACAAAAGATTAATCAATATCACAAGAATCTTCTCAAAGATCCAAAGAGGGCATCATACCCTAAACTTGTACTCATAACAAGTCAATGATATAAATTCCAGAAATCAACACACGAAATCCAGAAATCACAAAAAGGTATGTGTGAGTGGAATCACACAAGTGGTGTCTAGGCTAACCGAAAAGGTATGTGTGAATGGAATCGCACAAGTGGTGTCTAGCCTAACCAAAAAGCAAAAAGGTATGTGTGAACGGAATCACACAAATGGTGTCTAGGCTAACCGAAAAGGTATGTGTGAATGGAATCGCACAAGTGGTGTCTAGCCTAACCAAAAAGCAAAAAGGTATGTGTGAACGGAATCACACAAATGGTGTCTAGGCTAACCGAAAAGGTATGTGTGAATGGAATCGCACAAGTGGTGTCTAGCCTAACCAAAAAGCAAAAAGGTATGTGTGAACGGAATCACACAAATGGTGTCTAGGCTAACCGAAAAGGTATGTGTGAATGGAATCGCACAAGTGGTGTCTAGCCTAACCAAAAAGCAAAAAGGTATGTGTGAACGGAATCACACAAATGGTGTCTAGGCTAACCGAAAAGGTATGTGTGAGTGGAATCGCACAAGTGGTGTCTAGCCTAACCAAAAAGCAAACAAAGAGACATCGCACATTGCTAGTCTAAATCACAAAGATGATCGTCATGATCAACGAGAAGTGTCAATTACACTAAGCTAGTAAATATAAAAGTTTAGCCTCATGTCCCATAACCACTTACTTAACTTAAACATTTACGAACAAACTATAAATCTCCACTAGAAAATTGTCACAAGAGATTCAATCGAACAAGTCCAAGAATTAACCGACGAAGTAAACGCAAGCGTTTCATACCACTTGTTTTACTAAGTCGTTTAATTAGATTTCTCATACGAGTGAGGTAAATGTTTGTATATACTAATAGATTGGAAAACGGTTTAAGAAAACGAGCTTTATAATAAAATAGTGTTGAAATCATTTGAAGAAAGAGCTTTGATATTTACTACTAGTATAGAAAACCTTTATATTTTTAAAGTGACAAATCACAAAGAAGATTGTAAGAACAACCAATTACTAAATTCACATTCGAAGACGTGAATAAAATCCAAAGAAATCGATATCAAATCCATCAAAGTGGATATATCTAAAATTCCCAAAGAAAAGGTCATCAAAGTCATAATAGATGATAACAACAAATAGGAAACAACACGAATCGATTAAAGTTGGAAATTTACTCAAAAATAGCCAAAATAGGCAAAACTGCACATTTCAGACGTCTGAAATTCAAACCAGACATCTGCCAGACGTCTGGTTGGATTTCCAGACGTCTGGATTTCTTCTCTGCCTTTTTACGTTTTCCAGGGACCAATTCCAGACGTCTGAATTTCCAAACCAGACGTCTGAATTTGAAACCAGACGTCTGAAATTGGGTTCAGACGTCTGAAATTGCCTGGTAGGCAAAAATCAGCCTTGCCCAAAAATGGGCGAAAATCCAAACGGAAGCGATCGGACGAGCGACGAAGACTAGGGATTTATGCCAAATGACAACCCAGCCTTATAGGCTCTCCGAAACACCTACTAAAGCATGATCAAACACCAAAGTTATGATTTTTAGAGAATTGGCTTCAAACACCAAAAATTGGAATATTTACAAATCTAATCCAAATCAAAAGCAATTGCACATGAATCAATGTTAGGGATTCATACCTAACAACAAAGATAGATATAGACATAGATGTGAGATAAAAATCTCACCTTTGCACTAAAATTTATGAAGATGAAGCTTGAAAGCAAATGGAAATCAACCACACTTTAATCTCACACTAGAAGCTTGAATCTAAGCTTAAAAGAAAAACATTCCCTAAGTTAGGTTTAGAAAATTTCTGAAATTCAAGGAGAGAATGAGTTGGAGAAGAAGAAGAGGAAGCTTACCAATGGGTTCTCTTGAGTTTTGGAGCTAAAGCTTGGATTTTGCAAATGAACTAGGGCTTGGAGTTTCTAATTCTTTTTCTCTTCCACCATTTTTGCTAAAGCTTGAGGAGTTGGGAATTAGAAATGAAGTAATGAAGAGTTGGAGAGGGTTGGGACTGAGTTAGTAGGTGGGTTCAGCCCAAACCAAAACCCTAAGTGAAAAAGTGGCAAAAATCAACTTTCTCCAAACATATCGAAGCTTATACTCAAAAAGGTCGCAAACGTCATTTTGAACTCAATGGGGGTGGTCTCGAGTCCCAATTCGACTGTTTGCACAAAGTAGCTTTTCGGACCAAAATCCGACGAACGATGAAATATTTAAATAAAATATTTAAATACACAATCGATAAATATGCGGGTTGTTACACGTGGTGAATGTCCGTGTTCGTTATGGATGGGTCCCTGACATTTGTTCCTCCTGTCACTCCTTTGGCCATTTAGCTACTGCCTGCTCGCAATCTTCTGCTGCTGCTCCTAAGATCCCTCTGCCTCGGCCCCCGCTCAGGAAATGGGTCCCCAAAGTCTCACTGGTTGCTTCTCCGTTATCTGACCCTGGACCTCCACCTTCCATAGCTAAGCCTGCTTCCCCTTTGGCTGGTGATAGTCCAGTGGATCACATTGCTGCGCCGGCTCTTTCTCTGTCTCTTGTTGTTTGGGCTGAGTCTGAACATTGTTGGGTTGATTGTCGTTCTGACATGCGTTTCAACCCTGTGGATGATTCCTATTTTAGATATGTATCTTCTGATCTTTTGGACCTTCGATGCCTATATTACAGCATTTCTGGTGATTCCTTGGTCCTTGACTTGCATGGTTCGTATGCTGCGATTAATACTGTACTTCTTGCTGATCTTGCCTGGAACTGATCTTTTATCTACTCTTCTGATGCTGAGATTTATGATCCTTCACTTGCTGTTCTATTTCGCCCCTATTTTGGACTTCTTGGGAATGGTTCTCTGGTTTGTTCCCGGGTTGATGAAGTCGTTTGTGTTTCTTCCTCTGTGGAGAAGAACTAGTCTTGTTTTTAATATTTAGTAGTTGTGACATGTCTGTCATACTCCTGTGCTGTTTTTTTTCATTTCGATTATAGTAGCTAAGGTGCCTCTACCTTACTCCTGTACTTCAATTTTTATTACGTTCGTAATAAAAAGTGGATGGTCCACTATAAAATCGTCTGGACTTGCCAAAAAAAAAAAATTTAATCAAAATGTAAACAAATAATATTTTAAGTATTAGAAATCAACATCCAGTAATTATCATCAACCATTCAACATTTAGCATTTTAAACAAACGATACCAAGTCTAATACTAAAATTTAGGTATCATTAAAGGTTTAGTGTCCGTTTGATTTATTTTATATTTTATGTGTTGGGTTTTCAACATTAATTATAGAATATGAGAAGAATAGAGGGACAGAAAGGATGGAAAAATTATGAAGAGAACGAGGAAGGGGATGGAGGGACGACGAAAGGAAAAGTTGTTTCTCGTGCTTCGATTATTTCTTAAAACATAAAAGATAAAAAAAATTATATTTTGTTTTGTATGTTAACTTCATTTTTTAAATTTATCGTTTTTCTCGTTATGCATTGTGCACATTCTTCAATGGTCAAAAATTCAAAACCAAAATAGAGCGAACAGGCAAAAGTAGAAAAGATTTGGCATATCACATAACCCAAAATTTCAAAGTACGTTGTACGAAACCGACCCAATTTCAACCTCAAATGTCATTCCTAAATTGGGCGATTTATGTCCGAATCAGCATAATAAGCAGATTTAAAATGTTTAGTAATCCCAAAATTTATCCAAATAGGACAAGGACTGGAATTAGCATAAATGTCGCCAGAATTTCATAAATCTAACGAGGCAACAATCCTAGTCGATTAGACAAGCGAAGAGAGTCGCTTACCATGGCATGTGCTGAGTAGAGGTGTTCGAATTAGGAAAGTAAAAGAAAGAAAGAGTAAAGAGCTTGTGTTTGATTGACATCAGATGATATGCTGCTTTGATGCACCATTGAGAACAGTGAAAGGACACAGTGCTTTTGTGTGGACAACAAGTAGGTCTATGCAAGTTCTGGCTTATAAATCCAAGGCAAGGATCCTGCAGGCTCATGATTGTGTGCTGGTGCGGGCTGTATGGACTGATGAAACAAAAGGTCTAGTAACAGAGTTTCCTTCTTTTTTTTGCTTTCACAGATAGTGTTTCACTGATAATGAATTAAAGGACTAGTATGCTCATTGTTTGAAACAGTTTTTCTTCACATCTTCAACGATTTAATTGTCTGATTTTGGTCAACAATATGATGGTTTGCCTTTACTAGCCCAGGAAGTGTGGGATGATGTGATTTTTTGCCTCTGTAGACAGAAGCATGTCTGTATAGCTGGAGATATGTGTCTGATTCAATTACATGTTTAATGCATTTTTCGAGAAAATATAATAGATTTAGGTTATGTGTGCTTGTATTATTATTTTTTAGATTAATTTTTGCACTTATATCGTGAGCTACAATTTTGAAAGCATAACAATATTTGTAAACTAATAATTTTTAATTTGCTGGTACAAGGAATCCAACTAATGACCTGTGTCAGCTAAATGTCTTAGACAAATGAGCTATTAATATTGCTCAAAACTTTTTTCTTATTTAGTCATATGTTCTTATCACTACAGCGGAATACAGTTTTTCTGCCGCCAAATGGCGTCGAAAAAAGTATCTGCGACGCCTTATTGACGCCATTTTTTATGTCGGAAATACTATTGTAGAAAAATATTTTCAACGCCTTATCAACATCAGCTGTTAGGTGTTTTCCGACGTCTTTCCGACGCTATAAACTTTTCGACGCCCTTAACTTTCCGACGCATCTCCAACACATTTTCAACCCCTTGCATTTTTCCGACGTCGGTCCAACGTCTTTTTTTTCTACGCTTATTCGATGTCATTATTCCGAAAACATTCCGACGTCATTATATTTCGACCACATAACGGTGTTATTTTTAAAATATAGTTTTTGAATTTTTCCACGCCTTTCCAACGTCTTTTCTGAAGCAATTTTAAGGCATTTCTTTTTTACTACCAACCTCAAATATATTCATTTTGACAATGCCAAACATGCAATGAAACATATATATCTGAATTAAACAAAATACCATCACCGACAACATTATAAAACAACGAAAACAATGATATAATCGACGAAACATTTAGATAACACACAACATTCGTAGTATTATACGATACAACTTAAACTAATGTCACATACACGTAAGTCGAAATGAAAATTATGTCCACATAGATAGATATATATACATCATAATGTCTAAAGTAAAAAACCATAACTGCATATCAACCATAAAACTTCACTCGTCTTCTTCTGTGTGGTCCTGGCCTTGGCAGTGCTCACTTGCTTGTCCACTCATGTATCAAATGACCAAGCCTCCCATTATTTGACTGAAGCATTTCCACTTTGGCCTCGGTCGCTACCAACTTCTGCTCCATGTGGGCAATATACTGCGCTGGTTGGTCTGGAGCATTATTGTTGTTTCTACTTCTATACTTCTGCATTTATTTCATTATTTAAAGTGTCAAACAATAACATTTATTTCACTACAATAATGTAATCATTAAATTTAATTTTTAGAAATTACTGCAAGCATATTGCCATAATTGGGTCTACGGTCCGGCCTTTTGGCCATAGAAGTGGTGAGAACGCGAAAGACTTCTTCCTTAACCTCATATGTGATGTCCATGCATGTACTTTCTAGCTCGTCAATCTAAGCTTGATATTTTATTTGTTTCTTATTTTTCATACTTATTAGCATCAAAACTATACGCATATATTATTTAAATCAAGTTTTCTGAATAGCTTACCACAAACTGCTTCGCAGCATCGTCAATCTATCCAACGGTGGTCAATCCATCATTGCTTGAGTCGATCTTGTGAGTCGTGCAATAAACTTTCCAAGGTGTTGGTTCAGATCTTCCACTGAGAAATGAAAATAAAATAAAATAATATTCAATAATTCAAACAGAATAAGGTCATGATATCCAAACATCAGCAGGATAATAATAAGCAATTCAGATTGCAATGATGTCATTGTCTTAACCAACCCGGAATATCTTTTTTATTGCATTAAATAAGGGATTTTTGTTCATGTGTTTTGGCTTGCAACATATGTTTTACTTGCAATAATTTGTGGATAGATAGATATGCTATTTGTAATTTATCTACTAGTGAATAGTGGTAGACAAATTAAGGGTGTCAATTTGGCATCTGCATTTGGTTTGACTTCTCAGTTTTCTCCTGTTTCATTACTGAAAGCTTACTTAAAAGAGGTGAGAAAAGTATACCAGTCCAAAGCTGGAACCATGTCTCCAAGTGCACAGGTAAGCCATCTACATTATCCTAATGTCATACTTTCTGAAGGTCAATGTTACACTGCACGTTAAAAGAATTACACTTCTTTGCTCAATGATGGAAAAGCATTAGAAGAATTACACTGACAACACTTCATAATTCTCAAGCTTCAAAGAAATAGCTTTTCAGTACACTCTTTTACTGCAAGCTTGGAAGACCAGGCATGTCTGCTATCGAGGTTACCAATTCCCACATGCCCCAGCTCAGACCCAACAAAAAATTTGAAGCTAGTAAGTTGAAGTTAGATTACTACTTACACATAACAGTAAATTTTGATGTCTTTTTCAAGTTATACTTTATAACATCCCTATATTAGCATGACAAAATCCAATCACCTTTGTACATTATAACTTTTCAGCAATAACTAGATAGTGTACAATAGTCATGTTTTATTATATGCATTATGAGTAACAGTATGAAAGTTGAATTATATTAGATTTAAATATAATTAACGCATACACATATATCCAAATAATACATTCACCGTTGGAAACTAACCGGGCCCAATATGCATTTATGATAATAAAATCGAGTTTGTTATAATGATGACAGGTTATTCATAAGCAGATATAAGCTTCGTTTATCCTCAAAGAATTGGTAAAAAAATGTAGTAGATAAAATGATATTTGGCGAATGCAGGATCAAAAAACATAGGCAATTTTTATTTACTTTCTACAATTAAACTTTTGGGCTAAAAGTTAGCTCACATTTAAGAAATAGCTGCACCTGCTACTTACACTGTATTGCCTACTCATACCACTTATTACGGGTTAATATATAATTGATTATGAAACCTACTCCTATTGATTATATATCCACTGCACCTACTACTTACACTGATGGCATTCCCGTGATGCTACTTACACCGTGTCGCCTTCTTGCTTTATGATTTAATATATAATTGATTTTCACCAATTTGATATAGATAGGTTTTATTTGCTTGTAATATCAAAATGTAATATACATCTTCCCTTATTGAAAGAGTAGTTGATGATCCCACTACTAATTGAATTCTTCTAGTTTTCAATCAGCAGCGAATTATTGACATAGATCTTGAATAAATGTCATTAAATAAGTGATTACCAGATTGAGACGATAGTCAGCATAAGATTTTGAACCACCAGTGTGTAGCTTATGGTTTTTCGCCTTACTTTCTGCAGCTGCTTTAGAAACAGCCTAAAACTTCGACAAGGTCCAATGCGCCTTGAACTTGTCAAATATTTCCTAAGGCAATGACGGATGCTTCTTTCTGACTTATGCATCTGGTGTGCCCAATCACGATTATTTGTGCTAGCTCTCGTCTTCCACGCTTTACGTGCATGCTCCTTAGACACATTCTTGTCCACAGGTAAAAGAATGCTGTACATTCAATTAAACTTATTTCAATTGAGTGAAACATAATTATAAGTGTTATGTATATTGTTGTGTTACATAATTTACAACTTGTCAATTCTCTATCTTCTTTCCAATATATCATGCATCCTCCGGGACATGTGTCAATCTTTTCATATGGCAAACCAAATGCAGACACTTGTTTTTTTTTTTAACGAATATCAGTTCTCTGCCAACACATTTGTTAGGTGGAAGCATTTTTTTACATAGACTAAGAACTGAGTTCATTAGATTTTCCGATGCGTTGTATTCGGATTTTACAGTGATTACCCTAGATGTCGCTGGCAAGTGTGTCCTTGTACGACTTTTGTACAGAGGTCGTTTCGATGCTTCTAACAAATAAAAAAAAAAAAGCTTCTGGATCAAGTTCTTCCTCTGTATTAGGTAATTCACCTGACCACAAACCAGGACCAACGACATCATATACCATTTCTGTCATTCTATTTTCTAGACCAGGTTCTTCGACATTGACATCAATGGATATGGGCTCATCTTCAACTACAAATATCGCATCATTTTTTGTCTCCTTTTTACCATGATATCTCCACACATGATAGTTTGGCATAAAACCAAAACTATGCGAACGAAACATTATGGTATCATATTCTTAAAGTTTTACGAAATGACATTTAGCAAAAGGACATCTAATTTCATGCTGCTTCGTTCTATTACAAGATGTCACTTTCATACATGCTTCCGCACCATTTTTAAAATGCAGTTGTATCGTTCCTTTCTTCCCGACATTAAACTTATACATCCAATTTCAGACTTTCAAATAATCCATCTTCAACTACATTTAATACATATACTTTGTATTATAATTCACATTTTACTAAAAAAAACATTTATTACAATTTTTTGTTATTGATACCACACATTAATATAATTTATTTCTAAATCATATGTTATAATATTTTCTTTTACTATAATTCCATATAGTATTCTTATTTTATTAATTAATGTTACCTAACTGAAGATATGTAAAGTCTAACGTTTTTCTTATGGGTCGGTCACCTTACTTTCCATTACAGACAAAACACTATTTTTACATTTCGTAAATCATTTCACCTCTAACGATTCAACAAAATTCAGTAGCACTTTCCATTATTCTCCGTATTGTATGTTAACGCGCGTACACGTGGAACAAAAAGGAAGTACTACTCGAAATTTTGTTAACCGTTTCAGTTGAGGAAGTAAAAAATATCGTTGTGTTTGTAACTTATCCAATACTGGGACAAATCCGAAAATATTGTATCATATGAATATCAAAGTCCGTTTTCAATATATAAAAAATGAACATCTCTATAACGATCATATACAATACCTACCAGACGGGGCCAAATGTAATTTAAGGTCAACAAAATAAAATTATAATAACTATTGAACTAAAAATTAAAATATTTTACAAACAAAGAATGAACCCACATCAAAACATGAATCTATGTTCTAACATAGAAAATGAATCTATGTACAAAGGGTGAACAGAGGCAAATATGTGATTTTAGTTTTCTTTGCTTCAGTGAGAAGTTAAACACAGCTTGTCTATTGTTGATGCCTATGTATGGCAGCAATATGCCATTATCTTCATTTTTTATGCATGATATTTCAAAATGGAAGTTTCTAGAGCAAGCTTCCCCGATGCCAAAGGGATAAGGGATGATGTGATTGCCACAAAATTCTTGACAGTATGGTTGTAGAGTGAATATATCATAGATAAAATAAAAACGCACTAAGACTATAATTCATCCATCATCGAATGCAACTTCAATTATCATAACGTTGTGATTTTTAGTTAGGATAATTTAGCAGTGAAAATTGAACATTCCAAACATTAATTTGAATGGGGAATAATCACTCTTTAAATTGACAGTTGGAAATAATTTTAAATTAAAATGTTGGTTAAATTTTAATTTGTTCATCCAATTCCAATTACTTGTTTACTTTATTTCCATTGTAAACATGGCTGCTGACTTATATTTATTATATCTAACCAACCCGCAATGTTTGAAGAGTCCATATTTTAAAAATCTTCTATGTTACATTAATCCATTATTTAATAATTATTTTATTATTTATCGTATAAAATAATCCTTCATTATGTGTTTCTATTTGAAATATTATTATTCTTTCTTGATACTGTCGTTATAAAGATGCATATGCATGTTCTTGCTTGTCCACAAGGGAAAAAAAAATCTTGAAAGATAAGATTTATTTGTTGAGATTATGAAATATGAATTTAAAGAAAACAAAACTGGAGGATTAAATTTAATCACATATTTGTATGTTGAGATTTTGTTATTCAATGGCCCAAAAAAAAAAAAAAAAAAAAAAAAAAAAAGCAGTGAACAGAGGCACGGAAGAAAGTGACATTACTTAAGAAATATCCATCAAAATTTAGAGTTTAATTACAAGAAAGGAGGAAGCGACATTACTTAAGAAATTCTTTTTAGAAGAAAACATTAAATATCTTTAGTAAATCTAAGATTTGTAGATTTTGTATTCATTCCTTTCGATTCACGTAACCAGCAACCATTTAACTATACTTAGTATGAAGGTTCAAAGCTTTGTATTATATTAGAGAATGTTTACAGAATTCTTCTTACAGTAATTTCTCAATACGCATATATTTGCTACCTATTTCATATTTAGTTTACCAAAATCTTTTTATGTTTATTGATGCACATGACTATTAGCAATATTATATACTTCAACAATAATATATACTCGATTTCCAGTCTTTAAACAGAATGCAAACTAATGACTCATTCTAGACCAGATTGCAATTAGGCACAACATTAATTCAATTTCGCATTAAATTGTGGCAAATGTATATAATTCATCCATAACATTCATCAAATTGCAAGCAGTCCATTAGAAGGATTTCATTGAATTGCAAACATTCAAGCATTCACCTAGAAACATTTTTCAAACACCGATTTATTCACAGCATATTTGAAAACGTCAGCAACATCAAAATATAATACCCAATTCATTTTAAACATTCATCGTCTTGCAGCATCAAACGCATGTAGACATCATTTGAACAAAGCATCATTTCGAAAGAATTAAATTTGAAACCAGCAAAAATAGGTTTGTTTCTAAAAGAATCAATTGGAGTTTACCAACTTACACGTATGATCTACATTTTCATAATTTAATTGATTACTTTGAATAATCAACTTACACGTGGGATGGTTAAATCGAAATGAAATCATATATTTAAATTACTCGTATGGTGCTACCGAATATGTACGATCTGATTTCATAAACTTTGATATGAAGTATGGATCAAATAATAATATTAAAATTAAAAAATTAAATCATAACAATACATATTATTATAATATAAAAATATATAATTTTGAAAATTGTGTGATGTTATTTACCATAATTATATAATACATACAAATCATTATGGAAAAGTGGGGGATGAGAGGGGTAAAAGGCATCGCAACGGCATCAAAATATACTGACGTCTCTCCGACGTCTATTTACCCACCAAAAATAAATTAGGCGTCCGAATGGCATCGGCATATTCCGATGCCATTCCGACACCTTTAATATTTTTGTTGGGTAAATAGATATCTGAGGCATCAATATTTTTCGATGTCATTTTATGATTTATGACTTTCCGACGTCTATCCAACGCTCCCCTTTTAGGCGTCGCATTCGCGTTTGAAATTTTCGTACTACTTGGCCTTTTTCTAGTAGTGTGTATCATGAGCTACATTACATGTGCTTGTAACACTCACACATTAAAATGCCAGCAAATGTCAGTTCTTGCTGAACATTGTATAACAAATATACAGACAATCCATCACCACCTCAAACAACATGACCAAATCAAAGGAAACCACAATGCTCCTAGAACAGACAAATGTAAGTAAGGAGAAAAACCATTGCTGAAAACATCGAAAATATTGTATCACATGAAATGCCAATGTAGATTACTTTAAAAGCTAGAGAAGAATAAAGCCATAGCGTAGAAAAATAAGAAAGAAGATGAAGAGAGCATGGTAGAGCTCCTAGGAGATGACGAGGACGATTGGCCTTTGGTGGTGGTGGGACCCGTCTTAGATGCTCCCTTAGCTGTAGGAACACTTGTTGCTGATGGTGGAGATACACCACCTGGAGCTGCTGGCAGAGCATCGGATGCTGGTGCTGAAGCATCCTTTGGTGATTCTGCAGCCGGCACACTTGTCCCTGCAGGAGCTGCAACAATGCACACCAATATAAGACAAAGATGTCAATCAATCAAGGTATAACATTGAGGTTTCAATAAATTTTAGTTGGAGTCTGAGTATATCAGCAATTTTACATGCATGTTCTAACTCAGACAAATCTATGTATCATAATTATAGTCCAATTAAAGTATAGAACATAGAGATAACTTGCAGTTGGGCATTTATGTACTGATATATGAATTACATACAGTCACACTGGCTAAGAGGTGGAGCCTGGATATTACAAACGCCTGGAGGAGTAATAGCCTGAGTGCGGTTGAATGGTAATGGAATTTGTGGCATAGCGTTAAGGAATGTGCAGAGACAGTGAGACTGGGTCTGAATCATAGTGGCAAGCTGAGTGCAGCAGTCCTGGACTGGGCCAACGCTGCTTCCTGTGATGAATCCCACGCATGATTGAAGGCTAGCGATCGGAGCTTGACAGCTTGGTTGAGCGTATGAATCTGCCCACAATATGGTCACAAGTACTAACACTAGTAGACCCATGTTTGATTTTGCATTGCTTTGATTCATTGGATAATTAGTTTTCTTTTTTAATTAGATGGGGTTGATCTTTGATGAGTTTAGTTGTGATGAGATCAATGCAGACGAGAAGTTCATTTATAGAAGGCACAAAGTGAAATTTCATGTGAGTTAGCCAACTCTGCCTACTTTTTGGAATCAATACGATTTGTCTAATTATTGTTATGTTTATATATATATATATATATATATATATATATATATATATATATATATATATATATATATATAAACATAATGGCAGGAGTTGTTTCAGTTGATAACCAATTGTACCTGCAATTGTTGAGTTCTTTTATTTTAGTTTGTTCTGGCAATGTCACCGCTAACAATCTGTCGTTGGTATATATATGGAAAATTATTTGATAGTTCGTTTTTTGCCTAAATAAATTTTATGCAATGATAGTCAATCAATTTGTGATGAAGTATTATCCAGGTAACATTTATTATCTTTTAAGACCCTTTAATGTAATTGCGATGCTGCATGCGTAACATACTTTTATATTGGTTTTTGGTTGAGTTTAGGTGCTAAATGTTAGACTGCAATGTCTTTTTTTCTAAAAAAATATATTAACATTACTAATTCTTGTGCTTAATTTTTTTTTTTACCTCCTGAAAGGAATAGTCAACGTTATTATTTGTACGAATGTTACGGCGCTCTTCACGCGTGAATTTTGTTTATACAAATGCACGATATTAAGATATAATATAAAATATAATTAAAATATAATTGATTGCTTCGGTTATGACATAAAAAATTAGTATTTTCATTAACGAAAATTTTACATTTCAATTAAGACATGAGCGATTTTAGATATAAAACCGATTGACTTAGTTTTAGTAGACAAAAAACTTGTATTTTAATTAAGGTAAGAGAAGTTTTAGTTAAAAGATAAGAGTGGTTGACCCACTAATAAAATATAAATATTTTGTTTTAATTAAGGTATGAGTATATTTCAAATATAATTGAGATATGATTTGAATTTAAAATGACAATTTAGAAAGTTTATGTTTATATAAGAAAAAAATACCACAAATATGTTACAACTATTATTAAAGAATAAAGTAGTCGATCTTAAAGTTTTTTTTTTTCTTTTTACAAAAGGTAGTTTTATGATGCATGTATGCAAATAACATGGTCTATGGTAATGATTCAGAATCAATGATGATTTTTTGACCAATATAAAAAGCTTTTGGTTATATGCTATGGTATTGATCTAGATACCATAGAGTATACACTAGTGGCTTTTATGGTTGAGCAAGCGATATTGGAATATGCTAATTTTCTGCGGAGGCGACCACAATTCCAGAATACGAACACACAAAAGAGCTCCTTTGTAGCTTCTTTCCATCTTTTTTTTGGTTAAAATTTCTCGAAACGAATGGAACTTTGTAGGCATACTGTATATGTTATCAAAATCATTATGAATTCTCGTTTTGAATTATGAAAAAAGAAATTACGAAATTAGTTCAAAATTTTCTGAAATGGAACAAAATGAGCCATCGGCAATACATTTATTATCAAGATGATCTTTACAAAAATTTGTATCCTTTCAAAAATTTTAACTTCATAAAATCCACATTCTAAATTGTTGGCTAAAATAAATTTTGCAAACATGTATCAAGGTGTGAAATCACGAATAATCTGTCTTCAAAACTGTTGCGATTTAATCAGTGAGAAACTTAGGAGTATGCCCTAGAGACAGTTATATGATTTATTGTAAATTATCTAACTTTGTAATAAATCTTGTTTGTAATAAAGATATTTGATTTCTATTATATACTTGTTATATTGTGATATAACTAATTAAATAATTAATTCAAAACATATTAATATTGTTTGCAATCAAGTTGGTCACAAGCATCCAAGACTAGATGTATGTAGAGAAGTATATGATGAAAATAAAAGTAAAACAGAGGAATAGACTAAACTAACAAGCAAATCAAAGCTATAATCAAGAACACATGGATTTATAGTTGTTCGACGTCGTATGCCTACGTCCACTTTAAAGATTCTCTTTATTGATTCGCTACTGATTTGCTTACAGCAGTAAAAAGCAAGAAGTAAGGAAAAAACTTGATTACAATGAAGAGCTATGTAACCAGGATCGTCAAGATCCTTAGAATGACCCTATATGCAAGTATTTATAGGTGAAGGCGGTCACTAATCCTTCTGAAACTTCGGCTATAGGGTCTTCTTATCCACATGGGTCCTCCATAGGGGTCGCTAGGCCCAAATCCAAATGAAGATGGATCAATACTGATCCCTCCATTGGTCGATTCTTGAGCAGCAATCCTATAGTGGCTTCTTCATGTTTAGACATGTTGGCTCTTCAAATATCATGTTGATTGGACAAGCGGAATTCGTTCTTTTGCTTGATCTTTGGTTTAGACCCACTTAGAGGTTATCTCTATCAAACCCTTCTCAATGGATCGTGTCGATCCCTCATGGTTGACATTATACTTCGTTTGTCGATCCCTATTGTATGCTATAGTCATCCATCTGCTTATCCAATTATGCCGATCCATGGAAATTTATTTGTGCCTATCCTTTGAATTCCATCATGTAATATTGATCCCTCTGATTCCACTAAGTTATGCCGATCTCTCCTATTCCAGAAAGCTATATCAATCCATCTTATTCACAAAGTTATGCCGGTCCCTCCTATTCCACAATGCTATGTCGATTCCTCCTATTCCACAAAGCTATGTCGATCCCTTGAGTTCCAACCTAACTCCCGTATTTCTGGAACCCTGCATTGTCTATCAACCAACTTCGTTCAATCCTGCCTTCGTATAACCATTTTACCTCTGCTTCCTGGTTCTACAGCCATTTCTTCGCAGTCGTCCTTCTCGATAACAGTCGAATCCATCTTGCGCAATCAGTCCAATATAGCTCGGTCAAGAGATCGGGTAACACTTCCTCCCCAAAGTACGTCTTATAAGTAACATGATGTGCTATGAATCGAAACAAGTTTGAATTGTCGGAGAGAAGTCCATCTAGCTTCCTGACTGATTGTTATTCCTTTATCGAGTCGTTTTCCAAGGCATTAAATTCTCCATTGATCGCTAAGACGCTTGGTCGACTTCCAATAATATAAATCCAATGTCGTATTTCGTCGGCATAAACAAATCCGGTCAAGCGGGATTTAGAATTTTTTTATTATCTGGTCTGGCCTCAAACTTAAAGATTTCAGGTTTGATTTCAATTTCTTTTGATTTCAAAAAGGTTAAAAATCACTCATTTATATATTCATATACATGTTTCTATCGTCAGCTCCCGGACGTGTTCGAACGATCACAGGCCGTTGTCGATTTTTATAGTATTTTGTATGTTCGTATTTACAGTCAAACCTTCATGAGCACCATTGTCATTCATTTTTCACTCATCCACCTTTTTTTTCATTTTTCATTTCATTTTTTTTATATGTAGGGATCGGCATTCAACCTGCCGATCCATTGCTGAGGCTGCGCAAATAGGGATCGGCAAGTCCCAATGCTGGTCCCTCCTCGCTTTTGACTCGTTCAACACTCATATGACCGTTCATCTCCTATACATTCATATATATATAAGCTATTATTTCTTTCCTTCCTTACTTTCTCATTTTACTTTCCTTTGAACAAAACTTCTCTTCTGAACCCAGGCTCCTAGCAGAAGTCGAACCTTCAACCTTTTACAGTTCCATCCACCTTCCCAATCTCCCCATCAACTCATTTTGCCTTGCCTTTCAACGTTATGCACAGCTAGATACTCGCCTCCATTCTAGCTCAAGCATTCATATCCTCTCATAGGTAAGGTTCGACAACATTTTTCTCTAATCGTGTGATAGGATTATTAGCCTTGTTAGTAAGTGCTTGACATACTGATGGTGAATGAATTTGGTGAGGCCAATGACTGCTGGAATGAATCTTTGGTGGGTTGAATTGGATGTAGAAATCTCAAAGGAAGAAGAGAGATGAGGGTTCAGTGAAGGCCTTTGGTGGAGAAAGAATTGGGAGTGGAGAAAGGCAAGGTCCGGTCGACGGTGAGATGGCAGCGGCAAGGATCAGCAAGTGAGGGTTCGTTTGTTTAGTTGTTTTCATTGAGGAGATGATGAAGGAAGGTTGTGGAAAGGGATCAGATAGGAAAGACTTGGAGAGCGATCAGTATAAGGCGGTGTTATAGAATAGGGATCGGTAAAGGAAGCCTTAAATTGAGGGATCGATGTGAGGTGGTGTTACAGGATAGGATCAGTAGAGGAAGCCTTAGATGGAGGGATCGGTATGAAGGTTTTGGGTAAGGGATCAGTAGTGAAGTCTAGGGATCGGCATATGCGTTATAGACAAATCCAACTCAACTCATTTGAACACTCAACACTAGTTTGCCTTGCTAAACTTGGACATAGGATGACAATGAACAATACAACATGCATATTCAAACCGTTGAACTTGAAACAGACTAAATTTTTTTCCAGAATTTTAAATATGGACTCAGGGATAACCTTTCTAATGAACTTAAGTAACTGTAACGACCTGATATTTTCAACCATTCGCATCCAAACATGTCGGAATTGAATTGCTCAAAATACCAGATTGTAAGTTTATATTTGGCAAAACTCAGAATATACGTAAATAAATAATCACAGAATCACAGACACAGTAATATAACAATATGCATCGGAAACAAATGAATAGTAGTTCATGAAGCTACTATATATATCAGAGTTAAATAAGATACAATAGAAGTTTCAAATACAATAATCAAATACAAGATCAGAATACATCACTAGAATCAACTGAATATCTGAAAGCTGGATAGATAGCTGGATCTCCAAGCGAAGCTCCAACTTCAAAGGTGAGTCTCAAAAGCTATATCACTCAGTCTGATCCAAGCTTAAAGCAAAACACAAAACACTCGAGTCGAGATTAACATTCTTATATCAATAAATCCAACTCAAGTGAAATAACAACTGAAAATAAAATTAACTCAAAAGATGTTTGGGATAACGATCCTCTAAGGATCCGTTAAACTATTTACATATACGCTAAGTGGATAATGTCTATCAGTAATATAAAGTATCAAAATAGTATTAAGACGTTACCATTATCCCCCTTAACACATTTTATATAAGCGTCATAGTCTATACAACACTGTAAACTCCACCGTGAACTAGTAGACCATCAGGGAGTACTCCATATGTATAACACAAAACAAATCGTAGTGGCCGCGCATAGGGACACGAGTATGACAAGGCACATGAGGCAATACCCAAGGTAGTGAAACTACCGTTTGCCTGATCCGAACTGGTGAGAAAGCATCGCCGCAACGATCGCAACACCATGAAACAACACTCCTAATTCAATGGTGCATACAAATCAAAAACAAGTAATGAGTAGTTTACGAAGAAGTGTGTCCGCTAGAAGTAGCTAACCTCGTTGGCCCGACACGACTCCTGTTTAAGTCATTTCAAATTTGACACAAGTGTCAAGGCTATCCATTATCATTCTCTTTCTTCAAATCCAGCAACTTCATCATTCCAACCACTTCATTCTGGATCACACTCCATGTATAATAGTTATTAAAGTGGTTTTTGGTTTAGACAGAGAGTATGTCCCTGACCTATTTCGGACTCTTCAATAACTACGTAATTATTACACCGATTGGTCATTAAATAAACTTTCAAAATAGTTTATATTTCAAAACCAAAATATCATTGCCATTTCAAAATCATACCAATACTATATCACTTCCATTTCAAAACCAAATACGATATCATTTCCATTTTAAATGTATCCATCTCAGATATATCCATTTACAAAATCTTAGTACTTCACATTTATAACACTTTCTAAATCAAATACTTTGGAAATCATACTACTTTGGAAATCAAAATTTAGAAATCATAATGCTTTGGAATCATAACACTTCCCACTTAACTGTTTATAAATAATAGTATATATAGTAAAATAGTTTATAATTTAAAATAGTTTATATAAAAATAGTTATAATTTAAAATAGTTTATATTAGAAATAATTTATATTAAAATAGTTTATATGAAATAAATTTATAAGTAAAATATATAAATAGTTTTAAATACAAAAAAATACTTTATATAATAAAATAGCTTCCTCAAATTTCATAAATCAATTCCAATCAACACCAATCCCAAAATTTCAAATTTAATCAAATCCCAAATCATCAATTTCAATTCAATTCAGTTCTCTATAAACTATTATATTGATTTCAAATACAGATTTGAACCACAAATAAACCATTTAAATTTCGATATATTCCAAAGCTTTAAATATTTCACAATCTTAAAACTAAATTTGATAATTTCATATATATCTTAATTTAACTTTATTATTATTTAATTTTAAAGTATTCGCTTAATAAATCCAATATTATTTAAATAAAACCCCAAATTACAAATAAACTAAATATTTCCTTCAGCTTATTTAAACTTGAAATATTCATTTAAATCGCCTTATCTGAAATCAAGTTATAAAATTATATCCTTTAAAAATCTCAAATTCAATAAGTTCCAAATCGATTTCTAATTAAATATATTTCTTAATTAAATACAATTTCAAATCAATTTCAAATTCATCTTCTCAACCTTAATTTATCAAAATCATTATAAACTCTATATAAGAATATGATTCAAATAAATACTTAACCATACTATACTTTAATAAAATCAAACTTTATTATTAAACATATTTTGTATTAAAAAAATTTATACATAGCTTAAAAATAAAGAATTTAACTTTATATAACGTTTATATAATAACTAAAATCAGTATTTAAATAAAACCATATATTTCTTTCCAAAAACCATAGAAATCATTTTTAAATATTCATATATAGACCAACGGTGCCTGTATAAAATTTTCTATCTTATGGTCAAGTGATACAGATATTTATCATTTCAATTTGTAATTTCAATATATATACGGGACATTACAACCCGCAATCCCAAATTCAATTTTAATTGAAAATTGCTTGGGACTTATCATTTCAACCCATAACGATTTTCTTCTATTTTAAGGTCCATTCGGGTATGTATCATTTCAACCCATAGTGAATTCTATACTAACAGGGAACTTGCAGAGTGATAACAGATATGATAATAATAATAAAACAAGCATATATCATCAATATAAATAACAGATAATGGTGTCAGATGTCACAGGTGAATAGATAGCATATAATGACATATATAACAATGTAAATCACTAACAACAACATATTTCAATTGTCGTTTCAATTGAAATCAAATTTAATAAATATAAGAACGTTAATCGTAAGTGATTGCTCACCTTCCGAGGCTTGAGATATTTGACACTGAAATTGAGTTACGAATGCAAGCACGACTCCAAACAAGCTAGATTGGCACGAATCCACGAATGAAGCTGATAAATCAGAATTGACGAGATCAAATCAGAGATGAATTGACGAAGATCACCGGTATAAGTGAACTCATATATATCATAATATATAACTATATATTTCTATTTACATCATATTCTAAATTCAAGCATATTTTAAATTAAAATATATTAAAATCATTGTTTTAAATAAAACACACAAAATAGAACAAACATATCTATCTTAAACACTGACATATATATTACAAACTATATCTACACATTACATTTGACTTAGAATCAAAATATATGCTATCGTCTATAACTAAAATATGTTATATACGTGTTGTGTAGGCATATTACAAAATATATGTTTACAACGAAATACATTGTTTAAGAAATCAATACATATATCACAACAACTTTAATGTTTCAAAATATAACAGTAGCTTGTACAGTATAAAATATATATTCAGACGCAACATACTTGTACAAACTTAACCCATCATAAGTAAAATATTATTATAACATGAATATACTACAACAGCTAATATAGACTTAACAGCAACTAATAAAACTTAAAACTCTACAGAATATATATTAGCTAATGTAATTAAAACATATGTATATACCGACTCAATATAACATAGAATATATATAATCTATATAACAGTTTCAATAACAGATCTATATAAATCCTATATACAGAGTTTAAAACAGGGCAAAAGAAATATGTATACAATTATTTACTTGAATGTACAGGTGACAAACTTCACCTTTATATATAGAACTTCAAAAAAAAAACTAATCAATATATATATATATATATATATATATATATATGTGCTTCCAAACATCCCTATACAAAACGCAACCGATACATACACACACACACCCCCCCCAATATATAACATACCAAGAAAGAAGTTGTCGTGAGATGGGGAGAAGAAGATGGTGGCCGAATTCTCTAGGGTGGAAAGAAGAGTACGAACGCGGTGCTGTGATGGGCTGTCTCGGTGGAGGACAGTCGTGACCAGGCTTAGGTGGACGAGTAAGGCGAAGTGCCGGCGAATCTCGGTGGTGAGTGTTCGAGTGGAGCGATAGTTCAAGGCAGAGACGATCAGGCTCGCTTGGTGATGGAGGGGCTAGGCACAGCAGATTGATAAAGGAGGTGAGGTGGCCTGCGTTTGTGAAGGTTGATGTATGGGGTGGGGCTGTGGGCGGAGTCCGTGACTTTAGGTGAGGCGGAGGCGGACGCGGAGAGGAGGGCTGGACTAGTTGCTAACGTGGAGGGTAAGGAGGACGGGAAAGAGGCTGAGCCATGGTGGCGAGCTTGCATCGCGACCAGATGGGTAGCGGCGGCAAATGATAATGGCCTCGTGAAGGCTGAAGGTAGATATGCGGTGAAGTAAAAAGGCTATTTGTTAGAGAGGTGGCTGTTTTCGACCTATAATCTTCGCTCTTCATTTTTATATATAGCTTTAGATATAAATTGTTTAAAATTTTTCTTTCAAAATGAAAACTAGTGAGGAAGACAACAACGAAACACACAAATGAAGGGGGAGAAAATGGAAGAAAAGTGGTCGGTTTTGAATAGCAAAAGGCATGAACAAAAGAAATGTGAATATGAGAACGTGACCTGGCAGGAAATTATAACTTTATATATGATATTAACGTTTGTTTCTAAAAGCAAATGTCATAGCCGAAAAATGAAAGTGAAAGGACGAGCCACATGCGCATTGAAAACGGGGAATAATAAAAAAAATTCAAGAATTATAAATGCAAATGGCTCATTGGTTTACACAGTGGATAATTGAATGGTCACAAAACAAAAGTCGTACCGATATGGTTAACCGTTTCATGGGTTCCGCCGTGTACCAAGCACTGAAACACACAAATGAATATACTACGCAGATCAGCACGACGAGACGGTCAAAAAGATATACAGATATCAATGGTATGATTATCCTATCAAAATTCGATATCGGTACCAAAATGCTGTTATTTTGCCGAAAATAAGATCAATGAGACAATAAGAGTCAAAATTTGGAGAAACGGAATATGACGTCTTGCTCAGAAGATGATTTACAATTTTTCTATTGAAAAATATTCAGGTTTGGAAAACATTTAATTATCATCGAATGTTAACTGATATAGATTTAAATAAAATAACACTAGAAAAATAAACTTCCATATTTTCTGATGAAAATTTACCAGTGGCTATGTTTAAATAGACGTATTCCAAATATCTAATTATCATTTCAAAATTTTATTATTTAAAATTTCACAACGATTCAACTAATTAAATAAATAAAACAAATAAAATTATTAAAAATTATCGGGTCGTTACAGTAACAGACTTCATAATTTGATGTGTAGTAGTCGATCCCAACGCCTTCGTTGCTTATCGATTTTCTTGCCAAATGGGACGGCCAGCGATGACGGTCTCTCTGGACAAAACTTCCAAGTTTCATTGTTCTATTTTGCCTTCCTGATTTCAAACTGTTTATGTCTATTACACACCGCATTGCACTAGTTCACACTTAACACGGGGGAAACGGGTTATTTTTTTGTTCTAATCTTGATTATCTACTAAGCACAGCTGATATAGATTTTAGACACACGAAGCTTTTGGTTGACATATCTTCCGATTCGACGACGTGACTTATTTGTTTTGAAGAAAAGTTAAGTTCTACAACTATATCTGAAAGGCCTTTTCCAAGCAATCATGTAAAACAAACAGAAGCTTCTAACCCACAAGCTGAATTTTTCTCCGACATTCCAGCATTTCCAACGGAAAATATTAGCCGTCCTCTTGATGCTGTTGAGGGCGCCATTCTCCTAAATAATCCAGTGGATTCACAGGCTTCTCGAATTGGCGAAGCCGCTCTTCTCCAGTTATGCTCCATCCATGGAATTCCATTTGAGGATATCTTGGTCCCTTCAAGACAAGATAGACCTCACTTGCACCTAGCCAGGTATACAACATGCGATATGTTTATGTGCTGGGATGGATGCATTCCGCCTTTCAATTCGTTTGTCTAGGAGATGTTGTGATATCTCGGGATCGCTCCTACACAACTTCATCCCAATAGTTATGCTTTTATTCATATGACTTTCTTGTTGTTCATAAATGTTCTATTTCGTCCGTCTACTCTTGAAGACATCAAATTCATTTATAATTTCAAAAGACGACCGGGAAGCCCCTCGTACGTCTTTCTTTAGCCTTCGCCAAATTGTCAAGTTTTGACTGGCGCTTGGAACAAACTCTCACTATTTAAGCATGAATGGTTCTATGTGTGTTGCCCTCCTGAGTTTGCAAGACGATGGTTGGAAGGATGTAGGTATTAATTTTAGTTTTCTCTCAAGTTCACTGATCCAAGTCATAGCTTTTCCTTTGAATCGACTAACATTCGGAGTTCACTCAGGTGTTTGCCCACGTTCAGAAGGCGCTGGTTTTCTTGAGCCGTTGCTGCCATCCGCATCACTCCCGTTGAGGATAGGGACATTAAACTCCTCGTTATCGATGAACTGCTATCCTTATTCGGGCTATTGGAAGATGGTCGTAGCATTGGGATTCCTGGGAGTGTAGAATTATCAAGGAATATTGCAGATCATAAGGTAGATATTGTCAACTCCGTCGTGCCCCCACTGAGAGGACTCGGGATGATACCGAAGAGGGAGAGATTAAGAATTCTCAGGCCGAGAAACTGGGAGATGTTGATGCAGGCCCCGTAAAAGCACCAATGGTCAAACCGTCGCAGGCCAGACATCATAAACACATATAAAGAGAAAGAAAAGGTTGGCGTACAGGCTTCGCAGAAGAAAAACTACCTTGGCTCCAGAATTTGTTATTACTTCAGTTAAAGAGGAATCGCCCTCTCAGGACTTGGAGAACTCGTTAAAGGGGTTTTTCTAATCTTCAAATTTCAGATGACAACATGTCCTATAACTTTTCAAACATTAATATCGAAGGACTAGGACAAAAGACAACAAACGCCAGTGAGCAAAGCTACTATTGTTGGTATGTTAGGGGAGCACTAGGGCACTCCACTACACTAATTAGCCTATTTTGTAACAGTTTTACGCTTTTAATTTGTCATGGTTTTAACCATTACAAATTTCTAACAGATATTTCCATTACAAACGTTTGTCGTGGTTATTACTGTTACAAAGTCCGGTAATTTTGTAAATAATTAAAAGTGACGTGGATAGGATTGTAATTTTATTTCTATTATTACTTATTCCATTTCTCATGGACAACAATTCATCGTTCATTTTAATTGCTCTTTCATTCAATGTTATCTCGTCTCCGATTTGTTCTCCCACCGCCTATGACATTGTGGCCGCTGCCTCAGCGTTCTGCCACCGCCTTTTGCCACTATCTCTATCGTTCTATCACTACCTTCATTTGATTATTTCGTTGATTTGACGAAGACAAGGAAAGATCAGGGCTTGTGTTCTATTTTGACAATCGATTGCAACCAAAATTTCAATTTCAAATTAGGTAATAACTTCAACTTCAACTTATTTTTTGAAATTAGGAAAGATTAGGCCTTGTTTTTGCTAATCCAAAATTTATTCAAGTTATATTTTCGTACTGTCCCTATTTTGTTAGCAGTAATGCGTGGTAGTATAAATTTGGCCTGGTCAATTAATGGCAGTGGATGTACTGCAAATGGTCATATTGAGAGAATTTTTGGATGGAGGTTATTTACTTTATGCATACAGTAAAATTATTATGCTTTATGTTTTGGTCATTATGTAGTTACTTTTGTTTCTACGATGGTCTACTGGATGTACCGTGAAAGGATACATTTGTCATTATTTTTTCAATGGCAAATGATAATAAGGTGATATATTTGTTTTTGTTTCTAAATTCATAGGTTCTGAGTAATCATGTCATTAACAAGAGATCCATATCTTAGCTTCCCTTTATTAACAATTGTCATTTGAACTAGGCTTATATGCGGTGGGTTTTGCGGTGGGTTTTTTATCTTTATTGTTTGTTCAAATTTTTATTTGAGTTTGACATAAGTAATTGGAGTGGAAATTTAATTTGAAGTTTACCTTGTATGCGAGTTTTTATCACTAGAGTCGGGCATTTTACAAATATTTTATAAGCTGTGTACTTAAAATTTATTTTACTTATATGGTTAGGATGGCTGTTTTTAATTCAGGTTTTGAAAATGTTGAAGCTTTAATCCATTTATGAAGAGGATTCTAAAGTCAAGATTATAATCATGAAGGTCTTATTCATTTTTATTCCGCATTCAGAAATTTTATCTTTCCAGCTGTTATATATTTTAGCTTGGGATCCCAAAAGGCCATAACGTATTATTGATTGGTGTATTGGATCTAGGGAGAAGATAAAGCATTTTGCTCTAGAGGGGACTTACCTGCTTTTTTGCATCATATTAGAAAAGGTCTCCTTACATTCAACTTTGTCCAATTTAAGCCTTTTCATTTATTACCTCTTATGGTCCCTCGATCTCAATGAATTTTTTAAAGAACTTGAAAAGAAACAATTCAATGTACTACGAACTTAATCTTACTATGTAGATTTTTTTGGAACGAGCACATTCTAAGTTATATAATCGGAACTTATGGAAAGCCACAGGTGCATGGTTCATATATATTTTACGTATTTCTATTACTTGCATGCATTTTTTGAGATGCAAGTAATTTTGTGTTAGGTTTCTTTTCTCCATGGCATTGTAATGGGGGGTGGGCTAATGTTTCTATACCCGAAAAGTTTCAAGTTGTAAAAAAGAAAACCATAATTTATCTTGGTCATATTACATTTAAATAGTCTTATTGTGTAGTAGCTCTCAAAATTATCTTATTGCAGTTGTTTGCAATGTCCAAAATATTATTAGGTCTGTATTCAGATATAGGTTCTTGTATTACATCAAATAATCAGTACTACATGCAAAATTTTATTGTTTCTATTAAATACATATTTTGGTCAAACATATTCATTTTACACGTTTACATTGCACGTGATAACTTATTGCAACCTAATATAAACTAATAGAAACCGTGGCATGTCTTTTAATCCATTTTAAACAACCTGATCAAATTAATTTTTCTTTTAGCAGCACTGCTTAATTATTAAATTAATATTGCTTTACCAGCATCCTTAATTTTGATACAATGATTATCATTATGAGTTACATTAAAATAATCTTTCAACTATAGTGAGTTTGCTTCTATAACTAAAAGTGGAAATCTAGAATTTATTTTTAATGGCTCATAAACCAAACAAAAAGGAAAAAAGAGTATTAAAGTAGAGAAAGAACTAGTGGAGCATGAGAAAGCTAAACCGATGGCTGGAAATAAAAGAAAAGGACATTGATCTGAGTCATGGGGTCACCAATAATCAAGAGACAAGTCAATAGTACATATGGTCATGTGCTCTTTAAATGGGTGTTTCGCCACATCCAGATATATGAATCTATTATTTATTATCTATTATAGTATAAATATAATAATTCAACCTATAAGATTTAAAATAAATTTATACCAAACAGGCTCAAAATTTACTCATAACTGACATGTCCGATGGTGATGTGCGAATGTAGGAATTTGGGTTTACGATATCATTATCTTGTAGACATAGATTCTGAAGAAGAGAGAAGAATACTAAACTAGATTCAATTTCCAGAAATAGCAGCAGTGCATGGAAAGAGGCTGATATTTTTCTTTTCAATTCTGGGCATTGTTGGGCACATAAAGGATCTCTTCAAGGGTATCAACTCTGTACATGTGACATGCACAGAATATGTATATGATGTGCATGTAACTGTTATGATCTATAACGGTATTGTACTAGAAATGCCATAAATATTGAAAAGAATGTTAATCTGAAATGCTTAATAATTAATACACAATTTTTTATATGATATTTTCTAGGTGGGATTATATGGGAGATGATGGATCTTATTACATGGACATGGACAGATTGGTCACTTTCAGGAAAGGTTTGAACACATGGGCCAATTGGGTTGATAACGATGTTAATTGCACCAAGACTAAAGTTTTCCTTCAATCCATTTCACTTACCCATTACAAGTAAGTATTATCATTTTTCTTGCACTATAAGCACATATATATATGCTAAATGTACAAAAATTAGTGACTATCTTTGTTATGATTGATTGAGTGGATGCATAAATGTTGATCAACTTATATGGCAAGTACATTAAATCATATGACAAGTCTTAGCTTGGAAATGATCAGTGTTGTTCTTATGCTGGCCTAAATTGCTTATTCCAGATAAGAGAATGTAGATCACTGCAAGTTGGTCAGTGTTTTATTCGAGATTACAGGTTGAGCCATAATTTGTTTAGTAAAAGGCTAACCAAAGAGCTATAATCAACGTCATGACCATTGTCAAATGTGAGTATCAAAATACCACCATTTGATCCTTGGCAATTCATTGATGACTTCGAAGAAATCATTTCATTCAATAATGTATTGCCAAACAACGTTTGACTCATCCGAGCTGAGCAAACTAGGAATATGGGCTTTGAAATTTAATAGCCTTTTGCATTAGGTATTATTATATGCACTGTCGATCTATTTTCTCTTAGCACAGCTCTTATCCCAATTGCTTTCCATCGATCTATTTTCTTTGGACTAACCTTTTGGCTTTAGCAACAAGCTATATTCCTGGAAAAAATGGGATAACCGCTAAACATCATAATCAAATTTCCTATGTTATTATATCTCGACATGCTCATTGTGGTTCACTAAGGGAAGCTCTGTGAATTTATTGCCAACAGAAAATGAACAGCTAATATATGAATGCAGTTTTCTCTTACAATTCATAAGCGCATTGTGCAGAACAAAGAACGATGCAACACTTATGTATTTTTAAGCTTTAACCGGTTTCGCACTTTTAACTCGAATGTTTTAACATGTATTGTAACTGTAATTTTCTTGCAGACATTTTCCCAAGGATTCCTTGAAGACAAACTAAAACCCTTCTACAAATCAAATCCCATACCTAAGATTGTGAGTAAACCGCTATTAACACCATTTTATTCAGTTAGTTATTTCTGTAGAAATAAAAGTATTCATTTGTTTAAAACCACACAGAATGATGGTTATGTGAAGATTGTTGTTGGCAATAACTTCGACGAAATTGTCTTGGATGAGTCTAAGGATGTCCTTCTAGAGGTAAGTCATTATTCTTTATCGATGTCTTAAACCTTCTTTTTTGTCTGCTAGGTATTGACCTTGGAATTTGATCAGAAATACGCCCCATGGCGTGGGCACTATCAAGCTTTGGAGCCAATATACAACAAACTTGCCAAGCATTTAAGCAGTGTTGATTCTCTTTTCATAGCTAAGATGGATGGTACCACAAATGAACATCCTCATGCCAAGGTACTCTCATGATTTCACGATCTATGATTAAAAATGTGAATTAGCTTATTTAAAACAAATATATGTTTGTTTTAATTCTACTCGTGACTGATTTAGCTTCATGTGTATGTGCGTGCATGTGTAATCGGTATTGATTCATTCAAGCAAATTCCTAGTCTTAGGCATCTTTAATTCCTACTTTATTTTATCATCATGCATAACTGTTAACTGTATAACCTCATATGTTGCTAAAATATTAGTAGAAAATTGCTTTACAGTGGGAACCTACTTTCTATTACAACAAATATTAGCTTTTAAAATAATATGAGCTCCGACAAACCAATACAAATACACATTGTTCATAAAGGTCTCACTGTCTCGCTGATATTAATGATTGAACTATAGACGGAGAAGACAATACATTTTGGCTTGGGGCATGTACGGCGGTAGGCACAGAGAAACACACGATTTAAAACCAACTCGTCTAATTTTACATATACTAACGAGGAATGTTCTATGCACTCCTTAATTATTGTCGATTCAGTAAAAAAATTAAATTAGCATAATTAAAATTAACAAGAAGGATTGTTATACTTGCTCCGTTTCTAAATCAATATAGCACCGGATGGTACATTATATATATCTTTGTTTACAGGCAAATCACATGCACTAGGCATCTTTGATGGTGGTTGAAACACTCAACTCCAGATCTATTTTCTTTGTTAAAAATAGAGATATAATGCAAGATAAGAAATAATGAATTATATTTTGAAATTCATTTTGCTTATTCAAATTTATATACTTGAATTGCATGGAGACATATGTTTTGATAAAACAAAATTAAAAGAGCTTTTTATTTATTCCAAGTTAGTATTATCACCTTAAATTATATTTCAACTTTAATTGGTGATTATTAAAAAGGTTTGAACTTTGGAGTTTGCAAATTAAGAGGAGATTGATTCCAAAAGACGATATGTCTAAGACCTTAAAGTGAGTTCCAAAACATTTGCTTATGTCTAAGACCTTTAAATTGAGTTCCAAAATAGTTTTTTTGTTCATATAAGTAGGAACAATTTGGGGATTCAAAAATTATGCATGGACCAAATTAGTGAACCATCTATATAATAGTAAAAAAAAATGGAAGTTCAGTTATTTTAATACTTTTATTCTTTATGAGTGAAATCAAGTAAAACCATTAGTAGAGTTGGCCAACAATATAGGAAGGGTATCATATAAATGGTTTGTTTAAGACATTTTGGGTGGTAGCCTCGAAAGCCCATTTTTATCAGGAAAATTAAATTTTGAACATTTGATAAAATTCCACTAAAGCATGGAAATCCCTGCAATACATTAAGTATTATTAATGTGAGATCTTATGTTTTGCATGTTCCCTAGTCTAATGACCATGTGATAATACAATATATTATACATAAGCCACATAGTTTAAAATGTGAAAGCGTCTCGAGTACATACGATAATATAACTATCCACACTTGCAATTTACAGAATTGTACTATTCAAAACATTTAAACTAAATGGCCCGAAAGTTTCCGTGCTAGCTGATTTAATTAAATTTCTATCTGAAAAATGGAGTGGTCGCTTTGGAGTCATGATATTAATGGCATATAATTTCTTCTAATATTTATTCAGGGAATTCCATTTTCTGACCTTGTGTATGTAACCAAAAGAGCGATTGCTGCTGTTTCTAACATGATAAAACAACTGGAACAAGTTACTGCTGCTCTTGCTGTAAGTCTTTATTGACTATGAGTTTTTCCCCCTTTATTTTCTTTAAAATGTTGAAAGTCAAGTGGAAGTAAAAGTTTTGGTTTTTAATTGTTTACATGTGCACTTGAAGGCATTTTAAAAAAAAGAATGATTAAGACAATAGCTCTTCTGATTTTCTTTATGCCACGTGTCACGCTAGGTGATGTCGATTTATATTGTTTTAACGATTAAAAAAACCTTATTGATGTAAAGACTAGCTAAAGATATTTATTTGACATAATACAACGATGCACCCATTTTCTATTTGATTACAGAAGCTAAAACTAACAGTGCACATTGTTGATTAATAGGTTTGGATCTCTTTTTCTATTAAATTTTGGCCACCCCTCTATCTTAGCCATTGGATCATAAATCCAAGTAATGAAATTAAATTAGTGTAGGGAACATAATATAAATTGTCACATCCTGATATTTTCAACCATTCGCATCCACACATACCGGATTTGAATTGCTCAAAATACCAGATTGTTAATTTATATTTGGAAAAACTCAACATATACAGTAAATAAATAATCACAGACACAGAGTAATATACAGTATGCAATGGAAATAAAAGAATAGTAGTTCATGAAGCTACTATATATATAACAGAGTTAATTAAGATACAATGGAAGTCTCAAATAAAATAGTCAAATACAAGATCAGTATACATTAGTGTAATCAACTGAATAACCGTAAGCTAAAAAGATGTGGCTGGATCTCTAAACGAAGCTCCAACTCCAAAGGTGAGTCTCAAAAGTTGTATCACTCAGTCTGACCCGAGCGTAAAGCAAAACACAAAAAACTCGAGTCAGGATTAACATTCATATTTCAATAAATCTAACTCAAGTGAAATAACAACTGAAATACAAGTAACTCAAGGGATGTTTGGGATAACCATCCTCTAAGGATCCGTTGAACTATCTACTATGTAGTAATATATGCTATTATAATAATGTCTAACGTAAAGTACAATACGTTTTAAAAATAGCGTTAAGGCTTTACATTTTCCACCTTAACACATTTTATATATTCCCATAGTCTATACAGTACCGTAATCTCCCCCCTACTGGGCGTCGTCAGAGGGCACTCCATAGGTATGGTACAAAACAAAATCGTATAAGACGTGCTAGATTTGGTGGCATGGCACAACAAGGCAATGCCAAGGTAGATATACTAATTACGCATCTGGGCAAGTGGTAACGCATTGCCGCAGCTATCGCTCGCCTCGATCCATACTCCCAAATCAAAAATCAAAAGTGGCCACCAAAACAATCACAAAGTAAGAATATAATATCGAAGGATGTTTCCGATCAGAGGAGCTACCTCATTGGCCCGAGAATCGCTCCTGTTTTAGCCATCTTATTTCAATTCACGGGAGTCGGGTCCACGTATATTCCTCAATAAGACGCCACCACCATCCTACTTCATTCTGGAATCTCCACCATGTACATGGTTGTTAAAGTGGTTTTCGGTATTAGCAGAGAGTATGACAATATCCGATCCCGGTCTCTTTAACAACCAAACGTTATTATAACACCGCGGTCATTTCAAAATAGTATATACTTCAAAACCAAATATTGTTGCCATTTCAAAACCCTATCAATACGATATCATTTCCATTTCAAATATATCCATTTTTAGAATCATAGCATTTTCAAAGTTATAACACCTTTGAAACCAAAACGCTTTGAAATTATAGCACTTTCGAAACATGATACTTTGAAATTCATAACTTTGTAAACATACTTCCACTACTTAAACAGTTTAGATATTAAAATAGTATATATAATAAAATAGTATATAAAGTAAAATAGTTTATATATAAAAGAGTTATAAGTTAAAATAGTTTATAATGAAATAGTTAGTATATTAAAATATTTTATATTAAAATAATTTATAAAGTAAAATATAAAATAGTTTTAAATTTAAAGTTACTTTATAAAATAAAATAATCTCCTCAAACCTCACAATTTGATTCAAATCAACTTGAATTCAAAAATTCAATTTAAATCAAATCTCAATTCATAAATTTCAACTCAATTCAGTTCTCAATAATTGTTTCAAATTAGATCGGTTTAAAAATACAGATTTGAACCACAAAATAAGCCATTTCAATTTCAATAAATTTCAAAGCATTAAATATTCTACAATTTCAAAACCAAATTTGATAATTTCAATATAGCTTAATTCAAATTCATTATTATTTAGTTTTGAAATATTCACTTAATAAACCCAATATCATTTAAATAAAACACCAAATTTCAGATCACTAAATATTTTCTTCAATTTATTTAAACTTGAAATATTCATTTAATCACCCTAAACCAAAATCAAGTTATAAAATCATATCCTTTAAAATCCCAAATTTAAATAAATTTCAAATCAAACTTATTTGAGTATAATTCTTAGATAAATTCGATTTCAAAACCTTGGAAATCATTTCCAAATATATATATATATATAATATCTTAAAAATCAACATTTATTAAACCATATATTTCTTTCCAAAACCATAGAAATCATTTTCAAAATATTTATATATAGGCCAATGGTGTATGTATATAATTTTTTATCCTATGGTCAGTGATATAGATATTTATCATTTCAATCTGTAATTCAAATATAAATATGGGTATATATCATTTCAACCCGCAATCCCAAATTCAATTCAATGAAAATCACTTGGGTTTATCATTTCAACCCATAACGATTTTCTCCTATTATAAAGATCATTCGGGTATGTATCATTTTAACCCATAGTGAATTCTATACTAACAGGGAACCTGCAGAATGATAACAGATATAATAATAATATAGCAGGCATATATCATCAATATAAATAATAGATAATGGTGTCGGATGTCATAGGTGAATAGATAGCATATATATAAAATTGTAAATAACTAACAACAGCATATTTCAATTGTCGTTTCAATTGAAATCAAATTTAATAAATATAAGAACATTAATTGTGAGTGATTGCTCACCTTTCGAGGTTAGAGAGATTTTACGACGAAATTAGTTGAGTTACGAATCCAAGTACGAATTCCAATGTAATGCAAGATGGCAAGAATTTGACGAACGTAGCTGATAACATGAATCGATAAAATGAATCAGAACCGGATTGATGAAGATAGATGGTGTGAATGAACTTATATGTATAACTATATATAAATATTTATAAAAATCATATTTTAAATTTCAAGCACATATTAAATTTTAAATATATATGTTTCAAAATAAATTGTTTCAAATTAAAACACACGTAGAAAAATCAAACATATATATACACATTATATATTTAAATCCAATACTTATATAAATAGATAGATATATAGACTAATATATAATCCCTACTATTTTTGAAACAAAATTCTATAAATCAATATAACTTTAATTATACACATGAACTCAGCAGTCCTATATATAGCTTATAAGTATAAATATACATATCACTTGTATAAACTATTATATATAGTTAATATGTAAACATTATATATATACTAAATAAAATGCAAAATACTTGCATAATTTGTGTTTGTTCATTTGGAAATATCTATGTACATATACTAGTAATACTTAACATAACCCAATCAGGTCAAAAAAATCATTACAGACTAAAATTTAAAATCAATATATATATATATATATGCGTGTGTGTGTGTGTATGGATACTAAATTACTCACAGCTAACCAACAACAAACCAATATACACAATGACAAAATGTATATACAAACCGAGACAGCATTTACATAAATGTATATTATATATAAGCTTTTTATATTTTAAGATTAGTGCCTATCCAAAACAATATAACTTAGCATATAATATATAAAACTGTAATGACATATACATCTCTGCTATGGTATATATAATAATACCTTTAACATATTATTAATATAAGCTAGTAAAACAATTTATATTATTATATACGTTTGTAAAATATATATACATATAGACCCTGAAACTATAATCAACACATATACGAACATTATACGAATAAGTTTTGAGCATATGTTATTTCCTTTTTAAAATATTATAAATACTGCAATACTTATAAACATTCGTACCTTCACATATATAAATATATCCATATATACAAACAAATAAAATAACATATATATATATATATATATATATATATATTACTACTAAAATTTCTTTTAACTGCTGTGTATATCCTACTATAAAGTATAACTAATATATAAGCATATATACACACACTAATATAAACCTCTGCTATAATATAACTTACAGCAACATAAATACTATGACAATGACATAAGCAACTTTTCAAAATAGTAACAACAGACATATATAACATATATAAACTTTATATATATATATATATATATGTGTATATATATATATATACATATATATATATATATATATCTACTGTATATTATAAACTGACCCATAACCAACATATAACCTATGCAGCCGAAACAACACTCTTAAAACCATAACACCACATATATTTATGTACATACAGCAAATCCTATATATATATAACAATACTTACCTATAGAGTTTATATGTATATACACGAATACATATCCACGCATGCATCTTTATATATTTTCAAAGAACTATTCAAGTACAAGGAAAACAGAGCTTACCCAATATATAAACTAACATTATACAACTTACATATTATAACCGTAATATAAATATATATACCCCATATATATAGTATGTAGGATACACCTTTCTCAAAGAAGAAGTGTAGACTACTGCGGCAATTGATTACAATGAATGGAGGCAGAGGCTACAAAGTGGGTGTTCGATGAAGTGGAGGCTCGACCATTAGAGTATACTACATGGTGCGAGGAGAAGAGAAAGGGTGATGGCTGTAAACGAGAGGGCGGAAGGAGCAGGGGAGAGTAGTTCGGCAGTGGCTATGGAGATGCTCGGTGATCTTAGCACTCGAAGAAAGTTGATAAAAGAACAGCCACATTTTTTTATTTAGTTAAGAGCATGAGGAAGAACAGGGGACGAGCATCGCAAGGTTAAATGGAGAAGAGAATGTAATTCTACAGGCCAAAATAATATATGGCTTCCTGTTTATTAAATATAAATTTTCCAAACGAAACAGTTCAATGGAAACTAAGGGCCAGATAAAATTAACCAATGGAAACCAAAAGTCAAGCACCAGAAATGAGTAAATATAAATGCAAACAGCTGGAATAATTAAAAACAATGGCTATAGGGTTATACACGGTGAGCAAATGAATGGTCACAGGAAGTTTAAAAGCCCAAAATTTCGGAACCGATATGGTTGACCTTTTCACAGCTTCAGTGACGTTCCAGACTCCGAAACACACAAACAAATAGACTATGGAGATCAGCATGACGAGACGATCAAAATGGTATATAGATATCAGTGGTACGATCATCCTATCAAAAGCCGATAATCGGTATCAAAAATGCTGCAAATCTGTCGAAAATAAGATAAACGAAGCAATAGCAGTCCAAATATGACGAAACGAAGAATGACGTATCACTCAGAAAATGATTTATAATTTTTCTATATAAAAATATCCAGGTTTGGAAAATATTTTATCATCATCAAATTTAACTGATTTAAATTGAAATAGAATAGCACAAAAATAAACTTCAGTATTATCGGGTGAAAATTTACCATTTTCTATATGTGATTAGACGTATTCCAAATATCAAATTATTATTTCAAAATTTTATTGTTTAAAATTTCACGAAATTTCAATTACTTACGGTAATAAAACCATTAAAATTTACGAGTCGTTACACACTCCCCCAATCAAAACTTTTCGTCCCCGAAAAGGAAGGAGGCAGGAGAATAGAAACAACCAGAAAGGAAATTGATTGGAGAACAAAATAAAACAATTAATTTAAACCATATAATTTAAATTTACATAAATTTATATTCAATAATTGATTTTAAATTCAAGGTATTTCATTAATTTGATTTAATTTTAATTTATTAATATTTGATTCAAAAAGGTTTCTTTCAAAACAAAATTTAATTTATCTCATTCATTATTCAGTTAACTTATTATTCTATTTATCTCTAATAACAATTTTATAATTAAAATTTAAGTGTATAACATTTATTATAACCACTCAAATTTTATTTATAAAATCATTTTATGTTGTATATTATCCAATAACATATTCAACTTCTGAATAATTTAGATGTTATATTAAAATGTAATTGGGTATTATACAAGTAAATTTTTTCCAATTCAATTATTTCAAGTTTAAATATTTATTAAAAAATTTTGACTTCATTTTATAATTGAAAACATCCTTTAACAAAATTTAAGAATCAAATTTCCGATTAATTTCAAACAATTTAGAGATAAATACACACATATATATATATCCAAATCAAATCATATATCTATATATAATATATATGTGAATATAGTCATACTTTAGAAATTCAAATTAAATAAAATTTTCAAATCAAAGGGTAGCAAAGCTACGAATTAGTCTCTTCCCTTTGAGACTCGAAAATGAATGACGATGATGCGGCCGCCATTACCGAAATATTTTCCAACGACAAAAGAGAAGAGTACTGATTTAAACATTTAAAAATTCTTGAAAACAATTTCTATTTGAAAATAATTTAAATAATATACCCTTTAAAACTTTAAAATCATCGGGAATTAAATTCTTAAATTCTAAATTTTAAATTCAATTAAATTTCCAAAATAGTTTCTAAACCATATTTTTATAATTCCATTACTTTATAGTTTACAAAACATTCAAAATCAAATATTATCATTTCAAACAACCAATTTATTTAACGAATTAATTTTAGAAAATTGTACTTATATATAATATAATCGTATATAATTTATTTTATCCACTAAATTTGAAAACGATATTGTGTCAATTTTCCCCGTTCAATGTTTTGAAAGTCCTATCGATAGCGTTGATCAGACGAATCGATCGAAAACCTAAATCATCATCAACAAATCAAACAACACAATATAAAAAAAATAGTATTAGTTACAAATACACTCCCTCACTCGATGGATCAAAATGGATTTCAAAGCAAGGATAGGGATTCAATTTGATGGATTCAAATCAAAGAGAATTTTAATTTGAAGATAGGTTTGAAACAAAAATAAGATAATTAAAAAAACAAATAGAGAGACGGATAAGTTTGTACAAATCGCGGGCAACTTTAACCGGGTCGACCATGACTTCAAGGATAAGATCGATGTAGAATTCCAAAAGGCAAATCGACATTCGATCGCAAAAGATAGAATTCAGGCATAGCAGGAGATAGATAGCATCGTAAACGGAGGATACCGAAATCTCCGGTAAATCAATGCCTATTGTAAAGGAGTTTCACCCCTTTACAAATCATTCGAAGATCGGCGAGACCGCCGATTTATTATAAAGATTGTTTGAAGTAGAGTTATGGGATACTCTAGAATACGAATAAGGAGAGATAAGGATGGATTTTGGAACTGAGGGGAACGTTCCAAAATTCAAAGGAAATCGAGTCAAAAAGGAAGGGATTCAAGCTCGAATAAAAGTGATTCCATAATTGAATTTACTCTATATGCTAAGTTTTTCCTAAAACCAAAGCTCCGATTCCACATGTCACATCCTGATATTTTCAACCATTCGCATCCACATATGCCAAATTTGAATTGCTCAAAATATCAGATTGTAATTTATATTTGGCAAAACTCAACATATACAGTAAATAAACAATCGCAGAATCACAGACATAGAGTAATATACAATATGCAGCGGAAATAAAAGAATAGTAGTTCATGAAGCTATTATATATATAACAGAGTTAAGTAAGATACAGTGGAAGTCTCATATAAAATAGTCAAATACAAGATCAGTGTACATCACTGGAATCAACCGAATAACCGCAAGCTTAAAAGATGTGGCTGGATCTCCAAACGAAGCTCCAACTCCAAAGGTGAGTCTAAAAAGTTGTATCACTCAGTCTGACCCGAGCGTAAAGCAAAATACAGAACACTCGAGTTTGGATTAACATTCTTATATCAATAGATCCAACTCAAGTGAAATAACAACTGAAATACAAGTAACTCAAGGGATGTTTGAGATAACCATCCTCTAAGGATCCGTTAAACTATCTACTATATAGTAATATACGCTATTATAATAATGTCTAAAATAAAGTATAATACATTTTAAAAATAGCGTTAAGGCTTTACATTTTCCACCTTAACACATTTTATATATTCACCAGAGTCTATAGAATACTGTAATCTCCCCCGTACCGGGCGTCGTCAGAGGGCACTCTATAGGTATGGTACAAAACAAAATCATATAAGACGTGCTGGGATAGGTGACACGGCACAACAAGGCAATGCCAGGGTCGATATACCAATTACGCATCTGGGCTGGTGATAACGTATAGCCGCAGCTAACGTCCACCTCGAGCCACACTCCCAAATAAAAAATCAAAAGTAGCCACTAAATCAATCACAAAGTCAAAATATAATATCGAAGGAGTGGGTTCGATCAGAGGAGCTACCTCATTGGCCCAAGAATCGCTTCTGTTTTAGCCACCTTATGCCAACTTACGGGAGTCGGGTCCACGTATATACCTCAATAGGACATCGCCACCATCTTACTTCATTCTGGAATCTCCACCACGTACACGGTTGTTAAAGTGGTTTTCGGTATTGGCAAAGAGTATGACAATATCCGATCCCGGTCTCTTTAACAACCAAAAGTTATTATAATACCGCGGTCATATCAAAATAGTATATACTTCAAAATCAAATATCGTTGCCGTTACAAAACCATATCAATACGATATCATTTCCATTTTAAAACCAAATACGATGTCATTTTCATTTCAAATATATCCATTTTCAAAATCATAGCATTTTCAAATTTATAACACTTTCGAAACCAAAACACTTTGAAATTATAGAGCTTTCGAAACATGATACTTTGAAATTCATAACTTTGAAAACATACTTCCACCACTTAAACAGTTTAGATTTTAAAATAGTATATATAATAAAATAGTATATAAAGTAAAATAGTTTATTTATAAAAGAGTTATAAGTTAAAATAGTTTATAATGAAATAGTTAGTATATTAAAATAGTTTATATTAAAATAATTTATAAAGAAAAATATAAAATAGTTTTAAATTTAAAGTTACTTTATAAAATAAATAATTTCCTCAAACTTCACAAATTGATTCAAATCAATTTGAATCAAAAATTCAATTTAAATCAAATCTCAGTTCATAAATTTCAACTCAATTCAGTTCTCAATAACCGTTTCAAATTGTATCGGTTTATAAATACAGATTTAAACCACAAAATAAGCCATTTCAATTTCAATAAATTTCAAAACTTTAAATATTCCATAATTTCAAAAGTAATTTGATAATTTCACATATAGCTTAATTTAACTTCATTATTATTTAGTTTTGAAATATTCACTTAGTAAACCCAATATCATTTAAATAAAACACAAATTTCAGATCACTAAATATTTTCTTCAATTTATTTAAACTTGAAATATTCATTTAATCACCCTAAACCAAAATCAAGTTATAAAATCATATCCTTTAAAATCCTAAATTTAAATAAATTTCAAATCAAACTTATTTGAGTATAATTCTTAAACAAATTCAATTTCAAAACCTTGGAAATCATTTCCAAATATATATATATATATAATATCTTAAAAATCAACATTTATTAAACATATATTTCTTTCCAAAACCATAGAAATAATTTTCAAAATATTTATATATAGACCAATGGTGTATGTATATAATTTTATATCCTATGGTCACGTGATACAGATATTTATCATTTCAATCCGTAATTTAAATATAAATACGGGTATATATCATTTCAACCCGCAATCCCATATTCAATTCAATGAAAATCGCTTGGGTTTATCATTTCAACCCATAACGATTTTCTTCTATTCTAAAGATCGTTTGGGTATGTATCATTTCAAACCATAGTGAATTCTATACTTACAGGGAACCTGCAGAGTGATAACAGATATAATAATAACATAACAGGCATATATCATCAATATAAATAACAAATAATGGTGTCGGATGTTGTAACAACTCGGTATTTAGCATCAATTAATAATCAACATTTAAACGATAAATATTGTTGCAAATTGCCAATTGAAGTTTTTAAATTGTGTTAAAATTCTTTTATAAATGGTTAAAAGGATTTTTGGGCTTTGAATTCTCGGCCCACATTTCATTTGCTTGGATCGTGAAAATTTGCAAAGCAAATAAACCATTCCCTCCTCTTTAACCTTTTCATTCTCAACCCTAAAAACAAACGAACGAAAATGGCGGCCTCTCTCGTTCTTCCCCCTTGCGAAACTAGGGCATAGAAATCGAAGAAGGTAGATGGCGCTCGCTCGTTCGTTCTCATCTCCGTTCGACCTTCAGTAATTAGGGCTTGGCAATCGACTCTTCCTCAATTCGAACGGCTACTTCAAATTGGTCGAGTTCGTCTTCACTTTCGTGGCAAAGGTGAGTAATTTATATTACTCACTTCTAATTCGAAATTGGACGACTTCATCTGTTTATTTGTTTTTGTTGTTTCGACTTCGACTTGATTTTATCGATGTTGATAATTTCTGGCTTGTTTGATTTGGTTCGAATTCTTGTTTACTTGGTTTACACGGTTTTAATTTTCCTTCGACACTGTCTTCTTTGCTTTCGACTTCACTTCACTGTGCATTGTTGGCTTCGGCTTGTGATGTTGTATATGTGGTGACTTTGCCTACTTCTTTGACATTGAACTGCACACTGCCATGTTTTATTGTGTTAGTCTTTACTGCATAGTATTTGTGACTTTGACTCGGTTCGAATTTTGTTGTCACCCCCTTTGAACTTGTTTCACTGATGCATTGAGCTCGTGTGGTCTTTGTTTGTGTGCAGCCTGCATTTACAATTGCCTCTGACCTTTTAGGCACCCAGACCCCATTTCATTGTTGATGTGTATCACTGTATTGTGTGATATTGCATCACTAGTTATTGCCTCTGTTCACCCATTTGAATTCTGCTTGCTTCCCTATCATGCCTGGTTTGGGTTTTGATGTTACTACATGTATTCCTACATATGTATATACATGTTTATGCACTGTCTTCCTGTAGTTGTATTTGTTGTCAGTTGCTTAGACTCTGTTCACAGTGAGCTTGATCTATTTTTAGCCTATTCGAATTCTTTAACAATCATAGTTTTGACTGTTGCATTTGTTTGGTACACACCCTTGACCTGTTGCACTTGTGTACTTCTACACTTTGACATTGTCGACCTCAGTGTTGTAACTGGATTTGTGTTCTTGTAACAACCCTGTATTTTGTGATTTTTTTTTTTTTGTATATTTTAATTAAATTTTGACTTAAAAACTTATTTTTTTTGAATGATTAATTTTGTTACTTTAAATATAAACTTTAGTTTTGATATTAATTATTATTCCAAAGCATGACTAAAAGGAATATTTTCCAAAAAGTGAATTTTGGTCAAATTAATCAAACTTTGACTTTTAATTTTAATTTTTAAAAGTTTGAAAATTTAAATTTTATCTTTTATTATGAAAGTACATAAAATTTTAAGAACACTGCTTTTTGTTTCGTTGAAAACGGATTTAAATTGCAAAAGTTATACTGTTTTCAATATTGTGTGTATATTGGGTTATTCAGCAATAGTCTTTATTTTAAATTTTATAAATGACATTTTATTTGATATATATTATTCCAACTTGTATATTTATGTTATATTATGTATACTTTGACTTTTGGATATTTTTAAAATGATAATAGAATTTTTCAAAAATTTACTGTATTTATTTCCTATTTTTTTAGGCTGTTTTCTTATTTTCTGCTATTTTCTTCATTAAAATTATATTTAAATTTTTTTTATTTGTTTTGTGAATGTACTTTTATTTTATATTATTATTTATGTTTAAAAATATATTACAAGCTCATATGAATTTTCTAAAATTTATTTCATGTAATTTCAAATTTTCTAGACTAGTTTACTATTTTAGCTATTTTCTTTAATTTAACTTTATATATTTAATAAATATTATATATATATATATTTATATTTTGATAAATTTTCGAAATCTTATCTATTATTATTATTAATTCCAGAATATCAAGTTATGTAAACAAATTTAAGAAGTTTGAAAGGTTTAAAGGCTAAGAAACGTAATGTCGTTTCACGTTTCTTTTATAGTTTCTTTTGTCATCAATTCATCAGTTATTTTAGCCACTCCTTACTTTATTTATTTATTTTATACATTCACTTTTATCTGTTGTGTTTATACTTTATTAATATTAATTTTATATGTATTTTGATTAAAAATAGATTTTTCCAAAGATTATTTGGGTTGTTTCAATTTATTTAGCCTAGTTTCACATATATTGATATTTTCTTTATATAAATTATATAATTTAAAATGTATTTATTTATTTTTCTTATTTACATTATTTCTGAGATTATTTATCTATTTTATCAATTTTTTATGTATTTACAAAATAGAAAAGAGAAATTTGAAAGGCCTTAAACTTTCTATCTTCCTATGGGCCTTTATAGTCCACCCTTTTACTTTTAACCTAACCTTTCACCAATTAACCCTAACTATTCCTCATTTTTTTTTTCTCCAGCCGACTTCCTCCTGTTATTCACGAATTTTCAAAGCTCCAAAACCCTAAAAATCATGGCCTCCGTCTTGAAGAATTTTTTTTAGGTAAATTCCTCTTTTCTTTCTACTTTTTCTCCTATTTCTATGCAAATTTGTCTTGCTTTCTCCCCTGATTGGAGCGGCTTTCCCCCTTGCTCCACGGCCACCACCCCCTTCCATCTCTTCCCGACCATCACCACCATCTAAGCCTACAGCCATGACCATGGCCGAACACCCCTTGATGGTCAAACTCTTCCAAATGCAACCAAAAGCCTAGATCTATGCTTGTTTGGCCTTTTCTTGCTCATCCACTTCAACCACCACCCAAACCACCACCATAGCAACAACCACCACCTCTGACCTGATCATCACACATCCCTCCAATCTCTGTCCAGATCTGAAACATCAAGAGCTGAGCCAAACAACGCATGTAGACGAGCCTTGTGGTGCACCAAAACTACACTATGTTGCCTAGTCTCTTGATATTCTTATGTTGTAACTTCCTCCACATGTTCTAGCCTTTATGACATGCATTCCTATGATCAAACCTGAGCCAAAGTCTTGTCAAACCTGACCTAAATAAACCCCTAGGTCGTGCAAAAGAATAGAGAAAGCAAGGCAAAAGTCATTGCATTCATATCTCTTTTTATTCCTTTTTATTTCAAAGTTATTTCATATCTAGTTGTATTGAATTTGTGTTTGTTTGGATATTTTGTTTTGGGTTGTAACACAAGTTCTAAGCTTAGATCTCTTCCCACTTGAGCCTATTGTTGTGTCATCGTGCCTTCTGGAATCAGTTGTGTCATTGGTATTGAAATCTCCAGCCATAAAAGGTGAGTAAAACTCACACAACGTTTATACTTATGCAGTTGTGAAACAACAACAATTGAATGTGTAGAATTTTATGTGATGTTATAACTGACTGTGATTATTTATATATAATGTTAAACCTGTTAAATTTCATGTCATATCATCTGTTATTATATATATGTTGTTACTGTTCATTCATATCTGTTTATCACCATTGCAAGTTCCCTGTAGACTAGAATCACTATGGGTTGAAATGATACATACCCGAACGGACTTTAGAATAGAGAAAAATCGTTATGGGTTGTTTACTTGGGACTGCGGGTTTGAAATGATAAAACCCGGGTTTTTCTTTATAAATTACGGGTTGAAATGATATATTACCCGTATCACTTCACCTAGCGTAGAAAATTATATACAGGCCCGTAGTTAAAATATGTTTTTCTAAAATGTTTAAAATATTTTAGAAATGTAATTATTATAATATTTTGATTTAAAATTTATTAAAAATAATAATTTTGTAAATTATTATTGATTTTCTGAACAATTGTAAGTGAAATGAATTAATGAAAAGTTAGAAATTTTGAACGTAAGTTATTTTGGAAATTTTGATTTAATTATAATTGGAAATTAAATTGAATATAAAATTATGATAAATTTATGATAATTTGAATTTAAATGAATTAAAAGTGATTTTATATCATATTAATGATTTTTAACAAATTTGAAATGTGAAATGAAAGAATATTTTAAGTTGAAATTTTGAAATATGACTAAATTAGAAATTTATGAAATTGACTTAAAAGTGAACTTTTAGTTAAGTAAATAAAAATAAAATTAAGTTATATTTGAGAATTTGAACTTAAGTGCTAAGTTGAAATTTAATGTAATGGATTTAAAATTGAACATTGCAATTTAATAAGTGAATTATTATTAAATCTTGATTTTTGAATGGAAATTTAACTTTATAAGATCATGAACTTGAGAAAATATTAAATGATATTATAAATGTGAAAATGTATGATTTTATAAGTTAAAAATGTTTGAAATAAAAATATAATTGGTTGAGAAATTATATTGAATATTTGAAGTTAATTGACTGCATTTTTGAAATGCTATTAATTACAATGTAAATGATATTACCACATTTGTAAATGCTATAGTTGATGATAATGAACTAAAAAGCTAAATTAAATTAAAAACTATTATAGCAATTTTGTAAGTGCTATAATTTTTGAATTTAACTAAGTTTATTTGGAATTTAAGTAAACCCTATTACAACATTTTAAAATGTTGTCTTTTGTTAAATTGAACTGTTTTGAATGTAACTTTCCGTAGCGTTTTCTAAATGCTGCGAAAAGTGGAATTCACTGTTTTGATAAACGTAAGTGAATAAATGAACTTTGGAAGTTGAAAATTTTGGAAATTTAATAATTTAATTATTGAACATAATAACTTCATTTTAATGATTAAAAATGATTTTTTTTGAATATAAACTGTTTTGAAATGTGAATTGAAATGGTATTTTAAATTGAATAAAATGAATAATGATTTGAAATGAATGTGGTTTTGATACTTTGATATATTAAATAATTGAAATGTGGTTTGAAAAGATATGATATTTTGATATATTAAAATGATTTGAAAATGGAGTTTTGAAAGATATGACATTTTGATATTAAAATAATTTGAAACGAAGTGCTGAAAGATAAGATATTTTGAACGAAGTTTTGAAAGGTTATGATATTTTGATATATTAAAATGATTTGAAAGGAAGTTTTGAAAGGATATGATAATTTAATATATTGAAATGGTTAGAAATGACTTGATATTTATTTTGATAAATATTTGAATTGAAAGATATGGTATGATGATATATTGAAATGGTTTGGAAATGATTTAATCTTTATTTCGATAAAGATTTGGGTTGAAATGATATTTTAATTTGAAGTATAAAATATTGTTTTAAAGCTATAACTACGGGTTATAATAACGATTGGTTGTTAAAGAGACCGGGATCGGATATTGTCTTATAGCCGGCCAATACCGAAAACCACTTTAACAACTGTGTATGCGGTGGAGATTGCAGAATGAAGTAGGATGGTGGCGACATTCTCGAGGTATATTACATGGACCCAACTCCCATGAGTTGGCATAAATGACTAAAACAGGAGCTATACCGGGCTACACAAAGGGTCGCACCCTTTCATCGAGCATGCTCCATCGAAAACCATTCTATTACTTTTGCAATTCGATATGTGGCGCCACTTTGATTCGGGGGTATTGTTCGAGGTGGGCGGAAGCTGCTGGCTTGCCGTCACACCGGTCCGGAAGTGCAAACGGTGTATCCACCCTGGCATTGCCTCGCGTGCCGTGTCATATCCTTATATCGAGTCCACAACGATTTAGGTTTTAAAGATCCGACCGCGTTAAGGTTCACCATCCCCTTAACGCTATTTTCTATATGATTATACTTTACTGATTAGACACTACTGTATATAGCGCAATATACTACATAGTAAATAGTTTAACGGATCCTTAGAGGATGGGCGAACCCAAGCATCTTCTAAGTTACTTGTACCTTTACTACAGTTCACTTGAGTTGGTTTACATTGTATAAGTATGTACGTCCTGACTCGAGTGTTTGTATTTTTATTTACGCTCGGGTCAACCTGAGTTATTCACAGATTTGGATTTCCACTTTCTGGAGATTAGAATCGCTGGAGATTATCTACTTGTCAAGTTTATCTTTTGAAATCTGTTGTTCCTTTCAGCTCTTGTATTAGTTGACATCTATGAAGTGAGACTTCTTTTGTACTTTATTTCCTCTGTTGTATTTTATGTAACTATGATATTTTTTATATAGTAGCTTCATAAACTACTATATCTTTTTACTTCCGCTGCATTATTATTACTCTGTGTCTGTGATCTGTGATTTTATTTACTGTATATTCTGAGATTTGCCAAATTTTTAATTACAACGCGGTATTTTGAGCAATTCAATTCCGACATGAGTGTCTACCTGTACACTTATAATGGATGCGAATGGTTGAAAATATCGGGTCGTTACAGTTGGTATCAGAGCTTTGGTAGCTCTAGGAAAAACTCAGCATATGAAGTGAATGTATTTACAGAACCACTTACATTCGAGTTTGAATCTCTTCCTTTTTGACTCGATTCCTTTGAATTTTGGAACGTTCCCTACGATTCCAAAATCCATTCGTATCCTTCACTATTCATCTTCTTTTGACTCTGGAGGATTTCATAACTCCGCTTCGAATGTTCTTTTTAATAAGTCGGCAGTCACGCCAATTTCAAATTGAATTGAAAAAAAGAAGGGGGAAAACTCCTTTACAAATTAGCATCGATTCACCAGAGATTTATATCTATCCTTGGTTTAGATGCTAATATCTTTTGTTATTCCAACATCTAACTCTCGAGATCGAATGTAGATTTACCCTAGAAAATCCACATTGATCTTATTCTTTAAGTCAAGGTTGACCCGGTTAAGGTTGCCCGTGATTTATTTAAGTTAATCCACCTCCCTATTTTGTTATTTAATCTTCTTGTCTTTTGTTTCCAATCTATTCTTCTAAACATTTTGATTTGTACTTGTATATCTATGTTTTGTTTTATATATTGTGTTATTTGGGTTGTTGATGTTGATTTGGGTTTCCGATCGATTCGTCTGATCAACGCTATCGATAGGATTTCTAAAACACTTTGACAGAACAAACTGACACAATATTGTTTTAAAATTTGGTCAATGAAATAAAATTTTGATATATAAGTAAATTTATGGAACTTAATAAACTGATTTAAATTGATTATTTGAAGTGATAATACTTAATTTATCATTTATTGTTCTATAAATGAATTTATAAATAGTTGTTTATAAATTGATTTGGGAACTGAAATGAATTTAGAACAAGAAATTTGAGAATTTGATTTCCAATGGTTTCAAACCATTTGTTTAAAAAGTTTTAAAAGGGATATATTATTTAAAGTATTTTCAAATAGAAATTTGTTTCCAAAGAATTTTAAAGTTTAAAATTAGTGCTCTTCTCATTGTCGCTGGGAAATAACTTCGGTGATGATCGCGACATCATCGATGTTCATTTTCGAGTTTCGAAGTGAAGAGACTGTTCTGTAGTCTTGCTACAGTTTTGTTTCGGGGGAATTTAATTGATTTGAATTTCTAAAATATGACTTAATTTATAATATATATAGATATATGATTGAAATTTGATTTGACATATTATATATATATTATTACTTATCTCTAAATGGTTTGGAGAAATCGGAAATACAATTCTTAAATTTTATTTTAAATAATAATTTCAATTATAAAAAGAGAATAAATTTTTTGGATAAATGATTAAAACTTGAGAGAATTGAATTGGAAAGTTTCATTTGTATAATATAATTGCATTCAAATATAACTTACCTTAATTTCAGAAGTTAACAATGTAATTGGATAATATACAATATAAAAAGATTTTATAAATGAAATTTGAGTGGTTATAATAAATGTTATACACTTAAATTTTAATTATAAAATGATTAACAGAGGTAAATATAATAAAGGGTAATTGAATAACTTACAATAAAATGATGTTAAAAGAACTGAGAATGAAAGAAAGCAGTTATAATAAGTGTAAGTATGTTTAACATAAGTGATAAATATAGTGAGAGAAATAAATTTAATTTTAATTAGGAATAAAGAAGAACTAAATTTATTAAGTACATTGTGAGTGTAATAAATGATTATTTTTCAAACCCATGGTTTTAAAAATTGTAAATTTAAGATGATTGGATAATAAGATAATGAAATTTGGGATAGTTAAGATTTATTTAACTTGTGTAAATTTTTATTCTCTATTTAAGTTGAAATTTCATGCTTTCAAATTTATTTCCTTATTTTGTTTTTCAAACTATCTTTTGGTTGTCCTTATCATCCTTATCTTGCTATAGACTGGTATAGACATCTTTCTATAATCTTTGATAATCTTTGGTACTCATTTGAATCTATTTTGCGTGCTTGAGTTCTTGATTTTGGAGAATCTTGGAAAGATCATCTCCACCTTGTTAAACATACCTGTAACAATAGTTATCAGGTATAATTTAAATCTCCTTGTCATCTTGTCCTAATCTTATTTCACTCTATTTTTTTTTTGTGTTTTCTCGTACCTCATTCCTTTTCGGGGATGAAAAGTTTTGAGTGGGGGAGAGTGTAACAACCCTGTACTTTGTGATTTATATTTTTTGTATATTTTAATTATTTTAATTAAATTTTGATTTAAAAACTTATTTTTTTTGAATGATTAATTTTGTTACTTTAAATATAAACTTTAGTTTTGATATGAATTATCATTCCAAAGCATGACTAAAAAGAATATTTTCCAAAAAGTGAATTTTGGTCAAATTAATCAAACTTTGACTTTTAATTTTAATTTTTAAAATTTTGAAAATTTAAATTTTATCATTTATTATGAAAGTACATAAAATTTTAAGAACACTGCTTTTCGTTTCATTGAAAACGGATTTAAATTGCAAAAGTTATATTGTTTTCAATATTGTGTGTATATTGGGTTATTCAGCAATAGTCTTTATTTTAAATTTTATAAATGACATTTTATTTGATATATCTTATTCCAACTTTTATATTTATGTTATATTATGTATACTATGACTTTTGGATATTTCTAAAATGATAATAGAATTTTTCAAAAATTTACTGTATTTATTTCCTATTTTTTTTATGTTGTTTTCTAATTTTCTGCTATTTTCTTCATTAAAATTATATTTAAATTTATTTTTTTTATTTGTTTTGTGAATGTACTTTTATTTTATATTATTATTTATGTTTAAAAATATATTACAAGCTTATATGTATTTTCTAAAATTTATTTCATGTAATTTCAAATTTTCTAGACTAGTTTACTATTTTAGCTATTTTCTTTAATTTAACTTTATATATTTAATAAATATTATATATATATTTATATTTTAATAAATTTTCGAAATATTATCTATTATTATTATTAATTACAGAATATCAAGTTATGTAAACAAATTTAAGAAGTTTGAAAGGTTTAAAGGCTAAGAAACGTAATGTCGTTTCACGTTTCTTTTACAGTTTCTTTTGTCATCAATTCATCAGTTATTTTAGCCACTCCTTACTTTATTTACTTATTTTATACATTCACTTTTATTTTCTGTGTTTATACTTTATTAATATTAATTTTATATGTATTTTAATTAAAAATAGATTTTTCCAAAGATTATTTGGGTTGTTTCAATTTATTTAGCCTAGTTTCACATATATTGATATTTTCTTTATATAAATTATATAATTTAAAATGTATTTATTTATTTTTCTTATTTACATTATTTCTGAGATTATTTATCTATTTTGTCAGTTTTTTTATGTATTTACAAAATAGAAAAGAGAAATTTGAAAGGCCTTAAACTTTATATCTTCCTATGGGCCTTTATAGTCCACCCTTTTACTTTTAACCTAACCTTTCACCAATTAACCCTAACTATTTCTCATTTTTTTTTCTCCAGCCAACTTCCTCCTTTTATTCACGAATTTTCAAAGCTCCAAAACCCTAAAAATCATGGCCTCCATCTTGAAGAAAAAAATTTAGGTAAATTTCTCTTTTCTTTCTACTTTTTCTCCTATTTCTATGCAAATTTGTCTTGCTTTCTCCCCTGATTGGAGCGGCTTTTCCCCTTGCTCCACGGCCACCACCCCCTTCCATCTCTTCCCGACCATCACCACCATCTAAGCCTACAGCCATGACCATGGTCGAACACCCCTTGATGGTCAAACTCTTCCAAATGCAACCAAAAGCCTAGATCTATGCTTGTTTGGCCTTTTCTTGCTCATCCACTTCAACCACCACCCTAACCACCACCATAGCAGCAACCACCACCTCTGACCTGATCATCACACACCCCTCCAACCTCTGTCTAGATCTGAAACATCAAGATCCGATCCAAACAATGCATGTAGACGAGCCTTGTGGTGCACCAAAACTACACTATGTTGCCTAGTCTCTTGATATTCTTATGTTGTAACTTCCTCCACATGTTCTAGCCTTTATGCCATGCATTCCTATGATCAAACCTGAGCCAAAGTCATGTCAAACCTGACCTAAATAAACCCCTAGGTCGTGCAAAAGAATAGAGAAAGCAAGGCAAAAGTCATTGCATTCATATCTCTTTTTATTCCTTTTTATTTCAAAGTTATTTCATATCTAGTTTTATTGAATTTGTGTTTGTTTGGATATTTTGTTTTGGGTTGTAACACAAGTTCTAAGCTTAGATCTCTTCCCACTTGAGCCTATTGTTGTGTCATCGTGCCTTCTGGAATCAGTTGTGTCATTGGTATTGAAATCTCCAGCCATAAAAGGTGAGTAAAACTCACACGACGTCTATACTTATGCAGTTGTGAAACAACAACGATTGAATGTGTAGAATTTTATGTGATGTTATAACTGACTGTGATTATTTATATATGATGTTAAACCTGTTAAAATTTCATGTCATATCATCTGTTATTATATATATGTTGTTACTGTTCATTCATATCTGTTTATCACCATTGCTAGTTTCCTGTAGACTAGAATCACTATGGGTTGAAATGATACATACCCGAACGGACTTTAGAATACGGAAAAATCGTTATGGGCTGAAATGATAGGCCTGAATGATTTTCAAATTTATTTCTTTTACTTGGGACTGCGGGTTTGAAATGATAAAACCCGGATTTTTCTTTGTAAATTACGGGTTGAAATGATATATTACCCGTATCACTTCACCTAGCGTAGAAAATTATATACAGACCTGTAGTTAAAATATGTTTTTCTAAAATGTTTAAAATATTTTAGAAATGTAATTATTATAATATTTGGATTTAAAATTTATTAAAAAAAATAATTTTGTAAAGTATTATTGATTTTCTGAACAATTGTAAGTGAAATGAATTAATGAAAAGTTAGAAATTTTGAACGTAAGTTATTTTGGAAAATTTGATTTAATTATAATTGGAAATTAAATTGAATACGAAATTATGATAAATTTATGATAATTTGAATTTAAATTAATTAAAAGTGATTTTATATCACATTAATGATTTTTAACAAATTTGAAATGTGAAATGAAAGAATATTTTAAGTTGAAATTTTGAAATATGACTAAATTAGAAATTTATGAAATTGACTTAAAAGTGAACTTTTAGTTAAGTAAATAAAAATAAAATTAAGTTATATTTGAGAATTTGAACTTAAGTGCTAAGTTGAAATTTAATGTAATGGATTTAAAATTGAACATTGCAATTTAATAAGTGAATTATTATTAAATCTTGATTTTTGAATGGAAATTTAACTTTATAAGATCATGAACTTGAGGAAAAATTAAATTATGTTATAAATGTGAAAATGTATGATTTTATAAGTTAAAAATGTTTGAAATAAAAATATAATTGGTTGAGAAATTATATTGAATATTTGAAGTTAATTGACTGCATTTTTGAAATGCTATTAATTACAATGTAAATGATATTACAACATTTGTAAATGCTGTAGTTGATGATAATGAACTAAAAAGCTAAATTGAATTAAAAACTATTATAGCAATTTTGTAAGTGCTATAATTTTTGAATTTGACTAAGTTTATTTGGAATTTAAGTAAAGCCTATTACAACATTTTAAAATGTTGTATTTTGTTAAACTGAACTGTTTTGAATGTAACTTTCCGTAGCGTCTTCTAAATGCTGCGAAAAGTGGAATTTCACTGTTTTGATAAACGTAAGTGAATAAATGAACTTTGGAAGTTGAAAATTTTGGAAATTTAATAATTTAATTATTGAACGTAATAATTTCATTTTAATGATTAAAAATGATTTTTTTGAATATAAACTGTTTTGAAATGTGAATTGAAATGGTATTTTAAATTGAATAAAATGAATAATGATTTGAAATGAATGTGGTTTTGATACTTTGATATATTAAATGATTGAAATGTGGTTTGAAAAGATATGATATTTTGATATATTAAAATGATTTGAAAATGGAGTTTTGAAAGATATGACATTTTGATATTAAAATAATTTGAAAGGAAGTGCTGAAAGATAAGATATTTTGAACGAAGTTTTGAAAGGTTATGATATTTTGATATATTAAAATGATTTGAAAGGAAGTTTTGAAAGGATATGATAATTTAATATATTGAAATGGTTAGAAATGACTTGATATTTATTTTGATAAATATTTGAATTGAAAGATATGGTATGATGGTATATTGAAATGGTTTGGAAATGATTTAATCTTTATTTTGATAAAGATTTGGGTTGAAATGATATTTTAATTTGAAGTATAAAATATTGTTTTAAAGCTATAACTACGGGTTATAATAACGATTGGTTGTTAAAGAGACCGGGATCGGATATTGTCTTATAGCCGGCCAATACCGAAAACCACTTTAACAACTGTGTACGCGGTGGAGATTCCAGAATGAAGTAGGATGGTGGCGACGTTCTCGAGGTATATTACGTGGACCCAACTCCCGTGAGTTGGCATAAATGACTAAAACAGGAGCTATATCGGGCTACGTTAAGGGTCGCACCCTTTCATCGAGCATGCTCCATCGAAAACCATTCTATTACTTTTGCAATTCGATATGTGGCGCCACTTTGATTCGGGGGTATTGTTCGAGGTGGGCGGAAGCTGCTGGCTTGCCGTCACCACCGGTCTGGGAGTGCAAACGGTGTATCCACCCTAGCATTGCCTCGCGTGCCATGTCATATCCTTATATCGAGCCCACAACGATTTAGGTTTTAAAGATCCGACCGCGTTAAAATTCACCGTCCCCTTAATGCTATTTTCTTTATGATTATACTTTACTGATTGGACACTACTGTATATAGCGCAATATACTACACAGTAAATAGTTTAACGGATCCTTAGAGGATGGGCGGTCCCAAGCATCTTCTAAGTTACTTGAACCTTTACTACAGTTCACTTGAGTTGGTTTACATTGTATAAGTATGTACGTCCTAACTCGAGTGTTTGTATTTTTATTTACGCTCGTGTCAGCCTGAGTTATTCACAGATTTGGATTTCCACTTTCTGGAGATTGGAATCGCTGGAGATTATCTACTTGTCAAGTTTATATTTTGAAATCTGTTGTTCCTTTCAGCTCTTGTATTAGTTGACATCTATGAAGGGAGACTTCTTTTGTACTTTATTTTCTCTGTTGTATTTATGTAACTCCGATATTTTTTATATAGTAGCTTCATGAACTACTATCTCTTTTTACTTCCGCTGCATTATTATTACTGTGATCTGTGATTTTATTTACCGTATATTCTGAGATTTGCCAAATTTTTAATTACAACGCTGTATTTTGAGCAATTCAATTCCGACATGAGTGTCTACCTATACATTTATAATGGATGCGAATGGTTGAAAATATCGGGTTGTTACAGTTCTGGTTCATGTACGATCTTCACTACATATATAATCTCGAGCTCTATTGCTTGCAGTTCATATGTTTACACTGATGTACATGTATTTCCCACTTGTTTATTTACTTTGATTCTTTTGAACATTGTTCTTCTATCACTTGAGTCATTCGAGACAGTTGATAATTTTGCACTGCTTCATTTGATTATGTGATGTTGCATCACTTGATATTGTCCTGTTCCCTGACTTTTGTTGTCTCTGCACATGTTACACTGAGTATATGTCGACTGCATCACCATATATCTGTTGCAATTCTTTCCACTGCCATGTCTTGTTGTACATGCTTACAATCAAATTGAGCATGATACTTGGTCCTGATATCACTGGTGTACTTGAGTGTGCACTGTGCATACTGCTTGACCATTTTTGCTGTGTTGATCATGTTTCTGGTGCCTGCATCATCCTTTGTTGTATAAACTGCTATTGGTCTTGGATTTGTGGTATTTACGTTTGTATCACTTGATAGCATCAAACTTGAGTCATTTTTTGTTAGCTTTGAGCATGTTTGAATCGACTGTGTCATTTGCTTATGCTGTTCATTGATCTGGACTTGCATTTGAGTTGAGTCATGACAACTATGGCTTGACCTTTGCATTCAGTTTATTGTTTGGTGCCTTCTTGAATTTCCAGTCTGTGCATTGACCTTGTGTTGAATCCAGCTTAAACGCTCGGGTTTGACCTTGTGCCCGTTTGTGTACATCATCACTGTAGTGGCAAGGCAGTGCACGCAAGCGTGAACTGCAGCCACACGGTATTGTTTTTATTGATACCCTATTTTGTTTTGATTTATGGATCTTTTGCGTATTCCATATGCTGTAGTGGCGAGGCAGTGCACGCGTGCGTGTACTGCAGCCCTACCCATATTGTTATTTTAATTGATATTTCAATTGTTTGAACTGTTTCGTTTATTCAATTCAATATGATTTGATTGTATTTTGATTGGTTTAATTTGATGATTTTGTTGTTAATTGCCGATTAGGAAATTCTGACGTCTTTCTAAATTATCTTCATTGAAATTCTTTTTACTTATCTTTGTTGATGATTTGAGTATGCTGATTTGTTGATTAACACTGTTATGTGTTATATTTATCGTTATCCAATTTCTTTATTTAAGAATCGGATAGTTAAATTTATTGTGACTGTCGTCTAATTATTATTTAATTATTATTTCTTCTGTGCACTAATAACTGAGTTTGAATTAGACTGACCCGTGTATTATTTTCTTTTGAATTTAATACTCGGGTCAGACCCGATTTATTTCAGGTTGTAGATATCTTGCTTTGGGTTGCTGCTAGAGCTATGAAGTCCTTTCATACCTTTGGAGTTGTCATGTCACAGTATAGGTTGATATGTATTCATGTATATTAGTCGATAATGTACTTGTATATATATAACTTCCTGAGTCGACTGTTGTAGTTGTATCATATGTACTGTATCACGTGTATTGTAACTGACATCAATTAAATATGTATATGAGACTTTTGTTATCTGTGTTCCGCATTTATTTATATTATCTGTGTTATTATTATATATTATGTCCTAAACTAATATAGCCACTGTGTAGTAGCTTTGAATTTGCATCGGTATGTCGGATTTCCTCCTGAAATAAAATGCATGTTACATAATATAAAACATAACTTAGATGGAACATGTGTTACAACTATTTGTCGATGTTTTATCTCTCATATTTGTATATGATTATCTTTTATTGTTAGGTATGAATTCCTAACGTTTATTCATGTGCATTTGATTTTGATTTCGTGAAAGTATTTTGGCTTCGGCCTCCGTTTGCTTTGCGAACTCAAGTTGAGTTTTTGATGATGAGGATTTTGTTCTTGTGTTTTCGGCTTTGTATTGATTTAGCCGACGTTGATTTTGTTCGAATTTGGCCAATAATTGTTGACTTCGGCATTGACTTGATTTTTATTTTTGTTGAAGTCATTTATGCATTTATGCTCGTTTTGCTTTGTTTTTCCAATTGTTAATCGATTCTTCTTTTCCGATTGGTTGTTATAACTTCTATTTTTGGAATTTTTGGGTATTTCTACTTTGATGGATTTGGAATCGGATTCTTTGGATTTTATTCACGTCTTCGAATGTGAATTTTAGTGAATTGGTTTGGTTTTCAAATTTAATCGATTCGTGTTAATTCCTCGATTTGTTGCTATCATTTATTAGCGACTTTGGTGACATTTTCTTCAGGATTTTTGTGAACATACTTTTCAAAGGATTCGGTATCGATTTCTTTGGATTCTATTCACATCTTTGTATGTGAATTCTTGTGATTGATTGTTTCTACAATCACTTTTATGCTTTGTCACTTTAAAAATATAAAGGTTTTCTATGCTAGAAGTAAATATCAAAACCCTTTTCTCCAAACAATTTCAAAACTATTTTATTACAAAGCTCTTTACTTAAACCATTTTCCAATCTACTAGTATATACAAGCCTTTACTTTACTCAGATGAGAAATCGAATTAAACGGCTTAGTAAAACAAGTGGTATGAAACACTTGCGTTCACTTCGTCGGTTAATTCTTGGACTTGTTCGATTGAACCTCTTGTGACAATTTTCTAGTGAAGATTTATAGTTTGTTCGTAAATATTTAAGTTAAGCAAGTGGTTATGGGACATGAAGCTAAACTTTTATATTTACTAACTTAGTGTAATTGACACTTCTTTATGATCATGACGATCATTTTTGTGATTTAGATAGCAACTGTGCGATGTCTCTTTGTCTGCGAGGGAGACTAGACCCCGCTCTTGTGATGTTTCGTCATCACATTTGTGTGATGTTTCGCCATCACATATGTGGGGTAGCTCCCCACGGTCTTCGGACCATTCGTGTGTCAAAATTTAATGGTTGGCCACCATGAGATAGCGTCTCGTTTTGTGATACCGGTTGGTGAGTTTTCATGCTCCCATTTTGTGATAGGCCTTCCCCTTTTTATGATTTAGACTAGCAATTGTGCGACGTCTCTTTGTTTGCGAGGTCAGGCTAGACACCATTTGTGTGATTCCACTCACACATACCTTTTTGCTTTTTGGTTAGCCTAGACACCATTTCTGTGATTCCGCTCACACATACCTTTTTGTTTGCGAGGTTAGGCTAGACACCATATGTGTGATTCCACTCACATATACCTTTTTGCTTTTTGGTTAGCCTAGACCTCATCTGGGTGATTCTGAATCACCCATATGGGGTAGCTCCACATGGTCTTCGGACCGTCATGTGATAGGCCTCTTTCCCTTTTTCTGTGATTTCTGGATTTCTTGTGTAGATTTCTAGAATTTGTGTTTTCTGGATTTCTTGTGTAGATTTCTAGAATTTGTGTTTTCTGAATTTCTTGTGATGATTTCTAGAATTTGTGCTTCACCAATTTTCGTGATTTCTATTGATAAGTTTTATCAATTTTTGTGCATTGGTGAATTCGTGTGTCATTGACTTGTTATGAATACAAGTTTAGGGTATGATGTCCCTTTCTATCTTTGAGAAGATTCTTGTGATATTTTTGATGAATGAAAATTCATTGGTATTATATTTTGATGCCAATTATTTTGATGAGATTTTGACGTATAAACTTTAGTAACCGTCAATCTTAAAATGGATTTTCAAGCGGTTATCCCGCGATGCTTATTTTGTTGTCCGTTTTTATGGTATTTTGAGAAGTGCAATTTCCTTGTCGAAGTTGCTACTGATGTTGCTGTTTTAATCACGTGTTTTAAAAATTGTTTCAAAATAAAAATCGTTTTCAATTTTTTTTACGGTTTACGCTTTCAAAAGAATGAGGAAGCGATTTAAACGTTTCAGCAAAATCGAGGACTACGACCCCTTTCTTTTGCTGATTCGCTTAATTCCGGACTTGTTCGTTTGAGAATGTAAATTATTTTTTTTTAAAATAAATGAAAATTGTTTTCAGAAGTTTTGCACTTTGCGCTTTCAAAAGAATGAGGAAGCGATTTAAACGTTTCAGAAAAATCGAGGACTATGACCCCTTTCTTTTACTGATTCGCTTAATTCCGGACTTGTCCGTTTGAGAATGTGAAATGTTATTTTTAGAATACACAATTTTGCACTTTCAAGGAAACGATGAAGTGAATTAAACGATTTAGTAAAACTCGTGGTTATGAGACATGTGCATTTGCTATTTCGGTTAATTCCGGACTCGTTAATTGAAATATTTGTGATTTCTGATTATCGTTTTTGATAATCGGATATTTGTTGATTTTGATTATCGTTTTCGATAATCGAATATTTATGATTTCTGATTATCGTTTTTGATAATCGGATGTTTGTGATTTCTGATTTATCGTTTTTGATAATCAGATATTTGTTGTTTCTGATTATCGCTTGTGATAATTAGATATTTGAGATTTAATTATCGTTTTTGATAATTAAATATTTGTTGAATTGAGATTTGATTATCATTTGTAATAACTAATTATTTGTGATTTAAGATTTGATTATCGTTTTTGATAATTAAATATTTGTTGTTTCCGATTATCGTATTTGATAATTGGATATTTGTTGATTTGAGATTTCTAATTATCGTTTTTGGTAATTAGATATTTGCAATTATGCGACTTGTGATTTTTGTTTTCTAATTATCTTTGTTGATAATTAGATTTTGCTGTCTTCTAATTATCGAATCGATGATTAGATATTGCTGTTTTGTGATTTATGTATTCTGATTATCTATTTGATAATTAAATTTTGTAAAGAATTTGTGAATTTCTTTTATGAAATTAAAAGATTTCTTTGGTGTTTATATTGTACTACGCCTGTGTACCGGCTCAATTTTCTGCTATTCATGACGTTTTTCACATCTTCCAATTACGGAAATGCCTTTGGGATTTCCAATTTTTATTCTTGAGCAACCTTCTATTCACATCATTGCTTCGGGGGTGTAGCACCTTCGAAATAAAGATGTTTTTCTTGCGGAAGTTCAATGGTTCTCAAATCCTAAGGATTGCACTTAGGAATCCAGAGAATTCATCGAGCAAACACGTTCAAGTTTACTCTTTCATGCTCTTTATGGTTAACTTCCTATTTCGAATTTCTTCATCTTGTGATGATATGCTCTTATGGTTGTTACCTTTTGTCCATTTATTCCTTATGATTGCGAGGACGCAATTTCTTTAAGGAGGGGAGTCTGTAACAACCCGGTATTTAGCATCAATTAATAATCAACATTTAAACGAAAAATATTGTTGCAAATTGCCAATTGAAGTTTTTAAATTGTGTTAAAATTCTTTTATAAATGGTTAAAAGGATTTTTGGGCTTTGAATTCTCGACCCACATTTTCATTTGCTTGGATCGTGAAAATTTGCAAAGCAAATAAACCATTCCCTCCTCTTTAACATTTTCATTCTCAACCCTAAAAACAAACGAACGAAAATGGCGGCCTCTCTCGTTCTTCCCCCTTGCCAAACTAGGGCATAGAAATCGAAGAAGATAGATGGCGCTCGCTCGTTCGTTCTCGTCTCCGTTCGACCTTCAGTAATTAGGGCTTCGGCAATTGACTCTTCCTCAATTCGAACGGCTACTTCAAATTGGTCGAGTTCGTCTTCACTTCCGTGGCAAAGGTGAGTAATTTATATTACTCACTTCTAATTCGAAATTGGACGACTTCGTCTGTTTATTTGTTTTTGTTGTTTCGACTTCGACTTGATTTTATCGATGTTGATAATTTCTGGCTTGTTTGATTTGGTTCAAATTCTTGTTTACTTGGTTTACACGGTTTTAATTTTCCTTCGACACTGTCTTCTTTGCTTTCGACTTCACTTCACTGTGCATTGTTGGTTTCGGCTTGTGATGTTGTATATGTGGTGACTTTGCCTACTTCTTTGACATTGAACTGCACACTGCCATGTTTTATTGTGTTAGTCTTTACTGCATAGTATTTGTGACTTTGACTCGGTTCGAATTTTGTTGCCACCCCCTTTGAACTTGTTTCACTGATGCATTGAGCTCGTGTGGCCTTTGTTTGTGTGCAGCCTGCATTTACAATTGTCTCTGACCTTTTAGGCACTACACCAGAAAAGACTTTTGGTAGCGTTGAAAAAACGCTACCATAACTTATGGTAGCGTTTTAGTGAAAGCTGCTATACGACATGCGACTAAAAGTCTAAAACTTTTTGTTGCGTTGTAGCTACCAAAAGTCACTTTTAAATGCAACTATAGGTATTTTCTGTAGGATTTAAAAAACGCTACCAAAAGTCACTTTTAAATGCAGCTATAGGTTTTTTCTGTAGGGTTAAAAAAAGGCTACCACAAGTCTTCATTTTTTGGTTGCATTTTTTGTTTATATGCTTTTTTTTATATTCAGTAGCATTTTAAAAATGCAACTGTATAATTTTTATATTAGTTTACATTTGTTTCTGTAGCATTTCTGAAACGCTACTAAAAGTTATTGGTTGTTTGGTAGCATATTTTTAATGCTACTATTTACGGTTGATGGTTTATACCATTTCCAGCAATCGCTTATATACTATTCATATTAAAACGAACGATCAATCGCATAATTTTCATATATTCAAACAAACAATTAAATCACGTAATTAGCATATACAAACAATCAATCATATGATCATCATATTCAAATAATTGCAAAAACATGCTAATCTCACAATCAAATATAATATTCATAATCAATTCGATAGTAGTTTTTCAACAAAATAAGTCACATACTACAAGCATTCACAGACAAGTTTCCACAAATGGTACTAACAAAATACGACAACATATAAAACAATTAAATTCATGTTCGTTGCTTGATTACCAATAGTTCTTTGTTGTCGATAGTCTTCGCTTCGAAATAGCTAATTACCTGCAAACGAGTTTAACAATCAACAATATATATATGTATATGTATATGTATATGTATATGTATATGTATATGTATATGTATATATATATGTATGTATATCTGAAAATCATGTAATCTATAACTCGATATTCTATATTAACACATATTAACAAAAAATGTTCTATTTTTATATGCATTCTATATAGTTCCCCAACGAATACACAATTTTCAATTTACACAGATATTTAGATCAAAACTGGGTTAGAAGTCTGACTGGATTTCATTCTATGTGCAGATTGTGTATTCAGTACTATGGGAAGATTGTGTATTCAGTACTATGGTCAAGTTAAATCTTTCAATTTTTAAGCCATCAACGGCTAAGAATATATAATAATAATAGTACTACTTGCTAAAACATTCTGCGTAATGTCCACGTTATTTTAGATAGGTCCAAATATTAGTAAGCTTTTTAACGTCTAATATGTTGTTTTAAATAAAGTATGCATATCAAACTGGTTGAAATGGTAGAAACACTTGTATACGTATACAATACTTTCAGTATACGGACTATACATGTTAGACATCAGTTTTTCATGTTCACGGCAGAAAATAAATGTTCAGAACTTTAGATACAATAGAAGAAACATAGCATCATATTCAAGTTATCAATGCTTACCTGCGCAAACATTTTACCCCACTGCCTCCCCTGCACATTTCATTACCCAAGCCTATCTCAGTGGAACGGTTCATTGTTTTGTCAGTAAACACTTCAAACACGTCCTCCATCTGAAGCCATCACTCTATTCCTTTCCTCAACATTCTAGCACCTTCAACCACTTACCGTCATTTCAAATATAAACTGTGTCAACCATCCACTTTCTTAACTCTCATATAAACACTGCTGCCTTCATAGTGTACAAATACTAAACAACTTCTCTTGCCAACATCCACAAAAAATCCACATCACCTAAATACTGCCATTATCAACCAACATTGCCAAAACTACCATCTGACTGCACTACCATACATTGCCATCCTTCACTTCTTCTGCCAACCACCCTCCTCATAATTGCTGCACACCAACCACAACCTTCCAGTCTTCCTGCCACAAACCATTAACATACTTCTTGCCCACACTTTCAACCACTAAACTTCCATTGTGCCTCTACCTGTTCATCTCTGACAACTTCACCACCATCCACTATTCACTTCAGCAAACCACAACATTCACTTCCAACTGATCATACTGCACATAACCTGATCAACGGAGACCATTCGACCATAAACCCCAACATAATAGCCATTATTCCCTTCTGTGACACTAACCTCATCCATTATACTCACCATAACAACTTTAATTTCCGTTCATACATCCTACAACCCCAAATTCCATGCCTACACCACAACCTACCTTCCTCTTACTTACTGCCATCTACTGACCTAGAAATTACAAGCAAACATAAACATACTCTAACTGAAGTTATACTATAGTCAAAGAAGCAAAAAAAAATTGCCGACTAATTAGCAAAACGGAAAAACAACTTACTTCATTGTCCAGAAGCTGTAGGTTAAGTGAGCAAGGCTCGTTTATACTCCGATTTACCAAAATCCAATGTCGAGCAACCCTAACTTGGACGGTTGACAAATTTGTTCCATACACCAAGTTGGACGGTGATTGATTTGGTCCATTGTGCCTACAATAATCAAACAGCAATGAGTTTCATAATGCATAATGAACTGCAACATATTACTTAATTGAATAATAGAGAAACTAGAGGATACAACAACGTTGTTTGCTGTTTGTTCTTTACTTGTGGGTGAAAAAAGGGTCTTGCTTAAAATTTGGATAATTTATCAGCCTTGTTTTGCAGCAAACAAAAGGTATAATAATATGTCAACTAGAAGGAAATGGGATGAAATAGTGGAGGCAGTTGTTAAAACTACTCTATCACTGCTACCACCGAGTACTGTTACACAAAGTATTCAACCCATTACTTTTTCGAATGTTGTTCAAACTGGAAAAGTGTCTCAAGGTAATTTCTCTGTTGTATCATTCGCATGGATACCAACCAAGTAGTGGAAAAGAGCACATCGATGCGATGCATTTTATTTTCCCTTAAAATTTGTTTCTAACTAACTTGTTCGAACAATTCCCAAAGATGATGCATTTTATTTTCTCATTGGAATTTCAACTTCAAGAATGAAAAAACTAAATTGAATCAAATGATGTTGGTTTCTTTTGTTGTAAATTCAACCGAATGAATTCAAACTAACAAAACATAAGACATAACTAAAACTTAACCAGCAATGATTCAAAATAATGCAGTAAATGAGTGTAAAATTGAAACTGACACTCACCATGAAGAAGAGAAGACAGACTGCCCATGCTCATGTAATCATAGACAAGCAATCTCTCTTCTTTACTGAAATAATAGGCTCTTAATCCTACCAAATTCGCATGTTCCATGTTTCCGATCACACTGATCCTTTCTCTAAACTCTCTGTCAGTAATGTTAACCTCCTTCAACCTTTTCACAACCATTGTAACTCCTATTTCAAGCACAACCACTGTAACTCTCTGTCGTTAATGTCGTTATTTGCGTTATTGATTTGATGCCATGGGGTATTTGACAGCAACGCAAACGAACTGTGAACAAAATTGAGTGGATGGAGGTGAGAACAGTGAGGAATGAACTGAGCTTAAGCTGGAAGAGGAAATGCAAAAGGAACAAGTGTGGAAATTCTACACAATCAGAAAAATAGATTAATCTAACCTATTATTTCTTAAGAACTCGTCGTCAAATTTGTGTATTAACTTGTGTTGCTGAAACTCTGACAAGTTTTGATGTGCGAGGGAGCTTTTGAGATATCTTAAATTCGAAGCTGCAAGGGTTGTACAACCATTAAAAGGACATCTATTTTCAGAGAAATGAAACTTCATTTTGACATACTTTAACACCAGCAATGCGTTAATTTATTCCTAAAGTAGATTTACATACAACAAGTTGCAGTGGAAGTTGCATTGGACATGAGAATGCAATTTGATTCAGTCTGATGTATTCAGGCACACTGATAGTTGCAATAACAATGTTTTATGTAATTCAGATGGATGGCTGTTACATAATTCATTTTGGGTTAGAACAAAAGGAGAAATACTAAAGGGTGCAAAAATTTGCAGACTTGTACACAAAATAGAAAAATGATGGAAACTGAGATTAGTGGCAAGCTTTTGTTCCACGTTCTATGTGAAAACTAAATCCCTGCTCTTCATATCAAAATCAGTCAATCACATGAACAATCATCAAACTAATTCATCCAATATAAAACTTTACATTTCAATCCCGGGAAAGTTATTGTCCGACGAACAAGTACTGATAATTCCAGGTTTCCTTATATAACAGGCCCTTAAATGACCTGCTTTCCAAAATTGCTTTCACCTTTTAAGTTTCATTTAATATAAACGTAAGTAGATAATAAAAATACTAGTTGATAAACACAACCCTAAACAAGTAGAGATTTACCTTTGTCTTCCTTCTTCATCTCTACTTCGCGATGGACACCTCGAAGATCTAGTATTGCAAAACCACTCCATTTTTTCTTCTCCATCTCCTTCACCTTTGGTGAACACCTAATGGCATCGGAATCTCAAAACTGACGATGAGAGGCGACGATTTAGACCAAGGAGAAGCTTTAGGCTGGGTCGAATTAATTTTAGAGATTCGAGAATGAAAATATTAGGCTTTATTTTGTTTTAGAGATATGAGAAGTTAGCATTGAGACTTGGATAAATTCTAGGTTTTGTTTTGGCACTAGCAACAAAAGAAAATGAAAAACAGATGTTAAGAGGGAATGAAAAACCAAAGCCCGCCGTCTAGAACAATTAAATCTGAAATGCTACTATTATCCCGCTTTTTGGCAAAGCCGCGATACTAAAAGATCGATCGAAAACGGAGAACAATTCGTCTCAAAGATTGGTCATACTATGCTTCACTATGGATATCGCTGGATTTTGTCCGAGTCCAGAATGAACTACAATTGATGGGACATGACAAGCAAAGCCATAAAAGCCAACGTTCCAAATCTCGAGTCAATCCGAGTTCGTACACTCAAGTTATCATCGATGCAAGTTGGAGGAAATGGCCTTGAGTTTGAATCCATGGGCAGAGCTCCTGACCGAATCCATCAAGTTCCCCTCTGCTTCGAACTCATCGCTGCAACGCATGTTCGAATCCATCATGTTCTCCCTGCTTCGAATCCATCGCTGCAACGCATGTTCAAATCCATCATGTTCTCCCTGCTTCGAATCCATAGGTGTTACTAGGCTTCGCATCCATCCAAGACACCCCTGCATCGACTCCACGAATGACAGTACGTTCGAATCCATCTCACTACATTAGCTTCGTATCGATCGACCAAGGCTCACCGTGATGGATACGAACGAGCATCCATTCGAATCCCTTTGTGGACGAGGCCTTCGAATCCATTAGCTCGAGGGTGACGAAAATCGGGGATTTGACCCAGTCAACTCGGAGTGAAAGACGGATCGTTACGAAGAAAGCGCGCCATGTCAACAACACCACGCACAAAGCCATCGATTCGACCCTATCGATTCGAAGGAGGTCGATTCGAACGAAGCGCATTAACCGAAAATACAATCTTGAATCGATCATAACTCGAGATCTACAAGTCCAAATGCTATGAAATTTTCACAGGAGCTTGCATGCATGTTGAAGAATGTCCATAACAAATTTCACCTCGATTGGACACTTTTTTAATCGACTCGAACTAAAGTTCGAATCGATCCTAAAGTGGGCCCGGATTTCCTGAGACCGGGCATGTGGGGCCCCGTCACGTGCCAGAAGCGGTCTCCCCGGATTTTAGGCGAAATATCAGCCTCCTACACCTATAAATAGAGCCTTTGGACATTCAGAAAGGGGATCGGAGAATTTCTAGAGATAAAGCACGCCCGGACGCTGCCAGAATCACTCTACATCGTCATCACTGCCATTGATTTCGAATTTAAGTCTATTATCTGTTGTATTTCGCTCTAGAACACTTGTAATCTTCGAGTATTAAGCAATAAAGTGATAAAACTTCATAGTGGACGGAGGCAAAACGCCGAACCACTCTAAAGTTTTGTCTTCCGTGCAATTTACTTTTCTGTGACTTGGAGTTTTTTGTTAGATAATCCTCATTTTCAATTTGATTTCTTCATTTATTATCTCTTCAAAAACTTCCAAAGGGTGTTGCCCAATTTTGATGCAAACACTTTGGTGCTTTCACCGAGAAAATCCAGTTTTTCTCCTGCTCATTGGATCTGTCATCGATATCGGATTGGATAAATCTAAGAGAGAGATTCAGACTTCAATTTTAGACTCTTTCCGTACTATTCAGATTTTACCGAAATCTAAGAAAGGATTCTACACCTCAAGATGGTTAGCACGAGAACCACTTCTACTGTCGCCGGCCAAGAAGGCCGAGATAGACAAAATCCCCCGCAACTCCCTCCACCCAATCAAGATGATACCGGGCACTCAGATCCATCAGGTCCGGTCACTCGACAAGAGTTCCAGACATTGCTCTAGGAACTAACCCAAAGTCGACAACAGCTGACTGAACAACTACGTGCCAATGTTGAGTTGACTAATGAACTAAACCGCCAAAGGCGTAGAAGATCCAAAAGGGACCACGCCCCACATTCCTCCACCGAAAGCTCTATCTCGTCTGATTACAGCGGTAGATCTACACGTCCCAGGCTAGACGGAAACCATGTGCATACTGCTGGTCACCAACAAGCATTAACTATTGGGCAGATAAGAGTTGGCCCTTCTGCCAGTTTTGATACAGGACCCTCCTCACGAGGAGGCACTATTCCACAACATACTACGGATAACCAAGCCACCGCCACTGCAGTTGACATAGGAGTTGATACCCGAAATCACTCCAATTAGAACTACCACCAGCAGGAACATACTCAGGGGCCATATGTCCCAGAAGACACCGAGCCAAGGAGGCGAGACATGGATCGTCGACAGCGCCCGATCCTGCCTCGCACTGTGGAACCCGACCACACTTTGGCTCGCCACCCTCCGAATATAGCAACACCTGGCCTCTCAGCTATGGTACGCCAAATGATCTGCGAAAGTCAGGGCTTAACAAAAGACGATTGGGGAATCTCCCGAAGTCATACTCCGTTCACCGATGACATATTATATGCTGAACCTCCTCGGCGATTCAGGATGCCGACTCTCCCCATGTATGAAGGAAATTCCAACCCTAACCAACATATTCTGAAATACGAATGGTCGATGACTGCCGCAAGATCTGATGATGCAGTAAAATGCCGTAGTTTTCCAATTTCTTTAGTGGAAATTGCGACGATGTGGTTTACACGATTACCACCACGATCTATTTCTTCATTTGACCAATTGGCTACTAAATTTGTTGAACAGTTCCGTATGCACATTGCCAGGCCTAAAGACGTAAATACTTTATCTAGTGTCACTCAAGCTCCAGGAGAGACACTCAGACGATATTTGGAAAGATTCAATGCCGCTTATGCAGAGATCACTAACCCTAATGATAATTCAATCTTGATGGCCTTGTCTAAGGGGATTGACCCCGACTCTGAATTTGGAAATTGGCTAGCTGGGAAACCTCTCGCATCGTTGGATGGTTTCTACTCCAAAGTCGCCCAATTCTTAAGGCATGAGGACGCGAAACAATCTAGGAAGCAGGACGATGCGAGACCCAGCAATGAAGGAATTTGAAGCAATGTGGCAGTTAAACAGTCAGGGGAGAGTTCTGGAAAAGTACAATTGAATATTCAAAACAAGCAAACCCAGCCGAGGAATGGCGATAATAGAAATAAGCAGCAGGATTAGAATCATGGCCCGCGGCGTAGGGCGCAAATGTTTGAAAGCTATACACCACTGAATATGTCATTGGAAAACGTGTATCTACAAACTTGTAATGCGATGCAGTATAAGAAGCCAACTCCGAAGCCATCGTCGGAGAGACAGATTCAAACGGGGAAGTTCTGTAGATTCCACGAAAGTTATGGACACAATACCAATGATTGCAGGCATTTGTAAGATCTTATTGAAAAATTGATCAGGGAAAGGAAGTTAGATCAATTCGTGCGGGCACCGCAGGCTGGTGGTGTGGGCCCGTCAAACCAAAATCGTGCACAAAACCAAGAGAGACAGGAGGAGCCCACTCATGCAGGCGGGAGGATGGTCATAAATATAGTTAGTGGTGGTCCTCATCCATCGGACCGAAGCTGGAGGGAAATGGAATCATACGCCAATTCAATCAGGCATGTGAGTTTCGAAAGTTGCAGTACACTTGATGAAGGGGCTCCGGCCAAACAACAGAGGACGATGGCAGATGACATCTTATTTAGAAACCGAGATGCTGATAAGGTCGAAGCCCCAACTATAGACCCACTAGTCATATCTGCCCAGGTTGGCCCTGCTTGGATGAAGAGGATCCTGGTGGACAGTGGGAGTTCAGTAAATATCTTGTTTAAGAGAGCATATGATCAAATGAAGATGGAAGCCAAAGATTTAAAGCCTTGTCAATCTAGAATCCATGGCTTTGATGGAAGTGCTAATATACCCACTGGAGTGGTGGAGTTGCCAGTGGAGTTGGGAGTTGGAGAACGCCGAAGAGTCCGAATGTTACAATTTGTTGTCCTAGATATCCACTCTCTGTACAATGCTTTTTTGGGCCGACCGGCCCTTGCCGAATTCAGGGCAGCAATCGCCCCATGGTGCTTAACTTTGAAACTCCCCACTTATCACGGGATTGAGGTCATTCAAGGAGATCAGGCTGTTGGGAGAGCCTGCTATGTTGCCGAACTGCGAGAAGCGTAGAGAAAGGAGAAAGGAAAGGGCGTGGAGGAATCTCTCTGCGTCCGTTTCGCCGATGATTGACAATTAGTGCCTGGGCCTCGGCCTGGGCACCACGACCAATTCCAGAAAGATCTAGACCCCATAGAAACTAAAGGTAATGATGAATCTAAATAAAGTCAAGCTTCCCCTGCCGAGCTAACAATTGACATTCCAGTTAATGATGATGATTCAAAAATGTTGAAAATTGGGTCTCAACTAAACCCACAAGCGCAATGGGAATTGGTCGAATTTCTCCAAGAAAATCTAGACGTATTCGCTTGGACGCACTCTGATATGTGTGGAATCTCACCGGACATCGCGAGCCACACCTTGAATATTGACCCACGGTATATCCCGGTCAAACAAAAAAGACGCGGTATGGATCCAGAGAGATCTGCTGCCCTCAAAGAAGAAGTTGATAAGCTAAGAGCGAATGGGTTTATCCGGGATGCTTTGTACCCGGAGTGGGTATCCAACCCTATACTTGTCCTAAAACCAAATGGGAAATGGAGAACGTGCATCGGTTACTCTGACTTAAATAAGGCTTGTCCGAAAGACAGCTTTCCACTTCCCCGAATCGATCAACTTGTGGATTCAACGGTCGGGCATGAACTATTATCTTTCATGGATGCTTATTCTGGTTACAATCAGATACCCATGCATGTGCCCGATCAAGAAAATACGAGCTTCGTAACTGACCTGGGACTATACTGCTACAAGGTCATGCCTTTTGGGTTAAAGAATGCAGGAGCGACTTACCAACGCTTAGTCAACCGAATGTTTGCCGACCAGATCGGAAAGACTATGGAAGTTTATATAGATGATATGTTGGTAAAATCTCGACACTCCACTGATCACATCAAAGACTTAGAGTCAATGTTCAATGTCCTCCGGAGATATGGGATGAAGCTTAATCCGCTAAAATGTCATTTTGGAGTTGCATTCGGAAAATTCCTTGGGTTCATCGTCAACGCTCGAGGAATAGAGACCAACCCCGAAAAGATTTGGCCGATCAAGAATCTTCAAACTCCAAGGACCATAAAACAGGTTCAGAGCCTTAATGGAAAGGTGGCAGCACTGAGCAGGTTCATCTCGAAATCAACTGACAAATGCAAACCCTTCTTCGACCTGATCCGAAAAGGGAAACGAAACTTCGAATGGACTACAGAATGTGAGGGCGCATTTCAATCACTAGTTCAGCATCTTTCCACACCGCCGATTCTTTCAAAACCTATTGATCATGAACAGTCATACCTCTATCTGGCAGTATCTGAAAACGCCATCAGCGCTGCGTTAGTTCGGGAGGAAGACCGAGTGCAGAGACCGGTATACTATGTTAGTAAACGATTAACCAGAGCCGAGAGAAATTATCCAAGGTTAGAAAAATTGGTATACTTTATCTGGCCCGAGTCCGGGAAGTGCTTGATTAGTTCGATTATTAAACCATTTTCTACGTACCCCGAGAGCACAATCACAAAGCTGATTCGTTGGCAAAGTTGGCAAGTACAGGCGAAGCTCAACACTTGGGACTCGTTCCTGTCGAAACCTTATCCTCTCCAAGCATTGATCGAGCAGAGAATCAATTCACATTTGAAGCTACTTCCAGCAGGGAATCGTGGATGACCCCCTACCGAGATTACATTGAGCGTGGCATATTACCCGAGCGTCGAAGTGAGAAAAGACAAATTCTTCGAAAAGCTTCGCGATTTGTCATTCAAAATGGAGTTATGTATCGAAGGGGATATTATGTTCCTCTTCTCCGGTGTATCGCACACGACGAAGTCAAACGAGTGTTACACGATGTGCACGAAGGAGAATGCGGCGATCACAATGGGGGGCAAGCACTTGCCAAGAAAATACTCCGATATGGATATTATTGGCCTACCGTAAATTGCGACGCTATGGGCTATGCCAAAAAGTGTGATAAATGCCAAAAACACGCTCGAATTCCCATAGCTCCACCTACTGAGATAACCCAAATGGTCAGCCCATGACCATTTGCAATATGGGGAGTCGATATAATTGGTGCGTTGCCTTTAGCTAAAGGTGGCGCGAAGTATGCCATCGTCGCAGTTGATTACTTCACCAAATGGGCTGAAGCTGAACCTCTTGCAACAATTACGACAAAGAAAGTGATCAACTTCGTGGTACGCAACATCATCTGCCGGTTTGGTCTCCCGCATACTATTATCACCAATAATGGAGCTCAATTCGACAGTGTTGAATTCAAGAACTTCTGTCAACGGTTTCACATCCACAAGAAATTCTCTGCAGTAGCACACCCTCAAGCAAATGGTCAAGTTGAAGCCGTCAATAAGGTTATCAAGTCTATTTTGAAGAAATGACTGGAAAAAGCCGGGGGCAAATGGGTTGATGAACTGCCTATGGCTCTATGGGCTTACCGAACGACTCACAAGACTACAACCGGACACACTCCATTTTCTCTATCCTATGGCTCTGAAGCCGTTATTCCAGTCGAGTTGGAAGTTCGCTCTCATCGTGTGACATATTATGATCCGAAAACGAATGCCATATTACTTGCTGAATCTCTGGATCTACTTGATGAGAAGCGTGAAGAAGCTGATTTGAGGGCAGCCGCATATCGGGGTCGAGTCGCTCGAATATACAATGCCAAGGTCCGCCCGCGAACCTTTGAACCCGGCGATCTCGTACTCAAGAGAATTTATCCGGTCCCTTCGCACATGAAGCCAAATTGGGAAGGACCGTATGTGATTTCACAAAAGCTCGGAGATGTCACGTTCAAGTTGTCAACCATTGACGGTCTTACTTTACCAAGAGCTTGGAATAGCGAAAGTCTCCATCGCTACTACACATGACAGGCTTTATTTATCTATTTTTAGTCGATTTCTTCCTTAGAATTTTATTTTTGCATTTCGAAGTTTGAACTTGAAATAAGGCAACTGATTTTGCCATATTTCTTTTATTTCAGCAATAAAATACCATCTCTTCGAGCCAAAAGTTGTGATTCACTGAAAATGACGTATAATATCACGATGCACGAAGAGCTAAGTTCCATCACGCGGTGGGATTTATTCAAATAGGGAGTGACTGTGATACGACCGGTCACTCACTAAGTGAAACCCGAGCTCGGGGGCAGGACACTACACCGGCATTTACAAGGATTGATACACGATAATCCTTTTACTAACTCCAAATTCCCAGAGCGCGAATTGGAGTATAAACATTCAACAACTAGTCCCAGAGCGCGAACGGACTCGAACTTCCAAGAGTGCGAATTGGAGTATAAACATTCAACAACTCGTTCCCGGAGTGCGAACGGACTCCAACTTCCCAGAGTGTTAATTGGAGTATAAATATTCAACAACTCGTTCCCAGAGCGCGAACATACTCCAACTTTCCAGAGTGTGAATTGGAGTATAAACATTCAACAACTCGTTCCCAGAGCGCGAACGGACTCCAACTTTCCAGAGTGCGAATTGGAGTATAAACATTCAACAACTCGTTCCCGGAGTGCGAACGGACTCCAACTTCCCAGAGTGTGAATTGGAGTATAAACATTCAACAACTCGTTCCCAGAGAGCGAACGGACTCCAACTTCCCAGAGTGCGAATTGGAGTATAAACATTCAACAACTCGTTCCCAGAGCGCGAACGGATTCCAACTTCCCAAAGTGCGAATTGGAGTATAAACATCAAATCCACCGTTCCCGGAGCGCGAACCGAAGCATCCGTGCTAACTCCAACTTCTCAGAGTGCGAATTGAAGCACAAACACTATGTCAAAGTTCCCGGAGTGCGAACTAAAGTATCAATACTAACTCCAAGTTCCCGTAGCGTGAAGCGGAGTATAAACATCAATTCCAGGTTCCCGGAGCGCGAACCGTGTTACAAGTATCGATAACTCTCAAATTTCCGGAGTACGAACCGGATTATCGATCTCAAATTATCCTAAGTCCCCAGAATGTGGACATGTGCTTAAGATTTGCAATAAATGCGATCAACCACCAAAATACAAATGTTGTTCCCCGAGACTAAGGGGCAAAAAAGCTAAGTGTTAATCACTAACCAAAGTGATACTATTCATCAAATCATGACACGAAGTTATGTTTTCATACTTGGCAGATAAAAAAACACTGCAAAACACTTAAGTAAAAGAAAAGAGCAACTTCCCATTCCATCAACCAACAAAAACAGGTTTGATTACATGGCAAGTCAAAAGGTTTCAATTAAGTGGAGGCCGAATCCACACATATACACGGCTCTAAAAGAACAAAAGAAGAGGTAAAAGAATTGCAATTCACAACCACATGATAAAACAAGAAGCTCACTCCTTCTTCTTCTGGGGCTTCTTCTTCGGAGTCGAGCCGCTGGACCCACTACCCAGCTTCCTATGAGACTTTTTGCCCTTCTTTGGAACATCTTCCGGATCTGGCATAATATCAACGTCTTCCTCAGAGCTGGAAGGGACAGAGATCCTTTTGTGAGGACGAACTGAAGGCATGGGAGCGGTGACAGGTGTTTGTTCAGCAACGCTCGAGACAGTTACCGTGCCACCAGGAGAGATCACCATTAAAGAAGATAAGCTTGAAGGGGCAGTGTCGCTACCAGGACCACCAACCGTTACCATCGTGGCCATCTCAGCACTTATCTCAGCTAAAATCTCTTCTTCTCGAGACAACTGAGCTGCGCTGGATACGCTGGTGGTCGTCACGACAGAACTGAAAACTGGAGCAGCTCCATTCATCACGAATGAAGGATCAGGAATAGGGTCAAGATAGTGACCAAGCAGCTCTTCAATCATTTGAGCATCGAATGACATCGAGCTCCCCTCTCCCATATCATCGTCCATGGCAGCAGTTGAAATCGCCTCGGTGACAATAACTCCATGCGTAGGATATAGAACTGGAGGAACTGGGGGCACGGATGCGGCACTCTCAGTCACTGAACAAAGGAGAACAATAGTAATCAGTCCAGAAAATTCTCTCGAATATCGATACTTTAAGACATGAGGGAAATAATCAAAGTACCTTCTTTACCTTGCCTTGGAGCTTGAATAGGCTCGGAGACAGCAGTCTTGCCAGAAGACAACCTCGGTTGATCTGGGTTGTAAGCAGGAATAACTTGTGGATCAACCGCGGCGATAGCCTTGGACGAAGTCGGGATAGGGACTTCGATATTTTCACTATGATGCACGACACCCGAACCTTCGCCGGTCTCTGTTCGATGGATGCCAAGTTTTTCTTTCTCGACTGAAATTATCGCCTCGTGAAGAGTCCTCCTCTCATCCTTGCTAAGCAGACGTGACTCGAGCTCAAACTCATCTAATACTCCATCCAGGCAAGACATCCTCTTGTTCTCCAATAATTTCTTCCAGTCATTGTAGAGAAGCATCGAGTAATCTCCTAGCCAGGAGAGATTTCTATGCTCTAACACGTTGGCATTATATGTGTCCAAGAGTTCGTCAAATTCGGCCTCCATCTTGAACCTCTCTGCCTGGACTTTCTCCTCCACTTCCATTTCAACCTCCTTAACCCTTGTGACTGCCGCATCACGCTCAGCTCGGAGAGACACAACTTGCTCACACGCTTCTTGTGCGGCCGTATTAGCATCGTCTTTTTCCTTGTTTATATCGGCAAACTTAGCCTTTAATTCCTCTAGTTCTTTGATTGCCGCATCCCGCTCGGCCTCAACATTTTTGTATCGATGGCCCAAGTCTTCAACTAAAGTGCAATGTGCTTGTTGCATCTTTGCCATCTCAACTAATGTCTCATCAACTTTTTTTAGCGACTCAACTTTGGCCTTACGGGAGGATTCCGCCTCAGATTGAATTATATCAACAATACGATTCTTCTGAGCCAAGTCGGCTTCCATTTTCTCGATAATTTTGTCCCGATCGAAGGCTACTTTTGAAGATTTAACAGCCGCCTTATACCATTCTTTGTACTGAGCATAGAAATCGTGGGTATAGCTAAGTGTTGTGGTCACGGCGTCTTCGGGAATTCTTTTAATATTAGGAGGGAAAATACAAGCGTCGAAGCAAATCTCCGGGAAGTCCCTCTTTAATTGAGCAAGTCTGATGGCCCCTTCACAGATGGTTCAATAGGGGCCTCCTCCGCAGCCGTGGTCGTAGCAACCTCAGTTCTAGAACGATGTGGCTCGAGCCTCGAAACCTGCGAAGACGGTTGATGTCGCAGAGGCTCAGATACTTGAATATGGCTTCGGGGTGGCGGAGGAGAACGAGAAGGGGAGCGGTATCTCCGATCTCTGTCCGATCGCTCCTGACTAGAGTAACTACGATGATGATCCCTTGCATAATATTCCTGGCCATGATGCCTCCGTTCACGATCGCGATCGGAGTCTCCACGTCGAGATTCGTAATAAGACGAAGGGTGATGCACTCTTCGGAGTTTGTCTAGTGTAGATTGACGGCCAGACATAGCACCTGAAAAAGAGAAGCAATTCGGTTAAATACCAGGCGAAAGCAATACGATTTGTGCGGAAGTCGTGTAGTGTTATGAAGGTGTATGCAAATGTGCAAAACCCCCGACCAACCAGAAGTGTCGACTGCACTAACAGGCAAAGGCTCGCTTATTTCTAACGTTTCCCGGAGTTCATCCAACCCGGACTCGTGGTGGAGAGATACGTATTCCGGGATGGGAATGTCATCCAGTCCTATAAAAATGTTTCCTGACTGACAAGGAGCAGCGTCAGAGGTAGTAATTCCGGGGATCAAACGAGATACGACTACAGACTTCCGTCTCTTAAGTTTAGGGACAACAGCCTTGCCTTTTCGCTTTTCTTCTATTCGGGAAAGATCAGCCGCTAACTCGGTATCGGTGGGCGTCCTCTCGTCATCGCTCATTTCTCTTATCACTATGCCGGGTTTTCTTTTCACCGTCTTCTTCTTTGTCTTCGTAGTCAGTTTCGCCAACCCCTCGATAACAATACTCTGGTTCATCTCAATTAAACCCAGCGTCCTTAAGTTATCATCAGTTAACACCGAGTCGATGTGTCGCAAATCACTCGGGACCTCTTGTAAACTTCGGACAACGCCTTTGTAGTGTCCACCGTCAGGCCTTGAGACATAGCTGCAAGAAAAACACCTGATATTAGTTCAAGTGTTGATAACGACTGTTAAAGAAGGCTTGTGCGATTTACGACACTTACGTCTAGACAACCATCGCCTAGCGAACCCTGGGGGGCATCGAACAAAAAACCATTCATTTTTAAAATAACTGAGTCTGGTCCAGGCTCCCGTCACAATCTGGCAGTTTCTAACTGCTTCCAAAAAGGTGAAAGATAGGCTATCGCCCCTGCTCTTGAAGTTGAATATGTGTCTAATCTCGGTTGGCCTTGGCGGACGAAAGAGATGATCCATAAATAGAACAAAAACACTGTTCAGCAATGCGTGTCCACTGGGATGAAGTTGTGAGGGGGCGATTCCAATGAACGACAACATCTCCCTGATATATTGGTTAAATGGAGGGAGAGTTCCAGCCGCACAGGCATGACGATAGAAAGCAGTATACCCCTCGGGCGGGTTGTGAGGTCTGTCATCAACGCCCGGTAGCAAAACGTCGTCCGGGGATAAGTTATGTTTCAAGCAGATCCGTCCCAGTAAGGCTTCAGAAATACTAGACGAAACGGAGTCGATAGGATCATCGATAAATATGGCTTCCGGCACTTCGTCCGGAGCCGGCCCAACTACTTCGGGAGGAATGTTAGGGATTTCAAGTATTTCTGGAGGAGGCGAACTCTGTACTTCTTGTTGTTGAGAGCTCGAAGATTGCATAACTAACTAACTCATCAGAAAGCAACATTAAGTACGTAAAAAACCCGTTCATTCCCAGTGTAAAATATGTGCGGTGCAGTGCAATGTTGTGCATTACTTGGAAAAATTCTACAGAGTTAGAGAAAATTTGCAGACAGCGAAGACATCAGAGATCCGGTCGAGATGGCCGTCGTCGCTGACCGCCATCACTGAACCATCCCGATGTTGACAGTTGATTCAAGTTAAAGTCTGTTGTCACAGTGATAAGTTATAGTTCCATCGACGAGCTTCGAAGGGCAATCAAGTATGCACAATAAAAGTTTAGTCCAGATATGCAGAGATAAAGCTCGTTGGAATTATGCCGCTAAATATGTGAAAGTTATGTATCCATACTTCGAATCGATCGAAGGGGTAATACTTCGAATCGATCGAAAAGATAATCCTTCGAATCGATCGAAGGGGTAATACTTCGAATCGATCGAAAAGATAATCCTTCGAATCGATCAGGGCCAGGTTTCAATTGTTCGAATCGATCGAAGAGACGAAGCTTCGAATTGACTCCGTTCGAATCGATACGATTCGAATCGATGGTAACTGGAACCCTTCGTATCGATCAGCAACTCAAGCATCGCATCTATCCTCAATGAAGGCAACGAATCGATCACCAGCAGCAAAAGACAGATGAAAGACTTGAGCTTCGTATCGATCGCATAGGCAAGATGTTCGAATCGATCGTAAAGGATTGATACGAAGGACCCATCCGTGTTCCTTCTCCGGCCAGCGAAGATCGAAACGAACGAAACATGATGGAAAGGTTTGTTTTTTAAGTCTTCGAATCTAAAAAATTTCGTCTACCTGAATGTATAACTCGATTCGAAAGAAGTTGGATGTCGTCTCGATTCGAAGGAAGGAGAATAATTCAACCTGATTCTTGAAAGATCGAGATGGGTTCGAAGACACAGGAAGGCGAAGATAAAAAGTAAAAAGTGAAAAGTGAATGAGGCCTCAGTATTTATAAGGGTACTGTGGCGATTCGTATCCCGGTGAGTATGACCGGTAGCAACAGGTGAAGCCATCGGAGCGATTCGAAGCAGCAAGTTCGAAAACCATAAGCTAGAGTACTGGAATCGATTCGAACCCCATCTTGCATTGATACAGAGTCCAACTTCGAATCCATTCCCCCGAGTCCATCGAAAATGATTCGAAGCATGGTGTTAGTTAGACCTAAGGAGCGTTCGACTCCACCGACTCGAAGTGTTCATCGACTCGCAGTGATGCGCGGCCAATCGATACGAACGATCGTCTCGTGTCCATTGATTATTATCGATACAAACCCAGGTCCACCATCACATCGAGTCGAAGGATGCTTTCGAATCCATCATCAAAGAGTTCCATCGGTTTGAAGCTTATATTCGATTCCACCCACTGCATATCAATACGAAAAAGCGTTTCATATCCACTAAATTCTAAATTCACCAGGACGATGTCGGTCCTTCAACCTTCTATATCGGTTCAGGAGAGGATCGATACGAAGGGGCTTTTCAAGACAACCATAAAGCATTGTCTCAACTCAAATTTCCAAATCGGTTCAGGAGAGAATCGAAACGAAATTCAATATCGGACAGAACTGACAACGGCTCGTGGACACACGACATTAACAAGATTCAATCTAACATATGTGCATATATGTCGGACTAACATTCGATTTTAAAACATTCACAGGGACCGATTTAAAACATATGTGCATATATGTCGGACTAACATTCAATTTTAAAACATTCACAGGGATCGAATACCAATCTGATTACGATTACAACAGCCAACGGCTAAGCGCTATTATACAGCAATCAATCATATCAACACAAGGTTATAGCAATACAGAATACGAGTCTCAACAAAAAAAAGAGCAGTGATCGTTCAGAGAGAAATTGCAGCTATTCAAAGCACGTCATGTTCCCGCAAGACGTACTTTGGGGGGCAAAGTGTTATCCCGCTTTTTGGCAAAGCCGCAATACCAAAAGATCAATCGAAAATGGAGAACAATTCGTCTCAAAGATTGGTCATACTATGCTTCACTATGGATATCGCTGGATTTTGTCCGAGTCCAGAATGAGCTACAATTGATGGGACATGACAAGCAAAGCCATAAAAGTCAACGTTCCAAATCTCGAGTCAATCCGAGTTCGTACGCTCAAGTTATCGTCGATGCAAGTTGGAGGAAATGGCCCTGAGTTCGAATCCATGGGCAGAGCTCCTAACCGAATACATCAAGTTCCCCTCTGCTTCGAACCCATCGCTGCAACGCATGTTCGAATCCATCATGTTCTCCCTGCTTTGAATCCATCGCTGCAACGCATGTTCGAATCCATCATGTTCTCCCTGCTTCGAATCCATAGGTGTTACTGGGCTTCGCATCCATCCAAGACACCCCTGCATCGACTCCACGAATGACAGTACGTTCGAATCCATCTCACTACAATAGCTTCGTATCGATCGACCAAGGCTCACCGTGATGGATACGAATGAGCATCCATTTGAATCCCTTTGTGGACAAGGCCTTCGAATCCATTAGCTCGAGGGTGACGAAAATCGTGGATTCGACCCAGTCAACTCGGAGTGAAAGACGGATCATTACGAAGAAAGCGTGCCACATCAACAACACCACGCACAAAGCCATCGATTCGACCCTATCGATTCGAAGGAGGTCTATTCGAACGAAGCGCATTAACCAGAAATACAATCTTGATTCGATCATAACTCGATATCTAATAGTCCGAATGCTATGAAATTTTCACAGGAGCTTGCATGCATGTTGAAGAATGTCCACACCAAATTTCACCTCGATTGGACACGTTTTTGATCGACTCGAACTAGAGTTCGAATCGATCCTAAAGTGGGCCTGGATTTCCTGAGACCGGGCATGTGGGCCCCCCTCACGTGCCAGAAGTGGTCTCCCCGGATTTTAGGCGAAATATCAGCCTCCTACACCTATAAATAGAGCCCCTGGACATTCAGAAAGGGGATCGGAGAATTTCTAGAGATAAAGCACGCCCGGACGCTGCCAGAATCACTCTACATCGTCATCACTGCCATTGATTTCGAATTTAAGTCTATTATCTGCTGTATTTCGCTCTAGAACACTTGTAATCTTCGAGTATTAAGCAATAAAGTGATAAAACTTTATAGTGGACGTAGGCAAAATGCCGAACCACTCTAAATTTTTGTCTTCCATGCAATTTACTTTTCTGTGACTTGGAGTTTTTTGTTAGATAATCCTCATTTTTAATTTGATTTCTTCATTTATTATCTCTTCAAAAACTTCCAAAGGGTGTTGCCCAATTTTGGTGCAAACAGCTACTAATGCAGTTGGGCCTAAGAAATAGTTGCATTTAGCATTCAAACGCTACTATAGAATGCAACTAATTGCACGATTTCTTGTAGTGAGGCACCCAGACCCCATTTCATTGTTGATGTGTATCACTGTATTGTGTGATATTGCATCACTAGTTATTGCCTCTGTTCGCCCATTTGAATTCTGCTTGCTTCCCTATCATGCCTGGTTTGGGTTTTGATGTTACTACATGTATTCCTACATGTGTATATACACGTTTATGCACTGTCTTCCTGTAGTTGTATTTGTTGTCAGTTGCTTAGACTCTGTTCACAGTGAGCTTGATCTATTTTTAGCCTGTTCGAATTCTTTAACAATCACAGTTTTGATTGTTGCATTTGTTTGGTACACACCCTTGACCTGTTTCACTTGTGTACTTCTGCACTTTGACATTGTCGGCCTCAGTGTTGTAACTGGATTTGTGTTTTGGTTCATGTACGATCTCCACTGCATACATAATCTCGAGCTCTATTGCTTGCAGTTCATATGTTCACACTGATGTACATGTATTTCCCACTTGTTTATTTACTTTAATTCTTTTGAACATTGTTCTTCTATCACTTGAGTCATTCGAGTCAGTTGATAATTTTGCACTGCTTCATTTGATTATGTGATGTTGCATCACTTGATATTGTCCTGTTCCCTGACTTTTGTTGTCTCTGCACATGTTACACTGAGTAGATGTCGACTGCATCACCATATATCTGTTGCAATTCTGTCCACTGCCCTATCTTGTTGTACGTGCTTACAATCAAATTGAGTATGATACTTAGTCTTGATATCACTGGTGTACTTGAGTGTGCACTGTGCATACTGCTTGACCATTTTTGCTGTGTTGATCATGTTTCTGGTGCCTGCATCATCCTTTGTTGTATAAACTGCTGTTGGTCTTGGATTTGTGGTAATTACGTTTGTATCACCTGATAGCATCATACTTGAGTCATTTGTTGTTAGCTTTGAGCATGTTTGAATCGAATGTGTCATTTGCTTATGCTATTCATTGATCTGGACTTGCATTTGAGTTGAGTCATGATAACTATGGCTTGACCTTTGCATTCAGTTTATTGTTTGGTGCCTTTTTGAATTTCCAGTCTGTGCATTGACCGTGTGTTGAATCCAGCTTAAACGCTCGGGTTTGACCTTGTGCCCATTTGTGTACATCATCACTGTAGTGGCAAGGCAGTGCACGCAAGCGTGAACTGCAGCCACACGGTATTGTTTTTATTGATACCCTATTTTGTTTTGATTTATGGATCTTTTGCGTATTCCATATGCCATAGTGGCGAGGCAGTGCACGCGTGCGTGTACTGCAGCCCAACCCATATTGTTATTTTAATTGATATTTCAATTGTTTGAACTGTTTCGTTTATTCAATTCAATATGATTTGAATTGTATTTTGATTGGTTTAATTTGATGATTTTGTTGTTAATTGCCGATTAGGCAACTCTGATGTTTTTCTAAATTATCTTCATTGAAATTCTTTTTACTTATCTTTGTTGATGATTTGAGTATGCTGATTTGTTGATTAACACTGTTATCTGTTATATTTATCGTTATCCGATTTCTTTATTTAAGAATCGGATAGGTAAATTTATTGTGACTGTCGTCTAATTGTTATTTAATTATTATTGCTTCTGTGCACTAATAACTGAGTTTGAATTAGACTGACCCGTGTATTATTTTCTTTTGAATTTAATACTCGGGTCAGACCCTATTTATTTCAGGTTGTACATATCTTGCTTTGGGTTGCTGCTAGAGCTATGAAGTCTTTTCATATCTTTTGGAGTTGTCGTGTCACAGTATAGGTTGACATGTATTCATGTATATTAGTCGATAATGTACTTGTATATATATAACTTCCTGAGTCGACTGTTGTAGTTGTATCATATGTACTGTATCACGTGTATTGTAACTGACATCAGTTAAATATATATGAGACTTTTGTTATCTGTGTTCCGCATTTATTTATATTATCTGTGTTATTATTATATATTATGTCCTAAACTAATATAGCCACTGTGTAGTAGCTTTGAATTTGCATCGGTATGTCAGATTTCCTCCTGAAATAAAATGCATGTTTTACTATCTGACATATCGGTGCTTGCACAAAGCAATTACACGGATGATCGCTCCTCAACAGCCTTATTCTCCGTGCTAGTTGATAGCATTACACCGTAGTGTTTTTGGCTAGCATAGGTATAGAGGTGGGGCGTCACAGATGTCATAGGTGAACAGATAGCATTTATATAAAAATGTAAATAACTAACAGCAGCATATTTCAATTGTCGTTTCAATTGAAATCAAATTTAATAAATATAAGAACATTAATCGTGAGTGATTTCTCACCTTTCGAGTTTAGAGAGATTCGACGACGAAATGAGTTAAGTTACAAATCCAACCACGAATTCCAAAGTAACTCAAAATGGCAAGAATTTGACGAACAGAGCTAATAACAAGAATCGATAAAACGAATCACAACTGAATCTGTGAAAATAGATGGTGTGAATGAACTTATATGTATAACTATATATAACTATTTATAAAAATCATATTTTAAATTTCAAACACATATTAAATTTTAAATATATACATACATACATACATATATATTTCAAAATACATTGTTTCAAATTAAAACACACATAGAAAAATTGAACAAATATATACACATTATATATTTAAATCCAATACTTATATAAACAGTTAGATATATAGACTAATATATAATCCCTGCTATTTTTAAAACAAAATTTTATAAATCAATATAACTTAAATTATATACATGAACTCAACTGTCATACATATAGCTTATAAGTATAAATATACATATCACTTATATAAACTATTATATATAGTTAATATGTACACATTATATATATTAAATAAAATACAAAATACTTGCATAACTTGTGTTTGTTCATTTGGAAAAATCTATGTACATATACTAGTACTAATTAACATAACCCAAACAGGTCAAAAAAAATCATTACAGACTAAAATTTTAAAATCAATATATATATATATATACACACACACACACACACACACACACACACACACACACACACACACACACACACACACACACACACGGATACTAAATTACTCACAGCTAACCAACAACAAACCAATACACATAATGAAAAAATGCATATACAAACCGAGACAACATTTACATAAATGTATATAATATATAAGCTTTTTATATTTTAAGATCAGTGCCTATCCAAAACAATATAACTTAGCATATAATATATAAAACTGTAATGACATATACATCTCTGCTATGGTATATATAATAATACCTTTAACATATTATAAGTATAAACTAGTAAAACAATTTATATTATTATATATGTTTGCAAAATATATACATATAGACCCTGAAATTATAATCAACGCATATACAAACATTATACGAATAAGTTTTGAGCATATATATATATTTCCTTTTTAAAATATCATAAAAACTACAATACTTATTAACATTCGTACCTTCACATATATAGATATATCCATATATACAAACAAATAAAATTATATGTGTGTGTATATATATATATATATATTACTACTAAAATTTCTGTTAACTGCTGCGTATATCCCACTGTAAAGTATAACTAATATATAAGCATATTTATACACTAATATAAACCTCTGCTATAATATAACTTACAAGAACATAAATACTATGACAATGGCATGAGCAACTTTTCAAAATAGTAACGACAGTCGTATATAACATATATAAACTATATATATAAAGCTACTGTATATTATAAACTGACCCATAACCAACATATAACCTATGCAGCCGAAACAACATTCTTAAAACCATAACACCATATATATTTATAAACATACAGCAAATCCTATATATATAACAACACTTACCTATAGAGTTTACATGTATATACACGAATACTTATCCACGCATGCATCTTTATATATTTTCAAACTGTTCAAGTACAGGGAAAACAGAGCTTACACAATATATAAACTATCATTATACAACTTACATATTATAACCGAAATATAAATATATATACCCCATATATATACACTACCCTATATAGTATGTAGGATATACCTTTCTCAAAGAAGAAGTGTAGACAACTGCAACAATTGATTACAACAAATGGAGGCGGAGGCTACACAGCGGGTGTTTGGTGAGGTGGAGGCTCGGACATTGGAGTGGGATGCATGGCTCGAGGAGAAGAGAAAGGGCGATGGATGTAATTGAGAGGGCGGAAGGAGCAGGGGAGAGTAGTTCGGCAGTGGCTATGGAGATGCTCGACGATCTTGGCACTCGAAGAAGCTAGATAAAAGAACAACCACGTCTTTTTTATTTAGTTAAGAGCATAAGGAAGAGCAGGGGACGAGCATATCAAGGTTAGATGGAGAAGAGAATGTTCTACAGGCCAGAATAATATATAGCTTCCTGTTTATAAAATATAAATTTTCCAAACGAAACAGTTCAATGTAACTAAGGGCCGGATAAAATTAAACAGTGGAAGCCAAAAGTCAACCACCAGAAATGAGTAAATATAAATGCAAACAGCTGGAATAATTAAAGGCAATGGCTATAAGGTTATACACGGTGAGCAAATGAATGGTCACAGGAAGTTTAAAAGTCTAAAATTTCGAAATCGATATGTTTGACCTTTTCACGGTTTCCGTGACGTCCAGACTCTGAAACACACAAACAAATAAACTATGGATATCAGTACGACGAGACGATCAAAACGGTATATAGATATCAGTGGTTCGATCATCCTATCAAAAGTCGATAATCGTTTTCAAAAATGCTGCAAATCTATCGAAAATAAGATAAACTAAGAAATAGTATTCCAAATTTGACGAAACGAAGAATGACGTCTCACTCAAAAAATGATTTACAAATTTTCTATGTAAAATTATCCAGGTTTGAAAAATATTTTATTATCATCAAATTTAACTAATTTAAACTGAAATAGAATAGCACAAAAAATAAACTTCAGTATTATCAGATGAAAATTTACTATTTGCTATGTATGATTAGACGTATTCCAAATATCAAATTTTTATTTCAAAATTTTATTGTTTAAAATTTCACAAAATTTCAATTACTTACGATAATAAAACCATTAAAATTTACGGGTCGTTACATAAATATTTGTGAGTAAATGATTAAGTATACTTCCACATTGGCAGGCTAAGAAGTCGTATGATTTTCTACTTGTTCATATAAAATTTTCATGAACAATATGGACTTTGTTGAAAACAAGTATTTCCTGCTTGCTAGCTTGTCAAGTCCTAATTCATTATATCAAAACTTTGGCATACTCTTTATTTTAACAGTTGTGTACTGATTTTTGGAATAAGGATAGATGCACATGGTAAAGGTGAAATACCTAATGTAATTTACAAGTCATTTCTTTTCAGCTAAATTTAACCTAGACATTAAGAAGGCAATGGTTGAACTTGAAGGTAATAATTCAACTCTCACATTTTTTTTCTTTTTATTTTTCCTCTTTTTGTCCTAATATATGACAATATAATTTAGTCGATATGCAAAATTTCATTGCGTCCATGCATGATGAGTGGGAACATTATAATTGGATGAAAGGTATTTTATCATAATTCTGCTTTATATTTGTCATGTACATAGGCCCGGCCCAGTCAGCTCACCGCCCCAGCCCAAAATATATAGCCCGTGAATAAAATTTTGATGCAAAATATTGTTGTCCCCAATGGGATTTGAACCCAACACACACAGGTGCTAACAATATGGACTACCACTTCACTAACACTGATAATGAGCAAAATTTGCAACCGATCATTCAAGTTTATAATTCAAATTTCAATAAAATTTGCCCCGGTCCAGTGGGTTACCCCAGCCCGCGGGCTTGGTGGGCTGCCCTTTGGGCCGACCCTGCATGTACATTTATCTTGATATTATATATATATATATCATTTGAACCATAAATTCCTAAGGATTTAGTAAGCCATCATAATTATTTATTAATCTATGATACCTGCTGTAGGTGTGTCAAATAACCTGTAATTTATTTTCATGGTTCATAAATCAGGTAACTACATCAAAATTGTTATCTATTTGTGTGACAGGAGCCTCTATCCATTTTGAATAAAGTGCTATAAGCAAGTTGTTGGTGTTTCATTTTGCTAGTCTTTAGTAACCGTTACTTTCAATTTTTGTGTTTGGTTATGTTCTATCCATGGATGCCACACAGTTGTGCAAATAACCACATTGACTAGATTTGATCTTAAGTATTTCAATTTAAACTTTGTTGAAACCAGATCTAAAATTTCTATTAAACCGTTACTTTGAAAATTATGTGGACAAGGTATTGTCTTGACTGTAGATCATAGCTATACTTGCATTGACCATAAATGGGAACTATATATAAAAAGCTCGGACAAAAATATATATGCATAAGTTGCATGATTCTCCTTTTGTCCACAACATCAATACAAAATCTACATAGGTTGCCTGATTTGGAAGAGTTGATGGTATTTTTGATGAATCCATAGCAATATATTGTTCTACTGCGGTATAGTTTATAGGGATGTAGGTTGAATACTTTGATGGATTTGAACTGGAAATGAACTAATTATATACATAAGATCATGGCTCGTATGGGAAGTGTTATTTCTTCCGAGCGTCACTTGAATCGTACAGAGGGTAAAGAAAGATACTTTATAGTGTTACTTGAAATCTATTTTACATGAAATGCCTAATAATCAGAATGAATTGGTTCGGTTAGCTGATGCTAAGATCAGATTGAAATGGACTCGACAACTACATGAATATTTTGTTAATGCAGTTTCACATCTTGGAGGACCAGACGGTAAGTCCTAATTTACATAACTTTGAAATCAGTTTATAGATATTTGAGTATATATAAGTATTCATACATTTCTGCATCATGCTTATTTTCGTAGAGTTATTTATGTATATTATTATTTGTGGAAAAAATATGCATTAAATTATCTTAATAAATTGAAAATGCGGAGAATTTATTATTTACAGGGTATGTTTTGGAAGTATTTTACTATTATTCATTATATTCTATTATATGGAAGATCCAATTACAATACTAATCACAGCATCCAACTTACCATGTTTTACTAATTTATTTTTAGTAATTTATTTTTTGAATTTACGAAGGATCCTATTTCTTAGTATATTTAGCATTCAATTAACTTACATATTTTATGGTTAATTAGACCCTTAATATTCTTTTAAGTGCAATTTTTTAAACTTGATTGTTCACTGCAATTTTTTAAAGTTGATTGTAGTGCCTTCAAGAATCAGCAGTGGGAGTGTAGATAGTAATGGGAGTGTAGATGGAGTGAATGAAGAAATGCTCATGCAGGATACAAAGCTTTGGAAGAAGAGAGTAAAACACTACAAGAAGGTTGTTAGTAGCTTGGGCTAGAAGGGTAGGATATAGAGTTGGTTGATGGATGTTTTGTAGTTTGGCCGGAGTGTCACATTTGTTGTTTATAAGCTTCAAAATATTTTGTAGTAGTGAAATTTGAAGTTTTCACAATGAACTTTGTAGAATTTGATATAAACTAATAAGTATATTTGATTTTCTTTACAATTTAATGATATATTAGTTTTGAAATTTAGTTTCATGTTTGTTATTGCTATAAATTTGAATTTGTATAGTTGAATGAAATAGTATGTGATTATACTATAAAATATGGAATGGGACATGGTTGAATGAAATACTGTTAGTTGTTGAATAAGATATGGTTCTGTTATACCAAATTTATTACACTCATAAGTGTTGGTAATTTTGCTATTTACTTATACAAGGAATTCCCAACGCTTATAACCGTTGGAAATTAAAATATTCCCAACGGTTATAACCGTTGGGAATGTGAAGTAATTCGCAACGGTTATAACCTTTAGGAATTACGGTTTTTTCCAACGGTTATAACCGTTGGGAATTTTGGTCATTCCCAACTGTTATAACCGTTCGGAAGTTCCAAAATTCTCAACGGTTATAACCGTTGAGAATGATCAAAATTCCCAACGGTTATAACCGTTACAAAATATGTAAAAAAAATATAACGCATCTGCTACCAACGGTTATAACCGTTTGGAATTTGATTACCAACGGTTATAACTGTTACAAAATGACAGTTCTGGTGTTGTGCTCACAACCACACATACTTCACTATACATTTATGTTGATCTTTCTTGTGAAAATTACTAATACACTCATATTCGGTCTTTACACGTGCAATGTATCAATCAAGAGCCTTGGATCGCCGCAGAAGTTCTTCTGCATATCACCGATCAAGCTAGGATTCAAAGTCTACTCGACGTAGGAAAAAAAATGAGGGGCAAGATAAGAATTATCGTTCAGAGGAATCTTCTTCCTCTTCCAAATGCAAACCCTAATCTCACACATCTCGACAAGGCAAGCAGTCTAACTTTCCTGCCCAAAGTAGAGAGAAGCCTACTTATTGTGGCCCTCGTATCGCCTCTTCTCATGAGCCAAATTCTGGCACTTCAAGCTCAAGACAATCTCGTGAGCGCCGTTCCGGCGAACACCCACTCGCTACCTCTGATCCGCCCTTGTCGGCTACCGCTCTTGACACTTCCACCACAGAGAAGTTTGTCGGGCTTAAAACCACTTTTCCTTAAATTTGTTTTGATGGTCATAAATTCCTCTCTTCTATTCACATAATCCCAGGGTGTGCCAAGGAGAGCTCTCTATCGTGTGTGAACAATGTATTTGTGCAATATGAATCATTTATACACATGGTAGAAAAAGTCTATGAAGTTTTTATCGAGGGATAACATAAAATAGACTGTCCCAAGTTGGAAGCAATACATGACAAAGTTATAATCAAGCATCATGACGCTGAACTGCTAGAATTTAAAACCCAACTTGCTAAAGCGAAGAAGAACGCCAAGGAAATGGCAGAGGCAGTAAGCCGGTTGGAAGCTACTCACAAAAAAGAACTCGATGCGACACTTCATCGCAGTGGGGAACTCGCTTTAGAAAAGGATTCCTTACATAAAGAGAAGGACACTTTTGCTCGCCGCGTTGAGGAACTTGAGGAACTTTTAAAGAAAGAAAAGGAGGAATAAACTGAAGCTCAAAAGGAATCACAGAAATACTATGAGGAAGTGGTTAAGACTAGAAGCCTTAAGGTTAAACTCGATGAGCGATTTGCCAGAATCAAAGCTCTCAAAGAAGAAGCCCGAGAGGAGCCGAAGAGAGATGACCCAACGAACTAACTCCCAAGTGGAAGCTACGATGGTGTCTAGTAGGAATGAGATGAAGGACTTATTCGATCCGTTGATTATTGAATACAATAAAAAAGTCCCGATCCACTACGATTTAAGCTATCTCGATGAGGGTTACCTCGAATCGCTCACTAAAGCTTGGGAGCACATCATTGAAATGAAGAAGAATGAGCTGGGTGAAGACGATCTTAACGAGGAAGAATTAATGAGGGAAATTCTTCGTTGGGACAAGCCTTAAGATCTAGCTGCTGCAGAACTTCGATTTTTCAAGGCGTCTGCACCTACTGAAGGAGGAGAGAATATTATCGGGTCTTCAGGTACTGATCATAATGGTCTTTCTTCATCCCAAGCAGTTCGAACATCAACTTCTCTTGATACAGAGCAGGATTTTGGTTATGATCTAGACAGGCCTTGCTTTGAGCCCAAGATGTTATCCCTAATTTTAGGAGGCACCCCAACGATGACAAAGAGTTAGCCAGATGCTGGTATTTTGCTTTATTCCTTAGTATACAAAAAGTTTTCGTTCTTTCACGTGCAATGGCTTTGAGGTGATCTCCTTATTTTATCAAATTTTGTAGGTCTTTCGGGTCCCAATCAATCTCCCCTGTGTGGCGTTGTTGCAGAGAAACACGATGAAATGGTTGAAGACCCAACTGCTGCTAATGTTCCGAGACCCAATGCTCAAGTCATCAGTGCGCTTGATGAAGATAAGGTCAAGGATCCACTCCTAGCCGACGAATCTGATGGCGTTATAATTCTTGGTATGCCTCAGAACACACTGATAAAACTAGCATGAGGGATCAAATCGAAAATGAGGAATTGTTGAAGAGAAAGTTTAAAATCAAGTGCATTGAGGTGGACGTCGATGATCCTCATCTCATGCCATTACAAATTATCCCACCGAGTGGGTCGATCCTTAATAAACTTCCTCCAACCCCCTCGAGCTCTCCAACCAAAGGTGGTAAAGGGTTTCGAAAGGGAAGTACAAGTGGCTCCACCCTTGAAAAATCCAAAAGAGAAAGATAATCGAAGAAGTAGTTTTTGCTTCATGTCATTGTAAATAGTTTGCATAATTTTTTATTTCACTAGTCACGGTTATACGAGTATAAATCCTGACCTTTTGAAATAACTTGTACTTAAATTTTGGCATATGTAAATAAAAGTTTTTGTTTTTGGTTAGGCATCGTGTGAATTGTTATTTAAATAGTTAAACGATTACCTTTTATTCAATGCACTTGTAATTCATTGATTGAAAATTATGTTAACAATCCATTATCTTCATCCCAAGGCCTTCATATGGTCGTGGCCTCGAGTCGTATCAAACACCAGGCTCGAACCTTAGTGTTACGTTGTTGGATTTAGCGATTTTTTTAACTATGGTTCTGTCTCCGGTATTGATTTGGCGAGGCCAGCAATCGGACGGTCGAATTCCACTCATCTATTCATCGAGTTTGTAGAATAAAGAATAGTTGAAATCCACTCATCTATTCATGGGTGAAATCCACTCATCTATTCATGGAGTTTGTAGAATAGAGAACGGTCGAAATCCACTGATCTACTTATGGAGTTTTCGGAAAAGAGAGCGGTCGAAATCCACTCATCTATTCATGGAGTCTGTGGAATAGATAGCGGTCGAAATCTACTAATATCATGTACTCCAATCCACTACCCGAGGACTTACAGTTATTTTTTGGCAGTCGGTATCCACTCGATTTATGTTTATACTCCAGTGCACAATCTGGAGACTTAGAGTTGTTTCAGGAGCAATTAGGTTGTACTACTTTTGGTTGATTGGTCTTGGTTTATTCCTACAATCTAGGCAGGAATTTTTTAATCCCCAGATTATCGACCATATTCGTTCCTCATTGTGCGTTCCATTCTTTAGATCATTTACACGAATTTTTAAACGAGCAAATTAACCGAGCTCATCTTATTTGATCCCATCAGGGGTTTTTGCGGTCGATCGATTTCAAACTCTGGGAGTATGTTCACACATATCGATTTCAATCAGTTTCGTTATGTACTTAGCACACAATGAAATAACAATCACAACTACAAAGGATGCTTGAAACTTTATTCATTAAGTGGAAAGAAACAAAATAATATGTCTTATTACATATTCTAAAAATCAAATGCTAAAGCAAAACTCTTATGGTAAATAGAATTAAAATGTAAAGAAAATAATTTAAGCGAAATAGCGTCGTAAATGCTCGTTATTCCACGCTCTCGGAAGTGTAATGCCATCAACAGTCGCTAGTTTGAAAGCTCCTTCTCCAAGCCTATGTTCAATGATATATGGTCCTTCCCAATCAAATTCATGTGTGATGGGGTAGGAAAAACTCATTTTAGGACAAGATCGCCAATTTCGAAGGTTCTTGATCGCATTTTAGCGTTGTAGTATCGGGCGACTCGATGTCGGTGTGCAGCTGGTTTCAAATCGGTTTCTTTGCGCTTCTCATCTATAAAGTCTAGAGATTTCAAGAGAAGATCTTTATTTGTTTTAGGATCATAGTAAGTCACTCGATGAGAAGGGACTTCAAGTTCGATAGGAATAACGGCTTTTGAACCATAAGCGAGGGCGAACGGAGTATGGCCAGTCCAGACTTGTGAGTGGTCCTGTAAGCCCAAAGTGTTGTAGGGAGTTCATCCACCCACTTACCTCTAGCCTTTTGCAAACGCTTCTTCAGAATTGACTTGATGATTTTATTTATAGCTTCAATCTATCCAATTGCCTTAGGGTGAGCAACCACTGCAAATTTCTTTTCAATGCGGTATCTTTGGAAGAAGTCTTTAAACTCAGTACTATCAAATTGAGTCCCATTATCTGTTACATTGGTCCATGGAAGACCAATGCAATATATGATGTTTCGATGACAAAGTTGATTACTTTCTTAGTTGTGATTGTAGCAAAAGGTTCTGCCTCGGCCTATTTGGTAAAATAATCAACTGCCACAATAGCGTACTTTGCGCTACCTGTAGAGTTTGGTAATGAACCGATAAATCTATACCCCACACGGCGAATGGCTATGGACCGACCATTTGCGTGATTTCTGTTGGCGGAGCTCTCGGAGCTTTTGTATATATTTGGCATTTGTCACATCATCTTACATAATCGGCTGCATCTCGGTTTAGGTTGGCCAATAATACCCGTAACGGAGTATCTTCCTTGCCAGAGTTTGGCGCCCCTAGTGTGATCGCTGTATTCTCCTCCATGAACTTCTTTCAAGCACATCTTATCTCATCATGAGCAATAAACTAGAGTAGAGGGACTGAGAAGCCTCTCATATACATGACTCCTTCTTGCATAATATATCATGAAACTTTGCGAAGGACCTGTTGCTTTTCATTTCTTTTATCAGGCAGGAACCCGTGTAGTAAATAGTTTTTAATTGGAGTTATCCACGATTCCCTTTCAGATTCCGCCTCTAGGGCTTGATTGATTTCCATCATGTTTATACTTGGTGTTTCTAATACTTCGTGTGGTACCAAACCCATCTGTTGTGCATCGCTAGTACTAGCGAGCTTTGCCAACGAATCAGCCTCTCTGTTTTGATTGTGCTTAATATATGAAATGTCATAGATTCAAATTCGGTTAACAACGCCTAAACTCGGAGGGGCAAGCTGCTGTCCCTTAAGCCTAGCAGTCTCCTCTAACTTGATATACCACCAATTGCGAATCTGAAAGATTCCAAGAGATTTAGCTCCAAGTTCTTTGGCGAGTTTAAGTCCAAAAATCAAAGCTTCATATTCAGCTTCGTTGTTTGTCGTTGGAAAATCAAGCTTCATAGCACAAAAAATCGACCGATTCTTAGGAGTTACAAGCATAATCCCAGCTCTAGAGCAATGGTCATTAGATGCTCCATCAGTATATAACTTCCATCATACATTGGGGATTTCACTTCTTTCTGGAAGATCATCCTGCACAGTAAACTTTTCTATGAAGTCCCCCAAATCATGTCCCTAGATAGCTCCCTAAGGGAGATAAGTAATGTCGAATTGGTTGAGCTTAATGTTCTACTTGAATAACCTCCCAGATGTCTCAGGTCGCTGTGGGACCTGTCATAACGGCTGGTCGGTGTAAATATTGATCGAATGTGCCTGAAAGTATGGGCAAAGCTTCCATTATGCAATTAGGAAGAAGTATGCCAGTTTCTCTATTTTCGAATAATTCCTTTCTGCTCTTGTCAATCGTTTACTGAAGTAATTGTTACCCCGCCTTTTGGACAAAGCCGGGATATCAACAAATTAGCTAAAAAGGATGGATGTCAGGATTGGAAATCGATCGGAAACACGGCTATGATCGATCCATCAAAAATGAACCAAGCTCCAATCAAGGTAGGATTGATTGGGAATGATGAACAAGGCTTGGAGAAGCTACGTTTCAAATTTCAGGTTAATCAAAGTTCGTATGCTCAAGATATGGATCGATCAAAATCTAGGAAGTCAACCTCGTTCGGATCCATTATAGGCCAACCTGCTTCGTTTCCATCGGAGTCATCTTTATTCGTATCCATGAGTAGTCGTCATTTCATATCGATCTCGCTCATACACTCTTCGTATCGATCCTTCCATTCACACAGGTCGTATCGATCAACAAACGATCGATACGAAACATACCACCGAACGATCGATACCAAGAACTCGTGAAGTGATTGATACGAAAAGAGTCAAGTTACATCGATACGAGATCAGCGCCTTCAATCGATATGAAGAACATAAGTTCGCATCGATACGAACCCTTCTGGAAGTTATCGATACAAAGCGACTTCAAGTGAATAATATGAATGAAGTTACGAACAACTATCGATACGAATTGATCGATAAGAACACTCCAACAACATGTAACATCAAATTTGGTTTGATCATAACTTAAAATCTGTAAGTCCAAATGCCATCTTATTTTCACAGAAGCTCACTTGTTCACTTAGTAACATCCATGATCGATCTTTGCTTCATTGGACTATTTTTGGATCGATATAAATTGTAACTAGATCGATCCCAAACGACTCAAGATCGATCTGGTGGGCCCACTTGAGCATGAAAAGAGGTATTCCAGATTTTGGGGTGGATATTTTCGGATCTACACTTATAAGTAGCAATTCAATTGCAAATAAAGAGGTAGCTTCTTCTTCTTTTCTTGGCGAAACTCTGCCATTTTTATGATTGTTTTCAAAGGCTTGTAACTGTAATCAGTATAAAAGGAATAAAAGGATCAATTCAAAGTAGGTATAGGTCAGAGATAGCCGAACCACTATCAACTTTGTGTTCTTTACTTTCTTGCTCATTTTAATTTTTCTATTTCTTCATTTTTATTTTCTACTTTATCTGGATCTATGCTTGGATATTTTGAATCTGTGTGTAAACACTGGTGCTTTCACCACTTCTACGGTTTATGACCAATTTTGGTGCAAACGCTTTGGTACTTTCACTGAGAAGGACTAGCACCCGCTACATCGGATTCGGGGTTTAGATTTGGAAAGCTTAAGGATTGGATCTGAAGCTATGGCCAAGCAGTCAACAAGGAGACAGAGAACAGAAAGGAGTTCGCATGAAGGAAGTCAGAAGGTCACTTTAGGAGCTAATCAAACCTCAGTTTTTAGCACCAGAGATGAGATGGAGATGATGATGGATGCTATGCAAGAAGAAATGCTGAAGAGGCAGGAGGAGGTGATGCATAAACTACTCCGACAAGTTGGACAAGATGGAAGGCAAAATTAAGAGAACATAACTATAGGAAATGCTAGAAATAGGGATCATGAAGCAGGAGCAGTAGAAACAGAGATAGTTCGAAATCAGGATCAAGAGCATGGAGCAAACATGATGTAGGACAGAGCGGAACCATCAGGAGTAGCTCCTACACTCGGGGGCATACCCTTAAATCTTGTTGTCCCAATTCCAGGAAGGATACCAGACGGCGCCGCACAGTTTGGTGTTGATCGGGATATGGATGCTCACCCAGAAGGACAGGTTTCAGGATTTCCTCGTGGACTCGAGGGGTAGGTTGGAGATCGTAGATAGAGGCTACCACTTGATGACAACGACAGGTTTATGGACATGATCAGAAGTGCTATGAGGGAAGGATTAGTGAATAAAGATATGGATGATGTGAATAGGAACCCCTTTGCTCCTACGATCAAGCAGGTTAGGAATCCATCGAATTTCAAACTACCAACGTTGGACATGTATGATGGAAGAACGAATCACGTTATTCACTTGACAAGATTCATGCGGCATATGGAGGTACTGGGGGAATCAGAGGAAGTCATGGCTCGGTGGTTCCGTTTGTATTTATGAGGTTCAGACTGGATAACGGTTCTATTGGCACATGGATGGAGTTGATAGAGAGATTTATGAGGTAGTTCAGAGTCCACATCGTGAGACCCTAGAATGTGATGACCTTTACATCAATGAAGTAGTGGAAGGAAGAATCACTAAGGGATTTCTTGACCAGATTCAATGCATCAAAGGCTTCGGTAGATTGACCTGATCCGTCGATGGTTTTGATGGCAGCAGTCTTAGGAATTGCGGATGATTCAGATTTCAAGATACCATTACAACGGGATCCACCGATGGATCTTGGAGAATTTTACCACGAAGCAGAAAGGTTTCTACAACAGGAAGATGCGAACGCTGAGAGGGAGGGGAGAGAGACTGAAGTTTATGAGACAAAGGGTGGAGATCCACCAAGGGAGGATTCAAACAAGGATGATAGGGGCCAAAGGAAAATAATGACAATGGTGACACATCGAAAAGGTAGCAGAGGGAATCCAAATTATCTTTTACATGGATTTGACTGAAACTATGGAAAGGATTTACTTGGATACTCGAGGGTGCCTCCGGTATAGAAGGCCGACAAAAAGGGAACTCCCATAAATACGAGCGGACATCAGAAAAACATTTCTATTCCATGAGCTAAATGGACACAACACGACAGACTCCGGGCGTCTGAAGAATATCATTGAGGAACATGTGAGGAATGGACATTTGCAATAGTACATAAGGAATCGAGTTGTGGCAGTGGAACAGGAGCAGCCACCGCTTACCTCAAGCGAAAATGGCACAGGATCTAGGCAATCATCAGCTTGTTATCAACTGAATGGATTTATTGCTTTGAATAAGTAATAAACCACGAAGTGATATGGCTAAGTCACTTACACATGTACAGGATCGAGGGTGGTCCCTTGGCATGCTCTGAGATGATGATAAACTATGATGCTCGAGATGATGAAATCTTGTTTTCTTTCTTTTTTCTATGGACTCTGCTTTCTTTCTTTTTACTATGGACTCTGCTTTCTTTCTTGGCACTATGGACATTTGATTTTCTTGGTTGTACAAACTTTTATTTTATCAACTGGACTTTGCGTTGATTGGATTTGGATTAATGTAATAAATAATACATGTCATGTGGTTATTGTCTCGACCGGAGAGACGGGGCAGTAATCGCAAGTTATGAGTCCCTTTGCCAGAGAGCGATGGAATGGACTCGAAGATAATACAAAAATTCTCGACCGCAGCGTCGAGGCCGGAGAATATAAAAGTTCTCGAATGGAGGGTCGAGGCCAAAGAATATAAAAATCCTCGATTGGAGACTCGAGGCCGGAGAATATAAAAGTCCTCGACCGGAGAGTCGAGGCCGAAGTAGGAAAAAATGGACCCAGAGAGGTCCCGGCTTTGGATTTGGACCCGGTGAGGTTCCACGTTTGGATTATAGGACCCGGAGAGGTCCCGGACCCGACCTTGATTTGGATAGCAACCCAAAGAGGCCATGGATTTGGTTATTGGTTAATGGATATGGCTGGATTAGAACTTGGTTGACGGGGTCAGATGGATATGGAATTGGCTTAGAATTTGGTTACTGTATTCGGAATCGGATTCGACTTGGAGCAGTCGCGGATTCAGATAAGGATATGGCTATGGCACTTGGATAGAATGACTTGGTAATAGATTGGATTATGGATAAAATGGTATGATTATGGATGGAATATGGACTTTGGATGACGGATTTGAAGCTATTCAAAACACACCATCTTACCGCAATGCATGTTTTGGGGGGCAAATGTTACCCCTCCTTTTGGGAAAAGCTGGGGTATCAACAAAATGGCTAAAAAGGATGGATGTCGGGATTGAATATCGATCGAAAACAAGGCTATGATCGATACCGTCAAAAATGAACCAAGCTCCAATCAAGGTAGGATTGATTGGGGATAATGAACAAGGCATGGAGAAGCTACATTTCAAATTTCCGGTCAATCGGAGTTCGTATGCTCAAGATATGGATCGATCAAAATATAGGAAGTCAACCTCATTCGGATCCATATTGTTCGTATCCATCATAGGCCAATCTTCTTCATATCCATCGGAGTCATCTTTATTCGTATCCATGGGTAGTCACCATTTCGTATCGATCTCGTTCATACACACGCTGTATCGATCCTCCCATTCACACAGTTTGTATCGATCGATAAACGATCGATATGAAATATACCACCAAATAATCGATACAAAGAACTCGTGCAATGATCAATAAGAAAAGAGTCAAGTTACATCGATACGAAATCGGCGTCTTTAATCGATACGAAGAGCATAAGTTCACATTGATACGAATTGGGATGGAAGTTATCGGTATAAAGTGGCTTCAAGTGAATGATACGAATGAAGTTACAATGGAACGATACGAAGAAACATAGTCAAGAAAAGGAAACAGTCACTCAAGATGAAAAGTGGATCGCTCGGCTATCGTCCACATCACCCTGATCGACATGCATAGCATCGACACGTATAACTATCGATATGAATTGATTGATATGAACACTCCGACGACATACAATGTCAAACTGGGATCGATCGTAACTTAAAATCTACAAGTCCAAATATCACCAATTTTCACAAGAGCTCGTTGTTCACTCAGGAACGTCCATGATTGATCTCAGCTTCATTGGACTATTTTTGGATCGATACGAATTGTACTTGGATCGATCCCAAATGACTCCAGATCGATCTAGTGGGCCTACTTGCACATGAGAAGAGGTATTCTAGATTTTGGGGCAGATAATTTTGGATCTACACCTATAAATAGTAGCTCAATGGCAACTAAAGAGGGAGCTTCTTCTTCTTTTCTAGGCGAAACTCTACCATTTTTGTGATTGTTTTTAAAGGCTTGTAACCATAATTAGTATAAAAGGAATAAAAGGATCAATTCAAAGTGGACGTAGCCGGAGATAGCCAAACCACTATAAACATTGTGTTCTTTGCTTTCTTGCTCATTTTAATTTTTCTATTTCTTCATTTTTATTCTCTAATTTATACGGATCTACGATCTGTGCTTGGATACTGTGGATCTGTGTGTAAACACTGGTGCTTTCACTACTTCTGGGGTTTGTGACCAATTTTGGCGCAAACAGTAACACGTCGGCCTCTGGATCCAATTCTCCTCATGTACCAAGGCGGCATTTATAGCATGTGCCGATACAGCTAAATAAATAAATGCTCCACATGACGTACTGGCTTTGACAAAATAGGGGGTCTCTCCAAATAATTCACCAGAGCTTGGAACGTGTCTTTACAATCATGCGTCCATTCGAAGTTTCTTTTTCCCTTTTTAATCAGACTTAAGAAAGGAATGCATTTGTCAGTAGCTCTGGAGATAAATCGACTTAAAGCGGCAACCTTCCCATTCAGACTCTGCACTTGTTTGATGGTTCTTGACGCCTGGATATCGCAGACAACCTGAATCTTCTCTGGATTAGCTTTTATTCTATGAGCATTGACAATAAAGCCCAAAAACTTTCCTGATGCCATACCGAACGAACATTTCAAAGAATTGATTTTCATCTTATAATATCGGAGGATGTCGAACATTTTTGCCAAGTCTTTGATGTGGTCGCTTGATCGTCGAGACTTCATGGGCATATCATCCACATACACTTGCACTGTCTTTCCAATCTGATCCCTAAACATCTTGTTAACCAAGTGCTGATATGTTGCTCCGACATTCTTCAATCCAAACGACATTGCCCCGAACAATACAATCCAACATCTGTAACAAAACTAGTGTGCTCCTGATCGGTGATATGCATTGGGATTTGGTTATATCCATAATATGCATCCATAAATGATAACAATTCATGTCCTGCAGTTGAATCAACTAGCTGATCAATCTTGGAAAGAGGAAAACTGTCTTTTGGACATGCTTTGTTCAGATCCGAATAATCAATGCACTTGTCCATTTTCCGTTAGCTTGACGGGATTAGATACCCACTCAGGATAGAAGGCATCGTGAATAAACCCGTTGACTTTTCGTTTATCCACTTCCTCTTTAAGAGTGGCGGATCTCTTCGGTTCCATGCTTTGTCTTTTTTGCTTTACCAGAACATACTGGATCAATATTCAATGCATGGCTCACAATGACAGGCGAGATTCCACACATGTCAGAGTTTGTCCAAGCGAATACCTTTAGATTCGCTCAGAGAAAACTAATAAGTTCTTTCATCATCGGGCGGCTGAGCTGTGACCAAATATTTAGGACTCGCGATGGATCATCGTGGTTGATCGTGATATCAATCGTCAGCTCAGCCTTTGCAGCTATGGTCTCGTCAGGCTCCTCTTCATCATCCCTCGGATCTATATCTCTAAAGAACCAACTATGGATCCTGAGCCAAGGCCTAAGAGCTGGTTTTCAATCTTCAGTGGTTGGAAGCTTCAGAGTTAAACACCATAGAGAAAGAGCTGCTCGGAATTCAGCCAGGGCCGGTCGGCCCAAAAAACATTGTACAGAGAGTCAACGTCCAAAACAATAAATGGTAAGATCTACACTCTCCTTCGTTCACCTTCACCTAATTCAACAGGTAATTCCACGTATCCTACAGCCTTAGTTGCAACTCCACTAAAAACATAAATTCGAGCTTTAGATGGTTTCAAGTCTTTGGCCTCCATTCTCATCTGATCGTACGGCTTTTTGAAGATTATATTCACCGAACTTGCACAATCAATCAAAATCCTCCTTACCAATGCAGGACTAATCATAGCTGAAATAACCATCGGGTCAATTGTTGGACCCTCTATTTTGTCTACATCCCTGCTTCTAAACACAATATCATCCGCCATGGTTCGCTGTTGTTTTGCCAGAGCTCTATGTTCCATATTCGAACAACATTCAAAATCTACATGTCTCATCGCGTTAGCATAACTCTCCATCTCTTCCCAACTCCTGTCTGCAGGGTGTGGTCCCCCAACTATCGTATTAATCGCTAGTCTTCCATCGATCCATGCATGCCCCCTAGCGTTACGCGGAGCTTGTCCTAGATTGGGGTCGGATATCCCTTGTCTGCCATCCTGCGGAGTTTTCACAAGTTGTTACAACTTCTTTTCCTGAATCAATTTTTCTATGATAACCTAGAGGTGCCTACATTCATTCGTATTGTGCCTATAAAATTGGTGAGACCAACAGTACTTCCCGGTCTTCTTCTGTCTCTCTGACGACTCTTTTGGTTGTGGCTTCCTGTACTGCATGGTATTGCAAGTGGATGGATAAATGTTCTCCAGGGATATGTTTAGCAGCGTGTAATTTTCATACATTGGAGTCCTGGGCTTTAGTCTCCCAAAATCCCTTTTCCACTCTCGATACTTCATCTTTCTATTGTTGATTGGCTTATTCTGAACATTCACCTAAACTTTTTCAAAATTGTCATCAGGCTGTTCTATTGCAATATTACTCTGTATTACTTCTCCACTCGGTCCTGCAATGTTCTTTTTCCTAGAGGATCTGGCCTCCTCCTTCCTCAAAAGCTGGCTTGACTTTGCATAGAAGCGTTTTAACGTGGCATGCGGTTTTTCAGCCAGCCAGTCACCAAACTCAGATTTCGGATCAATCCCTCTCGCCATGACCATGAGTATAGCATGACCATTCAGGTTACTGACCTCCATGGCGGCGGTATGAAATCTCTCCAAGCAATATTTCAACGATTCCTTGGGCCGAGATCACACTGGAAAGGGACATTACGTCTTCCGAACGAACTGTGTGCATTAGGAATTGCTTTACAAACATGGTTCCCAGCTCATCGAATCTCAATTTGACCATGGAGGTCGTCTCGTGAGCCACATTGTTGTTATCCCGAAAAGGGTTATGGAAAAGCATCTGCACTTGGTTGTGTCATCATCTCTTGCAGAATCCATCAACCATTCATACCTCCTGATATGCTGCATGGGGTCATCTTTTCCCTCGTAGATAGGCATTGATGGAATTGTTGAACCTCCTATGGTATTCCACATGCAGAACGTTGTCAGTAACAGGAGTATGGTTTCTAGAAATTCCCCAGTCTTCATTAGTCCAGCCTTAATTCTCTCTCACCCACTGCTTGACCATTGTTGATAGATCTGGCGTCTGGATGGGTGGTGCCAAGCGGTGGTCGCGCTCCACCTCACATGAATGGTCCAGTCATGTCTACGGGTTATTTCATGCCATCTTGATTCACCAATCTCTTGATGCATACCTTGAAAATTTATCCTGTTGTCATTTCGGTGGAGTTCCTGATCGGCATTCGATCGAGCTCCTGTATCCAAGCTTCCGGGAAGAACTCCAGTGCGATCCCTAAATGTTGTGGGGGAATCCCTCCTATAAAGGAGGGATCGATGTTGATCCATAGGGAGGGATTGGCACCGACCGATCTTGGCAGACCATATTGGTCTTCCATGTGGCGCTCCAACGTTTCTGCATGATCTATTTCAAGCCTGCGATACCTAAGCCTTTGGTATTTATCCGATGAGCTTGAACTTTTCGATGCCGAATTGGAGTGGGAACCCTCCTAGACTTCCCACGTTGTCGTTGGATAATCTGGTTCATCAGGCTAATATTGGTCTGAATCTGCTCATTTAGTTATTGAACGGCTTTCCATTAACTCTTTCGTCGGATTATGAAATTCAACTCGACTTATAGAATCTGTAGGGTTCTGAACTTCAACTTGATCAGCATTCGAATTTACAAGCTAGTTGTTTGGGCCTCCTTGTTGAATACTAGCAGTCTCATTTCCATCAACATTCTGAGAAGTGGATCTGGTATGTCTCATCATTGTTCAATCTCCTTGTTTAGATTTTTGCAAATCTGAGTAGTGCAAGCAGTTTTCTTAAGATAGTTAGGAATCTTCTTCGGGGGATTTACTCAATCCAGTAGCAACAAAAAGGATCCTAACAGACTGAGAATCAGGTTCTAAATGATAGCACCAAAACTTTTGCAACCAAATTGGTCACAAGCACCCAAGAATAGATTTATATAGAGAAGTAAATGAAGAAAATAAAGTTAAAACAGAGGAATAAAGCAAACTAACAAGCAAATCAAAGTTATAATCAATAACACAAGGATCTGTAGTGGTTTGGCGTCGTATGCCCACGTCCACTTTGAAGATTCTATTTATTGATTCACTATTGATTTGATTACAGAAAAAATAGCAAGAAGTAAGGAAAAAACTTGATTACAATGAAGAGCCATGTAACCGACAGCATCAAGATCATTAGAATGACACCCTATGCCAGTATTTATAGGTGAAGACCACTACTAATCCTTCTGAAACTTCGGCTATAGGGACTTCTAATCCACATGGGCCCGCCATAGGGGTTGCTAGGTCCAAATCCCAATGAAGAGGGATCGGTACCGATCCCTCCGTTGGTCGATTCTTGGGCAGCAATCCTATAATGGCTTCTTTATGTTTAGATATGTTGGCTCTTCAAATATTATGTTGATTGACAACTAGAACCCGTGCTTTTGCTTGATCTTTTATTCAGACCCACTTGGCGGTTATCTCTTTCGAACCCTTCTTAATGGATCGTGTCGATCCCTTATGGTTGACTTCATACTTTGTATGCGATCCTTATTGTACGCTATAGCCATCCATTTGCTTATCCAATCATGTTGATCCATGCAAACTTATTCGTGCTTATCCTTTGAATTCCATCATGTAATATTGATCTCTCTGACTCCATTAAGCCATGCCGATCCTTCCTATTCCACAAAGCTATGCCGATCCATCTTATTCCACAAAGCTATGTCAATCTCTCTTATTCTACAATGTTATGCCAATCCCTCATATTCCACAAAGCTATATCGATCCTTGAGTTCCAACCTAACTCCCATATTTCTAGAACCCTGCGTCGTCTATCAACCAACTTTGTTTAATCCTGGCTTCATATAACCATTTGAGCTCTGCTTTTGGGTTCTACAGCCGTTGCTCCGTGGACGTCCTTCTTGATAACAGCTGAATCTACAATATAGCTGGGTCAGGAGATCGGGTAACAAGTATGAAAATTCTTAAATAACAAGCTATGTGATAAGCATTGCAAATAGCTGCAATCGTGAAATTATTACAATATATAATAACATATTGTTTTAAATATTCATGACCAAAATATTTTGAAAAGAATATCGATGCATCCATTGATACCAAAATACATAATGTTTTGTAAATGTTGGACAGTGTATTGCTCACGGCTGCTAGGAGAATGAAGGGACTACATACTCAAGTTATTGGATAACTATGAAAATTTTCATCCGAGAATTTCTGTTGGTTGATGACAACTAGATAAAACTGGAATTTTAATATGGCGATATTATATAGTTCTCTCAACATGAGAATACTACTGAACTTCAATATGGATATTTCACTTTGATTATAATTAAACCACGGCATGACGACCATATAACAACTATAGCTAGTTCTGAGTTAAAGTATTGGAAGTGAATCACTATTCAATGGAGAATTCGTCTCCTCGGTTGTATTATGTTAGTATCACGGTGAACTATAGTCAATTCAAAGTCAAAATCTCATATCAGAGTAGAACGATTATTAATGTTTGTTGAACCAAGGTCTTTGTTTATGGACTAATCTAGTTACATGTGGATACTATTGGAGTTTTTAACTGATACCAACCTTCATGTATCCTAAAGTAATATGATGTTGATGAAGAGAACGTGTGTAAATTATTGTTATTATTGGTACCGCTTAAAAAAATGTAAAATTGGATTTTACTGAGATATCGGTAAGTGATAAATTCTCCTAAACCTTCACACCATTAGCTAAGGTTACGTGTGAGTATTAAAATTTTAGATTATTCAATATTATTATTGATCAAATTCACACCTCTAAGTTACATAACTGTGTATGATTTCTCTGAAATATCATAGGATTTAGTTAGTTTATAAAGTGTAATAAATTTATCAACTTAATTAGTATTAAGAAATATTAATTTTTAATGTATTTGATGTTTAGGTTGTATTTAATAAATGAGGTAGCTCGTATAAATATTTTGGGTGCTATTAGTAATTATTTGTGCTTATTTACTAAAGTTATACATGTGGATATCGATATATATTCAAACAGACTTTAAATATAATGAATTACTTAATAGGATTTTGGATTCTTTTAATCCATATGACGGACATGTTTGGTCGACCGTAAAAGAAGGGAGAGGAAGTGATATTTTGGTTGAATTGGTAAGAGAGAATAAGTAAAAGACAATAGATTTGTTTTCTTCATTTTCTCTTTATAAATACCAGTAGATCTTTTTCACTTCATTTTTTTCTACCCTAGCCTCCATTCCAGTCGAGCATACTTCATCTCTAGCCAAGCTCAACTTCACTTACTCAAACATGAAACAATATAAAGTATAGTGGTGCAGTGGATTTTAGCGAGATTTGGTGCTGATTTTAAGGAGTCTAAGAGTTGTTCACGAATCGAGGTGCAACGAAGGGTTAGATCTATAAGGTATAGTCTCTATGCTTGTGTTTTACATGTCCCTTGAATCCAATCATATGTACTTTTATATTACCATTCATATAAGTGCTTTGATTCGATAGTTTGAATTTAATTTAAATTGTTTTGCCTATATTTATAAATTAGAATATCAAATGTATAATGCCTATTTTTATATATGCGTATGTGTAACATTATAACTAGTCATAGTTTATGTCAATTATATACATGCATTTTAATCAAATTTATTTCATAAATATTATATAGAAATTAATTTGAATTTTAGCCATATTTATTATTTACATATTTTAATTTATTTTCGGCTAGTTTAAGAATACACTTTTTTCTCATGACATAGTTTAGAAAATGGCCGAAACAATTTTAAATAAATAATGATTAATATATAAAATACTTAATATACATATATTTTCGTGTGTATGTGTATATATATATATATATTTATTAAATTTAATAAGGCTGAATTTAATTATGTATTTATATTTATTTATTTACAAGATTGAATCATTCAAATTCTAAGCAGTTATTTTAATAGCTTGAATTTAATAAACAGATCTTATTCATAAATTTGAATGTTAAGATATTTTTGACTACGTCAAGCATTTGGATTATAAAATTTTAATATTTATACTTAATCTAAATTTGCATAAATGTTTTAGTGGTCAACCAAATTTGAATGTGTGTGTGTGTATGTTGCATAATTATTTCTAATGTATATATATATACACGCACATTATATGGTATTATAAATATTTGTATATAAACATTAACGCATATTATAGTATATTTAAACATACACACACACACATAATTGGACATTTATATTCTTGATATTCATACGAAACTATCATATGCATATGTAAGTATAATACCGACGTACACATATGTATGATGTCTCTGGGGTTCGAACTAATGATCCTTAGGATCTCAACCTACACCATCACATCATTTGTCACTTGCGTTAGTGGTCCTTGACGATATATATTCTAACACACACACATACACACACATGTTATTGTATTACTATGTCATCTAATTGAAAGAAGTTAAAAATGAAAAGTATTATTATTGCAGTTTTTCATTTGATACAATTACATCTCACAGTCCTTTTATATTTATAATATAGGCATCAGGTTGAAAAGCAAACCAGGCCCTATAAGCAAATTAGGACCGAAGATGAAAAATAAAATAAAAGTATGTGCTGCTGGCATTGCAGGATGAAGCCCATTCGGATAAGAATACAATCAGTGACTCAAGAAGCAAGTCCATTATTACGCCCCCTCAATTGAAACTAGGGTTTCAATTTCTCCTCATCTTTCATGGCGGCGGAGAGAACTCTGAGTTCTTCCCTAAATCGATCAAAGTTTTTTGTTGAAATGGCTTTAGTTAACACATCAGCACGCTGATAAAAAGCTGGAATGTGTTGGATCTGGAGTTTTCCACTTCCTGTTCGTTCGCGAACAAAGTGAAGATCCACTTCAAAGTGTTTCGTTCTCGAGTGCTGGATGGGGTTCATAGACAGAGAAATGGCACTTAAGTTGTCGACCCAGATTGTTGGCCTTCGATTTGGTGTGAGCCCTAATTCCCGAAGTAAGTTTTCGGTCCAAATGATCTCTACCGTGGCGCTGGCTATGGCCTGTACTCGGCTTCAGTGCTCGATCTGGAAATGGTAGCTTGTTTTCTTGTACACCATGAGACGGGATTAGTGCCGAGATAAACACAATATCCAGTGATAAATCTTCTATCATCGAGATCATTCGCCCAGTCAGAATCACTGTAAGCTTGTAAATTTAAATTTTTGCTTGATACGAGTTTTAATCCATGATTGACTGTTCCTCTTAAGTATCGAAGTATTCTTTTCACAGCACACCAGTGCTCACTTGTGGGGGCTTGCATGTATTGACAAACTTTATTCATACTAAAACAGATATCCGATCTAGTAATAGTAGCGTATTGCAATGCCCCGACAATGCTCCTGTACTGTTTGATGTTCTCTATGGGTTCACTCCTTTCTTTAGATAATTTGAGGTTACTTGTCATGGGGGTTGGTAGTGGCTTAGCTTTATCCATGTTTGACCTGACAAGTATGTCTAATATATATTGTTTTTGCGATAACATGATGCTTGAGTCTGCATTTCTTTGAATATGTATGCAAAGAAAATAATTTGCTTCACCCATGTCTTTTATTGAAAATTCCTTGTTCAAGTATTTTATGACAAGCTCGATTTCATGTTGACTGTCTCCTGTGATGAGAATATCATCAACATAGACAAGAATGTAGATACTTTCTTCCCTTGTTTTCCTTGTATAAGGAGAACTGTCTGACTTAGTAGCAGTGAATCCCATTTTAACTAAAATGCTTTTCAGTTTATCAAACCAAGCTCTTGAAGCTTGTTTTAAACCATAAATTGCTTTATGTAATTTGCATACTTGATTGATGCTTACTTCTGAATCATAACCTTTTGGCTGCTGCATATAGACTTCCTCCATTAATTCTCCATTTAGAAATGCATTATGCACATCCAATTGTCTTATTCTCCAGTTTTTATGCAAAGCTATGGTTAGCATTATCCTAACTGTGGCTGGTTTAATAACTGGAGAAAAGGTTTCACTGAAATCAAATCCAAACTGCTGGGCGTAACCTTTTGCCACAAGCCTAGCCTTTTATTTATTGATCCTACCATCAGCATCTCTCTTGATTTTTTATGTCCATTTACTTCCTACAACATTCTTGTGCCTTGGTAGATTAAAAAGTGTCCATGTTTTATTTTTAACAAGAGCATTATACTCTTCATCCATGGCTTTTCTCCATTTTCTGTCTTTTACTGCCTGTTCATAAGAAGTTGGTTCCACCTCATTGAGTTGAGTATTTAATACTTTGGGTTTAAAAATCCCACTCTTTGATCTAGTAATCATAGGATGTTGTATGGTAGTTGGTTGTGATTCACAATGAATCTCAGTATTCTCATTAGATGCTTCATTTGATAATTCTCTGCTGATATGATCATGCTGTGAGTTTGATTCATGTTGTTCATCATGTTGTGTACTGCTTGTGGTTATTTGTTCAGGACAATCTTTATGCTCATTCCTTGTTGGTTCTCTGACTGATTGATCTCTGCATTTATCCATTCTGACAAGTCTGATATGTGAACAATGCTTGCTTTGTTTGTATCAGTCCTTTGCATATGCTTTTCCCTTTCTGCAAAAGGAAAAACATTTTCATTAAAAACAACATGCCTTGAAATGTAAATTCTGCCTTGATTGTCTAGACAAATGTACCCCTTCTGATTGCGTGCATATCCTAAAAAGGTGCATTGACTAGATCTTAGGCTTAATTTGTGTTTATTGTATGGTCTGAGACAGGGAAAACATAGGCACCCAAAAGTTTTCAAAAATTCATAATTTGGTTTAACACCAAACAGTTTCATAAAAGGACACACGTGGTTTAACACTTTGGTTGACATTCTATTTATGAGATATACTGCTGTGGCAAATGCCGCTCTCCAATATCTCATTGGTAGATTTGCTTGAGACAAGAGTGTTAACCATGTTTTCACAATATGCCTATGTTTTCTCTCTACCAAACCATTTTGCTCAGATGTATGGGGGCATGTGATCCTATGCACAATCCCTTTTGTGTTAAAAAATTCCTTCAGTGGTTTGAATTCACCCCCACCATCTGTTTGTACAATTTTCACATTGCTATTATGTTGTTTTTCAGCACAAGTGATGAAATGTTTTATGGCACTGCATGCATCTGATTTTGCCTTTAAAAAATATATCCACGTGTATCTAGTGTGTGCATCAACAAGAGATAAGTAATACCTGTCCCCCTTTGTTGAGTTATGTGGTGATGGTTCCCACAGGTCAGCTGCCACAAGCTCAAATGATTTTTTATACACAGTTTCAGAATGTTGGAAAGGAAACTTGTGACTTTTACCAACTTGACAGTGTATGCATACTGATGAATTGTGCAAAGTTGAAAAAGAAATTTTATTTTCATTTAATACTTGTTTTACAACATCATAACTAGGATGTCCTAACTTGCAATGCCATTTATGCAATACATTGTCACATTTATCATGGTTGAAACTAGCATTATTACAGCAGACAGCATTATAACTGATATTCTTTGTTCTCATATTGCTGAACTTGTACAGACCATGTTCCAGTTTACCCTGTAATAATATGTCTTTACTTAGCATATCTCTGACTAAACAGAATTTAGGGTGAAACTCAAAATATACACGGTTTTCTTTAGCAAATTGTGAGACACTTATTAAGTTCTTCTTGATACTTGGCACTCTTAATACGTTATTAAGATAAAGTAGCCTTGTACCTTGTATAGTGCCTGTCCCAACATGTGATATATTCACAGTTTCACCATTACCCATGGAAACAAGATTCTTACCATTGTAGCTTTTGTTCCCCAAATTGAGATTTTGAAAGTTGTTGATGATATGATTTGTAGCTCCTGAGTCTGGAAACCACTCCTCTGTGTTAATGTCATCAGTCTTGACTGCATCATCTACTGAGTTATCTTAATTATTTCTTGATTGATGATTGGTTTTTGCCATGTTTACTGTTGGTTGCTTGCTTGATTGTGTCTGTTGTGCTGGGTTGTAATCCTCCTTGAATCTGAAGTAACACTTATTTGCCATGTGACCAAATTTTTCACAGATTGGCATTTGACTCTATTATTGTTTGGAAACCTTCCTCTACCCCTACCTCTCTGACTGTAGCCTCCTCTTGGATTCTGGTAGTTCTGACTATTCTTCTAACATTTGTTCTTTGTGGTTGAAACATAATTTGCTGAATAATCTTCTTGCATAAGTCTTCTCTGCTCTACTCTACCTTCATGTGCAAGGAGGGCTGAGTAGACATAATCAAGTTCAGGTAGGGTTGGTTGTGTGGCAATAAAAGTCACCAGAGATTCATATTCTTGATCAAGCCCATTGGTGATGGTGAGAATCTGTTCACTGTTGGATACATTGTGGCCAACTGCCCTTAATCTGTCACACAGATTCTTGATCTTGACAAGGTAATCTCTCATGCTCATATCACCTTTTCTTGTATTCTGTAATTCTCTTCTATAGTGCATGATTCTCGCTGCTGACTGGGAATTGAAAATTCTTTCAATGGATGACCATATTTCATATGACGTGTAACATCCAACAAGCTGTGGCAATAAAGTCTGGCTGACAGAAGATAAAAGCCAAGATGCGAGCAAGTTATCTTGTTTCTGATATAAAATGTATTCTGGGTTGCTGATGGCATTGCCTTTATCATCAGTGATATTAACTGATGGAATCACCTTCGTTCCTTTGACATAATCTTGTAGATCATACCCTCTTAATGCTATTTCAACTTGATATTTTCATGTGATGTAATTATCTTCATCTAATGGCGTGTTTATTGTTTGATTCTTAGGTCTGATCAAGACAGATTCAGATTTTTGACTGTCATTGGATCTGTTGCCAGTGCTTGCTGAAGTAACATCCTCTTCTTCGAGGGCCATGGATGATCAAGAATTTGAATATCCTGATTTCTTGATCAAGAAGTTAAAGTTGCGCAGTAAAAGGGGTGCAACCAGAGGTAGAAATGACGATCTTGAATCTAATCTGCCTCTAGGATGGCACAGTGGGTAGAAATAACTGATGAACACAGTTACTATACTGATCTTGAGAAGGGTATTCTCCCCTATGATGATAATATTCTGAAGGGAGCCTCACAAGAAAACAACTTCTTCAATGAAAACTGCCGTTTGGCAATGGTGGCTTAGATACCATGAAAGAAGTTAAAAATGAAAAGTATTATTATTGCAGTTTTTCATTTGATACAATTACATCTCACAGTCCTTCTATATTTATAATACAGGCATGAGGTTGAAAAGCAAACCAGGCCCTATAAGCAAATTAGGCCCAAAGATGAAAAATAAAATAAAAGTATGTGCTGCTGGCATTGCAGGCCGAAGCCCATTCAGATAAGAATACAATTAGTGACTCAGGAAGCAAGTCCATTATTGCTAATATGTACATGCATATATTTGATATGTTCATAATGAAAATTAAATAATCTTATTAATAATATTAATTAAATAAATATAAAATGTTTAAAATAAAATATGATTTTATCTAATAAATAGATTGAATCTAAGAGCATCCATAATTAAGGGTTGAACAGTCCTTAATATTAAGGGTCCGATATGTTCATAATGAAAATTAAATAATCTTATTAATAATAATAATTAAATAAATATAAAATGTTTAAAATAAAATATGATTTTATATAATAAATAAATTGAATCTAAGAGCATCTATAATTAAGGGTTGAACAGTCCTTAATATTAAGGACATGGTCCAACAGTCAGGTGCTTATTTGACAGACGTCCAAGTCTAGGTGTCTATTAAATAGGCGTATGACAATCGAACGTTTATTTAATAAGCATTTGAAACTCGGACACCTATTTAATATGCGTCTGAGCGTGAGGCGCCTATTAAATAGACGTCCAACGTTGGGCATCTATAAATGTGGCATCCAGCCATTTTCAGCTCACAATTTCTGTTTTAATTTTTTGCAATTGCAATATACTCAAATATTATTTGTCATAATTACAATTAAATATCGTATTCTCAAATATTATTTTTTATAATTACATTTAAATGTCGTATACTCGAATACTATTCGTAAATATAGTATGTAGTTAGGCCGGACGAGCATAGATGATATGTTTCCACGTTTCAATATATGTTATTCTCTTATTTTCAAACACTCGGTCAACAGTATGCAACACGGACATAGCTTTTGCAACCTCAGATTGATCTTCGCATGCAATTCCACCGGAATTTTCCTTTTGTTTTATTTTATAAATTAAGTGATTCGTTAAATTGAGTTTGTTGATTGATTTATCCAAATTGAGCTTGAATCATTGATAGTCAACATGTGTTGTTTGAAATTTTTATGCTTCAGGTGTTTATTAATTTCTTTCAAAACTTATCACACTTTAGCTACTACACTTGTTTGAATCTTACGAATAATGACTGTAAATGTTGCACAAGACGTAATCTTCGTCGTTTCATCATGGGTTGGATGAATGTTGGCTCGAAGGAGTACCGTGATGCTCATCATCACATTCGAACACGTAATCTTGAGAATTTGAAAGATGTGAGAACTCTACCAAACATTATGGAGATTGAATTTGACAAAAGCTTAATGTAGTTTAGAAGAAAAATACTGATGAAGTTTTGAATATTGAAAGTGAGTTATTTATTAAAGTAGGGAGAAAGTAGTCACCAGGAGAGTCATTGTGAAAAAAGTCGTTAAGACCTTAGACGTTTATTTAATAGACGTTCATTTTTAAACACCTATTAAATATGCGTCTGATTGTGGACACCTATTTAATAGGCATTCAAAGCCAATTCAATATACTGATTTGATCTCTAAAGATTACATTAATATTAAGTTTGGGTTGCACCGTCGGGGAGCTCCTCGTTTGCATTTACTGAATATGAGACTGAATTGATGGACGTTGGAGATACTCTAGTATTAATTAATAGATTTCATTGATCAATTAGGATTCAACTATGATTTTTTACTCATTTCATCCACCGCTATACGGACCAGTTTGAAAATTATCTTTCAATAGAATTGAGACTCTAGATGAGCAAGGAAGATTATAATCACGTAGGAGGCATCTTAATACGGTCTTGGATAAGTCAGTGGACTGAAGAATGTGATTTTGTAGAGAAAAAGTGTGTTTAAAGCCTCAAAAATGTTGGAAGCGCTATACTGAAGCATGTGGAAATTCAAGTCCTCCAAGCTGAATAGGCAGACTAGTCAATGATCTTTACATAGCTATAAATCCTGTATTCGAAATGCTAGTCAATGCATGTCGTACAACCCCATCTAATTCAGAAATAGTAGAATTATTTTTGAAAAGGTAGCTCGAATGTGGATGCAACTAAAAAGTGGATATCCACAACAACCTAAAAGTTCTAAAAGAAAAAAAAAATGCTGGTAGCTGAAAGCGTGGAACCATGTTTTTATAGGATTATATCTTTGGATTTGTTATAATCTTTAATACTCCCTCCAGTTTACAATATAAAACGTTTTTAGAAGTTTGCTTTGTTTCAGAATATAGGAAGTTTAAGCTTGTCTTGGACCACAAGCTCAACAAGGCACAATATAAAATTTCAGAAGCACTAAGCACATCAAACAATTATGAAGCACACTCATTCCATGCAAAGAACAACAACCGACTACACCACTTCTCCCCACACGCATGACTAAATTGAAGAGCATAAACAAACGAAAAAAACTCACCAAAAGCATAAAGTGACAAGACGGCACTTGAGAGACAGCAGCACAAAAAATGTACCAAAGCATGTACACAGTGCAAGTCTAAACCCCACATTTGAGCGTGATAAAAAGGAACAATATGTGAATATTAGCTCCTCATAGCAAACTTCAAAGCAAAGAAGCAACTAATTATCTACAAGCCATGCAAACATCAGCAAGATAATATGACATGAGTGTTGTTACTGGGAGTTTTAATAACGTTTCTGTAAATACTGCGACACGACATGCAACTAAAAGTCTGAAACTTTTTGTTATGTTCTAGAAAACGCTGCCAAAACTTGACCTACTGAAGGATTTTAGAAACGCTACAAAAAGTTGCAGATTTTTAGTAGCATGTCGTATTGTAGTGTTTACCGAAACGCTGCTAGAAGTTTTGGTAACGTTTTTTCAACGCTACGAAAGTCGTATCGTAGTTGTTTGCATTTATTTTTGTTGCTTTTATAAATCATTACTAAAAGTTATTAACTGTTTTGTAGCATACAGTACACGCTACCATTTCCTGTTAATGGTTTGTACCATCCAACCATCGTTCATATAATAATCTTATTACAACTAGCAATCAATCACATAATCGTCGTGTTCAAACCAACAATAAATCAATCAATCACATAATCATCATATTCAAAAAACACGTTAATCGTATAATCAAATATAATATTCATAACCATTTCGATAATAGTGTTTCGACAAACTGAGCAAATTCACACAAATTCCATAACCATTCATAAACAAGTTTACATAACAAGTACTAACAAAATGTTATAGTATATATAACAATTAAAGCCATGCTCATTACTTGATTACCCACAATTCTTCGCTGTAGCTGATATTTACTCCTAAAATGCTAATTACCTTTAGACAAGTTTAATAATCAAGAGATGATTATAAAATTGTTTTGCATATTTAAAGTATATCGAACATCCTTAGTTAAACTTTTATTAAATTTAAATAACTTTTATAAAACTTAGTTAACTTAGTTAAATTTTTATAAAACTTGGTTAATTTTTATAATAGACTTATTTAATTTTTAAAAACTTATTAACTTAGTTATATTCTAATAAAACTTAATTAATTTGTATATATTTATTTAATTTTTATAAAACATAGTTAAATTATATAAAACTTAGTTAATTTTTAAAATTTTGTTAATTTTTATAAAAATTAGCTAAATTTTTAAAAAGCTCGGTTAACTTATTTAGAACTTTATTTATATTAATTCTAAATATGAATTATCTCCCAGCAGTTATCCACTGTCAATAATTGATTTGTTGGATGACATAAATCTTTTTAATATTAATTTAAATTTCAAAAATATTGTTATGTGAATCTGACATATGATGTAAAAAAAATTGTATTACAACACAGTATTCTACTAAGATTTTTATATATCACGTTGTTGATTATGTTTAAAACATAAAAGCAGTCAACTAGAGTTACTTTTCGTGCTTTCCTTAAAGCATCAAAACTACACGCTTATGCAACACACCCCACACACACATGTATATCTGTGTTTATATGGTTTATTTTATTATGAAAACAACAAATACCTAGACATCACCAGCTCTGATAGTGCTCTTATGGCCTGAAAAATCTTGGTAACTTAATGAACCCTGAAATACTCATAAAATTCAAGACTGGTTTAGATTATTCTGTATAATTTGTGTGAGTTTTAAACGAATTTGCAGCAAAATATACCTCTGGCATATATGTAAGAGATTCAAAACCTGAGAAGTAAACTTGAAATTATAAGCATCCACCTTTATAAAGTTTAATAAATTAATATTAATAATTTGAACTATGAATAACCTTTGTGAGGGTGACCTGGAAATCTAGCAGGAGAAGAAACTGCAATTCCCAAGTATATCAATTAAGGTATTGGTAAAACAATTAAGAAAAACAATCAGAAAGATATAAAATCAAAGAATGTGGTATAACCTGTGAATTCATCCAGCAGAAGATGGATCTAAATTTTTTCGCTCCGGCCTACAAGCAAACTAAGCAATAAAACCGATTTGATCATTATTAAGCTGAAATGAATAATTACAGTTGAAGTTCAAATATGATATATTCGACCACTTTCCAATACTTCTTCGAATGGTGGCTCCTTCTCCTTCGTGTTGTACATTGGCAAATATTTTTTTCGCAATTGCTCTTGGTCTTTCAAAAGAGGTATATTCATTGATTTTGCAACTCATATTTAATCTTTATACTACACGGTATAGAGCTACAACAGGAAATGAGAAAGACAAGTTTGTATTATGAAAAGTTTTGAACAGGATGTGAGAATTTATAGAAGTGGGCAGCCACCTCTGCTGTTTATGGTATCATTAATTATCACAATGTGAACTTGCAAAATTGAAGCTAGTTTTTTTTTTCGAACAAGTTTTGCCAAAAAATAATACTGAACAAATAAAATCGTTTACTTCTAAGAAATGGCCCTTTATCTATGTAATTCATTCAGAGATTGAACATCACTTTAATAGCAGTATTGCCAGTAGCGCTGACTTCTAATGCTTCTTCCACTTCTTTCTGCGTGAATCCAAAGCGATGAGTTATCAAAGGCTTGACGTCGATTTTTCCTGACCTGATGAAGTCGAGACACAGAGGCCATGTGTCCTTGTATCGGAATCCTCCAATTACATCCACCTCTCTAGCGGCAGCAGGAGTGATGGGCACAGTCAAATGATTATGGCCCATTCCAACAAGACAAACTTTACCACCAGTGCTGGTAGCATTAAGGTCAGTTGACATTGTTTTGCTAAACCCAGCACAATCAAACCTCACATCAATGTCCGAACCCATTGCATTCAGTATCTTTACTGCATCCTCATTCACTTCCTTAATGTTGGTAGAGACTTTAATGATCTCATCGGCACCAAGAGATTTAGCAACAGAAAGTCGATGATCATCGACGTCAACTACAACAATTCTAGGAGAACCAAAAGCACGCGCTGAAAGCAATGTAACAAGTCCTATAAGACCTGCTCCTATGATGAGGACATTAGTCTCAGGTCCCACTTTAGCACGACGGCAAGCATGGATTTCAACACTGAGCGGTTCACACGTTGCTCCTTCTAAACTCACATTGCCGGGGAATTCGAAGCATAAATCAACAGGATGCACTATCTGATTAGCCAGAGAGCCATGTACAGGTGGTGTGGCGAGGTGGTGTGGCAAAGAACTTCAATTCAGGGCAAAGATTTTACCTTCCACCTCTGCAATATTTACAACGCCCACAACTAATTCCTGGTTCCAATGCTACACGATCTCCTGGAACTGAAGACTTCACTTCGCTTCCCACCTCTTCTATTATTCCAGCACATTCATGTCCAATTACCATAGGTTCTTTCACCACGTAATGTGCACATGTCATCATCTTGAGGTAGTGAACATCACTGCCGCAGATACCTACAGCCTTCATCCACACTCGAGCATCGTGTGGTCCAAGTGAGGGCAATTCGAAAGGTTGGATCTTTAGGGTGTTAATCACAACAAGCCATGCCGCCATGTTCTCTTCGCTTCCATCTCCTCCTTTTCCTTTTTTTTGGCCTCTTACTCTTCTTTAATTTATTTTAACCGAAGCTAGTTATTTGCAGACCAGCTTATAAAACAAGTCGGTTTAATTAACTTGTTTAATTTTTACCAACTTAGTTAATTTACTATGGTTGTTGTTGTTGTTATTATTACCGCCGCCGTCGTCGCCGCCGCCGTCGCCGTCGCCGCCGTCGTCGTCGTCGTCGTCGTCGTCGTCGTTATTATTATAAACTTAGTTAATTTTTATCACGCTATAGTTTATTAATGTTATTATTATTATTATATTATACTATTACAAACTTAGTTAACTTTTATCAAACTTAGTTTATTATTGTTGGAATTCCTAAAACAAACAAAGTGAATGATAACAAACATAAGTCTCACATCGTCTAATATACTAAGAAAGCCAAGTATATTAATAGCTTTCTCAAGTGGAAGTTGGGGGTTTGGGGCTCCCAAATGTATGCTTCGTTGTGAGGAGGGAGATCATTCATCACCACCACACGCGCGCGCGCGCCGCCGCCATCCGACCGAACGGGTACGAGTCTAAAATGATCATTCTTTTTACCCGACTGAAGCGGTATAGGCGAAACAGTACCAGGCGGTACGAGCGGGTGCGAAACAGTAGCAGGCAGGCGCGACCGGTTAACAAACAGCAGCGACCAAAAGGCAACGGGTGCGACCCGTCAAGCGGACGCGACTGTTTGAAGGGATGCGGACGAAATTATAAATAGGAGAGAATACTGATCACATTCTCATCCGATTCCAATCTAATTTCTTCTGCTTCTTTGCTCTACTGCTCAATATTCCATATATATATCACAGAGTTGACATACTCATTACAATCTCGTGCAGATTACGTCTGTTGTATCTTGAGAGAGTTTTGAAATAAAATTCTTAAGGAAATTGTTACGACAAGCCTCAGACGGAATTTCCTTTATATACTGGTTAGATTCACTGTAATCTTTCCCGTTTATAAGTTGTACTATTTCTTACAATAGTATAACGTTGTTGTTGTAATTTATTTACAACGTAACTTATTGTTACACTTATCTAATACAGAATTCCATCGTAGTGGATTCTAATTAATAAACTTGTGCGACGAGTTTATTGTAGCGTGCTATCTGTTTTAGTACACTAGCCAACTAACATCTTAAGAATTTTACTGTTTTACGCTAAAACAGGGATGACAACAGTTGACAACATGAAAATGGATAAGTCCAACTTTTCAGCGGTTATTTCTGAATGCAATTTGGTTCAGAACCCTAAACATTGGTGGGTTGACACAGGAGCTACTCGTCATGTTTGCTCTGAAAAATCCATGTTTTCAACATACCAGAAATTCGATCAGAAAGAAAGACTCTACATGGGTAATTCTGCAGTTTCCATGATCGAAAGCAGTGGCACAGTTATCCTCAAGTTCACTTCTGGAAAAACTGTCAAATTGAATGACGTGCTTCACGTTGCAGACATACGCAAGAATCTGATCTCCGGCTCAGTGCTATCAAAAAAAGGATTCAAAATTATGTTCGAATCAGACAAGATGGTTCTGTTCAAAGCTGAAGTGTATATCGGAAGGGGTTATTTACGTGATGGCCTATTTAAGGCAAACATAGCCGTTATCGGCAATAAATCTATGTATTCTGATTGTGCTATTAATAAAATTGAAGTCTCTTACTTGCTTGAGCACGAAATTTTACTATGGCACGATAGATTAGGACACGTAAACTTCCGAAAAATGAAGAAATTATCAAACTTGGGATTGATTCCAAATTTCCAAGTAGATAAGAACTACAAATGTGAGACATGTGTAGAAGCAAAAATGGTCAAACAACCATTTAAATCTGTTGACAGAAGCACCGAACCATTAGGTTTGGTACATACAGATTTGTGTGATTTTAAATCCCTACCTGCAAGAGGTGGGAAAAAGTATTTTATTGCTTTTATTGACGATTATACGCGATATTGCTATGTATATCTTTTAAATAGTAAGGATGAAGCAATAACCGCGTTTATAAAATACAAGGCTGAGGTAGAAAATCAGTTAAATAAAAAGATCAAGATATTGAGATCTGATCGAGGTGTAGAATATGAGTCACCGTTTGAACAGTTCTGTGCAGAGAATGGAATAATTCATCAAACAACAGCACCATATTCACCACAACAAAATGGTATAGCCGAGAGAAAGAACAGAACATTAAAAGATATGATTAATGCAATGCTCTTAACCTCTGCTCTACCGACGAGCTTGTGGGGGGAAGCCTTAAATATGTCTAATCACATATTAAACAAATTTCCTCACAATAAAACAGAAACAATTCCATATGAATTATGGAAAGGACACAAACCAAGTTTTAAATACCTCAAAGTGTGGGTGTGCTTGACAAAAGTTCCAGTTCCGCCTCCAAAGAAGGTCAAACTTGGACCAAAAACCGTAGATTGTTATTATCTAGGGCCAGCCCAAAATAGTAGTGCATACAGATTTTTGGTATTCAAGTCTGATATAAATGATATTCATGTAAATACAATCATGAAATCAAGAGATGCCTCGTTCTTTGAAGATATGTTCCCACATAAAAGAAACGATGGAAATCCTGTCCCAAAAAGGACAAGAGATAACAGAGATGAGACATGTGAAGATGAAACTCATCAGGACAACGAGGAGGTTGAACCAAGAAGAAGCGTAAAGGCAAGAACTTCCAAAACATTTGGTTCGGATTTTTTAACTTATATGTTAAAACACGAACCTCAAACGTACAAGAAAGCAACGTCATCTTCTGAATCTTCATGTTGGAAAGAAGCAATCCAAAGTGAGATTGATTCAATTCTAAGTAATAAAACTTGGAAAATAGTTGATATTCCACCTGGAATAAAACCAATTGGCTGCAAATGGATTTTCAAGAAGAAATTGAAATCAGACGGCTCTATAGATAAATATAAAGCCAGATTGGTAGCCAAAAGATATCGTCAAAAAGAAGGAGTAGACTTCTTTGATACCTATTCACCGGTTACACGAATAACCTCTATAAGAATGTTAATAGCAATTGCTTCCATATATAATCTGGAAATTCATCACATGGATGTCAAAACAGCATTCTTAAATGGAGATCTCGATGAGGAGATTTACATGGAGCAACCTAAGGGTTTTATTTCCAAAGGAAATGAAAACAAAGTATGTCGGTTAATGAAATCACTATACGGACTAAAAGAAGCTCCAAAACAATGGCATGAAAAATTTGATAGTGTCATGATGAAAAATGGTTTTTGTATAAATGAATGTGATAAATGTGTTTATTACAAACAGGTTGGACAATCATATGTGATGATTTGTCTATATGTAGACGATATGCTAATCTTTGGTCATAATACTAAAGTAATAGAGACTATAAATAAGATGTTAATCAACAATTTCGATATGAAAAACTTAGGAGTTGCGGACGTTATTTTGAAAATCAAAATAATAAGAACACCTAATGGAATTGAACTATCTCAGTCACACTATGTAGACAAAGTGATTGAAAAATTCCAAGAGTATGGAATTAAAGGAGTAAGGACACCTTTTAATCCATCGCAAGTACTGCATAAAAACACTGATGAGAGTGTAATGCAACTGGAATACTCTCGTGTAATAGGATGCTTAATGTATCTGATGAATTGCACCAGACCAGATATTGCTTACGCGGTAAGTCGACTAAGCAGGTATACAAGTAATCCAGGAAAGGAACACTGAAAAGCACTAATGAGAGTATTGAGATATTTAAATAATACCACTAATTTTTCCTTACATTATGGAAAATATCATGCCGTCTTAGAAGGATATAGTGATGCAAACTGGATTGCAGATTCAGAGGAATCAAAATCCACAAGTGGTTATGTCTTTACCCTTGCAGGAACAGCAGTGTCATAGAAATCTACTAAACAAACATGCATAGCTCGATCCACCATGGAATCTGAGTTCATCGCATTAGATAAAGCAGGCGAAGAGGCAGAATGGCTTCGTCAATTCTTAGAAGATATTCCATTTTGGCCAAAACCTGTGACGGCCATATGTATTCACTGCGATAATCAAGCAGCGCTAAGTAGAGCGAAAAACCTTGTGTATAATGGCAAATCACGACACATACGTCGTCACCATAACACAGTTAGGCAGTTACTCTCTAATGGAACTATTTCCATTGATTATGTGAGGACAAATGATAACATAGCGGATCCATTTGCTAAAGGTTTATCAAGAGAGAAAATTGACTGCGCATCGAGGGGAATGAGTTTAAAAGCCTAAACCAACAAGAGTTACCTTATACGGAAACCTATCCTAGCGACTGGAGATCCTACGGACTAGGATCAATAGGCAAACCAGTTATGAGTAACTCAAGAAGCTATGCATTTGTATGGACTTGGTCCTACTCCATTCCTATGGTGCAAAATATAATGCATGCCTACAGAAGTAGTTAAAGGTTAAAACTATGTTTTTTAATGATGACCATATCTTGAAAATAACAATTGGGGTATATGTAGGATACTCTTAATGGTTGCGATCACCTATGTTAGTGTGAGCTGGGTCGGCTCTATGAGAATATTAAAAGGTTTTTATTCTCTAAAAACACTCGCAGAACCAAAGATTGTTCAGGACCAAAATGAACACAACCAAGAGATTGGATGAGAAGGGAATCAATGCTTCGTAAAGCTTATTGTCTGGATATACAATAAAGGCTGACGGTTCAAGATGAAATAATTCACCGATTAGCCAAGTAGATCCGATAAGTTTTAACTAGGGAAAGTTCAAAGTGAAATATCTACTTATCCACGATAAAGCATTATTCCATATGTACTCTGTGATATTTCGCTTTGTGTGGGGATATGTATATTATCATTCACGTAGGGGATTGTTGGAATTCCTAAAACAAACAAAGTGAATGATAACACACATAAGTCTCACATCACATAATATACTAAGAAAGCCAAGTATATTAATAGCTTTCTCAAGTGGAGGTTGGGGGCCTGGGGCTCTCAAATGTATGCTTCGTTGTGAGGAGGGAGATCATGCATCATCACCACACACGCGCGCGCGCCGCCGCCGTCGTCCGTCAGACCGGGCCGGGTACGGGTCTAAAATGACCATTCTTTTTACTATGCCACTGTTTAACGGTTTTGGGCTTCGTCTAAAACTGGCCTGGACCTGGAATTTGAAGAGAAGCGGGCGGGTAAAGACGAACGCGTGGTTTTTGCCTGAGGAGATGCGACTGTTCATAAGCGGACGCGAACAATAGCGGGTGTGACCCGTTAGAAGCAAACAGGTACGGCCAAACGCGAGCGACCCGACTGAAGCGGTACAGGCGAAACAGTACCAGGCGGTACGAGCGAGTGCGAAACAGTAGCAGGCGGGCGCGACCGTTAACGAACAGCAGCGACCAAAAGGCAACGGGTGCGACCCGTCAAGCGGACGCGACTGTTTGAAGGGATGCGGACGAAATTATAAATAGGAGAGAATACTGATCACACTCTCATCCGATTCCAATCTAATTTCTTCTGCTTCTTTGCTCTACTGCTCAATATTTCATATATATATCACAGAGTTGACATACTCATTACAATCTCGTGCAGATTACGTCTGTTGTATCTTGGGAAAGTTTTGAAATAAAATTCTTAAGAAAATTATTACGACAAGCCTCAGACGAAATTTCCTTTATATACTGGTTAGATTCACTGTAATTTTTCCTGTTTATAAGTTGTACTATTTCTTACAATAGTATAACGTTGTTGTTGTAATTTATTTACAACGTAACTTATTGTTACACTTATCTAATACAGAATTCCAGCGTAGTGGATTCTAATTAATAAACTTGTGCGACGAGTTTATTGTAGCGTGCTATCTGTTTTAGTACACTAGCCAACTAACAATTATTACTACTACTATTATTGGTATACACGCACGTGTGTAAGTGTATATGTATGTATGTGTATATGTGCGTATGTATGTATATGTAAGTATGTGTGTACGTGTATATATATGTGTGTGTGTGTGTGTGAGAGTATGTGTGTGTACGTATATATGTATATGTTTGAGTATTGATCACGTGTGGAATACCTAGTCTTTCTAGATTTGTAGCATAAGGCGTGGAAACATCAACTCCAGTTATTCTCTCAATTGGAGCGTCAAGATAATCGACTAATGACGTCATGAAACCATAATAAACCAGCTAATTTAGTTGAAACTACAAAGGTGCCCTGCAAATGCATTAGTTCTTGAAGTTGGGGTTGTTTACAAATAGAAATTAGATTTAGGTTCAATATATCAAAAAGTCATCATTTATTTGACACAAAATAATGTAATTAGCATACTGAAGTTCAATTTCAAGGAATACGACAGGATCAAGATACCTAATAGTAGCTTTAAGTAAGCCACGGGCATATTCTGATGAATAACTTTAAGTAAGCCAAGGGCATGTTCTGATGAATAAGAACTCGGTACTTTCAAGCCTGGAATAGCTCCATACCAAGCCTACCGCAGATAACAGTTTAATACAACCAATAAAAGTCATAGAATGCAGCTGGAAGTTTGATGCAGCGGCTAGAGGAATTCCTAAAGGCAGAGCCTTGAGGCAGTTCGGAGTATGAATCTAAAAGTATCAGTTACAAATATAAAAAAACAGGAATATATGTTGTGCAAAAAATTGCACAAATGCGGAAAGACAATAAATAGGATCTAGATTTGCCAATTTGAACATCACCCAATCTACCAGCAATTATTTCATTACTCCTAATAAATAGCAAATAACTATAAAAAAGAAAGAAAAGAGACACACAATATTTATCCTGATTCCACTATCATCTAGATAGTGTACGTCCAGTCCAAAGGAGAGAGATTTTATTACACTTGAGAGAATTACAAGAGATTACAAGATAAGAGTTTACATACCAAAGTCCTAAATTAGGGATAACAAGAAGAGATACTCTATCTGAAGATCGCTGGCTGAATACCAGGATGGGTTTACAATGAAGTCTACCCTCAATATATAGCCAACATAAATTCGTGTGAAATATCAATCAAATTACCAAAATATGGTAAGGAGATAATGGAGACAAATTACAATGGTAACAAATCGTGGAAACATAGCAAGTAATTCACTCATTCCAAAGATGGAAGAAAATAATTCCAAAGCAATGCGATTACGAAGAAAGAAATAATATGCATATCTTTTTGCATATATATTATTCCATAACATGCGCATGCATATATTTCCTTGTCATCTCATTTAAATGCAATCCAATTATTTATGCATTTCCATAATGAACAAACGTGATTACTTTCTCTTTTGCATATTTGTTTCCTTCTATTTGTGATTTTGTATCACCAAAATTTAACAATATATTACCTGAACCTTAAGGCAGTTCAGAGTGCTTAAATTGAGATCTTAAGCAATCCATGCAGTAGTTGAGATCATGTACTTCAGGATAGATGTGGATTGCAAAGTGCAGAGCAGGAAGGCAGTGGCTGTTGTAGGCTTGCAATCACATCAGGACGGAGCGCTTGCAAAACCGAATAATGGACTAAAGCGCAGACGCGAGCTCATTACAATGTGGAGTGTGGCTCAGTGCAGACATAATTGACTACAGGCGTAAACAGATAGAGACTAAAACAATAATAAACTCAAAATAAAACGAGTCCTTTTATTTTGATAATGGTTAATAATATTTGAAAATGGATAACAAGTTACTTGTGATGCACGGGTATAGGTAATGGACTATAAGCAAAAACAAATGAAGACAAAAAAATATGAACTTGAGATAATATTAATCGTTTTATTTTGATAAAGTATTCATATATTGGTTTTGTTAGTGAAAGTAGCCACAAGAAGTATGCAACAATTTGTTACTTTTCGTAATACAATGCTTATGAACGCTATAATAAGGATGGTGTCCAAATTCGTTGTTTAAAATATTTGACAGAAAAGATTGCCTGTAATGGCATGAAAATAAAGCAGGGACACGGAGGAACCATTAGAATTACAATTGAGATGAAAATGAATGAAATATGCTAACTCACAAGCCAGTTTTTTGCATCCATCGTCAGATAGACAGTGCCGACTAAGGTTCAAACAAAGCTACGAAGCAACGCCTATACAGAAAAGAATGATGCTAGCATACTGATTAATATAATCTTACAGATTTGTCCACTAAGCTGACATCTCATAATTTGACAAACGGATTCTATTTATTTCTGAGTATTATACTATTCAAAGCTCAATTATTAACGTTTTATGCAAAGCAAAATAATTTAAATGATATGGTTTATAGTAATGTATTTCCAAACGTGCTAGTTATATAAAAGGACAGAGTTATAATTTAATATAATGTAAATTGAAATTCTAATTATAATCAGTTTTGGGTCATTCAATAAATGAGGACAGGGAAAAAAATAGCATTCCTAATAATATTACTTGGAATTAAGTTCTGACTATAATTAAAAAATGAGGATAGTTTAAACATGTCGGGAAATGAATGTTCCTGATTGATATGTGTTTCAACTTTCATCCATTAGTAGATATATAAGCATTCATCATCATAGTCATTGCTCTGTTCCCAGTGAAGCTAAACTGAACTTTAACTTCCAATGTAAAACTTTCATGAAGCGAATGTGAAGTACTTATTCATCATCAAAACTGCAAAACTTGACTAATTTTTGTAATAAACTTATTTAATTTTTATAAAACTTAATTTATTGATATACATTTATTTAATTTTTATAAAACTTAGTTGAATTATATAAAATTTAATTAATTTTAAAAAAACTGTATAAAAATTAGTTAAATTTTTATAAAGCTTGGTTAACTTATAAGTATGTATAATAGTCTTGTATCTTTTATCACAAACAACTAACACATCTATTAGATATATGTTATTTAAAGTCATTAAGGAATTATTCAAGGTATGAGGTATCGTTCGAAACGCCGAAATCTCGGCTATCTCGTACCGTTATCGGCGAAAGGCGAAACGAAATTAAACCCTAATTTCGTTACGTCGGCGCCTGTTCAAAAAATTCGCGAGCACACAGCAAAACCGAAAGCACACACGAGATCGAAAAACAAAAGCGACCAACAACAGAAATAACTTGAGCACACAGTAAAGATTCGGTTCGATTTTGTGTGTATAAATATAATCGAAATCGAGCAAGAAAAACTAAAAACATTACCTAATTCTCTTCACTGTCCAATTGTCGAAAGCGGCGACTGCAACGGCGACGGCGAAGGCAAAGCAACGGCGACGGCAACGGCGAAGGCAAAACGAAGGCGAAGTCGAAGTCGAGGAGAAGCGACGCGAAGGCGAAGTCGAGCAGAGGCGAAGCGCGGCCTCAAGCCCGATCGAAGACGCAGGTAATTTTTTTCCAATGGACATTTGTGATTTATTTTTCTGGGGTTATGCCGTGAATGATTTGCAGCGGGCTTGGTCCTACGGGCCTAGTATTGTCCGCTTCCAATTTGCAGCGGGCTTTAATACTATCACTGTTAGACAATATAAATGCCGTAAGTTTTAGATATTATCACTGTTAGATATTATCAATGCCGTGAATAACTATTTTTACACATATATATGCCATAAGTTTTATAATCTGATTGATTTAGACAAAATGTTCAGTTCGTTATTGTAATTTTGCTTCCTAAAAATAAGTCATTTCAATACGAAATATGTTGCTGAATAAGTTGAACTGACATATGTTGGACTTGAATATATTGATCTGACCTTATTATGCCCTGAATATCAGCCTTGAATATGCCGATGACTTGAATATTGACTTTGAACATTGAATATTGAACTGGCATATGTTGGACCTGGCATATGTTGGACCTGAATATTGAACGTGAACATTGAACTTGACTCGAAATTGTGGACTTGAACATTGAACTTTGATGACTTCGATTATTATTTTTTAATTCATTCATATGTAATTTTTAATTTAGTTTTTTGATTCGATTATTATTTGTTAATTATAATTTCAGGTACACTATAGCAAATCCGACTGAAATTGGTTGGAATTATGGTACTGCGATCGATGACAATCTTCGAAAAACAAAATGTAACTTTTGCAATAAAATAATTAATGGCGGTGGTGTGACACGTTTAAAGGAACATCTGGCAGGAGTGGGCGGTGACGTATCGACATGTTTAATTGTCCCTAAAGAAGTTAAATAGCTTATATACATATCGTTCAAAAAAGAAATGAACGAAACAAAGGAAAGCTTGACAAGCAACGCTTACAAGAGGAATTAATGAGCAGACCGCAACAACTATCGGACAATGAAAATGAAGATGATGAACAATTTCAACGTGTCATACGACAAAGCAGAGATGAATTTAGAAACGAAGAGTTGCGTAGATCTCATACTGTAGGACGATCGGGTGGTGGTTCAAGTCAAACATTACACAGATCTAATACTGCTGAACGATCGGGTGATGTTGATTTTGACACTAATGCTGCTGGACGGATCAACTCATATATGCAAAAAAAGAGGAGGTAGAACTCAACCTTCTATCAAATCTACAATGAAAGGTATTAAAGATGCCAAAAAACATATAGGTCGAGCAATTTCTAAGTTCTTTTTTTTCAACCATATTCCACATAATGTTGCTAATAGTCCATACTATACAACAATGATTGATGCGATTGCAGAATGTGGTCGTGTAATTGATCCACCAACTACATATGAGATGTCCAATGGATAATATATTAAAACATTGCACAATTTCTGGGATGAATATGGTTGCACATTAATGTGTGATGGTTGGAGTACACAGAATCGACGAAAAATAATAAATTTTCTCGTGTACTCTACCCATGGAACGATATTTATCAAATCTGTGGATGACGCAAATGAATTCCAAAATGGAGAATATATTTGTGGATTAATGGATGATGTCGTCGAAACAATCGGTGAAAATATGATAGTGCAAGTTGTTGCAGATAAATGAGCAAATTACAAAGCTGTCGGTCAATTATTGATGCAAAAAAGAAGGCATTTATATTGGACACCATGTGCAGCACACTGCATTGACTTCATTTTGGAAGATATTTCCAAAGAGCCAGAGGTAACAACTATTATCACAAATTGTCAATTAATAACGACGTTTACATACAATCATGGTTGGTTACTTTCTATCATGAGACAAGAGACCAACAATAAAGAATTGATTAGACAGGCAGTAACACGGTTTGCAACACATTTAATCGCATTGGACTCTATTCATAAACATAAAGATGACCTGAGACGGATGATTGCTTCAAGAGAGTGGACATCAAGAGTTCCTAGACTCAATACTAAAAACAAAAGAACAGCAAATATTATCTCTACACTGATTTACAACAATGCTTTTTGGACTGGTGCTCTTTCTGTCATTCTTGTTTTTGAGCCATTGGTGAAAGTTTTACGAATGGTAGATAGTGATGACAAAGCAGATATGGGATATCTTTATGAAGCAATGGATCGAGCAAAAGAATCGATTAGAAAAAATGTTGGTGGAAGGCAATGTCAAAAAATGGTGGGATATAATAGACAAAAGATGGAAAAGACAGTTACATCGACCTCTTCGCACCGTAGGTAATTTGTTTTATCTTATCGTCATACAAATAATGAAATATATAACATTTCAATAATATTTTAAATCTTTTCTATATAGGTTATTTTCTTAATCCCATCATTCAATATGAGGATGCAACAAACGATGGAGAAGTATTAAACGAATTTAACAACGTCGTTGAAAAAATGGTGCCAGACATTGTAAAACAGATTGAAATCGAAAAAGATGTAAAACTAACATATATAATAGTTACGTTAAACATTTAACGTTTAATACATATTAAATATTTAACTTCACATCACAGGTAGAAAAATATAGAATGAAAATTGGTGCATTTGGTTCTGCAAAAGCATACGCAGCGGTAAAGACATGTTTTTCCGCTCAATGGTGGTCCATAATTGGAATAGAGGATGCTCCAAATTTAACACGCTTAGCAATGCATATTTTAAGCCAAACAGTTTCATCTTCAAACTGCGAAAGAAACTGGACTACATATTCAATGATTCGTACAAAATTACGAAATAGAATAAAAATGGAAAATCTTGAAAAATTGGTATATGTGCATTACAACATGAGACTAAGAGCAAAAAATTGAAGATGCCGCGACACTGAAAGTCAGTTGATCGATCTAGACTATATATTTCATGAAGAGGATTCATTAGCAGAATGGAATACTGAAATTGAACCACCCTTGTTGGACAACGACCCTTGGATGACCAATACATTGAATGATGCAGTTGCTGTTGTCGATGGTATACCTGCACGAGAAACAAAGAGTCAAAACAATGAAAATAGTAGCAGCTCGTCAAATGATGATCATGGTAATGTAGGTGGAAGTGGCGTTGGTTTAACAAGTAATTATGGTATTGGTTCTAGTGATGGTGGTGAATTATATAGACTGACTCAAACATATTCAAGAAGAAGGGATGCGAGCGGCAATCCTAATCGAAGAGATGGTAATTTAAATGTTGAATCCGGACATCAACATGATTATGAGCACCACAATCCATATACTTCAACTGATCCACCAACCTATAGGTATTCTACTTCTGACTATACAGGTGGTAACTCATATAGTGATATTTCGAGTGATCAAAATAGTCAAGCTATATATACAACACAAAATGATGAACCATCGTCTTTTGATAATATGATGTCGACATTTATGGGCCCAGGACAAATGCAATATGGTTATCCATCATATTATACAACACAAGACGATGAAGAAAATTATGAAAACAATCCATACGTAGTTTCGAGAAATAGTTTCTGGATGTAGTAGTGTTGTATGTAACATTATTGTATGCTATATTTCTATATGAATTTGAATCGTTTACCGTTACGTATTCATTAAAAATGCATAAATCTAATATCAAGACCGAAACCGAAACAAGCGAAATGACCGAAACTGGCCGAAACCAACAAAATTTCAAATGACCGAAACCGAGTTCTCGAACCTTGGAATTATTATAAAAAAAAGATCTGACTAAATAATCTTAAATTTTAAATTAAATAAATACATACAATCAACTAATATCTACTAGTTCACTAACAACCATTCAATCTTAGAAGATGACAAGTTTAATGTGTGTGTGTGTATGTGTATACATGTCACATTCATATTAGCCAATGTAATTATGTAAAAGCACAATTCAATACTAGCCATAAGTATCGCTTTAACACTGCCATTTTAACATAAAAATCACCACTATTCATAAGGAAATATAAGATACCAGAAATAACTTTTCAAAAATTCAAAATAATCTAGACTCGCTGCTGCCGTGCTTTGCTGTTTGCAATTCAGTGCGTCACACCACTTTTATGAATAATCAGTCTATCCACTACATTTTCACCTGCTATATCCAATTCTACTACTTGCCTTTTTGGATTGCTGTACATATGCTAGGCCTACACGGATATTAAGAACATTTAATAATTATACATAAGAGTTATTCTATTATTTGTTATTATTATTTATTTATTTAACAGAAAAACAAAAATCACTCAAGTCCAAAGACTCATTTTATCAATGTATATGTAAAAGCATTGAAAGTGCGAAAAAAAATCAAAAGTTAAAACCTTGAATGCATTTTTGCGCATTGAATTCTGTTACTGAATAAATGGTTACTTACGCCACTAATCCAGGACTTCTTACTAACATGGTCATCTAATCTTCACATTATTAAATTGACATGCCCATTGGAAAAGGAAGTAAGAACATGAATTGTGAATCAGGTCCTTTCGAAAGAAGCATGTTGTAATGAAACCAAGGTTCAAGAACTCGGTTTTGGTCTCGGTTTCGGTCATTTGAAATTTTGTTGCTTTCGGTCAGTTTCGGTCATTTCGCTTGTTTCGGTTTTTGTTTCGGTTTCGGTCCTGATATTAGATTTATGCATTTTTAATGAATACGTAACGGTAAACGATTCAAATTCATATAGAAATATAGCATACAATAAAATAATAATGTTACATACAACACTACTACATCCAGAAACTATTTCTCGAAGCTACATATGAATTGTTTTCATAATTTTCTTCATCGTCTTGTGTTGTATAATATGATGGATCATCATATTGCATTTGTCCTGGGCCCATAAATGTCGACATCATATTATCAAAAGACGATGGTTCATCATTTTGTGTTGTATATGTAGCTTGACTATTTTGATCACTCGATATATCACTATATGAGTTACCACCTGTATAGTCAGAAGTAGAACACCTATAGGTTGGTGGATCAGTTGAAGTATATGGATTGTGGTGCTCATAATCATGTTGATGTCCGGATTCAACATTTAAATTACTATCTCTACGGTTAGGATTGCCGCTCGCATCCCTTCTTCTTGAATATGTTTGAGTTGGTCTATATAATTCACTACCATCACTAGAACCAATACCATAATTACTTGTTAAACCAACGCCACTTCCACCTGCATTACCATGATCATCATTTGACGAGCTGCTACTATTTTCATTGCTTTGACTCTTTGTTGCTCGTGCAGGTATACCATCGACAGCAGCGACTGCATCATTCAATGTATTGGTCATCCAAGGGTCGTTGTCCAACAAGGGTGGTTCAATTTCAGTATTCCATTCTGCTAATGAATCCTCTTCATGAAATATATAATCTAGATCGATCAACTGACTTTCAGTGTCGCGGCATCTTCAATTTTTTGCTCTTAGTCTCATGTTGTAATGCACATATACCAATTTTTCAAGATTTTCCATTTTTATTCTATTTCGTAATTTTGTACGAATCATTGAATATGTAGTCCAGTTTCTTTCGCAGTTTGAAGATGAAACTGTTTGGCTTAAAATATGCATTGCTAAGCGTGTTAAATTTGGAGCATCCTCTCTTCCAATTATGGACCACCATTGAGCGGGAAAACATGTCTTTACCGTTGCGTATGCTTTTGCAGAACCAAATGCACCAATTTTCATTCTATATTTTTTTACCTGTGATGTAAAGTTAAATATTTAATGTGTATCAAACGTTAAATGTTTAACGTAACTATTATATATGTTAGTTTTACCTCTTTTCCGATTCAATCTGTTTTACAATGTCTAGCACGATTTTTTTCAACGACGTTGTTAAATCCGTTTAATACTTCTCCATCGTTTGTTGCATCCCCATATTGAATGATGGGATTAAGAAAATAACCTATATAGAATAGATTTAAAATATTATTGAAATGTTATATATTTCATTATTTATATGACGATAAGATAAAACAAATTACCTGCGGTGCGAAGAGGTCGATGTAACTGTCTTTTCCATCTTTTGTCTATTATATCCCACCATTTTTTGACATTGCCTTCCACCAACATTTTTTCTAATCGATTCTTTTGCTCGATCCGTTGCTTCATAAAGATATCTCATATCTGCTTTGTCATCGCTATCTACCATTCGTAAAACTTTCACCAATGGCTCAAAAACAAGAATGACGGAAAGAGCACCAGTCCAAAAAGCATTGTTGTAAATCAGTGTAGAGACAATATTTGATGTTCTTCTGTCTTTAGTATTGAGTCTAGGAACTCTTGAAGTTCACTCTCTTGAAGAAATCATCCGTCTCACGTCATCTTTATGTTTATGAATAGAGTCCAATGCGATTAAATGTGTTGCAAACCGTGTAACTGCCGGTCTAATCAATTCTTTATTGTTGGTCTCTTTTCTCATGATAGAAAGTAACCAACCATGATTGTATGTAAACGTCGTTATTAATTGACAATTTATGATAATAGTTGTTAGCTCTGGCTCTTTGGAAATATCTTCCAAAATCAAGTCAATGCAGTGTGCTGCACATGGTGTCCAATATAAATACCTTCTTTTCTGCATCAATAATTGACCGGCAGCTTTGAATTTGCTCCATTATCTGTAACAACTTGCATTGTCCTATTTTCACCGAATGTTTCGACGACATCTCCATTAATCCACAAATATATTCTCCACTTTGGAATTCATTTGTGTCATCCACAGATTTGATAAATACCGTTCTATGGGTAGAGTACACGAGAAAATTTATTATTTTTCGTCGATTCTGTGTACTCCAACCATCACATTAATGTGCAACCATATTCATCCCAGAAATTGTGCAATGTTTTAATACATTGTCCAACTTCTTCTATTTTCATTTCAAGGTACGAGTATGATATTTCATATGCAGTTGATGGATCAATTCCACGGCCACATTCTGCAATCGCATCAATCATTGTTGTATAATATGGACTATTAGCAACATTATGTGGAATATGGTTGGAAAAAAAGAACTTAGAAATTGCTCGACCTATATGTTTTTGGCATCTTTAATACCTTTCATTGCAGATTTGATAGAAGGTTGAGTTCTACCTCCTCGTTTTTGCATATATGAGTCGATCCGTCCAGCAGCATTAGTGTCAAAATCACCACCACCCGATCGTCCAGCGGTATTAGATCTGTGCAATGTTTGACTTAAACCACCACCCGATCGTCCTACAGTATGAGATCTACGCAGCTCTTCGTCTCTAAATTCATCTCTGCTTTGTCGTATGACACGTTGAAATTGTTCATCATCTTCATTTTCATTGTCCGATAGTTGTTGCGGTCTGCTCATTAATTCCTCTTGTAAGCGTTGCTTGTCAAGCTTTCCTTTGTTTCGTTCATTTCTCTTTTGAACGATATGTGATCGTATAAGCTGTTTAACTTCTTTAGGGACAATTAAACATGCCGATACGTCGCCGCCCACTCCTGCCAGATGTTCCTTTAAACGTGTCACGCCACCGCCATTAATTATTTTATTACAAAAGTTACATTTTGTTTTTCGAAGATTGTCATCGATCGCAGTACCATAATTCCAACCAATTTCAGTCGGATTTGCCATAATGTACCTGAAATTATAATTAACAAACAATAATCGAATCAAAAAATTAAATCAAAAATTACATATGAATGAATTAAATATGAATGAACTAAAAAACAATAATCGAAGTCATCAAAGTTCAATGTTCAAGTCCACAATTTCGAGTCAAGTTCAATGTTCACGTTCAATATTCAAGTCCAATATATGCCAGGTCCAACATATGCCAGTTCAATATTCAATGTTCAAAGTTCAATATTCAAGTCATCGGCATATTCAAGGCTGATATTCAGGGCATAATAAGGTCAGTTCAATATATTCAGGTCCAACATATGTCAGTTCAACTTATTCAGCAACATATTTCGTATTGAAATGACTTATTTTTAGAAAGCAAAATTACAATAACGAACTGAACATTTTGTCTAAATCAATCAGATTATAAAACTTATGGCATATATATGTGTAAAAATAGTTATTCACGGCATTGATAATATCTAACAGTGATAATATCTAAAACTTACGGCATTTATATTGTCTAACAGTGATAATATGGTAGGCTTTATATTGTCTAACAGTGATAGTATTAAAGCCCGCTGCAAATTGGAAGCGGACAATACTAGGCCCGTAGGACCAAGCCCGCTGCAAATCATTCACGGCATAACCCCAGAAAAAAAAATCACAAATGTCGATTGGAAAAAAATTACCTGCGTCTTCGATCGGGCTTGAGGCCGCGCTTCGCCTCTGTTCGACTTCGCCTTCGCGTCGCTTCTCCTCGACTTTGACTTCGCTTCGCTTCTCCTCGACTTCGCCTTCGCTTTGCATTCGCCGTTGCTTTGCCTTCGCCGTTGCCGCTTTCGACAGTTGGACAGTGAAGAGAATTAGGTAATATTTTTAATTTTTCCTGCTCGATTTCGACTATATTTATACACACAAAATCGAACCGAATCTTTACTGTGTGCTCACGTTATTTCTGTTGTTGGTCGCTTTTGTTTTTCGATCTCATGTGTGCTTTCGGTTTTGCTTTGTGCTTTCGGTTTTGCTGTGTGCTCGCGAATTTTTTGAACAAGCGCCGGCGAAACGAAATTAGGGTTTAATTTCGTTTCGCCTTTCGCCGATAACGGTACGAGATAGCCGAGATTTCGGCGTTTCGAACGATACCTCATAGCTTGAATGAAACAATAAATTTTGTGCACGTGTGTGTATTCTCCATCACTATACACTAAATAAGAAAACCCTCAAAAATAATTTTGCAAAAAAAGTAAAAAATTACCATTCGATTTTAGTTTAGAGAAGGTGAGAGATAGTAAGAAGTTCCAAAAAAATCCATAAAAAAAACTATTAGCTCTACATGTAAACCTTGTTGAAAAGCACATCACATCCATTGAGATGCATTATACCCTTCATATGAGTGCATTTCCACCTTCTTTCTGTCTGAATCACTAATTACCATTTTGAAGCATAAACTAATTAAAAAAGGAAAGAACTGTCTTCAAGAACCACAATTCTTACCTCTAACTCAACATCTTCAAAAATCATTGGATTATCATTTCAGCTTGGCGATTAACTTTGAGCACTATAGATCATTACTCAACTTATGTCCTCAACAAAGGTCACCACTATACACCAAATCAGTTGGTGCAGGTCCACCATGGATCATCTTTTGGAACCATGACTATATGTAACGGAATATCCTCCTGATTGACAATTCCAACAAAAAAAAAAAAAAAAAAAAAAAATCAGTGGTGAATTTTTCTGGTTGCAAATTCCAACCAAAATTTACAATTTGGATGGAGTTCTCTGATTTTCAAACCAAAAGGTTAATTCATGCATTAATGTGATATCAATCTCCATGTATCTGACATCTAGTGGTGGAGTAGATTTTGCTTTCAAAAAGGAAAAAAAAAAAAAAGACAATATATGAACTGAAAATATACCTTAAAGTTGAGATATATGTAGTAAGCAGAATGGGCTATGGATAGATAATGAATAAGAAACTGCTTGAACGTGAAGTATATTTGGTGCATATACGTGTATACATACTTTAAACCGTAATTGTAAATTTTTCTTTCGGGCTTCCTTGCGATACTCAAATCACCAAATATTTGCTGCTTCATGCAATAGATTGAACATAAAAAATATACCTTACTTGTAAAGGTTAAATGACTGTGATCTCTAGTGGTCAGTATATTAATAACTTGGATTACAAATTGTTTAGCCCAAATATAATTCTCAAAGTTGCTTCATCAAGCCATCTACAAATCAAACTCAAGGATAAATAACAAAATTAGTTAGGAATTGTAAATATGTCTGTAAATACAAGACACACACATTTGGTTTACAATTTGCATAATCAGGCTCTTTCAAGTATAAGTTGGAACACTCATGCCACTCATGCACTAACAGTTGCTACCTTCACTTACTTAACAACAAACATAGCCTGCTAACATATGTTATACCTACACACGCAATAACATAGTACCATAGTGCACCAGTAAATTCAATATACATCTGAACTTATAATAACTCATCACACAACTATGAACACATGTTCCCATGCACCTACCTACATAACCTGTACATAGCAACCTATATATACACTCAAGAACACACATAACACAGATTCACACAACTCAAACACTATCGCTACACAAAACACACACTAGGCTTTACACAATCAGGGCCGGTCCATAACGTTGGGTTGCCCAAGGCAATTTCAATTTTTTGTTGCCCTTGCTGTGAAATGATTTGAATTAAACATTAGCCATTCTTATATTCGTGCCACAACTTGCAGTCATATGCGTCAAATGTGAACTTTTTAATGTCAAATTCAGCTTATTATGGAAAATGTTATGAGATGAATATTTCTAAGCAATGTACTATGATATTAACAATAACTATTTTCTTTTCCTTTTTTCTACTATGTATTATTGAAAAAAAAAAGCACGATTTATCTTCATTTTACCCAATATACAAATATCAATTAGCTGACATGTTACACAATCAAGAATATATCATCTAATATTACAAAGAAAAGAACAGTTAAAAATTAAGATTAAGAAAAATATTAGATCTATAAATTCCTTCTTAATGTGAAGTACGTGCAATTCTATTCAAGATTCAACTTGTAGTCTATTAATGTTATTTCATAATACGAAGTATGTACAGTACAACACCATTCAATATTATACTATTTCACAGCATGACAACTTATAGAATATTATTATTTCATTCGTGTACTAGTACTAAGAAGACATGTCTCAATGCTATCTAAGACAGTAGGCCTTGTTACATAACATGTCAGTACTGTGTACTCTACTAATAAAAAAGAAAATATACTTAAATTTCATGGGGGTTTCCTTGTTCTGGGGGTTTGCTCTAGGCATATGCCTTGCTTGCCTGCCCCTAGAACCGGGCATGTACACAACAACATGCATGCGCTTGACTCCACTTAACATGTACAACCCACTTGCATATTTATGTATATATGCTGCTAATTCACGCAATCCCTCATGTATAAAATTTTGCTTCCACATTCATCATCTAAGAATTGGAAAAGTTACAGAGTAACTCTTGTGTGTGTGTGTGTGTGAAATAATTAATTTCACTTCATTGTAGAGTTTAAAGGTGTTCACATTTACTTGAAATTGCAAACACATAGCACGCACACAGCAAATACACAGCGCTCTGCTATTACACATGCATAACGCACTTTGTGTTCACACACACTACACTCAGCAAAATCAGCCCACACAGCTCACTACAGAAATACATACAGGCATGGTCTTGCTTGCACACCAACATGCAGCACTCATGTAGACAAATACGCACACACTCAAATGCACACGTACAAGTTCAGAAACACATGCATGACAATACTCACTTCCACATATCATATCGACTTTAATTTGCAATTTTTTTATTTTCCGATGTTTAAGTGTTGAGTAGCGAGATAAGTTATGGTATTAGGAAGAGTACAATTATATTAAATTTTAGTCACATTTTGAGTGGTGTTAGGAAGAACAAATCAAGGTGCGTTTAGCAGCACACTTTATCTTTTTAAGAACAAAATATTATAGCATGAATAATACACACACATGCATACATACATAATATATATTTTTTTACCTTTCACTGATTTTGCTCTATGGTATATATTCAACTTCAACAACAAACACGGTGAATATTATTTCTATACAGCTTTGGAGAAGCCATGTTTATAGAGATTGCATATCTAATTGTCTCAGGTTTACCATCCATTCATATTACAATCATAAACTTGATTATATGACGAATTATTTAATTTTACAAAGAATATAGAGATTCAATTGGAGGATGAGTAAAGAAAACTCATATGTTTGTGCTGATTTGATATGAATTATATAGTATCTCAGAATCAGAACATTATGACATGTAAAAAGGCAACTATCACATAAAATGTAATATGAAGTGGGCAAGATTAGACTAAGGAAAACTTCTATTCCTGTCCGACAACTCTTACCTATATGTTCATAAAAAGCATTCCAACACAAAATACTGTACATCTTTGAGCAAAAATTAAGAGAAATAGACAGCCATAACAAGAAAATGACTACAGTACACAGTTTACCAATGCAACTTTTATTAAAAAAATTAAAAAGTACAGAGTCAAAGATCCCATTACCGGATTGTCAGCACTGCCTGATGAGTTTTGATGCCATATTAAAAAAAAATTCGTATGACCATTGAAAGCTCCACCTCCAACACTTCCAGATCTTTGAACATATAGAATCAAGAAACCATTTAAGATACACAAATTTCTATGGATATAAACTATATAACAATGTAGCCAATAATGTTCTTATCAGGTACATAATTTATTGATACTAAGGCAAAATAAAATAGCATTGGAATGTAAAACGTAATGTTCATAATTATATATGGGTCCTAGGCAAATAGACACGGAAAAAAAATATGAAATTTTGGGTTTTCCTCATTATATCCAAATCAACAATTATAATAGACTGCCCTCTCTCTGAAACAGGAGTTTATATGGTTATTGAATCAATTTTTCTGCGAGTAATTTTAACCATAACATCATCAATAAATGAAAAGGAAGAAGCTTTAAACTGAAATCTAACCATGAATATGTACTTACTCTTATATGTAGTCAATAAAAAATTAAAATAAAAAACCCACTCTTCTTGAACTAAAATAAAGGTTCACTTAAGTAAGGAAATCCGAAACATACTCTTGCAGATTCTTATAAAATGAAAAAAAATCTCAAATATTTTTGAAAGAGTACTTCTAATTTCAAATCTCAATAAAAGAAAAATACCTAATTTTTAATTTTGATTTTAAAATGAACTGGGTTCGATTCACGCAATGAATTCAACCAACAACCCTCAAATGCCATTACGAAAACGCAAAGTATCAAACTCAAGGAAAAGTTTATTTTTGGTTACCTTTATTTGAGCTAGAGGTTAGAAGCGGCGGTGAGCACTGGAATCGTTGGTTGAACGTAAGGGTTCTGAGGAAAGTTGATATGGAATGACACGAGGTAAAGCGAAACGAAAATGAGGAGATTTCTTTTAGAGATTTCATACTGCGCGGATGGAAGAGCAGGAAAAAGACAAATGAGCGATCGAACAAAAGTGTGGCTAATTGTTGGCGAGATAAAGTAGCAGGGTTCCTTTATTTACTTTTGCTTTTTATAAATGAGCAATGGTGTCCTTTAGTACTTAACCGCTACTAATAAATGCATCTAAAAGCAAGTTTTATTGTAGTAAAATTGTAACTCCGAAATTTAAGCTAGAGTAATTAATTAACGAATTAATTAAATGATAAAATAACTTTGTGAAATTATCAGAACTGAGTCACGGGAGTTGCATTATTGTGTCTACGGTAATTCCCTGATCAATTTCCATATATATATATATATATATTATAAAAATCCGAGCTAATACGAAGAAGTTGCAGAATAAACAAAAAACGAAAAAACAAAAGAAAAAAATAATAATAAACAGGCAAGGTCGAACCTCACCATGGCTAGGTCGATCCTAGCAAGTGGTTGATCGACATGAAAGGTCGACCTACCTTCATTCTTTCACGGAGCTTCGTTCGAACATGTCATTTTGCTATTTTAATCCAATCATGTGCATCCGTGCTTCCATCCGATGGTTCCCATCGAACCTATGACGTGGTTGCAGCAGATTTAATTTTCAAATCCAACGGTCTCAGATCACAAGTGGCACTATAAATAAGACCTAAGACTAGCTATTTTTTTATTCAGATTTTCTCCATCTGGTTTCATTGCCTGAGCCTGCACCCTAAAAGAAATATTTTTCCAAGGAGAAGATCATTTTAATTAAAATATTTCATACCCTACAAGTGGATCATGGAAGGTCAAGAAAAAGAGCTAAGGCACAGGTGAGTGTTTAAGTAATTATTTTAGATTTTTAAGTAATTTAAAATAATAGGGGTTCCAATAGTTGTAGTTTTTCTACAATTTTTGGATAACATTTATGCAAGTTTATTTACAATTTATTTTTATGTCAATTTTGGACTTGCTTTCTAGTCTATTTTCTTTTAGCTATTTTATTTCAGTTATTTGCAATTATTTACTGTTAATTATAGCCTTTTCAATTATTTACAGTTATTTACAGTATTTACAGTTATTTACATTTTATTTACATCTATTCTATATGGGATTTATTCTGTAAATAAATGTTAGTTCTTTTTAATTCGCTTTTTATGCGAATGGAATAAATAAAAAAGAACAATTCGCTAATATGGACTAGAATATAAGAACAATGGATTTATTGAAAATTAGATGTAAAATAAGAAGAACTGTAATAAATTGGATATAAACCGAAATAGGCAAATTTAAGATATTTGCAAGCATAGTTATAACATGTAATTATAACTAAAAGAGAAAATAGAAGAAATAGCAGAAGAAGCTTATTTTTTTAACTTAGACTTTGGATTAAGTTAATAAGAAAAATTATAACACACAGGTTATTATTAGAGACAACAGAAAAAGGCTTATTATAGAACTTATATTTAAGTTAATAAGCAAACATAGCAAAAATAATAGAAAAGGCTTATTTTAGAACATACACTAAGTTAATAAACAAAGAGAGAAATAGGACCCGTACCAACAGCATTCCCCTTTAGTCAGGAATTGATGGTCTCGCAATAGATTAAGTGGGGCTGGGCATGCTTATGCTGGAGTAATGGCAAATAAGAGGTCAATAAATAAAATCTCAAATCAGGGGATTTGGGCAAGTGATGCAACTAGATTTTGTTTGTTAGGACCCATACCAACAACATTCCCCTTTAGTCAGGAATTGGTGGTCTCACAATAGCATAGGTGAGGCTGGGCACGCTTATGCTAGAGTTATGGTAAATAAGAGGTCAAAAGAGGGAGCAACAAATAGCGCGAGCCAGCGATGGTCGAGCGTGCGACTTCGGTGTAGGGATATAAGTCGATATTGAGTTCCAAGCGCTAACATATGTCTTTTGTTGTGGGACCCATAGGATGGGACTAGCTCATAGTGGCACAGCAAAAATAGAAGGTCGATCAAAGGGTAGAATTAGAACTTCAACCTAATCAAAGTAGGATTGGGATTTCAGTCCATCAAAGCAGTTTAGAAAAGTGCAAACAATCTAATCGAACTATCTAAGCAAAACAAACAATTAAGCTGTATTTTATTCTACATTTTTCTTTTCCTTTATTTCCTTTTAGACTAGAACCGTTGCAAAGTCTATTATCTTTATCTTGCTTAAGAATACTAGTTATAACTTTCATTCACCAGACTTTAGTCTGACCCACTCTTCTATTTTCCTCTTTCCCTCCATAGGCCAGCAGAGGCAAGGGCAGTAGAGTTTCAGCTTTCTTGGAGTGATGTTCTTGGAGATTCTTTTGTATTCTTCTTCTTTTCTAGTTTTCTTTTTATTTGAGTTTGAATGTGCTGGTACTGAAGAGAGGGATGGTTTTATTTATGTACTCTGACAGTAAGACTGAGATGGTATTTTCTTTTTTATAAGACATGTATTTGGTATTTTGAGATATCTTATGTATTGGGTTTTATGACTCTTTTTATGAAGTTTGATTTTGAATAATGAGATTACTATTTTAAGTGTTTCCACTGTTTTATTTATTTTGCCTTGTGAATTTTAGTCTCTGTAAGTTTTTAGCTATGCCTATAACGCACTATATTCTTAGTGTGTCCTTTTTGGGTATACTAAGGGGGTGTGGGGTGTTTCATTTGGTATCAGAGCCTAATGTTACAGGATTTCTAAAAATGTGTTTTAAAAGCAAAGAATTTTTCAAAACAACTTGTTTTAAAAAGTATTTTTTAGAAAGAAGCTCTTAGAAATAGTTTTCAAGTATAAAAGAGTTATTATAAAAATCTCCTCAAAGTCCAGTTCAATCTTCCTTCTATTCTTTCAAGCCTAATTTCTCTTTTTCTTTGCATAGAACGGCGGATGCCTCTAATCTTCCAAAGGGTATTCCAGTCCCAGTCTGGTTTCGTAGATACCTTCAAGCTACGACACCAGAGGTGCAAGGGCAAGCGCCTAATCCAGCACCAACGGATGGAAATCTCATCAATCCACATGCTGTAGCCAATTTCTCTAAGCTATGCAAAGACTTTGCCAATCTAAAATGCAAGAAATTTTCTAGTACGAAGGATTTTGTGGAGACACGAGCTTGGTTAAGGAATACAGAGAGGATATTTGGGCTATTGGAATTGGAGGATCAGCGAGAGTTCAGCTTGCATCATGGCAGCTGAAAGGAGAAGCTTCGTATTGGTGGGAGGTTGTTGAGTTGGAAGGAAGAGATGTTGGATGGATTGGATTCCGAGAAAGGTTTGAGAAGAATTTTTGTCACAAGTGGAAGAGAGTATGTAGTTGGAAAGGTTTATTAGTTTAAAGCAAGGAAGTTTTTCTAATGAGTTGTCGTGGTTTGGGATGGAGCTAGTGAATACACTACACAAGAAGGCCATGAAGTTCGCAAAGGGATTGAATCAGCCCCTCGGTTGTTATTGACTCGTGTACCGATGGGAGCTAGCTATGAGTCACTGGTGGTGATGGCTCTCATGTCTGATACAATTAAGGAAGGAGAGTCTAAGGAAGTCCCTAAGCCAGAAGGTTCTAAGAAGAAATGGTGGAATAACAATAAAGATAAGAAGAAAGGAGAAGGCCCTCGGAAGAAGATCAAGAAAGGAGGGAAGTGCAATAGCTGTGAATTGCTTGGTCAATACGCAAAAGACTGCAAGATTGAGAAAATGAGGGAATGTGTTATGATTGTGGGTAGTCCAGTCACCTTAGTAGAGTTTGTCCTCATAAGACAGGGCAAGGAGCGGGCACAGTGACAGCACAGATTTAGGCATTGGATGCAACACCTTCCAGCTGCGGACTAGATAAAGGTAGGAAAGTTACCATGGAAGGTTTGAGCTATATTTCTGATTTTTTTTCCCATTCGGACCCTTTTGGATTCTAGAGCATTACACCCTTTCATTTCGAGTTCTTTGGTTGATTGTTTTCACTTAAATATCTCCTTAGTAGTAGATCCATAGTTGTTTCAAACCCTATAGGAGGATCGGCACATTTTCCTATGGGTTGTAAGGGTTTGAAATTTTTCATACTATGTGTAAAGTTTGACAATGACACCTATGTGTTGGGATTTTCAAGGTATGGGATGATTTTGGTGATGGATTGGTTACCCACTTATGGAGCGATATTAGACTGCAAGAGGAGAGTCGTCAGACTAAAGACATGCAGCGGTAGGACTTTTGAGGTTTCTTGCGACCCATAGGGGTCAGTCATGTTGAGCTTCCTTTATTCTCTCGATTCATCATCGGAAGAGTTAGATTCAGTTTCGGTCGTCAGAGATTTCCCAGACGTCTTTGAGAAGGTTAGGGGGCTATCCCCTAAGAGAGAAATCGACTTCAGAATCTATTTGAATGCGAATGCTAAGCTAGTGGTATTGCCCTTGAGACACATGGCACCTAGGTAGAGGAAGGAGACTAGTGAGCTATTGGAGAATGGTTTCATCCGAAGGAGTATATCTAAGTAGGAAGTGTCAATCGTCTTCGCTTCAAAGGCGGATGGTTCCCTTCGACTTTGTATAGACTATAGGGAGTTGAATAAGCTCACTAAGAAGAACCATTATCCACTTTCTAGGATAGATAACCTTTTTCGATCAGTTGGTTGGTTCTTCAGTATTTTCTTAGCTTGATTTAGCCACTATATTTCATTAGCTTAGGGTCGTTGACGATAGGATTGATAAGACGACATTTAGGACACCCGACGGATTCTTTGACTGGTTGTGCCATTTGAGCTAACCAATGTCGCAACATATTTTATAGATTTGATGAGCCATGTTTTTTGAGATGTCCTCAATAAGTTCGTAGTAGTATTTGTGGATGACATTATGGTATTATCCAAGAGTATGGAGGAGAATACTATTCATCTAGAGGAGGTTCTTCGTATACTTCGTGTTCAGCAGTTGAGAGCAAAGTTCTCAAAGTGTCGCTTTCGACGAGAAGAGGTACGTTTCTTAGGGCACGTAGTCGCAAGAGAGGGTTTAGCTATTGATCCTGCTAAGGTAATTGCAGTGCAAGATTAGAAGGCCCCTGAGAACGTTACCAAAGTTAGAAGCTTCATAGGTTTGGCTGGCTATTATAGGAAGTTTATCAGGGATTTTGCTAAGATTTCAACATCGCTTACTCGCCTCATTAAGATGAATAAAGCATTCGTGTGTGACGCGGATTATGAGGATTCCTTCACGATGCTAAAGAGAGCCCTTACTAGTGCACCAGTGTTAGTTTAGCCCGATGGAGCTAAGCCTTTTACAGTATACACTGATGCATGTGGGATGGATCTCGGAGCAGTGTTGATGCAAGAAGGGAGGGTAGTATATTATTGAAGTAGACAATTGAGGACACATGAGAAGAACTACCCGACCCAAGATTTGGAGTTAGCTGTTATAGTTTTCATACTCAAGTCTTGAAGGCATTACTTGCTAGGAGAGAGATTCGAGCTTTTCACTAACCATAAGTCATTGAAGTACCTATTCTCACGGAAGGATTTGAACTTAAGGCAGCATCGATGGATGGAGTTTTTGGCATCATACGAATTTGAGGTAGCTTATACCCCTGGCAAGGAAATGTGGTTGCAGATGCATTGAGTAGGAAGAAAGCAACCCTTTTTCCAATGTTCGTGGAGTGGAAGAGCTTGGAGTTTATTTTCACTTTTGATTTTAACCCCTCTACGGACATTACCAGGGATTATTGGCAGCACTTGAGGTTAAGCCTACCCTCATAGATCAGATTGGCTCGTGGCAGCGAGGGGATTCAGAGATTATGGATATTTTAGATAGGATTAGTAGAGAAGATGTCTCTAGACATCTTCAATGTTATTCCATTGATAACAAAGGGTGGCTAAGGAGAGATGGAAGACTTTGTTCCCCTGCACTATTGATTTGTTGAGAGCAGTTCTAGAGAAAGCACACCATTCTCGAATGATTATTCATCCGAGTGGTGATAAGATGTATAGGGACACGAAGAATATGTTTTATTGGAGTGGAATGAAGAAGGATGTGGCGGAGTTTGTAGCTAAGTGTATTCTGTGCCAAAGAGTTAAGGCGTAGCAGCAGAAGCCCGGTGGATTGCTCCAACCATTAGATATACCCGAATGGAAGTGGGATAGTATTTCGATGGACTTCATAGATGGTTTACCCCTGGTCTAGGAAGGGGAATACTAGCATCTGGGTGATTACAGACCGATTAACTAAAAGCGTCCACTTTATTCCGGTCAAGAGTAAGAGGACGACACCTTATTTGCATCCTTATATGTTCGTAAGATAGTCAGACTTCATGGAGCTCTCTCTAGCATAATGAGCGATAAAGACCTTATTTTTACTAGCGAGTTTTGGAGGAGCTTGCAAGAGGCTTTAGGGATGCAGCTTAGATTGAGTACGGCCTATCACCCTCAGACAGATAGCCAAACGGAGAGAGTTAATAGAGTGCTTGAGGATTTGTTGAGGATGTGCATTCTTGATTTTGGAGGAACTTGGGAGGAGCATCTTCCTATAGTGGAGTTCGCATATAATAACAGTTTTCAAGCTAGCATTGGGATGACACCTTTCGAAGCTCTTTATGGGAGAATTTGCAAGTCGCCTTCATGTTGGTTGGAGTCTATGGAGAGATTGCTACTTGGTCTCGACATGGTTAGGGAGACTTCAGAGAAGATCGATTTGATTAGAAGGAGGATGAAGACAGCCCAAGATAGACATAAATCTTATGCAGACAAGCGGAGGAGCGATATTGAGTTTAGAGTTGGAGACTTAGTTTTCTTTAAAGTATCCCCGCTAAAGAAGGTGGTGAGATTTGAATCAAGTGGATAGCTAGCTTTTAGATTCGTAGGACCATTCCCCATTATAGAGAGAGTAGGGAAGATGGCGTATCGAGTGAAGCTACCGGAGACGCTCACGAGAGTACATGATGTTTTTCATGTTTCACACTTGAGTAAGTGCTTACATGACTCATTAGAGATTGTGGAGCCTAGTCAACTAGAGGAAGTTGAAGTGGAGAGAGAAGCATCAGTTCGTCGTATTCCTACCAAGATCATTAGACGTGACATCAAGAAGCTTAGGAATAAAGAGGTCCCGTTAGTAAAGGTGCAGTGGGGAGATGATATTGAAGACGCTACGTGGGAAGCTGAAGAGAAGATTCGTACCTTTTATCCGCATCTTTTTGATAATAAGTTTTAGAATTTCATATTCCCATCTTTAGTTTGAATAGGTTCTTTCCTTTATTATCCTTTGCGAGGGTAGAACTTAGGATTTAACCTATGGATGGTAGGATTTGATGTAAACATGTTATTAGAACATGTTGTGTTGATGGATACTAGTGGTTGCAAGTGGGTGCTAGTGGATGCTAATGGACGCATATACTTACACTAGGCACTATTATCTCTTAGGGATCGGCCTAAATAGGACACTAGAGCATATACATATGAATGTATGCATATTTGCATTTTTATTTTTACTTTGTTCCATGGTTTCTATAAATGGATGATTATCACATGATTGTTGCATTTGGATGATGATTGTAGCACACATATAGAACTATCAGTTATCATTAGAGAATTTGCATTTGGATACATGGCACATACATGATTGCATAAAAGAAGGTCGACTGAATCAGTAGACCATATAATCATTTGCATTAATTAGGGACACTGACACTACACTATTACATATGTATCATAAATTGCATTAGAAAACTTAAAGACAATGTATATAATGGATGATGGCCGAGTGATTGGTTATAAAACTTGGATGAAAACATTTGTTTCATTCTTCTATCCTTAGAGATTTCAGGAACGAAACCCCTTCAGGAGGGGAGAATGCAACAACCCAAAATTTAAGATATGGTAATTAATTAATGAATTAATTAAATTTTAATTTATGAGATTATCATAATTGAGCCACGGGAGTTGTACCATTGTGTCCGCGGTAATTTTCTGGTCAATTTCTATATATAGATTGTCAAAGTCCGAGCTAAGACGAAGAAGTTACGGAATAAACAAGAAACGAGAAAATAAAAGGAAAATAAATAAATAAATAAATAGGCAAGGTCGACCCTAGCAAGTGGTTGGTCGACCCCCTTCATTCTTTCACGTAGCCTTGTTCGAACACGTCATTTTGCTAATCCAATCATGTGTGTTCGTGCTTCCATCCGACGATTCTCATCGAGCCTATGACATGGTTGCACTGGCTCCAAATCCAACGGTTGGAGATCCACAAGTGACACTATAAATAGGACCCTAGGCCTAGCTATTTTTCTCTTTCGGATTTTCTCCATTTGGGCTCATTGCCTGAGGATGGACCCAAAAAAGAATATTTTTCCAAGGAGAATATCTTTTTAATTAAAATATTTATACCCTACAAGTGGATCAGGGAAGGCCAAGAAAAAGAGCTAAGGACCACATGTGAGTGTTTAAGTAATTATTTTATATTTTTAAGTAATTAAAAATAATAGGGTTTCCAATAGTTTTAATTTTTCTACAACTTTGGGATAACCTTTATGGAAGTTTATTTACAGTTTATTTTTAAGTAAATTTTGGACTTGCTTTCCGGTCTATTTTCCTTTAGCTGTTCTATTTCAGTTATTTGCAATTATTTACTGTTAATTATAGCTTTTTCAATTATTTACAGTTATTTACATTTTATTTGCACCTATTCTACATTAGGATTTATTCTTTAAATTTAGTTCTTTTGAATTCCCTTTTTACATGAATGAAATAAATAAAAGAGAATAATTCGCTAATATGGATTAGAATATTAAAATAATGGATTTATAGAAAATTAGATGTAAAATAAGAAGAACAGTAATAAATTGGGCATAGACCGAAATAGGCAAATTTAAGATATTTGTAAGCATAATTATAACATGTAATTACAACTAAAAGAGAAAATAGAAGAAATAGTAGAAGAAGCTTATTTTGTTAACTTAGACTTTGGGTTAAGTTTATAAGCAAAATTATAACACACAGATTATAATTAGAGACAACACAAAAAGGCTTATTACAGAATTTATATTTAACTTAATAAGCAAGCATAGCAGAAATAATAGAAAAGGCTTATTATAAAAATTACACTAAGTTAATAAGCAAAGATAGAAATAGGACCCGCACCAACAGCGTTCCCCTTCAGTCAGGAACTGATGATCTCACAATAGATTAGATGGGGCTGGGCACACTTATGCTGGAGTGATGGTAAATAAGAGGTCAATAAATAGAAGCACAAATTAGGGGATTGGGACAAGGAGCGCAACTAGATTTTGTTTGTTAGGACCCGTACCAACAACATTACCATTCAATCAAGAACTGGTGGTCTCACAATAGCACAGGTGAGGCTGGGCACGCTTATGCTGGAGTTTTGGTAAATAAGAGGTCAAAAAAGGAAGCAACAGATAGCACGAGCCGGCAGTCGTCGAGCGTGTAGCCTCGGCGTAGGGATATAGGTCGCTATTGAGTTTCAAGCGCTAAACAAGTGTCCTTTACTGTGGGACCCATAGGATGGGACTAGCTCGCAGTGGCACAACCGAGATAGAAGGCCGATCAAAGGGTAGATTTAGGACTTTAGCCTAATTAAAATAGGATTGGGATTTTAGCCTAATCAAAGCAGTTTTAGAAAAGTGCAAACAATCCAATTGAACCACCTAAGAAAAGCGAACAATTAAACCGTGTTTTATTCCAGCTTTATCTTTTCTTTTATTTCCTTTTATACTAGAACAGTTGCAAAGTCTATTATCTTTATTTTGCTTAAGAATACTAGTAATTTCTTTCATTCACCAGACTTTTAGTCGGACCCACTCCTCTATTTTTCCCTTCCACCCCATAGGCCAGCAGAGGCAAGGGCAGTAGACTTTCAGCTTTCTTGGAGTGGTGTTCTTGGAGATACTTCATGTATTCATCTTCTTCTTTTTTTCAAGTTTTCTTTTTGCTTGAGTTTGGATGTGCCGGTACTAATGAGAGGGATGGTTTTACCTATGTACTCTGATAATAAGACTGAGATGGTATTTCTCTTTTTATAAGACATGTATTTGGTATTCTGAAATATCTTATGTATTGGATTTTATGACTCTTTTTATGAAGTTTGATTTTGAATAATGAGATTACTATTTAAATGTTTCTGCGGTTTTATTTATTTTGCCTATGAATCTTAGTCTCTGTAAGTTTTTAGTTGTACCTATAATGCATCATATTCTTTAGCATGCCCATTTCGGGTATACTAAAGGGTGTGGGATGTTTCAGAAATGGTAGCAAGCAACATACAATGACATAATTCATACTCTCTCTCTTATGCTGACCTATTCCAAACAGTTTGGACTAGATCATAGCCGCAACTAACTTGTATGGGAAGGCAGCCTTCTCTTTCAAGTGCATATCTGTTCGCATGTGGAATTTTGTATTTGTTAGAACTTTCAACTTTCATGATCTCTTGCATGCACAGTTGTAGAGTTATAAAAACATGATTCGCTTTTCTCATTGGATGTTCGTTAAAAGATTTTTCAATTGCAGAGATAAGCTCTACTACTGTTCTTGGACACTCTTTGTGTTGCAATGCTTGACTGGAGTTGAAAAATCCAAGGTCTAGAATGTTTAAGTCAGGTGAGTTTGATGGTTGACATGTCAAAAGAATGTCAAAACCATGTTGTGAAGCGACGAGCTAAAATTGTTCAGCGCTTGGATCGATGTGTGTTCTTTCATTATCTTGTTGAATAAAGATAGCTCTATTCGAATCCTCTCTTGGAAATTTTCTTCTTATTGTGGGTATAACTTTTTCAATCAAAAAGGCTCGTACGATCTCTCTCTTGACTGAAGTTATCGGTTTGATCTCCATAGTCCCCCCTTTCTATATCTACTTCTTCTCTCCATTGGTTTCTCTATGGAAAAAGGAAATATTCCTATTTTCCCTATTTTCCTTGAAAATACTTCATTTCCTTCAGCGTCAAATCTTGGACGAACCATAGCCGCTAAGAACATCACCTTTCCGATAAAATTCTTGATTTGGCACGTGCGCAATGGTTCATCTTCCATAGGAAGTAGGTAATAATTCTCGTTTTTTGGTCATATACAACCATTTCTCGTCAATGTGTACCATATTATACATGCCCATACACTTTTGCTTCTGATGCATGCTTTTTGGGTCTAACATAGAGATGCAAAAAGTAAACATGCTCTTTTGTGTTCTTCCTTCAGATATGGTTTAATTGCATTATTGTGACGACAAATGAGACCTTGTTTCATGAGTCTGAATAATGTTGTATGGCTCACATTCAAAGCTTCATATGCAAGTGCTCTCAAGGTTGTTCGCCGATGTAAAGAAACATCGCGGACTCGATTTAAGTCAATATAGACCCTCTTTCTTGCCTATGTGACGCACCAAACGTCTCTCCATTTGGTGTACTTTTTGATCGCCTCCAAATCCATTGTACGACATGTATATATACCGAAAATAAATGAGATACTTATTTTGTAGTTTTTTGTTTTAGATCTCCATCGACACTCTTCTCCAACAAAGTATTATAAATAGCCCATCCTTCACCATCTGATATAAACTTTCTCTATCTCGCTTAAGATATGCCAACATTTTCTAAATATGTTAAAATAACACATAAGAGCAATAAATACAGTAAAAATTCTTTAGGAAAAAAATCAAGTTAAGGATATGAAAGTTGCACTACTAGAAAAACAGTAAATAGCGACGGAAGCTTCCAAAGGCCATCGATGGATGTTTTCAACGGCTAACGATTTTCGTGGATTTTACATAAATAAAATATATTGACCGTGGTAAACCGTTGAAAACTAACGTAAATATGTCGCCGACGGCCGTCGAAATCCGTCGAAAAAAAGCGTGTATGTAGCAGCAAGCCAAAACCTGATTCATTATCCCTAACCCCCAAATTCACAAAATCCCTAATTCCATCACCTCCTCCCCGTTGTCAGCCAGCCCTCGTGCCTCCTCGATCATCTCCAACATCATCATTCTCCAACCTCGACAAGTCTAGACCCATTCATCAACCTCCAATAAGGTTATATTCCTAAACCCTAACTAATTTTGATTTGTTAAATTAGGGTTAGTTTGTTATTCTAGTTGTTTATAATACCCCATTGATTGTTTACTATACCCTGTTAAAAGCTAATTATAGTTATTATCGTCTAAACGTCGGAAACATTAATTTGTTTAGTGTATGTTAGTGTATTTACGTTGATTAATTAATGCATATGTGCTTAGCTTGGGTCAATTAGGGTAGACGTGCACGATTTACTTTATGTGTTTTATAAATGCCGAACACAATAATTAGTGCTTTATTTTTTATAAATCCCTTAGAGAGATTTTGGCACGGTCTGACAAGTATTGTATATGATTGGTATATGAATATTTGTTTTTATTGCAGAACGGACATCTATGTTCATCTGATATAATATTTGTTAGATTTGCCCTATATTGGACAAGTTGCAAACACAATAACGTAATTACATCTTGTAAATTATTTTATTTCAAATGGTTCACAAAATTTCGACAGCACTTCATTTTCATTCCTTGTGTACATGCATTTGTGTACGGTACAGAGAACATAGGGGAAGTGCTATAGAAATTTTGTTGACTCTTTAAAATGAAATGATTTACGAAATGTAATTAAATTTGTTTGTAATGAGAAGTAGGATGATCGACCGTCAAAGTAGAAAACAGTAACCTAAAAATTTAATATTATGTTCATAATGCCAATCCGTAAAATGTATGAAAGATAATTAAAATGAATTATGGTTAAAGAAACAATAAAATGTATAAATGAACTGAAAAGATAATAATACTATATAATATATAAAATATTAAACTATACGATTGGATTAAAAAATAAAATGTCAATCCATAAAATGATTAATACTTTTTTTAATTTCTATTATATGTTTTAAAATAGGAAAAATGATCAATTATTTTGTTGATCGGATGTATCGATAAGGAAGGGAAATGGAAGGCCCAATAAGTGAACATTTTTATAATGTACATGTGTTTATTGAATTCACTTTAAGTAATAATGAAAACGATGGAGAATTTTATTGTACATATAGTAGGTGCAAATTGTTGAAGCATTTAATACCGGATATGGTTAGAGTTCATTTGCGCCGATACAGTTTCGTGTCGAATTACTTGGTGCGAGATGGTCATGGAGAAAGTGTAGCACCTTATCATGTACAGTCAGAAGAGGATGTTGGTAATGAAATTATTACGATGAATCTCATAAAAGATACAGTTGAAGATGCAGCACGATCAATATTCTCTACTGCTGAAGTTAATAATGATGATGTTAATGTCGAAGAAGAACCAAATGTTGGAGAAAAAATAATCTATGATTCATTGGATGCTGCTAAGAGACCTCTTTCGGATAGTTGTATAAGCGGCACTCAATTATCAGTAACTGCAGAATACATTGCGATGAAATAAAAATACAACTTCACAGTAGCCTGATTTACAGCCATTGTGCAAGCTGCTAAATGACATATGCCACCCGATAATTTAGTGTGCGAAAATCATTATGAAGTGGAAAAACATATGTCTGGTTTTGTTTTGCCATATCAAAAAATAAATACATGTTTAGATGGTTGCATGTTGTTTTGAAAAGAAGACATCAATCATAGAAATCATAGATTATGTAATCAGGAAACATACAAACCAAGAAAAAAGAAAGGAAATGATGTTCCGTACAAGCGTATGCATTACTTACCTATCACTTTTAGACTTCAAAGATTATATGCATCTTCTGTAAAAACACGTCATATGAGATGGCATAATGTGAGAATGCAGGAAGAAGGTACGTTAATACACCCAGTTGATGGAGAAGCATTGAAGCATTTTGATAAGAAATATCTCGCTTTCGCAGTGGAAAGCTGTAATGTTAGTCTTGGTTTATGTACGGATGGATTTTGTAACGACCTGGTATTTCGAACCATTCACATCCGCACATGTCAAACTTGAATTGCTCAAAAAAACTCGACATATATAGCAAATAAATAAATCACAGAATCACAGACACAGAGTAATATAACAATAAGCAGCGGAATAGATAAATAGTAGTTCATGAGACTACTATATAAACATCAAATTTTAAAACAAAATACAACATTTAGTCTCAAATGCAAAGTAGTCTCAAATGCAAAGGTAACCACACGACTGAACAAAAATAACTTCAAACAACTGAAAGCCAACTAAATATAAGATAGGTCCTCAAGCATAGCTCCAAACTCCAAAGGCGAGTTTCAAATGCTGTGTCACTCAGTCTGACTCGAGCATAAAGTAAAACACTAAACACTCGAGTCAGGATTAACATTTTTGTATTAATAGATTCAACTCAAGTGAAATGTCAACTGAATTACAAGTAACTTAAAGGATGTTTGGATTTCCATCCTCTAAGGATCCGTGTAACTATCTACTATGTAGTACAATAAGCTATCATAATAGTGTCTACAGTAAAGTATTAAAATAGAGTTAAGAAGTTACTCATATCCCCCTTAACACATTTTATATATTTCCGTAGTCTATACAATACCGTAAGCTCCTCCATGAGGTTTACACAGAGGGCACTCCATAGTACGGTACAAAACAAAGTCATAGAAGGCGCAATAAGGCATGTGACAAGGCACGCGAGGCAATGCCAGGGCAGAAATACCATTTGCACTCTCGGACTGGTGGTAATGCATAGCAGCTATTACCACCTACCTCAAGACACACTCCTAAATCAAAGGTGCACCCAAACGAATCACAAAAGCAATAAAATGGTATCGAAGAAGTGTACCCGATATGGAAAATGACCATTTGGCTCGGTATGACTCCTATTTTAGACACATCAAGTTGACTCGCGGGAGTCAGGATCACGTAAATACCTCATACAGAATCGTTCGCCAAACCATCCTACTTCATTTCTGAAATCATCACTACATACACAGATGTTAAAGTGGTTTTCGGTATTGGCAGAGAGTATGACAATATCCGATCCCGGTGTCTTTAACAACCAAACACTTATTCCACACCGTGGTCATTTCATTTCAAATAGTTCATACTTTATATCAAAATATCATATTCGTTTCAAAACCAAATCAATTCGACATCATTATTCACTTTAAATAATTTTCATTTTCAGAATCGTAACATATTCAAAATTATAACAGTTTCGAAATCATAACATTTTTGTAATCATAACAGTTCCAACTTAAACAGTTTAGATATTGAAATAGTATATATATTAAAATAGTTATAAATTAAAATATTTTGCATTTTAAAACAATTTATATACTAAAATAGTTGTTAATTAAAAATATTTTATACTTATTTAAAGAGATTACACAGAAATAGTTTCCAAATTATAATTGTTTTATCCAATTCCACAAATCGATTCAAATCAACTTAAATTCCAAAATTCAATTTATTCAATTCCAGTTCAATAATTTCAATTAAAATGGTTAACAATTCAAATTCTTAACAAACCATTTCAATTTATATCGATTTCAAATCCAGGTTTTGAGCTGTCACTTCAATTTCAATAAGATTTAAAGTTTAAATATTCAAACATTTACAACGTAGGTTTCATTTACATTTCAACATTCAATTTTAATTTTATTCAAATTGGAAAATATTCACTTAATACTTTTAATAACAATTAAAATAAAATCTCAATTTATAAATTTAATTCAATATTAAATATTCAGTCTCAATTTTTTTTAAAGTTGAGAATATTTATTTAATCACTTTTCATCGAATCAAATTTTTAATCATACCTTTCAAATCTCAAAATCAACAAGTTCAAATAAGTTCTTATTAAATTCAATTATTACCAATTAAATTTCAAGTCAATTTTACTTTATTTTTTCTAACCTCTATTTATTTATAGTTATTACAAAAATCCATGTAAAAATATTAATGTAAATTTTTAAATAAATATATAAACATACACACACACAGACTAATTAAATTAAATTTTATTTAAATAAATTATATCAAATTAAATCTTATTAATAAATACATTTTAAATTTTATTTTATGTATTTGAAAATAATAAAATTGTAAGTAAAATATTAAAATTTATATTTTCAAAACTAACTTATAAATCTAAAATTTCCAAACATATAATTTAAAAATCTAATTTTACAAAATAAAATATCTTTATGTTATATTTTAAAATCCATATTTAATAAAATCCTTCCTTCCAAAACTTTGGAAATCATTTCAAAATATAGACCAACAGTGTCTGTATATAATTTTCTATCATATGTCAAGTGATATGGATATTTATCATTTCAATCCGCAAATTAAATATTTACGGGTATATATCATTTCAACCCGCAATCCCAAAATTTGAATTTAATAAAAATCGCTTGAGTTTATCATTTCAATACAGAACGATTTTTTCTTAATCTATAAAATCGTTCGGGTATTTATCATTTCAACCCATAAGGAATTCTAAACAAACAAGAAACTACCAGATTTGGAACAAATATTATAATAATATAACATATCGATAACTATCGTATACCATTAGTAACAAATTTAAATATAATTTATACAACAGTTTATGGTGTCATATGTCATAGGTAAACAACGACAGATAATGGAAAATCATATTTAACAATTAAATAACTTAACAATTCAATTTTTTTAAGCATATTTCAATCGTCATTTTATGTGAATTTAAATTTACTAAATATAAGAATGTTAATCGTAAGTAATTGCTCACCTTTCGAGACTGGAGAAAATAGACAACACGACAAGCTATGAATTTTAGATCACGGACTCTATGACAAATCTAAAGCAAAGCAGACGAAGTAGGCACGATTTTAGACTCGATGGATTCGACGATACAACCATATATAATTTTTTCTTCAAATTTAAACACTTATTCAAAAATAAAAATCTTTACAATATATCTATTTGAAAATCAATATTAAATTTTACACATATATATTAAAATTAAAGTCTTTTTTTTCTTTTTTAGGAGGAGAGTGCAGGCTTCTCAAAGAAGCATATTCAAACTGCAACCAAGGCAAAGAGAACAGGCTTCCAGATATCAAATGTACATGCAAACTCTAATATGAACTTTATTTTTATTTTTATAAAATAAGAGAAGAGTTAGTCTAGGTTACGTCTCAGTGGATAGTTCAAGGGTGGCAGTGGGCGATGCGAATGAGATGTTTGTGGGGTGGAGGGTCGTCACAGCACAGCAGAGAGAGTGAGGGATGGGGCAGGGTTAGGTCAGAGAGGAGTGAAGCGGGGTTGGTCAAAGAGGCTTGCAGTGGAAAACTGCTGCAAGGTGGCTCCGAGCTAAGAAGTGTTCGAGCATGGTGAGGGAGTGTGGTGCAGACTGTGCTCGGGCAGGAAGGAGCTGGGTCGCGGCAATTCGATGGAGGATCCGTTGCTTGGTTGTGGAGCGAGTTCTGGGGAGCAGGGCCGAGATAGATGGTGGTGAGGCGCTGCTATTGAGTGGAAGAGTGGAAAGGAGAGCGGAGCACAGGGTGATGGGTGTTCAGAAGGTGGCTACGGCTAGGGGAAAGGCGGAGGTAAGGTGAGAGGTGATCGATTTCAGGTTTGGCGGCATACCAAAAAGAGGCAGGCGAAGATTATGAAGGCATGGCTTTCAGGAGAGCTGTGCCCGCTGTTGTGGTTCGGTGGGTGGTAGGGAAGGCGGCAGGCATGGCTGAGGCGGGTTCGATAGAAGGCTTGGGGTCTGGTGTGGTGGCGTGTGGCCATGCAGTTGCATGGAGGAAGGTTAGAAGGTGGAAGATGAGAAAGCTACAGAGCCATATAAATAAAATATTATATATAATATTATATTTCTTAAGTAACATCAGAGAAGAGAGAACGTTTGAAAATGGAACGCATAGAAAGGAACGAACTAGAAAATGTTGGAAGCAGTGTGGAAAAGCAAAAGTCGCCGTAAATCCAGAAATAATAAAGGCTCGTGGCTATTGATTTTGTACGGTAGATAAATGAATGGTCACGGAAAACAAATGGACTTGATCGGGTACCGATATGGCTGACATTTTCACTGTTTTCACTTTGTACCGGACACCGAAATGCACAGATGAATATACTATGGAGATTAGCATGACGAGACAAACAAAACGATATACAAATATCAGTGGTACGACCATCCTAGCAAAAGTCGATATTTCGATATCAAACTGCTGCAAATACACCGAAAATAAGATAAACGGGGCTGTAGCAGTCCAAATTTAGTAAAAAGAAATATGACATCTCACTCAAAAGAGTATTAACATTTTTATTATATAAAAATATTCATATTTTGAATATATTTTATTTTCATCAGTTTTAACCGATTTAAATTTAAATAAAATTACACAACAAAATAAGCTCCCATATTATCTGATGAAAACATATCATTTGCTACGTTTAAATAGACGCATACCAAATGTAAAATTTTTATTGCTAAATTAATTTTTAAATTTCAAGCAAAAATTCAGTTAATTGCGTTATTAAAATAGTTAAAATTAAATGGGTCGTTACACTCTCCCCCACTCAAAAATTTTCGTCCTCGAAAAAGAACGAGATAGGGGAATCGAAACAACCAGAAGAAAAGATAGATTTGAAATATAAAATATCAGATGCCACAATTAATTTAAATCTATATAAATTTCATTAGTTTTTTAAATTGATTAATATTCATTAATTTGATTAATATTCAACTAACTTGATTTTTATTCATTCAATCAATCAATAAATATTCATTGTATTCACATTTTGTTGATTTTAATTCAATGGATTTTCATTCAACTGGTTTGATTTCAATTTATTAACATTTGTTACCAAATTTTCTTTCAAAATAAAATTCATTTTATTTAACTCATCTACTTAATCCATTTGATTTTACTTTTGTTAATTCCATTTATAATTCAATTTTGACTATTTCTAAGTTCATATTTATTTACTCAAATAGCATTTTTTTATTTATTATTCAATTTATTTCAATTAATCATATTTTATAACATAGATTAAGTGTACAACATTTATTATAACTACTAAATTTTATTTATAAATTAATGAAAAAATTCATTTTAAACTTCCTATTACTTATATTTCACTTGCATAACTTTCAGTTACAAATTTACCATAACATTTAACTTTTTGAATATTTTAGGTAAATTATATATATTAGAAATCAATTAAGTATTATACAAATAAATCTTATCCTATTTCAGGGTGTTTTAGTTTCCAATTTAAAATTTTAATACTTCAAAATTTTTGATTCATTTCAATAATTGAAAACCCTGACTTAACCCAGAATTCTAAGAATTAAGATTCCAGTTTCACTTCCTATCAATTTGAAATAGATATATATATATATATATACCTATATATTTTATAAATCAAATCATATTCAAAAAATTCCAATCAAATCCATCTTCAAAACAAAAGTGCATCGAAGCTACTAAGTGGTATCTCCACTTTACGAATCGAAAATCAATGTCGATGATGCTACAGTCATCACCGAAATTATTTTCCAACAACAAAAGAGGAGAGTACTGATTTTAAAACTCTTTGAAAACAATTTTCATGCGAAAATACTTTCAAATAATATATTCCAAAACTTTAAAAACCAAATTTTGAAAGGCACCGAAAATTTTATTCTTAAATCTTAAACTAAAATTCATTACATTTTCAAGTCAGGTTTTTAAATCATATTTTAAATTTCAACAATAGTTAAGGTTTAGAAAATGTTGACAAAACAATAAATGATAATCTAGTGTTATCATTTCTAACAACCAATTTATTTAACTACCGAATTTAAGAAAATTATACCTTTATATATAAAATATTATCATACATAACTATTTCATTTTTAATTTTGAAACGATATTGTGTCAGTTTGCTCCGTTCAAGTGTTTTGGAATTCCTATCGATAGCTTTGGCCAGACGAATCGATCGAAGCACCAAACCAAACCTAACAATTCAAACAACACAATATAAAATATTTTATATCAATTATAGATACACTCCCTCATAAGATGATTCAAGAATGGATCTTAGAACAAGAATAGAGGTTTAAGTTTGGAGGAATCCTGGTCAAAGAGAATTTCCAACAATGAAGACAGTTCGAAAGGAAGATAAGATGATTGAATTACAAAATGGAAAGAGGGATAAATCGATGTTGATCGCGACGACCTTAACCAGTCAACCGAGACCCAAAAAGAACGAGAATATCATCATTGAAAACCAAGACAACTGGTTGAGAACATCGTGGGAAATGCGATCCATGAGATCAATGAAGAAGGCAGGAGCATTGGTTAATATATAGGGCGTGACTAACCATTCATAAGAACCATTTGTCCGGGTGAAAGGACAACGGGTTGAGTTCCAGAAATAAGATCGATGTGGAATTTAGATTTTCGCTTAAGAGGGAGGAGTGACTTCACCAAACATCAAAATAATCCTCGATTATTGGGTAAGTCAAGATCATTAGGCAGAACATTAAACGAAAAGATAGAACTGCCTACTTAATCCAGAGATATTCGACATTTGATCACAAAAGAATTACTCGGGTCATCTATTAGAGAAACGGTTCGGGCTTTGCAAGAGATAACAACATCGAAACCGAGGACGTAGAAATCTCCTGTGAATTGACGCCTGCTGTAAAAGAGTTTCAACCCTTTACAAATCATAAAGAGGTTGGCAGGGCCGCCGATGTGATTAGACACACATAAGGAGGAATTTTCCAGTTGAGGTTGAAGCTATGGGATGCTCCAGTATCAAAAATATACATATAGGAATAGACAAGAATGGATTCCAGGACGAAGGAAACGTTTCAAAATTCAAAAGGAAATTCGAATCAAAGAGGAGAAATTCAAGCTTGAACGAAGGTGGTTCTGTAATTAATTTTTACTCCATATGCTAAGTTTTGCTTAAGCCAGAGCTCTGATACCACTTGTGACGACCTGGTATTTCGAACCATTCGCATCTGCACATGCTATACTTGAATTGCTCAAACAACATATTGTTAATTTATATTTGGCAAAACTCAGGATATACAATAAATAAATAAATCGCAGAATCACGGACATATAATAATAATGACAATAAGCAGCGGAATAGATAAATAGTAGTTCATGAAGCTACTTTACAAACATCATAGTTTAAAACAAAATACAACATTTAGTCTCAAATGCAGAGTAGTCTCAAATACAAAAGTAACCACATGACTGAACAGAAATAACTGGAAACAACTGAAAGCTGACTAGATATAAGGTAGATCTTTAAGCAAAGCTCCAAACTCCAAAGGTGAGTCTCAAATGCTGTGTCACTCAGTCTGATCCGAGCATAAAGCAAAACACAAAACACTCGAGTCTGGATTAACATTCTTTTATTAATAAATTCAACCTAATTGAAATGTCAATTGAAATACAAGTAACTTAAAGGATGTTTGGGTTTCCTTCCACTTAGGATCCATGGAACTATCTACTATGTAGTACAATACACTATTATAATAGTGTCTACAGTAAAGTATTAAAATAGCATTAAGGCATTACTCATATCTCCCTTAACACATTTTATATATTTCCATAGTCTATATAGTACTGTAAGCTCCTCTGTGAGGTTTACTCAGAGAGCACTTCATAGGTATGGTATAAAACAAAGTCGTAGAAGGCGCGATAAAGCATGTGACAAGGCACGCAAGGCAATGCCAGGGTAGAAATACTGTTTGCACTTCCGTACCGGTGGTAATGCATAGCAGCTACTATCACCCACCTCGAGACACACTCCCAAATCAAAGGTGCACCCAATCAAATCACAAAAGCAATAGAATGGTATCGAAGAAATGTGCCCAACAAGGGTAATGACCCCACTTAGCCCGGTATAGCTCCTATTTTAGCCACATCAAGATGACTCATGGGATTCAGGGTCACATAAATACCTCATACAGAATCGTTCGCCAAACCACCCCACTTCATTTTTGGAATCTCCACCACGTACACAGTTGTTAAAGTGGTTTTCGGATTGGCAGAGAGTATGACAATATCTGATCCCCGTCTCTTTAACGACCAAACGCTTATTTCACACCGTGGTCATTTCATTTCAAATAGTTCATACTTTATATCAAAATATCATATTCATTTCAAAACCATATCAATTCGATGTCATTATTCACTTTAAATAATATTCATTTCCAGAATCATAACACTTTCAAAATTATAACACTTTCTAAAACATAACACTTTTGTAATCATAATATTTGAAACTTAAACACTTTAGATATTGAAATAGTATATATATTAAAATAGTTATAAATTAAAATGGTTTATATTTTAAAACAATTTATGTACTAAAATAGTTGTAAATTAAAAATAGTTTATATTTATTTAAAGAGATTATACAGAAATAGTTTCCAAATTAGAATTGTTTTATCCAATTCCACAAATCGATTCAAATCAACTTAAATTCCAAAATTCAGTTTAATCAATCCCAATTCAACAATTTCAATTAAAATGGTTAACAATTCAAATTCTCAATAAACCATTTCAATTTATATCGATTTAAAATCAAGGTTTTGAACCATCACTTCAGTTTCATTAAGATTCAAAATTTGAATATTCAAACATTTACAATCTAGGTTTTATTTATATTTCAACATTCAATTTTTATTTAAATTGGAAAATATTCACTTAATAATTTTAATAACAATTAAATAAAATCTCAATTTATAGATTTAAATCAATATTAAATATTCAGTCTCAATTTTTATTTAAAGTTGAGATTATTCATTTAATCACTTTTCATTAAATCAAGTTATAAATCATACCTTTCAAATCTCAAAATCAATAAGTTAAAATAAATTCTTATTTAAAATCAATTATTAACCAATTAAATTTCAAGTCAGTTTTACTTAATTTTTTCCAGTCTCTATTTATTTAAAGTTATTACAAAAATCTACATAAAAATATATTAATGTAAATTTTTAAGTAAATATTTGAACATACATACAATTAAATTAAATTTTATTTAAATAAATTAATCAAATTAAATATTATTAATAAATTGATTTTAATCTTACTTTATATATTTAAAAATAATAAAATTATAAGTAAAATCTTAAATTTTATATTCCCAAAACTAACTTATAAACCTAAAATTTCCAAACATATAATTTAAAAATCTAATTTTACAAAATAAAATATCTTTATATTATATATTTAAAAATCCATATTTAATAAATTCTTTCCTTCCAAAACTTTGGAAATCATTTCAAAATATAGATCAATGGTGTCCGTATATAATTTTCTATCCCATGGACAAGTGATACGGATATTTATCATTTCAATCCGCAAATTAAATATTTACAGGTATATATCATTTTAACCCGCAATTCCAAAATTTGAATTTAATGAAAATCGCTTGGGTTTACCATTTCAACCCATAACGATTTTCCCTTCATCTATAAACTCGTACGGGTATGTATCATTTCAACCCAAAGGTAATTCTAAACTAGCAGGGAACTTGCAGAGTGGGAACAAATATGATAATAATATAACATATCAACAACAGGCGTATACCATCAGTAACAAATTTAAATATAATATATGCAACATGTTATGTGTCATATGTCACAGGTAAACAATGACAAATAATGGCATATCATATTTAACAATTAAATAACTTAACAATTCATATTTTTTAGCATATTTCAATCGTCATTTCATGTGAATTTAAATTTACTAAATATAAGAATGTTAATCGTGAGTGATTGCTCACCTTTCGAGGCTAGAGAAAATAGACAACACAACAAGCTATGAATTTTGATTCACAAACTCTACGACAAATCCAAAGCAAAGCAGAGTGAAGCAGGCATGATTTTGAACTTGATGGATTCGATGAAACAAACATATATAAAAAAAAGTTTCAAATTTAAACGCGTAGTTAAAAATAAAAATCTTTGCAATATATCTTTTTGAAAATCAATATTAAATTTTGACACGTATATATTAAAATAAAAATCTTTTTTTTAGAAGGAGAGTGCAGGCTTCTCAAAACAATATATGCAAACTACTTCCAAGGCAAAGAGAACATGCTTCCAAATATCAAATGTACATGCAAACTCTAATATGAACTTTATTTTTATTTTTATAAATGGAGGGAAGAGTTAGTCTAAGGTAGCTTCTCTGTCTCGGTGGATAGTTCAAGGCTAGCAGTGGGCGATGCGGGATGAGATGTTTGTGAGGTGGAGGGTCATCACTGCACAACAGAGAGAGGGAGGGCTGGAGCAGGGTAAGGTCAGAGAGGAAGGAAGTGGGGTTGGTCGAAAAGACTTGCAATGGAAAATTGCTGCAAGGTGGCTATCGGCGAGCTGAGAAGTGTTCGAGCATGGTAAGGGGGTGTGGCACTGAAGACGTTCGGGCAGGAAGGAGCTGGGTCATGGTAGTCCGATGGAGGATCCGTTGCTTGGTTGCGGAGTGAGTTCTGGGGAGCAGGGCTGAGATAGATGGTGGTGAGGGGTTGTTGTCGAGTGGAAGTGTGGGAAGGAGAGCGGAGCATTGGGTGGTGGGTGTTCAGGAGGCGGCTATAGCCAGGGGAAAGGCGGAGGTAAGGTGAGAGGGTGATCGATTTCAGGTTTGGCAGCGTACCAAGAAGAGGCAGGCGAAGATTATGAAGGCATGGCTTTCAGGAGAGTTGTGCCCGCTGTTGTGGTTCGGTGGGTGGTAGGGAAGGCGGCAGGCATGGCTAAGGCGGGTTCGATAGAAGGCTTGGGGCTTGGTGTGGTGGCGTGTGGCCATGCAGTTGCATGGAGGAAGGTTAGAAGGTGGAAGACGAGAAAGCTACAGAGCCATATAAATAAAATGTTATATATAATATTATATTTCTTAAGTAACATCAGAGAAGAAGAACGAACGTTTGAGAACAGAGTGCATAGAAAAGAAGCGAACCAGAAAATGTTGGAACCAGTATAGAAAAGAAAAAGTTGCCGTAAATCTTGAAATAATAAAGGCTAGTGGCTATTGATTTTGTACGGTAGATAATTGAATGGTCACGGAAAACAAATGGACTCGTACGGGTATCGATATGGATGACCGTTTCTCGGTTTTCACCCCGCACCGGACATCGAAATTCACAGATGAATATACTACGGAGATCAGAACGACGAGAAGAACAAAATGGTACATGGATATCGGTGGTACGACCATTTTATCAAAAGTCGATATTTCGATACCAAACTGCTGCAAATTCGCCGAAAGTAAGATAAATGGGGCTATTGCGGTCCAAATTTGATGAAACAAAATATGACGTTTCACTTAGAAGATGATTTACATTTTTATTATATAAAAATATTCAAATTTCGAAGATATTTTATTTTCATCAATTTTAACTTATTTAAATTTAAATAAAATTACACAACAAAATAAGCTCCTATATTATCTGATGAAAATCTGACATTTGCTACGTTTAAATAGATGCATATCAAATATCAATTTTCATTACTAAATTAAAATTTTAAATTTCAATCAAACTTTTAATTAATTACATTATTAAAATAGTTAAATTTTACGGGGTCGTTACAGATATTCACTATTTCTCAATTTGGTTCTAAATATTCATCTTGGCCTATAACCGTTACACCTTGCAATTTACCTCCGTGGATGCGTGAAAACTTCATATATGTTTCTCCTAATTGTCATCCCTGGCTATGATGATCCATCATAAGAAATCGATGTTTATTTACAACTGTTAATTGAAGAGTTAAAAACATTATGGTATGGAGGAGTTGAAACATACGAGATCTCCAAAATGAAGAATTTTCATATGTTCGCTTTTTTGTTATGGATACTAGCGATTTTCCTGCATATGCAATGCTTTCGTGTTGGAGTATGACCAGTCGTCTAGCTTGTCCTTGACAAGGGGAATGGAAGTGATTGACACACGAGCTGAGCTCTTTCTGTTCAGCAAGGAAACACGAGTATTTTCTTTACCGTGTGTGAAGAAAATTTTGTGGTTTGATTGTCATCAGTGTTTTCTCCATATTAATCATCCTTTAGAAAAGATAAAATTTTTTACATCCAATAGACATGAGACTTTGCGACCACCAACGATTTAGTCAAGTGAAGATATATACGACCTTGTAAAGGATTGTCCAAAGGTATATGAAATCAAAGAACAAATTGAAATTCAAGGTAAAGCAACGATTCATAATTGATGCATACAAAGTATATTTTGGGAGTTGCCTTATTGGAAAAATTTCTTAAATTGTCATAATATTGACATAATGCACAATAAAAAAACGTATTTGATGATGTGTTTAATACAGTTTTGAATGTTAAGGGCAAGACCAAGGACGATTTAAAATCAAGTTGTATACAAGATATATGTAATCGTCTGAACTTCATATCAAGCTAAATGATACTAAAAAACTCAAAGCATGCTACGAGCTAGATATTAACTAAGTTAAAATACTGTTAAAATGGGTGAAAGGATTAAGATTTTCCAATGAGATTTCTTCCAATATTCGTAGATGTGTCAACTATAAGAATGGTAATCTGAGTGGATGAAAAGCCAGGATTGTCATGTAATGATGAAAAATTTGTTACCCATCACTTTCAAAGAGCTATTGCCCGCAAAAGTTTGGAAGGTTGTAACAGAACTTAATTTGTTTTATAAGGAGCTTTGTTCCACTATGTTAAAAGTTGATCGCCTACGTAAGCTTAAGGAAGAAATCTCTATATCGCTCTGCAAATTGGAGAAAATATTTCTTCCTTGTTTCATTAATGTAATAGAGCATTTACATGTTCATCTTCCATATGAAGCATGTCTTTAAGTTCCTGTGCAATATTGATGGATGTATCCATTTTAGAGGTATTACTATTGAATATGTTAAATATTAATTTAATTACATATATAAGTAAATTTTAATTTTAACTAATTTTTAATAGGTACTTAAATCTAGGACTGTCAATGGATACCCAAAATATCCGAAATTGTCCACATTCGTATCCGAAAACCGGATAAATACCAGATATCCGAAAAAACTGTTGTGGATGCGAATATGAAGATATTTGATCCAAAAATTATCCGTCCGGTATTTTTCAAGATTATAGTTTAAGTTATGTGTATTTTAGTATAGTGAAAGATATATATATATATATACATGGTTTTCTTAAGTCAGAAATTTATATTATACGAACTAAAAGCATAATAACTGCATAAACTATTTATTATCATTATATTTGTTTATTTTTAACACTTCTAAAATTGGTGGGATTGAAAAAATTTATTAAACTAAAATTTTCCATTTATATTTCTTGATTTATCGGTCGTCAGCAGACAGGATAATTATCTGATATCCGTCTGTATCCATGGATATAGATATCTGATATCCAAAAATGATTTGTGATGCAGATGCAGATATGACCCTATCCACATCCAAAAGTATCCATTGACAGGCCTACTTAAATTATCTAAAGAAAAAAGTGAAACAAAAAGCATGGATTAAAGGTTTGATTTGCAAACCATATATCGAAGAAGATGTTTCATTCTTTTTCTTCCATTATTTCAGTGATCATGTGAACTTATCATTTGAAAGTGCTATTCATAATGATAAAGGTATGGAACAAGATTCTTCTGAAGTAAGGTTATGTATTTTTAGACAACATGGTCGACCAGTTGGAAAATGTGTGGACGTATGGTTAGACGATAGAGATTACCATGTAGTACACACATATATTCTTTTTAATTGTGCCGAAGTTGCACCATTTGTTAGGTAATATTAAATAACAAGTCTGGATATATTTAATAATACACATGTACATTAATTATAATGTAATATATTATCTATATCTGTAGTGTTTATGAGTTACAACATCCAACCGGCGATATCAGTAAAGATTTCACTAGTTAGTTTTTGAACTATGTTTATGATCCGATACATTGTGTAGTCGATGAAGGATTGAAATATCTAGCGATGAGACCAAAAAGAAAAGTTAAGACGCATCCAGTATTTCCACCTATGGATATAAATTCAACACCAACGAATATGATGCTGAAAAATTAACTAACAATACCAGTGTATTTGTTAAAGACATCGATGATCCAAATGATAATATAAAATATTTTTATGGCATGTTAATCTAGATTTTGCAATTGACATATTTTACAAGATCCGTGGAGGAACTTTTTTTGTTTAGATGCAACTGGTTTAGTGGTGTTTCAGGTTCTTGAATCAACGTGCACCCAAATTATGATCTTATTGAAACAAAGCATATCTCGCATTATCATAAGTACGATCCTTTTATACTCACCAAACAAGCCATACAAGCTTATTACACTTCTTATCTATCTCTAAAAAGAGATAAAGAAAATCGATTGGTAGTTTTTATAACGAAGGCAAGATTCATGTTTGATGGAAATAATATTCCAAATGAACAAGCTTTTCAAGCAGATATCGAGGAAAATGACAATAACCGACGATCAAATCGATTTTAGACCTCTAAACGATGAATCAAATGTATTAGTAGAAGCATTTGAGACTGTAGAGGAAAATAATATGGAGTATGACACCGAATCTGGATCAGAAAACAACGAGGACTGGTTAATAATGTACATTTTAATAGAAGGTGTTTTATGCAATTACTTATATTACATTTTTCTCATTAAAAATGATAGGCTTTCCCATAATTAAATGATATGTTCTACCATAATAAAATGATATGTCTGTGACAATATTATGTCTTTTTTCCAATGTTGTGGTTCTTACCATTCAGGTTCTCTCTTCTCTCAGAGAGGGAACGCCGCTGGAGGTGATGGCAGCGATCCATCAGAGCAAACACTACGTACCACAGTAACTTTGCAGCCTAAAGAGGATGGGTCATAAGTATTAATATTAGCATTAAAAATATTTTGTATATTAGTCATGATATATTAAAAGTCTATTTCATATTTAACACATGAGATTTGAGTTGGATCCATTATGGATTGTTCTTAGTATTTCGAAGCAGCCTTGCATGAGTAGGATGACTGCATGTTGGCCTAGATGGAGTAAGATCCTAGACCCCATCAGGCAGAGTATTTGGTAGGACTTCCTTATGAGTGTAAATTTATATATCATTATATATTACCACTTTACAATTTGTTGACTAAGTATAAATGTATAAATTATATTTTCTCAATATACAGGGGGCAGTAGACTTGTAGGAAGCTGACATACTCCTTTGCCAGCGTCAACGGAGTTCAAAAATTGCTAAGACTTACAGGGACACAATGTCTTGCCTTAGGAAACCGAGGAAGAAGCCTAGCTGGATGAGTGCTAGCATGTGGGATGCTTGGGTGCTTGGTGGAATAGCAATGAAATTAATGTAAGTCTATCATATATCACTTAAATTTGTTTTACAGCTGTAAAATATAATGTCTAATTTAAATTTGCAAGTGGAGTCAGAGAGGAACTCCACGAATAGAAATAAGAACCCGGTCACACATCATGGTGGTTCTAAATCATTTCATCATCATCGTGGGGTTTGATAAAATTATTAATTGCAATTACAAACAGTTATTACATTTGTATATGTTACGTTATAATTTATTAATAAACAATTATTACAACAGTAATATATATATATATATATATATATATACATACTAATTATTTCAGGAAAGAGCGTGTGGAGGTCTTGTCTAATATATGGATGTATTTGCTCATACTCATGCCATCAAGCAGACGGACGAAGGTAGCAACCTCACGTACGCATGGGAGGACGCAGATAAAGAAACCGCTTCCTATGTAAGCATATTTTAAATTGTAAGTTATTAATATCGATCAGTTTAAGTAATTAGTTATAAAGAATTAAAATAATGTTGTGTAAAGTTCAATTGTATTTTCTTTTGCATTGTAGCAAAAATTTCAAGAAGCACGAGCATAGATGCTGGAGAGAACGGGAAGGGATGAGTTAACGCATGATGAGGAGGATGCTTATTTGACTCTATCATGGAACCAACGTCGTGATATAGGTGTTTTGGCTATGGAAACTAAGCGGTAATTTATAAAATTAAACTACCTTATAAAAGTTGCACAAATTTTATAAAAGTTGCGTAAGTTCTATAACAACTTATTTCTATTCGCAGGCTAGGACCTTCCAGAAAGCATACCAAAAAGCTCAAAACAAAGATGAGATTGCAGAGCTGAGAGCCATGGTTGCACAACTATAAAAGTAAGACCACCTTTATGCTGTGGAGATGGCGCAGCTAAACCAACGCTTGTCGAAGTATGTGCAGCAACATGGGTCATTTCCTTCGTCGTTGGGTGCTTCCAGAGGAGAGGACGAGTCTTGATGGGTATGCATATGTTTGGACATTGCATATATGCACTTGGAGATGGTGAAAATGATGTGTTTTGTTATGTTTGATATACATTGATGAGAGGTTGGATGTTTTATGTTGAGTTGGGTATGTTTGATATATTTTGTGGAGATGTTGAATGTTTGATGTTGATTGGATATGTTTGATACATTTTGTAGAGATGTTGGATGTTTGATTTTATGTTTGTTGGATTGTTTGAGCTTGATTGTTGTTAATATTGCTGTTGGTATAATATGTGATTTTAGCTTTAATATATACATATGTGTATGTGATATATATGTATTAAATCGAGCAGTGATATTGTTACCTGGGTAATTGAACCGGTAACGCGTGTGTCGCCAAGCAAGTACATCGCTCGGCACAAAGAACCATTCAACACAAAGCGTCGTTCAGCACACCACCCCTCGTTCGGCATAGAGCCTCACTCGGCATAGAGCCATGTTCGGCAGGAAGGTTCATTCGGCATAGAGCCTCGTTCGGCATGAAAGGTCGTTCCGCATTGAAGGGTCGCTCGGCACGAAGCCTCGCTCGGCATAAAGAGATCGCTCGGAATCTTGCCTAGTTCGGCATAGGGAGGTTGCTCGACATCTTGCCTCGTTCGAAATAGAGAGGTCACTCGGCATCTTCGCTCGACCGGCATGAAAGGGTCGTTCGGCACAGCACCTCGTTTGGCATTGAAGAGTCGTTCGGCATGAAGCCTTTCTCGGCATCTCCCCATGACCGGCATCAAGTGTTGTTCAGCACAGATCTCGTTCGGTCTACATTCTTCACTCAGCTCACTGCCTCGTTCGACATACATGTATCATTCGGCATGCCTTCCTCGGTCGGCACACGAATGCCGGTCGGTTTAGATATGTAGTTCTACAATTGACGTTCGAAATTTATGGCTCGGCGCGCATAAGTCACTTACCATGGGCCAAGGTAACTTGCTCCTAGGCCCATTAGGGAAGTCCGACCCATCTTCGTCTATAAATAGAAGGGCATGGGCACAGTGAAAGGGACCTTTTTCGAGAACACCGGGGGAGACTCTACTGCATTCAAGACTCATTCTATTTCAGTTAGCATTTGTATTCAAGTAGTTGGTGTACGGATTGTATCTGTAATCAATTGTTGAGTAAAGTAATAAAGATTAACTTCAAAGTAGACGTAGGAAATTATGCCAAACCACTATGAATCTGGTGTTCTTGTCTTTACATTTAATTTAGCATACAGTTATCTGTTTTAAATTACTTTCTTCATTAATCTCTCTACACAATCTTTCTCAAGGGTGTTCGTGACCAATTCTGGTGCTAACATTTTGGTGCTTTCACTGAGATTCGAATTCTCAGGCCACTAGGATCTACTTTGTAGCTATTGAATTGAATAAATCCCCTAAAGGAGATCGAACTTTTCATAGGACGTCCATTGAATCTACCCAGAGTTTCGATCAACAACTCTACTATGGGAAGACCAAGTGCCCGATCAGCCTCTCATAACGCGGACATCAACGAGACTGCTAGCGTACAACAAATAGGATATAACAACCCACAAGCAAATCTAGGTGCAGGGAGCACCGTCCAAAATCAAATGGAAGTTGTCACCAGAACAGAGTTCAACGACTTGATGAGAGAACTCATGGAAAGAAGAAGGCAGCTTGCTGAACAGATTCAAGCTAACGCTAACCTCATGATTCAGCTTACTCAACAACAGCATCAGAATGCTGGAGGTAGCCCAGTTCCTTACTCTTCGTTTGATAGCTCGACTTCATCTGATGAACCTCCCAGGCGTAGATGCCGCAAAACTGAAACTGCACAAGTAGGTGCCGCTGATCAATCAAATAGGGATCACTTACATCTTGGAGACCACGCCCAAACTGGAGCAGGAAACTTAGGAGCTTGAGCACGTGTGGAAACTGGACGCCCGACTCACCAAGAACCTAATGAAGCTGATCCCCAAGATACACGTTTGGCAGATCGCCAATATAGGAGACATCAACCCGAACGGTCCCGTAGAACAGAGCCCAACCTTCCATCCTCCATACAAACTACGGACTTATCAGCTATGGTCAGAAAGTTGATAAGAGAGAACCAAGGCCTGAAAAATGAAGATTGGGGAATATCTAGGAGTCATACTTCCTTCACAGATGCTATTCTACAGGCGGAGTACCCCAGGACGTTTAGCATGCCAACTATCCCGGCCTACGAAGGGTAGTTTGATCTCGGGTAGCACGTGATGAGGTATGAATGGATGATGGATTCGGCTAGAGCGAATGGCGCAACCAAGTGTAGATGGTTCCCAATCACTTATCCGGAATCGACACCATGTGGTTTACTCGACTTCCCCCACGGTCTATATCCAGCTTTGACGAATTGACGATGAAATTTGTGGAACAGTTCAGGATACATGCCACTCGTCCCAAGGATGTGATGTCTATATGTAGTGTGATCTAAGCTCCGGGGGAGTCATTGAAAGAGTACTTGAAGAGATTTCATATTGCAACTACTGAAGTTAGTAACCCTAATAACCATGCAATATGATAACTGTAATGCTAGGAGTGGATCCGGATTCAGAGTTTGGAGATTGATTGGCAGGGAAACCTCTAACCACGCTAGAGCATTTTTACTCAAAGGCTCACCAATTCATGAGAAGGGAGGAAGCCTGGTGGACAAGGTGGGATAAGGCACCAGGGCCAGATCAGGAGACTGTGAAAAGTAACATCGTCGTAAAACAATCCGGTGACAACTCGGGAAAGGTGCAAGTCAATGTCTAGAACGAGCCTGGAAAATCTAAAGGGTTCGAAGGAGGAAATCCCAGAAAGAAAAGAGAAGCAGGTAAATGGAAGCCGAGGATTTTGGCTTACAACGAATACACTCCTATAAATACATCGTTGGAAAATGTATATCTACAAACCTGTAACGCTATCCAATACAAAAAAAACTACTCCGAAGCAGTCATCGGTGAAACAGATCCAAACAGGTAAATTTTGCAGATTTCATGAAAGATACGGCCATAATACAAACGAGTGTCGTCGTTTGCAAGATCTCATTGATAAGAGAAAGGAAGCTAGAATAGTTTGTGCAGGTGCCACAACCGAGAGGTGCGGGCCCATCAAATCAAAATCATATCCCAAACCAGGCAGGGCAGGAGGAGCCCGCTCGTACTGGAAAAAGATTGGCAATAAATGCAGTTAGTGGTGGTCCTTATCCAACAGAACAAAGCTGGAAGGAAGGGAAATCGTATGCTAGATCCATTAGGCATGCGGATTTCGAGTGTCGTAGTAATTTGGAGGATGGATCCCCGACCAAACGACAAAGAACGATGATCTACGACATCATGTTTCGAAGTAGAGATACTGACAGGGTCGAAACCTCAACTACTGATCCATTGGTCATATCAGCTCAAATAGGTCATGCTTGGATGAAAAAGATTCTGGTTGACAGTGGAAGTTCTATGAATATAATATTTAAGTGAGCCTATGACCAAATGGAGATGGAGGCCAAAGATTTGAAGCCTTGTCAACTCCATATCCATGGCTTCGACGGGAGTGCAACCAAGCCCATTGGGATGGTGAATGCCCATGGAATTGGGAACTTGAGAACGCCAGAGAGTCCGGGCGTTGCAATTTGTCGTACTGAACATAGACTCGCCATGCAACGCTTTCTTGGGCCGACCGGCCCTTGCTGAATTTAGGACCGTTATTGCCCCGTGGTATCTAACTTTAAAATTCCCAGCCGCCAATGGAGTTGGAGTCGTTCAAGGGGATCAGGTTGACTTGAGAGCAGCCATGTACTGAAATCGAGTTCCCCGATTGCACAATGTCAAGGCCCGACCCCGAACCTTCGAGCTTGGTGATTTTTCCACAAAAGAATCTACTCGGTACCTTCGCACATGAAACTGACGTGGGAAGGGCCATACGTGATTGAACAAAAGCTCGGAAATGGCACTTTTAAGTTAGCAACCGTTGGCGGTCCTACTTTGTTCGAAGCCTGGAACAGCGAGAATCTTCGCCACTGCTGCACATGACAGGCTTTATTTATTTAGTATATTAGTCATTTGAAATTTGTTTCTGCATTCTGCAATTTGAATTTGTAATGAGGCAATTGACTTTACCATATTTTCTCAATTCAACAATAAAATGTCATCTCTTCGAGGTAAAGCTGTGATCTATCGAATATGTCATACAACTATCATAATGCACGAAGGGCTAAGTTCCATCATACGGTGGGATTTGCTCAAAGAAAGAGCGACTGTGATACAACCGGTCATTTGTTAAAAAAAACCGAGCTTGGGGGGAAGCCATCGCACTAAAGATTAAATTGGATAGATACATGACAATCCTCTTACTAACTCCAGATTCCTAGTGTGCGAATTGGAGTATAAGTTCATAAATACGGTTTCGAGGAGGGTGGATCCATCCTCCTAACGACCTCGCTCATTTCCAAAACAAGTTCGAGGAGGATGGATCCATCCATCCATCGACCTCGCTTGTCAACTTAGGGTGGATGTGAATCGACCATCCATGACTCAAAATCTCCAAGTCCCCTGAGTGCAGACTGGAGTACTTTGAGTCTCCTGAGTACGGACCAGAGTATAAACGACTAAAAATCTCCAAGTCCCCTGAGTGCGGAATGGAGTATAAACAACTTAAAATCTCTGAGTCCTCTGAGTGCGGATTGGAGTACTTTGAGTCCCCTGAGCGCGGACCAGAGCATAAACGACTCAAAATCTCCAAGTCCCCTAAGTGCGGACTGGAGTACTCTGAGTCCTCTGAGTGCAAAACAGCGTATAAACGACTCAAAATCTCCAAGTCCCCTGAGTGCGGACTGGGGTACTCTAAGTCTCCTGAGTGCGGACTAGAGTATAAACGACTCAAAATCTCCAAGTCCCCTAATTGCAGACTGGAGTACTCTGAGTCCCCTGAGTACGGACCAGAGTATAAACGATTCAAAATCTCCAAGTCCCCTAAGTGTGGACTAGAGTACTCTGAGTCCCCTGAGTGCGGACTAGAGCATAAATGACATAAAATCTCCAAGTCCCCTGAGTGCGGACTGGAGTACTCTGAGTCCCCTAAGTGCGGACTAGAGTTTAAACGACTCAAAATCTCCAAGTCCCCTGAGTGCGGACTAGAGTATAAACGACTTAAAATCTCCAAGTCCCCTGAGTGTGGACTGGAGTACTATGAGTCCCCTGAGTGCGGACTAGATTATAAATGACTTAAAATCTCCAAGTCTCCTGAGTGCGGACATGAGTACTCTGAGTCCCTGAGTGCGGACTAGATTATAAATGACTTAAAATCTCCAAGTCCCCTGAGTGCGGACTGGAGTACCATGAGTGCGAACTAGAGTATAAACGACTTAAAAATCTCCAAGTCCCCTGAGTGCGGACTGGAGTACTCTGAGTCCCTTGAGTGCGGACTAGAGTATAAACGACTTAAAATCTCTAAGTCCCCCGAGTGCGGACTGGAGTACTCTGAGTCCTCTGAGTGCAGACTAGAGTATAAATGACTTAAAATCTCCAAGTCCCCTGGAGTCCCCTGAATGCAGATTAGAGTATAAACGACTTAAAATCTCCAAGTCCCCTGAGTGCGGACTGGAGTACTCTGAGTCTCTTGAGTGCGGACTAGAGTATAAACGGCCTGAAAATCATTAAGCCCCCAGAGTACAGACTAAAAAAATATTCTAAGTACCTGAAGCATGCGATGAAGGATGTATAACTCCAAAGAATTTCTGAGTTATATGAAAATGAACTGGGAGTTTATGTAACTCACAATAGCTTGGGTTTCGACCACAGTTATACAGAAAGATGAGCAACAAAAGTCATTTGAAAGACAAAGAAACTAAATTTTATCTATTAATCCAAAATGAGGTTCTACTAAAATTCTACCAAAACTTGGAGTCAAAAATCCAGCTACATTGACAATGAAAGTAAATAAAAATAATTACATAATCTAAGCCGACTCTCGTAGAACGAGTGTAACAACTACTTATTTGGCTTCTTCGATTTCTTTTCCTCCTTCGTCTTCTCTGATGACTCCTCCCCCACGTGTTTTTCCTTGGAAGCTTTGCTTGATGGGGAGGTAACAACTGAGGAAGAACGAGGGACCTCTAGTGGACTGGACCCACCGAGGAGGATGACCTTCAAAGGCTTGTTCAAAGGATCATCTAGGTCCATGACTAGGGGCTCGACTTTGATTTCAGCTGTCGTTTTCTTTTCCTCCGCGAGCTTCTCCTTCATGCTCATTTTTGAAGTGTGTCCAGAGGCGCTTGTGATCTCAATTTCATAACTCTCTTCGACGAGAGACGAAGTCTCAGACTTGTCCTCATCAAGCGCCTCAATCACTTGAACATCTGGACCGGGAGTCTCTCCTGCATTAGTAGCCTCGCTCCCTTTCCCTTTCTCCTCCTTGGCGTCATTGCTCCTTGGAGTTGGTCTAGGATCAAAACGACCTGTGCAAAATCACAAGAAACAAACATTAGAATACAATAATCTCTGGCCGAAAACTACGGCTCTTTGAACTCTAAAAAGAGGAGTTATGTACCGACTTCTTGCTGGCTCTTAACCGCCCGAGGAATCTCACCCTCTGGCATGGGAGATAGAACGTGAATGCTGAGGCCAGGGTCCTCCGGGTCATAACTAGCAATGTTGCTCAAATGGATTGAGTACTAGCCGATCAGCCGATTGAGTAGGAGGAAGGGCTGGAAACACAGTCCTAGATGAACCGACAATAACATCTTTTCCTTTTAATGAGGGGGAACCTTTGCAGTAGAGGGCCTTTGTTGTAGACAAGTCTGAAGGCTCGTTCCCCCTGAGAAATTCTTTCACCAAAGCCTCCTTGTAAACCTCTTCGGTGCCCAGCTCGACCTTCTCGATCTTTATTAAAGTCTCCCATGCCTCGGCTAGAGATTCGAGGTAGCCCTCGTCAAGAAAAGTTAAGTCCTGATGCATGAGGACACGGGCATTGTATTCTGCTATAAGTGGGTTGAACATGCACTTGATCTCCTCCCTGCCAGCTTCTGTAGTCGCCTCAAGGCGAGAGTCAATCTCCATGGATGCTATTCTCTTGTCCTTTTCACAGGGTTCATCCTTCAGCATCCCGACCTTAGAGAGCTCATCGTCAAGCTTTGCCTTTAGGATTCGCGTAGCAACAATCTCGTCGCAATATTGCTGCGACTCTTCCTGGGCAGTAGTTTTTTTCTCTCTCTCTCTTAGCGGAGTTGATCTTCCAACTCTTTGACTCGGAGGGCAAATCATCCCTTTCCTTCTGAACTAAATCCTTCTCTGAAGCCAGGGCCCCGCAGCGTTGGACCGCTTCGTCAATTTCTTTCTTAGTGTCGTTTCCAGATGATTGACGGCCTCCGCAGTATCTTTAGCACTTAGTTGGGCGGCTTCGAGCCAAGATTTGTACGAAGAGATCTCTTTATCTTGAGCTTTGATAATGTCTTTATCGTGAATGGCTTCGAGCTTCAGGCAGTCAATTTCGTGTTGACGCTTAACAAAGACTTCTAAGACTTTTTAAGCTAGATGGACAAACGCGTCATGTTGAACATAAACGTCATTGTTACAGGCAATAGAGCTCTGTTTGACGTGTCTCGAAATGTGATGGATTGCCAGGAGGAACTTCAGACCGTCGAAGAAGATTTCGGGGAATTTATCCTTAAGCTCGGCTAGCCTCTTCGATATCGTCGGATCTGTCGCGGGAACATGGGGAGATGGCTTTCAAAGTTCAGTTCCTTTATGAGGTTTCCGAGATTGCCGTGTGCTGGATGAACCAGAATGTTGATCATGGGGGACATCGGATTGGGACCCCTTGTGGCCGTATTTCTCCTTGCCTTGCTCCAAGTGAGAAGGAGGATTATAATGATATGGAGGCTGATGATAAGTTTTCTTTCGAGATGATGAATCTCGAGAATGATAATCCCTGTCACCGTCATCATCTTTATCCCGATGTCTTCCGGAGCCCGAATCCCTTCCAAAGTGGTGAAAGATAGATGACCTACGATGACGATCGAGTCCGTGTCTACGTCCCATATTACCTGCACAGAATTTAAATAACAACAAGTTAGCAAAGAGTAGAGCGATGGCAGAAATTTAAGTGCAAGGTGAAGTGCACTTGTTTGTGTGTGTCCTAGTGTGTCCCCCCGACGGACCAGTTTCTTTATCTTTACTAATAGCAGTTTTTTCTCCCTGGTTTTGGGCTTGAGCGCTTGTATCGCCTCTCGCGGGCGAATGAAGTTTAAGGGCCTCCGGATCGTCGAAGCCATAGTTAAACAGATCATCAGGTATAGTAAGGTTTGACAGGCGTTTCAAAGAACTCTGTAAGTGTTGTGAGGAAGACTCTCTCTTTCTCCACAGGAATAAGGGTGACCTTAGAGGTTCTACCCACTGTTTTCTTCCTCAATTTGTAAGTCAATTTCTTCTTTACCTTCGAAGGGGAAGGCGTCGTTTCGATATCGTGAACCTCGACTATCGGGTCTTGAGCGGGACTAACATTTTCACCCGGTACTTCAAGCGTTTTGGCATCTCTAATCTCCCTCTCCTCTGGTGTGTCAGGGGCATTACATGCTGAAGACCCATCCTGCTTTTTTCCTTTGCCCGAAGCGGGCCTGATTATAGTGACGCCTTGAGGGAGGCTTATTCGGCGACCTTCCACCAGCAGCCCAAACTTCGAGAGCGATTCGTTTGAGATGAGAGATCTAATGTCCCGGTCTCCTACGGGGATAGCTCGGATAGCTTCAACAGCTTCAGAATACGCAGAGCCTTTGGGACATGGGTTGATACATGTAAAAGTAGATAAAGAGTTAGAAAAGGATCAATCACTGCCGAATGCAAGTATTAATCCAGGAAAGAAACTTACTTCCTTCAACCCATCTCCTTGCAAAGCTAGTGGGCCAGCGCACGTAGAACCACTCCTGCTTATACTGTGCGAACTTGCTCCACGCCCCAGTCAGAATTTGACTTTTGCTATGCGGCTCGAGAAATATAAAAGATGGGCTGTTTGACCGTCTCTTGAAACGATAGATATAGCGGATATCGCCAGGAGTCGGGAGCCGAAAAAGGACATTCATGGAGAGAATGCAAGTGCCGTATATGAACGCATGACTGTTTGGATGTAGTTGCGATAGGGCGATCTTGATATACTGTAACAGGTCGCAGAGGAAGGAGTTGAACGGTGGCACACTGCTGACCCAACACGTGAATCTATTGCAGGCCGTATACCTGACTGAGGGGCAAGTGAGGACGATCCTGTCCCGATGGAACTAACATATCGTCGAAAGGAATCCCGTATATTGAGCATATACGATGAAGTGTACTTTCGTTAATTCTTGAGGCTTTGGAGTCGATCGGATCGTCTAAAAAGATCGTTGCATCCAAGGCATCGGAAGCCAAGTCGACGGATGCGATCGCGAGGCTCGACATGTCTTGTATAGGAGTAATCGATGGATTTGAAGTTCCAACTACTTCTTGTTGAGAAGATGGCCCGGGTCTGTCCGAGATCGTGGCAGAACTAGATTTCCTGGACATCTCTAGTGAATGTTGAATCTAACGAAACACTTGTTTGAACTATACTTGAAAAACAATCGACATTAGATTTAACAAAAAAATACTCCCCCGTGTGGTGTGTGAACTAGTGCATTCATGCAAGTATAAGTGCCAAGGAATTAAAAGTCACAGAGTTGATTTAGGCTTTGAATTATCATCTTCGAAGAACGTCATCGCTGACCGTCTATGAGAGCTTGTCGTATGATGGTTTATTTTTTGATCTCGACATCGACACTATACGTTGAAGGTCGTTATTCGTTTTAATCAAGATAAATTCAGGTTTATAGTCATCACAACAGAAGAGTTATCAGTCCGAATTGTCCGATATGCTTAATTGCTTATGTGACGACCCGCCTTTCTAACTACAGAAAGACGTATCATCAATAAGAAAAGAAAGGGATAGAAATAGAATAGATAGAAAGAAAGAATAACAACATTAGAATCTCACAGTGGAAACGGAACAAAATATAATACATTACATAACTATTACATAGTTTAACATATATCAGAGTTATACAAAATCATACAACAAGACAGTCATATATATCTGCCATTACATACATCCCAAAATACAACATACATCAACAAACACAGCGGAACAGGAAAGATATATACGCCTGGACTCCTGCTCCAAGCTCCTCCAAAAATCTATCACTTGGCTACTCATAAAAATTTGAGTACTCAAGAGTTTATGGAAAACAGAAATAAACTCCAGGTCAGACATAGGTCTGGTATGAGTAAACGGTTTAAAGATGTTTAACTTTGAAAAACATTTGAAAATAAAGATATCACGTAAGACTCCCCACACATAAACACGGGTAAGTTTTTACCTTATGCTAACCAAAACAATTTAACAGGAAATCCAATGATATTATAATAATGTCTAGGGTTTTCGAGTAAAATACAGAAATATCTGAAATGCTTACATCTCACATTCCAACGTAGTTGGGCACAATCAAAACGTACGACACTTATTGTAGATGGAATTTCATACAATGGTAGGGCTACTGGGGTACCGTCCGTCACAGTACGGAGCCTAGATCACCATACCGAGGATCACTCCCGAGCTCCTACAACAAAAGGCCAGAACCATTCCTTACTGACAGTTCCGAACAAGATAACCCCACGGTTGTAGCTAGCAACCGCCCACACAGCCGAAATAAAAAGGGACATCTAGACAGGGATATATCTCGTCCTGCTTGGGTGCTACCCACCTAACCTTGCTGCACATCCCCTGTTTTAACCATTCCCGTTTGATGAGGCTTGAGGTTACGATTACCTTTATAGAATATATCTCTTAGAATGCTCATCGTCTGCCTGACGATGTTCTGAAAGCATTCAATTCATACAAGTTCGTTCCGGGTTCGAACGAAACAGAAGGCATTATCTCATTACACTCATTTTGGAATCACCCTCAGAGTCCACGACAATAACCCTTGCATTCTGAAACACCATCTCGATCTTCACTTGGGAATTTACGACCTAACGTTTAATTTGGATCGATGTGGTTTTCGGATAATCGTAATTGACACCCGATCCCGGTCCCATCGAAATCCAAACGCCATTTTAAAGGTCAAGTTGTTAAATAGTTTAAACGATTTAATTCAACACTTTGAATTCACATAGCGTTTATCTCAGATAAATCATACACAATCATCATAAATATATCAAGGCATATCATAGAGCATCACAGAATATCACCAAATAAATATCACAAAAATCAGATATTCTACTTATACAAATATCCACAAGCAAGCATCTTTAATTCTTATTGTGATTAATGCAATTTAAATCAATTACTTGGGAATTAATAACTTAATCCTATTTAATAAATCATCAATTAATTAATTATTCCATTTCAAATTATTTAATTAATTAATCACTTCTTAATCAATTTGTTAAATCTTAATTACTTAATTAATTTCCCTTAATTATTAATTAATAACCTAATTATTAATTAATAAAACTTAATTACCCATTTATTAACCATTAATTACTTAATTAATCAATTATTAATTCGTAATTAAATTATTTAATTAGTTAACTGCTAATCATACATTAATTAACTTCAAGTAGTTAATTACAAATTTATTTATCACTTAATCATTAATTAACCAATCTCTAATTACAATTATAAATTAATTATTCTTAATTGCTTTCCAAAATAATTAATTAATAATAATTATTTATCTTAATTAACATTTTATAAATCTTCATTAAACTTTGAAAATCAAATTACTACTAACTACAAAATTTTAATGTTAATTAAATTTACTACTTAACTTAAATTAACTACGTAATTAAATTATTAATTAAGAGTTTAAAACATTGTAAAGTAATAACTAAAATAATTAAAACTTGTATTAAAGTCTTAACTTAAATTGTTAAACATTTATTAAGTCGACAATGCTTGAACTTGTCGAAAACTAATTTACTTAACTTCACTTTTTATAATATTGTAGTTTGAAAACCAACCTGAGTACTTCCCAGGTTTTACTCGAGTAACACTCGAGTATCTCTCCATTCACTCTCTCGTTCTTCAACACTCCTTCTTCTTCTCCTTTTTTTATTTCTAGTAAGTTGAGATTTAGTTTAAGTTTAAATTAAAGTATCAAGTAAACCTGCTGACGTACTCGATTACTAACGCGAAGCGATCACCTCATTTACTCGAGTAACAACTCGAGATTGCTCACCACCAAACAACGCTGACACAAATCCATGCCATACACGTGCACGGCGTCTCGCCGTCACTTCGGCAAACTCCACCACCTCAGGCAAGTCACAAATCATCTAAATACTCGAAGTCGAAACTCGATTCAACACCAAACATTCTGAATCGAAAATAAGCAGTTCGCTCGAAAATTGTAACTCAAACACATCCAACAAAATTGCTTCACCGTCGTTGCTCAGACCACCGGAGAAGCTCCAACTCCGTCCACACCACGTCAACACCCTATGATACCATTCTCTAAAGTTTCGAAAAGCTCGATCAAGCATAGGAGACGAACTTATCTCATTTCTTAACCATAACAAAAATAAACATTAAACCCTAAATGGATCTCAACCCATCAATTTATGCAATAGAAAAATTATCTGGCAATTTTCCCGAAATCATCGATGTTCAAACTTGCTTCAAATAAAATTCCAACATTCAAAATTGATTCGATCATCAGGAAATGGTAAAAATGCTTATTTTGTTCAAATATGAACTGCTTTTAGAATACTAAACTAAAAATGTTTATTTTTGTTTTAAAAATCTTATTTTGCAGCGAGGATTCAAGTTATGAACTTGAATTAGCTTTTTATAACAATCTAATTTATCGAAATATTATTTGATTACCCGTAAAACAAGATTCCAATGGTATATTTTACAAACATGTTTTAATTAGCTTTTAAAATCTTGATTGAGGTTTAAACTTCTTGTTTGATTGAAAACTTAAAGCTTTACAATGATTTGATGAAAATAATTTGTGTTTGGAATAAATATTCAACCTGCAATCAATAACAGAGAAGTACAATATACAAAACAATCTATATATCAACACAGAACTATGTTCAAAACTAAAGCATATACAAACCATATTATCAATGAATCTTGTACTGTTGTTATATTAAACTTAAAACTTTAAAAAATTCATGTTTACTCACCTAAAAGTTTTTTGAACAGAGAGCAGTTCCTATTTTTGAAAACTGCAGTTTTGAATCTTCCATTTTGAATCTTGTCTGTTTTTGTTTATGTTGAATTGAATTTGAATTTTGTAAAATGAAGATGCTTCTTATTTTATTCTTCTGGTTTTTCTATTTTTTTTTACTGAGCGAACTAAAATAAGAAGATGCACACATATATATAGAAGAAAACAGTTTGTACAAGGGAAGGTATTATCTAGTATAGCCCTCTTCTTTTTGGTTTGATCAGATTTTTGTTTCTTTGACTACACTAGATTTATGAAATGAAAAGATTTTCTAAATATTTTAAAATGACTTTATTTTGGCTTGAGAAGATAGCATTTAATGCAATGGTTTCCTATTTAAAATTGCTATAGTTATTTATATGTATTTATCTTATGTTGCTTACACACAATAACCATTTAATCCTTGTTTTTATTTTTTATTTCTATTTTAACTATCAACATTTAAATTATATTCATATGTTTTACTTATATTCATATGTTATATTTATATTTAATATTGATAGGATTTTATTTTATTTTAAACATTATCATCCATATATATATATATTTATACCAAATGTTAATAAGGTAAAGCATTTTAATTCAATTATATAAGATATATTTTATTGTAAATATTTTTAAGAGAATTTATTTTAAATTTTCAAATCAAAATTCCCTTTTCAAAATACCAATGTATATAAATAAATAGCAAATATCCCAAAAGACTTATTCATTTTAAAATGATAAGTTTATATTTTACTTAATTGGATTAAATATTTATTAAAATATTATGGCTAAAATCCCGGGTCGTTACACTCCTCCCCCCTTAAAAGAATTTCGTCCCCGAAATTTAAAACAAAAGAAAATTCAAAAGCTTTTATATGAACCATTCAAACATACATATCATTCATACATTAGCAAACAACCAAACAATTTATCCTAACAAACATCCCTAGCTACCTGGACACAAATCCGGATAGGATTTCCTAAAACCATCCAGAGTTTCCCATGTACAATCTCTGGGATCCTCGCTCCCCTGCACTTTGACAAGCTTCACTACCTTGCTCCTGAGTTGCCTCTCGTCTTGATCAACAATCTGAACTGGATCCTAACCAAAGTCAAATTCGGCTCGACCTCCAAATCTTCCTGGATTACTGGTTCCACAACTAATGATGGATCATGAACAAATTTCCTTAAATGGGATACATGGAATACATTATGAATTCCAGACATCCGTTTTGGCAATTCAATTCTATAAGCTACAGCACCAATCCTTTCCAATACCCGAAATTGACCAATATATCTCGGGGCAAGTTTTCCCGTCTTTTCGAATCTAATAGCTCTTTTAATCGGGGAAACTTTGACGAAAACTAAATCACCAATCTCAAATTCCAATTGTCTCCTTCTCTTATCCGCGTACTTCTTCTGACGGTCTTGAGCAGCTTTCATCCTTTTCTTGATAAGCTTAACTTTAGCAGAAGCTTCACGAATCAGATCTGGTCCAAGCACAAGATGATCTTTCGACTCTATCTAACGGGATGTGGATCTACACGGTCTTCCATATAGAGCTTCATAAGGAGACATCTTAATACTCACTTGGTAACTATTATTATAGGAGAATTCTACCAAATGAAGATGGTCTTTCCAAGATCCACCAAAATCCAAAACACAAGCTTGCAGCATATCCTCTAGAATACGATTGAGCCGCTTCGTCTGTCCATTTGTCTGAGGATGATAGGCTGTACTTAATCTCAAACTCATTTCCATAGCTGATTGTAGAGCCTTCCAGAATTTGCTAGTGAAGATAGGATCATGATCACTTACTATGCTAACAGGAACACCATGCAATCTAACTATCTCCCTCACGAAAATCTCTGCCAAAGAAGCTGTAGTACGGGTTGCCTTAACCGGTATAAAATGGACGCTCTTAGTTAGACGATCCACAATAACCCATATTCCTTCGTTTCCTTTCTTGGTTCTTGGCAAACCGTCGATGAAATCCATCGAACTCATCTCCCACTTCCATTCTGGAATTTCCAAAGGCTGCAACAAACCTGCTGACTTCTGCTGATCTCCTTTAACTTACTGACAGATAACACAACTATTAACGAAAGCATCTACATCCCTCTTCATGCTCGGCCACCATAAAACTCTTCTCATATCTTTATACATCCTAGAGATTCCTAGGTGGATATTCAGTATGGAGTGATGACACTCCGCTAAGACTTCTTTCCTCAATCCATCTATATTAGGTACACATAAAAGACCATTAATCCTCAAAGCACCTTGATCGTCCACCTTGAAATCTGAATATCGACCATCCTTGGTTCCAAGAATTAGTTCTTCAAAAGATCTATCCTCCATTTGCTTATTTATGGTTCTTTCCTGAAGAGATGGAACAATTTCCAAGGGAGACAGAACTGCATTCCTGCTAAGAGCATCAGCCACAACATTCGCTTTTTCCGAGGTATACAGAATATCCAAATCATAGGATGCCAGAAACTCAATCCATCGTTGATGCCTCAGATTAAGATCCTTCTAAGAGAAAAGATATTTTATTGGTTTGTGATCCATGAATAACTCGAACTTCTCTCCCAAAAGATAATGTCTCCAGATCTTCAAAGCAAAAACAATGGCCAATAAATTAAGATCGTGCGTAGTGTAGTTCTTTTCATGTGGCTTTAATTGCCGACTCGCATACGCAATTACTCTTCCATTCTGCATCAAAACTGCTCCCAGTCCAACTATACAAGCATCTGTATAAACCTTAAATTTTCTCTTCCCATCTGGAATAGCACTGGTGCACTGGTTAGCCTAGTCTTCAACTCCCGGAAAGCCTCTTCACACTGGGGTGTCCACTTAAATTTAGCTCCTTTCCTTATCAACTTGGTCAGATGTGAAGAAATCTTGGATAGTCTTTGATAAACTTTCTGTAGTAGCTAGCTAATCCCAGAAAACTACGAACTTCGGTCGACGTCTTCGGTTGCTTCCATTCCAGAATAGTCTCAACCTTCGCTGGATCTACAGAGATACCTTCACCAGAAACAATGTGCCCCAAAAATTTGACTTTCGATTTTCAAAAATGGCACTTAGAGAACTTCGCATTCAAAACATGCCTCCTCGGTGTCTCCAACACTATGCTCAAATGCCGCTTGTGCTCTTCTTCAGACTTAGAATAGACCAGAATATCATCGATGAACACCAGAACAAACTTATTCAATACATCCCGAAAGACTCGGTTGATCAGATCAACAAAGTAAGCAGGAGTGTTGGTTAACCCGAAAGGCATAACCAACCATTCATAGAAACATTTTGGTCCCCTAAATGCAGTCAAAGGGATACTGTCCTCAGCTATCCTTAACTGATGGAAACCTGAAGCTAAATCCAGAGAAAAGATAGAAGCTCCATGCAGCTGGTCAAAAAGATCATCAATACGAGGAAGAGGATATTTATTACGGATAGTCACTTTGTTCAATTCTCTATAATCTACACAGAACCTTAGCGATCCATCCGATTTAGTGATAAATGCCGCAGCAGAACCCCAACAAGAAAAACTGGGCCTAATCAATCCCTTCTCCAAAAGATCCTGAGTCTGCTTAACTAACTCCTCTCTCTCTCTAGGAGCCATCCTCCTACTAGGCTGAATCACTGGCACTGCTCCTGGAATCAAATCAATGCAAAACTCTATCTCTCGATGTGGAGGCAAACACTTGACTTCCTTGAATACATCAAGGAAACCTTGGACCACATCGATATCTTCAACCTTCTCTTGAGAAGTCTCAACTCCATGTAAAAGACTACTCAAGTGAATTTCAGAATTATCACACGCCACTCTAGCAATTCTACCCAGATCGGTTTCCAACGAAACTGTTCTCTCATCACAACTCAGAACAGCCTTATACTTATCAAGCCAATTCATTCCCAATATAAGGTCAAACCCCTTAAAATTCAACACAAAAGGGTCACAAGAAAAACTATGGGACAAATAGGAAATCCTTAAGTCTTTACAGATCATATCTAATCTGGTTATCCCTCCTATATGATTAGGTACAAAGATGGGACAGTCTACAGTATTAGGGGTAAGAAAGAACTTCTCTACAGATTCCAGAGAAATAAAACTCAAAGAAGCACCCGAATCAAACAAAACTTTAATATACTTGCCATCTAAAAGTAATGTACCTTCCAATACTGATGCAGCTCAGAACAGAGAAGGAACGCAACCAAAAATTCTACCAGAGATGAGTCGTACACGACTCATGGAGAGGTTAAGTCGTTCACGATTTAGGAGGGTAGGATTAAGTCGTTTCCGACTTAATAGATCACGGGATAACAAGTCTCGAGTTAACAACACTTTAAACCGTATAAAGGAAACAGGTTTGAGTCGTATACGAGTTAATGATGAGGGCTTGAGTCGTTTGCGACTTAACCAAGCTCAGGAGAAGATGTTCCGACCTAATGATACTTTCATAAGTCGTCTACGACTTACCATGAAGCAAGGGAAAGCTCCATCTATTGAAGGCCTTGAGTCGGAGGAAGTTAAGGCGGTATGTAGTTGAGTCGTGGGTCGCTTGGCTTGTTGAGTCGTTTACTTATGATGAGTCGGTCGTGTTTGAGTCGCTTGCGTTGAGTCGGTGCCGACCTATGAGTTGTACAGCGTTGTGTTGTATTGTTGAGTCGAGAGCCTTAAGTCGTGAGTCGTGGGGGATGAGTCGTGTACGACTTAAGGCTGGGTTGTAACTCCTATAAATACGCGTGTGTTGTACATTTTTGTGGTTGTTGATTTTTTTGAATAAAATTCTCTTTTGTTAGCTTTGTGCTTTCATACCAATTGGTAGTTGAGTGTAATCTCCTATCTCCTCTTTCGGTTAATCGAGTGCGCTCGATTCAACGATCGTAGAAGCCGATTCACGGAATCTAGTGCGCTAGATCAACGTGCGAAGAATCGTAGATCTTTGAACACGGTATAGTGCGCTATCAACGTGTTTGAGATAGCTAGAGTTCGGTATCTTTGGATCAACGAACTTGGGCATTTTGGCATCTTCAACTCACCGATTGCTACATTCCATCGATTGAAGTTTTGTTTGATTAATCCGCTGCGTCAGTTTTTTGGTATCAGAGCCATACTTAGCCAATCATAGCTAAGTTGATTCTTGGAGCCAAGTTTTTGAAGTTTGAAGCTGTTCATCGTGTTCATATTGAAGTTGCATCAAGTTTGGAGTGTTTGATCCATTTCATTTTGGATCGAGGAGTTGGATATTGTTTGGATTTTGTCTTGGAGTTTTGCGCGCCAAGATTTGAAGTGTGGAGCCGTGTAAAACCATTGCCGAGCTAAAGCCTTGAAGAGTTAAGTGTTGAGCCGTGACTTGTTCTTTTGTTGAAGCTTGAATTTTTGTGTTTGAATTGTTGAAGTTTGAGAAGTTTTTCAATCATGCCACCAAGGAGAGCTAATCGTCATCAAAACGTTGAAGCTTTGTATCGTAGAGAAGAAGCCGAGCTTATGGAACAACGTATTAATGAAAAATTTGATGAAGGCATTGGAAAATTGGAGAAATTGATGAATGATTTGAATCAAAGGAGGAGATCACCAAACTCGGACCATGGAGGAAACCGAGTTTCGCCATCGGTTACGGAAGCGAGGAGGGTATCACCACATTCATGTAGAGATAGAAGAGAAACATCAATATCATCACGAAGAGATCATCATGACTATGCACATGAAGAGAGGAGAAGTCAACGTGAATTTGACAATGAAGCATATAGAGATGAAGAGAGACATAGTCAAAGAAGCATGCATGAGCGAAGGGATGATAATGGTCGAGATCGATGTAGACGTACTTTTGATTTTGTTGAAGAAGGTGATAGAGCTAGTATTCATTATCGAGATCGAGACCAAGTTCGAAATTCTAATCGGGATGTTGAAGATGATCGTCGATGGGAATCGGGTATGAAGATGGAAATTCCGGAGTTTAAAGGCGGAATGATTGCAGAAGAATTTCTCGATTGGATTTCTAATGTTGAAGAGATCTTTGATTTCAAGGAGGTTCCTGAGCATAGAAGGGTGAAGTTGGTTGCTACTAGGTTGAGGGGGAGAGCTTTGGCGTGGTGGCAGCAAACTAAACTAACCAGGGAGAGAATGGGGAAGTCAAAGATAGAATCGTGGGATAAGATGAAGAAGTTGATGAGATCTACTTTCTTACCTTACAACTACCAATCACTTATGTACCAGAGGTTGCAGAATCTGAGGCAAGGGACAAAGTCTGTTAGTGATTATGCTGATGAATTTTACCAACTCATTGCCAGGAATGATATTATAGAAACGGAAGAACAGCTAACTGCTAGATTCATTGGGGGATTGAGAATGCAGATCCAGGATATGGTTAATATGTTTGATCCTAGATCAGTTGCAGAGGCACATCAGAAAGCGTTGGCTTGGGAGAAACAAGGAAGGCGTGGAGGTGGTGTGTTTACTAATTCCAATAATCAAGCAAGGGGTGTTGGTGGAAGTTCTAATGTTCCTAAACCTGTTTCAAAGCCAGTGGTGAAGGAGGCTGAGAAGGCGAAGGTTAGCAGTGGGTTCAAGTGTTATAATTGTCAGGAGTTGGGTCACAAAAGCAACGAATGTCCGAAGCCGAAGAAGAGAACCATGGTTGCAGAAGTTGAGGAGGATGATGGTGAGGAGGCAGAATGTTCAAATACACCTTATGTTGAGGAGGGAGAAGAATTGTTCGGAGATGAAGGTTGTAATCTTATGTTGAGGAGGTCATGTCTTACACCAAAGCAGGAGGAGGATTGTAGTTGGTTGAGAAGCAATATTTTTCAGTCGACGTGCACTATTCTGGGAAAGGTTTGCAAGTTCGTTATTGATGCGGGAAGTTGTGATAATATTATTTCTACAGAAGCAGTGAGGAAATTGAACTTGAAGACTGAGAAGCATCCTAAACCGTACAAGCTAGCATGGTTAAGGAAGGGTGGTGAAGTGAAAGTGTGTCGAAGAGCTTGTGTTAATTTTTCTATTGGGAAGAAGTACAAAGATGAAATTTGGTGTGATGTTGTAGACATGGACGTGTGTCATCTGTTGTTGGGCAGACCATGGCAGTTTGATAGAGCAGTTCAACATGACGGTCGTGCCAATAGTTACAGTTTCATGTTCGAGGGTACTAAAATCACTTTGGTTCCTAAGAAGCAACAACAAAAGGAGAGCAAGCTAGAAGAGATTGAGGAATTGAAAACTCTGTTGACTTTGAAGGAGTTTGTCAAGGAAGTCGAAGAAGAACCAGAAGTGTTTTTGTTGATTGGGAGAGAGAGTAGTGAAGAAGTTGAAATTCCAGAAGCAGCAAAGCCAATTTTGAAAGAATTCGAAGATGTCTTTCCAGAGGAGTTGCCTAAGGAGTTACCGCCACTTAGAGACATTCAACATCAAATTGATCTTGTTCCGGGAGCAGTGTTACCACATCGACCACATTACCGAATGAGTCCGAAGGAACATGAGGAGTTACGAAGGCAAGTGGAAGAGTTGTTGGAACAGGGACGAGTTCAGGAAAGTTTGAGTCCATGTGCTGTGCCAGCATTGTTAGTACCAAAGAAGGACGGAACTTGGAGGATGTGTACTGACAGTCGAGCTTTGAACAAGATTACTGTTCGTTATAGATTTCCTATGCCAAGGTTGGATGACTTACTGGATCAGTTGAGTGGGGCAACTATATTTTCGAAGATTGATTTGAAGAGTGGTTATCATCAAATTCGAATCAGATCTGGAGACGAATGGAAGACAGCTTTCAAGACGAGAGAGGGGTTGTACGAATGGTTGGTTATGCCATTTGGTTTGTCAAATGCACCTAGTACATTCATGCGGGTGATGAATCAAATCTTTAGACCATTCATTGGGAAGTTCGTCGTGGTTTATTTCGATGATATTCTTATTTACAGCAGGAGTATGGAGGAGCATGTTCTACATTTGAGGGAAGTATTGATTATTCTTCGTGAGGAACAATTTTATGCTGCTACAAAGAAATGTGTGTTTATGACGCATACTGTTTTATTTCTTGGGTATGTTGTTTCAGGGGAAGGTATTCAAGTTGACCAGAGTAAAGTTGAAGCAGTCAGGAATTGGCCGCAGCCAAAGACAATTACAGAAGTGAGAAGTTTTCATGGGCTAGCGTCATTCTACCGAAGATTCATTCCACACTTCAGTAGCGTGATGGCTCCAGTGACTGATTGCATGAAGGGTAAACAATTTGTATGGTCAGAAGAAGCGGGGGTTGCCTTTGAGAAGATCAAGGAATTGTTGACGTCTGCCCCAATTCTTGTTCTACCTAATTTTCAGTTATTGTTTGAACTACATACTGATGCATCAAAGGTTGGGATTGGAGGAGTGTTGAGTCGGCAGGGAAGACCTATTACATATTTCAGTGAAAAGTTATCAGGGGCAAAGATGAGATACAGTACATATGATGTTGAATTTTATGCTGTTGTACAAGCTGTTAAGCATTGGAGACATTATCTATTTCAGAAGGAATTTGTTCTTTACACTGATCATGAAGCTTTGAAGCATTTACAGGGGCAGGATAAGATTTCAGCAAGACATGCATCATGGATTGCTTATTTACAGCAGTTTACTTTTGTCGTTAAGCACAAATCAGGGGTGACAAATCGGGTAGCTGATGCTTTGAGTAGGAGGAGTCATTTATTAACGACAATGAAGGTTGAAGTGACGGGGTTTGAAATGTTGCCAGAGATGATTAATGAAGATCCTTACTTTGTGAAATATGTTGAGAAAGTGAAGGATGGGAGTACCGATGAATTTATGTTGGTTGATGGATTTCTGTTTAAGGGTAATCGTTTATGTATACCAGACTGTAGCTTGAGATTGAAAATTGTCAAGGAGTTACACGAGGAAGGGCATGTGGGCCGTGATCGTACTTTGCAGTTGATTTCACAGTTTTACTTTTGGCCATCGATGATAAAAGAGGTTGAAAGATTCGTGGAGAGATGCCATATTTGCCAGGTGTCAAAGGGAACAACAACGAATGCAGGGTTGTATATGCCATTACCAGTACCGTCTAAGCCATGGGCTGATATTAGCATGGATTTCGTTTTGGGTTTGCCTAGAACTCAAAGGGGAAATGATTCGATATTTGTTGTGGTGGACAGGTTTTCGAAGATGGCACATTTTGTTGCTTGCAAAAAGACAGCGGACGCAGTTCGAGTGGCGCAGTTATTTTTCAAGGAGATTTATCGAATTCATGGTTTACCAGAATCTATTGTTTCTGACAGGGATACTAGATTTTTGAGTCATTTTTGGCTTAGTTTGTGGAAGACGGTGGGAACGAAGTTGAATTTCAGTAGTGCGTATCATCCGCAGACAGATGGTCAAACCGAGGTTGTGAACAGATCATTGGGGAATTTGTTACGATGTTTGGTGAAAAATAATCTGAAGAGTTGGGACATGAAGTTATGCCAAGCTGAATTTGCACATAATCATGCAGTGAATCGTAGCACAGGATTCAGTCCATTTCAGATTGTTTATTCAATTTTACCCAGGGGACCGTTAGATTTGGCAGTAGTACCACAGTCGAAGGGAACAGTTAAACGGGCTGTTGAATTTGTTGATGAGCTGACTGAATGTCATAAAATCGTTCAGGAACGATTGGAAAAGTCGAATGAGAAATATAAGAAGACTGCAGATTTGAAGCGACGAAATGTTGAATTTAACGAAGGCGATTTGGTGTATGCTGTGTTAACGAAGGATCGTTTTCCAGTGGGCACTTATAATAAGTTGAAAGCCAGGAAAATTGGACCTGTAGAAGTTGTGAAACGGATCAATGAGAATGCTTATAAGTTGAAGCTGCCGGAGGATGTATACACTTCTGACGTATTCAATGTTAAGCATCTTGTGCCATATTATGGAGATGGACAATCTGAGAGGGAAGAATTTACAAATTCGAGGACGAATTTTTCTCAACCAGGGGAGGATGATGCAGCTCAGAACAGAGAAGGAACGCAACCAAAAATTCTACCAGAGATGAGTCGTACACGACTCATGGAGAGGTTAAGTCGTTCACGACTTAGGAGGGTAGGATTAAGTCGTTTCCGACTTAATAGATCACGGGATAACAAGTCTCGAGTTAACAACACTTTAAACCGTATAAAGGAAACAGGTTTGAGTCGTATACGAGTTAATGACGAGGGCTTGAGTCGTTTGCGACTTAACCAAGCTCAGGAGAAGATGTTCCGACCTAATGATACTTTCATAAGTCGTCTACGACTTACCATGAAGCAAGGGAAAGCTCCATCTATTGAAGGCCTTGAGTCGGAGGAAGTTAAGGCGGTATGTAGTTGAGTCGTGGGTCGCTTGGCTTGTTGAGTCGCTTACTTATGATGAGTCGGTCGTGTTTGAGTCGCTTGCGTTGAGTCGGTGCCGACCTATGAGTTGTACAGCGTTGTGTTGTATTGTTGAGTCGAGAGCCTTAAGTCGTGAGTCGTGGGGGATGAGTCGTGTACGACTTAAGGCTGGGTTGTAACTCCTATAAATACGCGTGTGTTGTACATTTTTGTGGTTGTTGATTTTTTTGAATAAAATTCTCTTTTGTTAGCTTTGTGCTTTCATACCAATTGGTAGTTGAGTGTAATCTCCTATCTCCTCTTTCGGTTAATCGAGTGCACTCGATTCAACGATCGTAGAAGCCGATTCACGGAATCTAGTGCGCTAGATCAACGTGCGAAGAATCGTAGATCTTTGAACACGGTATAGTGCGCTATCAACGTGTTTGAGATAGCTAGAGTTCGGTATCTTTGGATCAACGAACTTGGGCATTTTGGCATCTTCAACTCACCGATTGCTACATTCCATCGATTGAAGTTTTGTTTGATTAATCCGCTGCGTCAAATACTCCCTTGCCTTTAGATGAAGTAGATGGCGCACCCTCCAAAGCAAATACCTTATTCTGCTGAGCTTTATAAAGAAGCGGGCAATCCTTGATCATATGACCTGGTTGGTGGCAATTGAAGCATAGAGATCTTTGAACCAAAGCCGAACCTGGTCCACTTTGATGTGACTGCTGCTGCTGCTGAAATCCTTTCCTAGGACACTTATTTGCCAAGTGACCTTCTTGTTGACAAATATAGCATTTGCGAGGTCCGTTGTTACTTCCAGTCTTCTTTTTTCTCTACTTCCTCCAAATGGGATTGAACTTCCTCTTATTTGGATTAGCAAAATTCCCTCTCGATGCTGCTACAGGTGCCACTGATCTCTTATTCATCAAATCCTCATATCTCAGAACCATATCAATTAACTCAACAAAAGATCCTTTCAAATGCGCCGTCATCTTTTCATGAAAATATGGCCTCAATCCTTGCACAAATGTTTCGTTCTTTTTGAGGGGAGTGTCAACGAGTCCTAGTCCGTAGCAAGAAAGTTCATTCAATTTGGTCTCATACTCCGCTATAGACATGCTTCCCTGCTTCAAATTCAGAAAATCCTGATACAGACGAGTTTTTCACGCTATTGGCATGAATTTTTCCTCAAACAACTCTTTAAATCTTTCCCAAGAAATGTCATCCTCAGAAATATTTGCTACCACTGCATACCATCAGGCTGCAGCACCTTCCTGCAATTGCCATGAAGCCATTTCCCTTTTTCGCTCATCAGACAACTTCATACTCTTAAAGATGCGCTTACAAGAGCGTAGCCAAGCTTGGACCTCAATTATCGATTCTGACCCTTTAAATGGTTTACCCCCAAGGTTGATGAAGTCCTTGCATAAAGCAGCAAAACTAACCTGAGGCGGTACTAGATCTACAGCCTCACTAGCAGTTTGACTTCGTCCATTATCAATCGAGGTACTGCCCCTACCTCTGTCTCTCCTTCCAGAACTCATGTTGGTCACCTAGACAGGTAACTCAACAAATTTAGATAGGTATATAATTATATGAAAATACAAATACGCACACTCAAGATAAATATTATTTCAAAGCCTAGGTATTATCTCAACTTATGCTCTAATACCAACTGTGATGACCCGCCTTTCTAACCACAGAAAGACGTATCATTAATAAGAAAAGAAAGGGATAGAAATAGAAAAGATAGAAAGAAAGAATAACAACATCAGAATCTCACAACGGAAACGGAACAAAATATAATACATCACATAACTATTACATAGTTTTACATATATCAGAGTTATACAACATCATACAACAAGACAGTCATATATATCTTCCATTACATACATCCCAAAATACAACATACATCAACTAACACAACGGAACAAGATAGATATATACGCCTGGACTCCTGCTCCAAGCTCCTCCAGAAACCAACACTCCAAAAACATATCACTTGGCTACTCATAAAAATTTGAGTACCCAAGAGTTTATGGAAAATAGAAATAAACTCCGGGTCAGACATGGGTCAGGTATGAGTAAACGGTTTAAAGTTGTTTAACTTTAAAAAACATTTGAAAATAAAGGTATCACGTAAGACTCTCCACACATAAACACGGGTAAGTTTTTACCTTATGCTAACCAAAACAATTTAATAGGAAATCCAGTGATATTATAATAATGTCTAGGGTTTTTAAGTAAAATACAAAAATATCTGAAATGCTTACATCTCACATTCCAACGTAGTTGGGCACAATCAAAACGTATGGCACTTATTGGAGATTAGATTCCATACAATGGCAGGGCTACTGGGATACCGTCCGTCATAGTACGGGGACTAGATCACTGTACCGAGGATCACTCCCGACCCCATACAACACAAGGCCGGAACCATTCCTTACTGAACAGTTCCGAACAAGATAACCCCACAGTTGTAGCTAGCGATGCCCACACAGCCGAAATAAAAAGGGACATCTAGACAGGGATATACCCCGTCCTACTTGGGTGCTACCCACCTAACCTTGCTGCACATCCATTATTTTAGCCATTCCCGGTTGATGAGGCTTGAGGTTACGATTACTTTTATAGAATATATCTCTTAGAATGCTCATTGTCCGTCTGACGATGTTCTGAAAGCATTCAATCCATATAAGTTCGTTCCGGGTTCGAACAAAACCGAAGGCATTATCTCGTTACACTCATTTTGGAATCACCCTCAAAGTCAACGACAATAACCCTTGCATTCCGAAACACCATCTCGATCTTCACTTGGGAATTTATGACCTAACATTTAATTTGGATCGATGTGGTTTTCAGATAAACGTAATTGATACCCGATCCCGGTCTCATCGAAATCCAAACACCATCTTAAAGGTCAAGTTGTTAAATAGTTTAAACAATTTAATTCAACACTTCGAATTCACATAGCATTTATCTCAGATAAATCATACACAATCATCATAAATATATCAAGGCATATCATAGAGCATCACAGAATATCACCAAATAAATATCACAAAAATCAGATATTCTACTTATACAAATATCCACAAGCAAGCATCTTTAATTCTTATTGTGATTAATGCAATTTAAATCAATTACTTGGGAATTAATAACTTAATCATGTTTAATAAATCATCAATTAATTAATTATTCCATTTCAAATTATTTAATTAATTAATCACTTCTTAATCAATTTATTAAATCTTAGTTACTTAATTAATTACCCTTAATTATTAATTAATAACCTAATTATTAATTATTAAAACTTAATTACCCATTTATTAACCGCTAATTACTTAATTAATCAATTATTAATTCGTAATTAAATTATTTAATTAGTTAACTACTAATCATATATTAATTAACTTTAAGTAGTTAATTACAAATTTATTTATCACTTAATCATTAATTAACCACTCTAATTACAATTGTAAATTAATTATTCTTAATTGCTTTCCAAAATAATTAATTAATAATAATTATTTATCTTAATTAACATTTTATAAATCTTCATTAAACTTTGAAAATCAAATTACTACTAACTACAAAATTTTAATGTTAATTAAATTTACTACTTAACTTAAATTAACTACGTAATTAAATTATTAATTAAGAGTTTAAAACATTGTAAAGTAAGAACTAAAATAATTAAAACTTGTATTAAAGTCTTAACTTAAATTGTTAAACATTTATTAAGTCGACAATGCTTGAACTTGTCGAAAACTAATTTACTTAACTTCACTTTTTATAATATTGTAGTTTGAAAACCAACCTGAGTACTTCCCAGGTTTTACTCGAGTAACACTCGAGTGTCTCTCCATTCCACCCGAGTCACTCTCTCGTTCTTCACGCACTCCTTCTTCTTCTCTTTTTTTTATTTCCAGTAAGTTGAGATTTAGTTTAAGTTTAAATTAAAGTATCAAGTAAACCTTCTCACGTACTCGATCACTAACCCGAAGCGATCACCTCGTTTACTCGAGTAACAACTTGAGATTGCTCACCACCAAACAACGCTGACACAAATCCACACCATACATGTGCACGGCGTCTCGCCGTCACTCCGGCAATCTCCACCACCTCAGGCAAGTCACGAATCATCCAAATACTCGAAGTCGAAACTCGATTCAACACCAAACATTCTGAATCGAAAATAAGTAGTTCGCTCGAAAAATGTAACTCAAACTCATCCAACAAAATCGCTTCGCCGCCGTTGCTCAGACCACCGGAGAAGCTCCAACTATTTCCACACCACGTCAACACCCTATGCTACCATTCTCCAAAGTTTCAGAAAGCTCGATCAAGCATAGGATACGAACTCGTCTTGTTTCTTAACCACAACAAAAACGAACATTAAACCCTAAATGGATCTCGACCAATCAATTTACGCAATAGAAAAATTATCTGCCAATTTTCCTGAAATCATCAATGTTCAAACTTGCTTCAAACAAAATTCCAACATTCAAAATTGATTCGATCATCAGGAAATGGTAAAAATGCTTATTTTGTTCAAATACGAACTGCTCTTAGAACACTAAACTAAAAATCTTCATTTTTGTTTTAAAATTCTTATTTTTCAGTGAGGATTCAAGTTATGAACTTGAATTAGCTTTTTACAACAATCAAATTTATCAAAATATTATTTGATTACTTGTAAAACAAGATTCCAGTGGTATATTTTACAAACATGTTTTAATCAGCTTTTAAAAATCTTGATTGAGGTTTAAACTTCTTGTTTGATTGAAAACTTAAAGCTTTACAATGATTTGATGAAAATAATTTGAGTTTGGAATAAATATTCAATCCTATAATCAATAACAGAGAAGTACAATATACAAAACAATCTATATATCAACACAGAATTATGTTTAAAACTAAATCATATACAAACCATATTATCAATGAATCCTGTATTGTTGTTTTATTAAACTTAAAACTTTAAAAAATTCATGTTTACTCACCTAAAAGTTTTCTAAATAGAGAGCACTTCCTGTTTTTGAAAACTGCAGTTTTGAATTTGCCCCTTTGAATCCTGTCTGTTTTTATTTATGTTGAATTGAATTTGAATTTTGTAAAAAGATGCCTCTTATTTTATTCTTCTGGTTTTTCTATGTTTTTTTTACTGAACGAACTGAAATAGGAAGATGCACACATATATATAGAAGAAAACAGTTTGTATAAGGGAAGGTATTATCAAGTTTAGTCCTCTTCTTTTTGGTTTGGTCAGATTTTTGTTTCTTTGACTACATTAGATTTCTGAAATAAAAAGATTTCTAAATATTTTGAAATGACTTTATTTTGGCTTGAGAAGATAGCATTTAATGCAATGGTTTCCTACTTTGTTTACATACTTGTTCATTTGGTTTTTGTATGAAGATATTTTGTTTTTTTTATCTTCTTGCTTTCACTATTCATATACATATAGTTATCTGGCTTACTTTATACTTCTATGCTTTATTTAAAATTGTTATAGTTATTTATATGTATTTATCTTATGTTGCTTACACACAATAACCATTTAATCCTTGTTTTTATTTTTTTATTTCTATTTTAACTATCAACATTTAAATTATATTCATATGTTTTACTTATATTTAATATTGATAGGATTTGATTTTATTTTAAATATTATCATCCATATATATATTTATACCAAATGTTAATAAGGTAAAGCATTTTAATTCAATTATATAAGATAGATTTTATTGTAAATATTTTTAAGAGATTTTTTTTTAAATTTTCAAGTCAAAATTCCCTTTTCAAAATACCAATGTATATAAATAAATAGAAAATATCCCAAAAGACTTATTCGTTTTGAAATGATAAGTTTATATTTTACTTAATTGGATTAAATATTTATTAAAATATTATGGCTAAAATCCTGCGTCGTTACAGCTTAAGTCCTTCTCCTTGTTCAATATCATATGTTCGGGCATAAAAATAGGTTGAGTCAACTATGCATTATGTTTGACTAGTGTTGTTGTTGTACACCACTCTCCTACCATACATCACTACCGTTCGGCATGCGACAAACTGCAATTATGCCGGACCGCAGACATGCCGAGCTGCATCGCTCGGCACTTTGCCCTCCACGCAAACTTCCTTCCTATGCTTCCTCTCTATCGCTCGACACTGACGAGCCGTCCAACAAGTCATACCGAGCCACCTCGTTCGGCATAGGGGGTCATGTCGAGCTGTAGATACACCGAACCACACCGCTCGGCCCTATAAGCCCATTACTCATCTCTCACCAGCGTCCTCTCTTCGCCGTTCTACATGACAACACTTATTTCTCTCCCATTTTCTCTCTTTGCCGTTTGGGACAACTCATTGCTCTCCTTCAATCTCTCTTCATCGTTCGGCACACGAGGGTAATGCCAAGCCACAGCCCTTTCTCTTCCTTCCACCACTCCGCCTAGCCCTAAGACATGTTTTAACCTCGATTCGTTATCCTCGCCCACGCGGTTCCTACTGTCCTCGATTTTACAGAGATTCACAAATTCGAATCTCGTGCTAAGTTTCCTAGTCGAGATGAAGTGTTTAAAGGAGAGGTCATTACCTAAGAAATGACTCAAAGCTTAGGGAGATCGTGGAGTAGGAAACACGATTCTAATCAGATTCGTTGATTGAGGAAGGAGGCTACATCAACGTATTGGGTTCGAGAAGAGAAGGGAAGGGTAAATAGTTCGCAGAAGTCTAGTGGAAGGCGAGTTCGTAAGTTATGTAGAGCAGAGATAAAAGTACAAGGGAGAAGTGGAAGGAGTAGTGGCTTATATAGAGAAAAGAGAAGTTGAATAGGTATTGATCGGTGGACCCGGTCAAGGTATCTCAATGGTTCAGCATATTTATGCCGAACAGCATGTGACTTGCCAAACGTCTCGCTCGGAATCCATATGGAACATTTTTGTGTATGCTACAAAAGAGAAGAAGGAATTTGATATTAACTCAAAGCGTGTTGTGTTGTCTCACACGACACATTTTGGGGAGCAAGTGTTATCGGGTAATTGACCCTGTAATGCGTGTGTCACCAAGCAAGTACATCGCTCGACACAAAGAACCGTTCAGCACAAAGCGTCGTTCGACACACCTCCCCTCGTTCGGCATAGAGCCTCGCTTGGCATAAAGCCATGTTCGAGAGGAAGGGTCGTTCGGCATAGAGCCTCATTCGGCATGAAGGGTCATTCGACATTGAAGGGTCGCTCGGCATGAAGCCTCGCTCGGCATCTTGACTCGTTCGACATAGTGAGGTCGCTCGACATTTTTCCTCGTTCGGCATAGAGAGGTCGCTCGACATCTTCGCTCGACCGGCATAAAAGGGTCGTTCGACATAGCACCTCGTTTGGCATTGAAGAGTCGTTCGGCATGAAGCCTCGCTCGACATCTTCTCTCGACCAACATCAAGTCTCGTTCGGCACAGATCTCATTCGGCCTACATTCTTCACTCAGCGCAATGCCTCGTTCGGCATACAGGTACCGTTCGGCATGCCTTCGTCGGTCGGCACACGAATGCCGATCGGCCTAGATATATGGTTCGGCAATTGTCGTTCGGAATTTATGGCTCGACGCGTAGAAGTACTTACCACGGGCCGAGGTATCTTGCTCCTAGGCCCATTAGAGAAGTCCGACCCATCTTCGTCTATAAACAAAAGAGCAGGGTCACAGTGAAATGGACCTTTTTCGAGAATAATGGGGGAGACTATGCTGCATTCAAGACTCATTCTATTTCAGTTAGCATTTGTATTCAAGTAGTTGGTGTATGGATTGTATCTGTAATCAATTGTTGAGTAAAACAATAAAGATTAACTTCAAAGTGGACGTAAGCAGTTACGCCGAACCACTATAAATCCAATGTTCTTGTCTTTGCATTTGGTTTAACATGCAGTTATCTGTTTTAATTTACTTTCTTCATTAATCTCTCTACACAATCTTTCTCAAATGTGTTAGTGATCAATTCTGGTGCTAACGGATATATATATATATATATATATATATATATATTGATGCATATAGAATCGAATGGCTGCTAGGAAAAAAACTCAGATTACTGACGGCTTCCGATGACTAGCGACGGTTATTTGATCATAATATTTCGATGAATAGCGACGACTATCGACAGAATATTGGTAAGGTTCGTGGTCACGAGCACACCGTTAGCCGTCAGAAAACCGTCACTAATTAATAGTCGTAGGAAGCCGTCGGAAAGCTATGCGCGATTCCATCGAAAAGAGTCGGGACTCACGTATGCTATTCCGATGGCTGTTTGTCGGTTATCGACAGCCACCGACGGCTATCTGCTATCGGAATTTGATGTTACTTTTGTAGTGTTGAAAGAGCTGCTATCCTAGGAAAGAGAGAATTAGTACATGTTGAAATGATACCTGTATTTAGAGCTGAAATATGTGCACCTTCTTCAAACAAATTATCAACATCTAGCTCAAATAATGGAGTCTCAACTCTTGATTAGAATATTTAAATTGATTACTATATTTTCGGTACAGGATGATCTGATTATCACTAGAACATGATCCTCCACATCCAAATTGTTCTCTTCTTCAAAAATGTTTGAGCCATACCTACTAGAGAAAAATTCACTTTCATTATTTGTGTTACCTTCAACGCTCAAAGGAGCATGATGTTGATGCATACTACTTGAAGCCATGAATATGTTTTACTGTAGGTTATTACTCTTTGATTTTGTCTTTTTATATAGGCAACTGAAACTACATAATTTTAGCTTGACTCCGTTCTAAAATTTGAAATTTCAAACACAAAAAAGTTCATCATTTTTTTATGAGTTTTGAAGGAGTTGTTTGAATTTTGGTTTGTCGCGTGAAAATGTATGAAGAGGTTGATGGAAACAGGAATAGTAAGTGAGCTTTGCATAAAAATAGAAGTAATAATTGACAGTGTATGAAAAACAATTTAATGTGTGGGACAGACTAAATTTAAGTACGGGCAAAAGTGTCATTCAATTTTTTCCTTGATTCCTGTGCAAACCTCTAAAACTTCTTATATTGTAAACTGGAGGGAATAATAGTATTAATACCCTTGATGTCATAAATTTTTGGTGTTAGTGTGAAATACTAAAATCGCTTCTCCAATATTACTTAAAAATAGAATCTAACAACTTTTTTTTAAATCAAGCTGCCCCTCTACAAATAACCTTTTGTTACAAATTCATTCTTTATTGATTAATAATAAAAATAAAAATTAAAACTAACAAAAATTAGATATTACAACTTAGAAAGAAAAATTCAAACTAACTAAACTTGATTTCAATGTAAAAATATGGTAAAATATTTATGCAAATCAATTTGTCTTGAATGTGTTAAATATTTAATGTTTGTAGAAAAATAATTTATACGTAAAGCGTGTGCCGTAACGCTCGTAACAAAGAAATAGAATTAGAAAAAAGCTGGTATATCCTTGGATAGAAAACCTCTTGTGAGTTGTGGATCCATGCATTGTTATTATTTTTTGGGTTGTCTTGCGTGATAAAGAGTGAAATGACAGTATGGAATCAAATAGTCATGCGTCGCTAAAAATTAATGGAGATGTGGTGTTTAAGAGTGAGTCAATACACACATAAAGTATTTATTTATTTATTTTTATTTTTTTGGTTACACTAACGGTGCAAAAAAATTGAGGATTCTTTTGGAATAATCTTAACCTTGTTGTGCCATGTTTTAAGTTTGAAGGATGTTTGTCCTAACTAACTAAAAAAGGAGTTCTAGTAATATGTTTTCTTGGCGTTTTTCTATTTCACTCTTCAGCTTTTGGATGATAGCATTCCATTGTTGGTGAATCAATGTTTTTCCTCTCAAAGTAGCTCATGTCATTTTTGTGCCAATTTATTTAAACAATGTGATGAATTGCCCTGTCTAGACCGGGAAGACTAGGGTAAATTATGTGCTGTCTTTGTTGAATGAAGCTATTCCTCAAAGCTAAAGATTATATGGTACATGCAACTTCCAGTGTCTGATTTAAGAACATGTTTAAGGCTGAATTTTGAGTACACGTAAACAGGCTTCTACTCATCTGTCAGTAGCACAAACACATTAAAATACCAACAATTGTCAATTCATCCCGAATAATTATGATTATACAAACAATCCATCACCACTACCACAAACAACATAAACAGATCAACATATTTAAATGCCAAAACTTAAACGTAGAGACGAAGAAAATGAATCGTTGAAAACATCAAAAATATATTTTATCACACATAATGGCGATGTGGACCAACTAGAAGGTAGAGAAGGTTAAAGCCAAAGAGAAGAGAAAGAAGAAAGAAGGTGCAGAGAGCATGGTAGAGCTCCTAGGAGACGACGACGGCTGGCGTTTGGTGGTGGTAGGACCAGTCTTAGAAGCTCCTTTAGCTGCAGGAACATTTGTTGCAGATGGTGAAGAAACACCGCCTGGAGCAGCTGGGGCTACAGCATCCTGACCTGATCCTGCTGGGACATTAATCCCTGCTGGAGCTGCAATGATAACATACGTTAATTTTAGAAATATATTGCATAATGCAGTATATTGTAATATGTGTTGTACACTTATACTGGCATATGAATTACTTACAGTCGCACTGGCTAAGAGGTGGAGCCTGGATATTGCAAACGCCTGGAAGGGTAATAGCCTGAGTGCGGTTAAATGGTAAAGGAATTTGTGGCATGGCATTAAGGAATGTGCAAAGGCAGTGGGACTGGGTCTGAATCATAGTGGCAAGCTGAGTGCAGCAATCTTGGACTGGGCCCACACTGCTTCCTGTGATGAATCCTACACATGATTGAAGGGCAGCGATCGGAGCTTGACAGCTCGGTTGAGCGTTTGAATAACCCCACATTATGGTCATAACTACTAACACTAGTAGACCCATGCTTGGTTTTGCATTGTTTTTAGCCATTTTGTTGCAATTTTGTTTATAGGAGGGACTGATCTTGGATGATTGATTTTTGTTGTGGTGATATCAAAGCAAATGAGGAGTGCATTTATAGGAGGCACAGAGTGAGATTTGATGTAAGTTAAACAACTGTGCCTACTTTTGGAATCGTTTTGATTTGTCAATCTGCTTACTGTTATGTTTATAAAATGGTTGGAGTTGTTTGAGTTGATAACCAGATGTACTTGCAATTATTGTATTTCTTCCTTTTATATGCATTTGTTGTTGTAGTCTTAAACGGATTTTATACTTCATATAATTTATTATTTTCCCTATATTTTATCCAATGATAATCAGTTTATTTGTGAGGAAGTACTATTCAGATGTTGTTATTGCCGCTTAAGAGCTTTTGATGCAAGTTTACTTGCACATTTCATAAATGTGCATCTACAAATACATAAAATTTGTTCTTTTTTCAATTATTTTGGATTTACATTGAATGACTAGTATATTTTGATTTATTATAGAGTGAAGTCGAACCTCTTCTTAAAACTTAATACAAATCTTAGAAACAACTAATATGTGAATCATAAAAGAAATTCGTTTATAAAATTACCTTTTTATTACTTATATATTTTCTTTTAGAAAAATAGTATTTAGAATATCAAAATTTGAAATTGAAATTTCATATGTGAATATATTTTGGTTTCATCTATTAAAAATATAACAGCTTTGAAATCACTCCAAAGTCAAAAATATAGATTTTATTTATACCATAGCTTGTGCCAGGTATGAATATCCAACACGATATGGAGAACTAGGTTTTGACTAATCAACTGTCAACGTACAAAAAATTTATCAATTTTATTTTTTATGTATGTGTGCATCATATCGTATCTCAGAGTTTACAAAAATGGCTGGTGTTTGGGTTAAAAATAAAATAAAAAATAAACTGTGCATCACATTGTCAAATTAGTAGCACCCAGTAAGAAAAATACAATAAAAACATAAAATGGGTAGGTAACTTGCGTCCATCAAACTCCTAAATAAATTTGAAATATATGAAAAAAGAATCCAATCTCTCCTAATTCTATCGTTGACTATTGATGGAGAAGATAGCTGAAACCAAGATCAGCCTCCGCCTTTTCAACTTATCCGATGCAGACGATTACTTGGCATGGGAGTCTGATGAGCGAGTGATGAAGTATTTACGTCGCGAACTTCGAACGACTAGAGAGTCAGTTTCAGATTACATCAGCAGTTACATAATGAACCACCCTTGGTGTCGTGCTATATGCATCGATAACCGTCCTGTTGGCTCGGTTTCCGTTTGGCCTCATCCAGGTAAACTGGTTTATATTTTCAGTACCCAGGTCAACTTCTCTATTTGAACTGTTTTCTAAATGTGTTACATACCTGGTAAAGTCATTGTGATAGTATAATTATATCCTTGCATTTCAATACTTTTATTATAAATCTGATAACTAGTACAGATAACAAATGTGATCATAGGTGAAAATGGAAGAAAGGCATCGATTGGATATTGCATAAGACACGATCACTGGGGGAGAGGAATTGCATCTGTGGCAGTAAAGAAAGCTGTTAAAAAGGTATTTGAAGAGCTGCCGGAGCTAGAGAGGCTTGAAGCAACTGTGAATAAAAGCAACATAGCTTCAGTTAGAGTACTGGAAAAAGCAGGATTTGTTAGGGAAGGTTTGCTTAGGAAGTATGCGAAGTTCAAGGGGGAGAGCGTTGATGTTTTCATGTTTAGTTTTCTATCTACTGATCTCTTGGTTGATTAGTGTGCTTTGTCATATATGGTTTCCTTATGTTGCTAGTTTGGTCGTTCTTGGATCATAATTTGCTTGATTAAGAACGTCTCCAACTCCAATCTTTTTTTTTTCTTTACTCAAATACACCACCATGGTTAACCATGATGAAACTGCTTGTGTGACTGTTTAGTTTTAGACAAAGAAAAGATTTTACATGAATGTGTAAAACAAAGATGAAATTCAAACGAAAACAGCTTAAGAAATAAAAATTGACCTTTGAATCAGTAGACTAGGATGGGCGTTAAGCAGAAACAAGTCGCACAAAAATTAAGCAACTTTAATTAACTTTAAGAGCCGCTAATGCATTTTGGAAAAAGTAATACTCACAAGGCCATTTTGCAACATAAAGCATAGCCAACATAGAGAAAACATCACAAGAACGCTAGGTACAACTAAACTACTGGTAAATAAATCCAGATAAAAGACATGTATATATATAACATAAAGCAAACATAAGTAACCCAGATTCATAATCCATAGTAACAAAACAAATGATGATAACAACATGGAAGAAGTATATATAACACAAGGTAAACATAATTAACCCAGATTGATAAACCAAGCGAACCAAGCAAATAACAATAACAAGGCGATTCTACCGTCGTTCGATTATTGTACCGCAATGGAGTAAAATTGGTAACATGAGAATCTACATGCAAAGAACTTCATAGTGCTCAACTACATCAAGTCTTCAATCCTCAATTGGTGGTCTTGCTCTAACCCCTTAGCATGCTTCATCATCCCACATAGTTCCTACAGATGGTAAATTTTAAGTTATTAAATATAGATAGAAAAACAAAGAAGATCAGACGAACTTAACATGTATTGTATCAAAAACTCAACAATATCTCTTTGCCCAATACAGAATTTTGCTAGAACAGCATCACATGGGAAAGATGTACGCAGTCTTGACATAGTTATTTGATTGAATTGTCCACAAAACTTGATCATTAAACTAGGCATTCAAAAATCTCAATTCAACAATGCATACGGCAATTTCACAGTAGACTTAAACCACGTGTATGTAACATATCTTTTACTATATGCTACTAAAATGAGATGTTCAACTAAATAATGTAGATTAGACATCAAATACAAAGCATTAACGAAAAAGAAAGATCTGTAAAACACACTCTTTAAGTTTCAAAATATACAGCCAGCCGTCCTCAAAATCAGGTTTTTAGAAAAAACCCCTATTTTTAAGTTTTGGAATATTTACGAAAAATTCAGCAAATATTGCAAAGAACTCTGCAAATAGTGGAATTTACAACCCTCAACTTCTCAACAATCTAAATAATGGTGTGTTACAGTAACCATCGGTTTACCAAATCAAAATGCACCTGTCGAGATGCGTGAAGACAAAAACAAATCTTCCTCATATACCGATACATTGAGAGATTTATCGAAATTTAAAATACAGTTAGCCTATTCATCCCCCAAAACCGAAATATCCTCCTCCAATTTTTGAAGTCTTGGAATCACTTAAAAAAATTGCAGCTACCGCTGTGGTATGGAAAATCATCCGGCAAAGAATTGTCGCAACTCGATGAAGTGCTATTTTGCAACAATTATGAACATCGATTGATCGATTGTCCAAATCGAAGGCAGCAAGAAGACCTAAGTAAGAAAAGAAAGGGCAAGCAAGTGGTGGCTGATGAAGCTATAAATTCGGATGAGAAGAACGTCTTTTGGGGCCTTATCCAATGGAATCTGTTCTAAAAGCCTTGAAAGCTAAGAAAACTTATACGGAAGTGGATTCTAACAAATCAATTGGGTAAGTCTTGACAACTCTGATCTGATTATGAACATGTATAAGCCCTGTAGAAAGTGGTTAATGACAGAGAAGATATCTCAAAAGAAATCCAATCTTATTACCAGAAGCTATTTGGCATTAAATAGAACAGATATGTTTCTGCTGACTATAATTTACTCTGTAATGATGTTAAATCAGTTCCGCTAGATGATCTTGAATCTTTATTTACTGAAGAAGTGTGGAAAGCCATTAGAGACATGCGTGGTGATAAATCACCAAGGTCTGATGGCTTTCCAACCTATTTCTTTCAAAAATATTGGTCTATAATGAAAGATGATATCATGTCATTATTTGATGATTTGCATGCTGGAACTTTGCAACTAGAATGTTTGAATGATGCCAGAGTGATTCTTATTCCCAAAAAAGAAGGCACTGAGGAGTTGAAGCATTTTGACCCATAAGTCTACTTGACTGATCTTTAAGGTCATCACAAAAGTACTAGCCAACAGGTTAAAGCATAAGATGGATAGTCTTGTGAGCGGAGCACAATCAACTATCATTAAAAACAGATATATTCTTGAAGGAGTTGCTGCTGCACAAGAAGTTATAACCCACTGTATTAAAAAAGATATTCCTAAGGTTTTTTTGAGGTCGTAGTAGTTAAGGCGCTAAGGCGCAAAAAGGTGCAAGGCTTGAGCCTTGGGTTTTTTTGTGCCTTGGGTTTTTTTGTGCGACTTTTATACAAGCAGCGGCGACAGCAGCAGGCGGCGGCGACAGCAGCAGGCGGCGGCGGTGGGAGGAGTCGATGGCAGCAGCAGTTTTTTTTCCGACTCGACTTATATTTTTTGAAACCCTAAAACAAATCAACCAAGTCGAAGTCGATTTCAATTGAAATCGTGTCGGGTTTTGGGTCGAAGAAAGGGGTTGGCCTACAAAATAACTCTGCATACTCGAGGCGCGCCTGATTGGGCCTCGTCGCCTCGAATAAAGGCGCACCTTTTGCGCCTTTTGTGCCCCTCCACTAGCGGAGGCGCCTCATCACCAGAAAAGGCGCGTGGAGTGTGCCCGCGCCTTTTCGACGTCTAGGCGCACGCCTTGATAACTATGTTTGAAGTTGGATTTTCGGAAGTTTTTAATTCTATTGATTGTGATTTTCTATTGGATGTTATGAAAGCTAGAGCATTTGGCCTGAAATGGTTGAGCTAGATTAAATGCATCCATGAAAGCGCCATTTCAACTATAAATATCAATGATATAGATGGTATAAAGATTAAATCGAGAAGAGGCCTGAGACAAGCAGACCCTCTTTCCTCCTCTCATTTTGATCTTCCAGCATATGCATTTTCTAGGATTATCCAAGTTGCTGTCAAATCCAATCTTTTATCTTAAGTTGGAAGTCATATACTAGGAGGCATTTCTACTTTACAAAATGCAGACGATACCATTTTATTTAGCTCACACAACCAGAATACATTACTACTTTAAAACTGATTCTATATTGGATTCGAAAATCTCTCTGATCAACAAATAATTTTAAGAAAAGTTCTACGGTGCTACTTGGTGGACATAAACTTAATCATCTTGGAGTTGAAGTAGCTGAAGCCTGAATTGTAAACTAGAAGATTTTCCTATTAATTACCCAGGCATAACTTTGAGGCCTACTAAACATAAACATAAAGACTGACGACCATTAATAGAAAGTGTTGATTCAAGATTAGCAAGATGAAAGGATAACACTTCGTCTAAAGCAGGTAAACTTACACTTGTCAATTCAGTCTTAATTGCTATGCTCATTTATTGGATGTCTTTTTATAAACTGCAACTGTGGGTTATAAGAAGAAGTAATGTTACTAGAAGAAATTTTCTTTGGAATGTAGATGAGAGGGTTTATCTATAAAAATGTAATGCCTGGAGAAATGTACGTAAAACAAGAGAGCAAGGGGGTTTAGGGGTATTATCAGTGCATTATTATGTAAATGGTTATAGAAAATAGTGGACGTTAATGATGCAATTTAGAAAAACAGGGTTTTCAATTGCTATTATAATGGTAATCTATCTTTTGAAAACCTATTACTAGTCAAGCTTCTAGCTACTGGAAAAACATCTCTCTTTTCAATTCTTTTTCCAATTAGGAGTAAGTTAGACATTAACAATGGGAACTCTATACTATTTTGGTTACAGCCATGGATTTTAGCTATTCCTCTAAAAAGGGAATTTCTTGAGCTTTACACAATCTCTTTAGATCAAGAGGCTTATATTGGAGAATCATTTCATAAAGAAGAGGGATGCAACTGCAATCTTACTTTTAGTAGAACTTTGGAAGGAATAAATCTGATTCATTATCTCAAGCTAATGGAGCTGTTGGAACAGATTGAAATTTCTGATAATGAGAAAAACAGTTATAGTTAGGATATAAGTGGGGAAAAGAAGTTCAGTGTATCTTCAATATATAAACTAAGAAATAATGGTGGTCTTTGTATAAGATATAATAAATCATTATGGAAATCTACAGTTCCACCTAAGCTTAAATTCCATATGTGGCTATGCATACATGAGAAGATAAATACCATCGAACCATTGAAGTTTAAAGGGTTATGAATTTGCAACATCTTTGTTTCTACCATGGTATTAGAGAAGAAACTGTCTCACCTATTTTATTGCTGCTCAATTACATTTTATACTTTGGGATGGTTGTCATAAATTCTTTAACATTCAAATTTTGCTCTATTTTTGTACTCAGTTTTGGTACTAGGAAGAGGATAGAGACAAACTGAAAATTACGAGACAAGAAAACTATGTGACATTGTTAACTTGGTAGCTATTTGGACAATATGGCTTGAACGTATTCAAAGATGCTTCATTGGGAAGTATAGACTAGCTAATATTGTCATTAGAAATATAATAGATCTCATTAATTTTTAGGCTGGTGAATTCAAGAGAAAGGCTGATTGGAAGGCTTGCTATGATTTCCTGACTAGAAGATTGGGCATACCACATGATATTATTGGAGGAAGGGTGGTAGTTAGGAGAAAGATAGCTGAAGGTGAAGCAGGCTCTGAAGATGAAGCTTGAAGTTGGATGTTGTTGTTAGTTTAGCTTCTTATTTTGGCTCTGCATATGTAGTACATTCGCTTTATGTGTTGTATGTTGCTTAGATGTATGGTGTAGTAGTTGTGTTTTGTTATCTTTGTGTTGTATGATGTGTATATGGGTTAACTATTTTTTTTAGCCTATGACTTTGGTTAATGTACTGATGCTAATGGTAATATATTTATCAGTTGGGACTGGTTCCCACCAATTTTCTCAAAAAAGAATTAATATTAATATTATTATTTATTTATTTTTGCTTGAGTCAATTTCAAAGATTTTCATTTAGGATCAAATTTCATGTGGATTTCCAAGATAACATTTTGAACAAAAATTAGATGGCATTGATCCAGTTTTATCAACATATAACAAGCTTACAGTTCATACTGAAAATTTTCCTTGTTCGGTTTCACTTAAATACTTTAATACCATATCCATCTTGATTGGCTTCTTATAGTTACAACACACAGTTTCCAAGGTCGCTGATTAAATGGACTGAAAACTAACAGAATCTTTTGGATTATTTAAGTTGCAGTTTGATTTTAATTTTCATTAGAATCTGAATCTTATTGTGAGGCTGGTAAGACTGCGCACACACAATCCATATTAATTCCAACGGAAATCAACTTAGTTCCGACTAGATATAGGGTTTACAATTCATAGCTCGTATTATATGCGGATCAGATGTAGTATTTTATTCAACTCAACCATGTTTTAACCAAATCCGATCCTCGTTAAAAAAAACATCCATTTTAAACATGTTTCTCAAGTTAAGCACGTAGAGTTGTGAATGTCAAACTCAAAATACATATCCGCTACCTAGTAGTCATTATTCATTTCGGTATCCAATTCAGCACCGTCTTAAGATAAATCAAAGCCTAACCTTAATTCAATTCCCAAAATAACATCATTGCTTTTTCCTCGCTCCTTTCATCCGTTGATGCTCCTCCGCCTTCAAGTACTGCTCAATATTAATCATGTCCAATAGATTGATGTCGATCGATGAAATCAAGGAAAGGGAATCAACACAACCCTTAAACCTACTTCTCAATGTATTTTTTAATTAAGATGTTTGACCTTTTTCAAATGTTCTAGACATAATTAAATAAAATTAATTCATTAATTGTACAACATGCTGATGTATGTCTATTTTATCTATGAACTGCTATTTTTGAATCTACGAATATTCATTTTTTAATTAAGATGTTTGACCTTTTTCAAATGTTCTAGGCATGATTAAATAAAATTAATTCATTAACTGTACAACATGCTAATGTATGTCTATTTTATCTATGAACTGCTATTTTTTTAATCTACGAATATTCATTTTTTTTTAACATGTATAAATGCATTTTTTTTAACATGCTTCACGGTTCTGTGATTTTAATGTGAATTCATGTGTGCTAAAGAATTTTACTATAGTCACAAAAGAATTCTCTGTATATAACATGCCCTATTATTTTCTAAATTTCACAAAATCAAATGTTAAAAGATTTCATATATGTTAGAGATGTTGTTTATCATATTTTCATTTTGTCTATTAGATTCATATAACTCAATCTGACTCTGGTTAACTCTATCGAAATTATCTAACTCGATTCACTCAACCCAACCCCATATGAGTTGGGTATGATAACTTTTTTGACTCAATCCTATATGGATCGGATGAAGTGTTTGCTCCAACCCACCTTAAAATTTGTGCATTCTTAGAGGTTGGTATATCAAGGTACGTTGTTAAAAATAGTAACCATGAATAATTTGAACGTCAACTTTTTTTACACATAAAAATACATAAGTACAAACATATTAGTCACGTATTGTAAATATAACGGGTCACGGGATTCATATATTTTCTTTATAAGACCCAGTTCCTTGCTTCTCATCATCGTTTTGTATCCCATTTCTCAATCAATGCATGTCACATAAAACTTCTCCATAGATATTCAAAACTAGAGTTCCTAAATTATAGAGTTGAAATAACATTTTATATACAGTTCAACTCAAACTTTTTTTGGGCATGTTAAAGTAAATGCAGGGGTGAGGTTTGTGTTACTGTTTGATTTGTGAGGAAATGTTTGATTTGTGATGAATTAAAAACTTGTGTTGGTTGAAGATATATCCAATGGTTATGACTACAACCTTACATTTCTTATTGTAAGACGTATTTTCTAATTACTGCGCTCTATTGAAAACCCATCTAACCAGCTCCATGAAAATATGAGAGTAAAGGCAAATAACAGTGCGCTTTACTTTGCCAGTACATCCAATATAAAAGCAAAGGCACGCCTTTAATAAAAACAATATGATAATAAAAAGGGGGCAGCTATTAGTACACAAAATGGAAACACGATAAATGTTGATTATTGGATCTTATTGGAGGTTGAATTCAGAGGAAGATCGAATAGTTGAGATCTCCTATATCACCAATTGTGTCGCTATTTATGTCTAAATCGTTTTTCCCTAATAAAAAAGGACGACTATTAGGACACAAAATAAAACACAGAATGAGAACACAATAAATATTGATCGTTGGATCTCATTGGAGGTTGAATTCAGAGGAAGATCCAATGTTTGACATCTCTTATATCACCAGTTGTGTCATCTATTTGTATCCAAATAGATTTCCCTAATAAAATGAGAACGGCTACTAGGACACAATATAAAACACAAAATAAGCCCAACTAGTAGTAAAAGAAAGCATACCTACTTAATATCAGCACCCAAACAGCCAACACCCATCGCATTCCCACCACCACATACAAACTCCTCCTTCGATCCATTACTAGAACTCCCCATACATTGCACATTCCCAATATCACAAGGCACACACCCCTGTCCATTCCCCAAACCACCATCATGGCACATCAAATCCATACAAGAATTCAATATCTGCGCTCCACCTCCACTACCACCACCATTAACAAAACTCCCATTTAACATTCCACTTGGCTTCTGATATGGAAAAGCTCCAACCTCTCCCTCTATCCTCCCCCTTATATCCACCAACAAACACCTCAACCTTGCCACCTCCGCTTCCAATGCTGCCTGCCCTTGCAATCTTTTCGTAAGTTGTTGATTAACCAATCTTAGACGAGCAACTTCTTCTTCTAAAGAAGCTGCCCGTGCTTTCCTCTTTTCTCTGTACTTTTTTACTGCCACTCGGTTACCAATTGCTTTTTTGGGCTGTGACTTATCAGAAGAGTCGACAGTTTCTTCATTAGTTTGGTGTGAGAGTACATTGTGATGGATGTGGTAGCAAGTGTGGGTGTGGGGTAGGTCTGTGCTTGCTGGTGGGGTGCATATGTGGGTGTGGGTGCAGCCATGGGTGTCTTTAAGAAGGTCGTCGAATATACTGTCCGAAAACCCATCTGGGTTTGAGAAATCTAGGTCCCCTTCTTCCATCTTTACAATTTAAAATTACTGGTGATGCACAGGTCCTAAAGGAAACTGAAACATATAAAGGACACAATAATTTGAATATGAAAATCATCAATGATGAACAAATGTTTTTTCCTTTTTTACTTAGTACCTTTCAAGTTACAAATAAACTGATATAAATCTACCAACCCACAATTAAAAAATAGAGTGAATATATTCAATAATAGTTAACGCCAAGTCTCAAGTAGACCTCTACCAGATATTCACTATTTATTTTTTTAGTAACCATAATATATTCAACAAATTCAACTCTTCAGCTCCACCAAAAATTAATGACTTGTTTCAAAAATGTCATACGGTATACATGATGCAAAATAATAATAACTTTAGCATCAAGCTATAAGATTAAACCTCATTACGTAGTTGAATTATTTTTCAGGAAAATCGATGAAATTTGAAAAATTATGGTGATTTTGAATGAGCAGAAAAACCCAAATATTGATGAAACTCTCGTTCTGCAAAGAAAAAAGCAATTGATGAGAATCCAACCTGGTGGAAAATGATGGCAGCTTGTACTGCAATTTCAGCTGGAGAGATTCAGAAGAGTGAGCGACTTAGAATCGAAATAATAAATTGTGCAGCAGATTTAATTGGAAAAATGCGGAATATCGTATAGATGGAATAGAAATTAGAAAATAAAACTAAACGCAGTACCCTGCAATGTTTTAGTTTGTCGCCATATGACGATTCAATCATACAAGAGCCGCACAGTCAATTACAGATGGGTCGCCTAAGATATTCTCCAAAAACTGTCTGATATTTGCAGCATTTAATTTGCAAATGTAACAGCGCGATAACTTGGGAATTTTGTCCAAGAGAAGGTTAGGGGTACGGGTACCTCTAATATGGTATCGTCAAAAGAACGCAAAGTTTTGAGGACTTTTCGAATTATAATGTATATGTAAGGTATTTTTATATGATTGCGGTTTAGCACTGTACGGTGTAGTATTATCATGATCGACCCAACCACAGTCCGATTTCGAAATATCTCGAAGTTTGATCAGACATCAAACATGCACAAATCAAATGTTGGACTTTCAAACCAACGGTTCAATGGTTTATTTTAACATGTTGAACCACATTTTTTTAATTTTCTTCTTATTTTCTTACGGTTTACCGTTCTCATTTTCTTAAACTGATACAAAGAAGAAGAAAAGTTAAATCATTGAAAAAATCATTATCGTTACAAAATCTAATAGCAAACTACGCCACTTTGTTTATTGATGTTGCAAGCACCTCCAAAACAATTATAAGCTTGGTCAAATTCGCCGCTACTAACCTTTTGCCTACTGCTGTGTGCACAACAGCAGTTATGCAACTGCAGCCATGCACAATTACTGTAGTTGTAAACTGCAATAGTACATAACTTCGGATGTGCAATTTATGTTGTAGACATTAAAGACCCTTACAACTCGTCAACATAGCATTTTTCTTTCAATATATTTGTATATAAGTTGTATTTAAATGTGTAATTTTTTGGAAAATAAAAAATGTATAGTTTCGACGGTTCAACCGGTTGAACCTTTAAAATCTTAAACCTAAGTTGTCACGGTTCAACTCAGGATCCGATCATGATAACTATGGTATGGACGTAGACGTTTCTTTCATATAATTGTAAAAAAAAAAACTTCAATTGTAATTTTTGTTATTCATTTAATAAAATATAATGATAATATGTTGATTAAACAAATATTTCCATTTTAGAAATAAAAATAATACATCAAAAGAAAAATATACGGTATACATTAATTATCAGTTAAATGTTAAAAAGAATACATATACATACATAGATAGATACACACACAGGATGAATAATGTCTTATTTTTGTAAGAACCACCAATCTTCCAAACAAGCGTAAATCCACATGCTCATCGACGGTTTGATACAACCACTCTCCTTTCCTACTATTTTCACTATTACTGTCCTTACAAACATTTTTTGTTGGAATGATTAGATTGTTGGTTTCATGGTGTCATAAGCAAATGCCTTACTAATGACAAGTTACTCTTAGTATGCGAATTCATACTATCACTTTCATTTCATGCTTTACCATTTTGAATGTTGCTATCAATTAGGGTTAATCTTAATTTTCATGAAATATTTATTAAAACGGAGCAATAATATAGACATGATGTTAAGAAATAAAGAGGTTATGCATAACCTCTTCGCATCAACATGATTATATGTGAATATATTGGCAACAAACTATTATTATTAAGGTCATATTCTGTGTTATTTCTCTTCAGTTGAAAATGCGTGGGTTGAACGATAAGTCCACATCGTAAGAATATGTCGCATGACGTGGTATATATATGAGATCGGTGACACGTAATAATGAGAATTCTTTTCGTTACAAGCAAGTGTTACCAAGACCACGCACGTGCCCATTCAGGAAGACGATGAAGGGATGTTCAATCGGGACGCTGGTACATCGGAAACTTCATTAAGATGGCGTCGTTGCGGATCATTGAAGTGCACATTAATGGGGATGCGTTGGAGTCAAGGTTTTAAATCTTGGATTTCGATCACGTTTCGTCTTGAAGATTTTTGAGACTCGATCTCGTATCGGACGAGATCTCAGACGAAATGTATATTGGGCATTCATCTTGGATTTACATCTCGAGTCCTAAAGTTTATCTCGGAGCTATTTCAGAATATTTGGTATTTTAATATTAAATTGCATACAACTAAATGTGTAAATACTAATTAAAATAATAATTTAATTGATTTGATTTGTAGTAATAACACTTTCGTCATGAGTAGCTTGAAAAAACATCCACACTATATGATGTTAATAAATAATGAGGATTTATGATTTGAACATATAACATCACAAAAAGATGAAGCAAACATGAAACATAAAGTCACATGGGTACCCCACTTTCATTTGTTCAAATAGTTACTTGATTTCTCTACGTTATAAACAAATAATTGTCAATAACATTACTAATGGTTTTCTTACATTGTATATATTTCACAGTAAAAACAAAATATAGAACCATCCTACATTTACAAATAAACATATGATTAAAACTTCAAGCTCCAAACATGTAAAGATCTTGGTAGTCGTTGGTCAACAAAATTAAATCAAGCATTCCACTAGTCATATTTTAATTACAAAAGTGACTAATTCAATCATATAAAATTTAGCTTAAACTAAAAGAAGATGGAAACACCATTAATTTGTGCACATGAAATAAGCTATATTAAGTAGCTTAATTAGATACTATGAATTATATTGTAACGAAATGCATTCGCGATCGAAATGAATGTTGATGATAGAAGAATATATTATATTAAGTAAAGTAAATAATTTTATGGAATTTGGGCCAAGCCCACAAAAAAAATCAAAATTGAAAAAACATCATTCAGCCGAGGTCTCGCAAATAGATCTCGGCAGGGATTTCGGCAAGATTTGAATATCTCGGCCGAGATTCAGGTCAACCGAGATTAATTCGAATTTTGTTGTTTCGAATCGCTCAAGGTAGAAAACGAGATCTTGACAGAGATTGCCGAGATTTAAAACCTTGGTTAGAGTGCCGAAACACAACATGATATCAGAGCCGATGGTTCGAGGGACCATTATACGATGCGAGAGTGACCGAAGCAAGGACTTCTTGAGGCTTGAAGATATGTAAGCAGCTTGACCACACTGCTAGATACGCATTCTGCTCTCCTGTGTTGAGAACTGATGCTCCAAAATAGCTTGAGTGGAAAATACTCACATTAAGGTGGAGATTTGGTAATGCAGTCTTGCCCAACTGTGTAAGAAGTGAGGAAAAAAAGCAGTCTGATCCCACTGTAAAACTTTTTCAGTATGCTTCAAATGAAAATTAGAGAAAATACATGTCAAGGTGGAGAATTATTACGTGTGGCCGGCATCTAAAAGTGCGTGGGTTGAACGATAAGTCCCACGTCGCAAGAATGTGGTGCATAATGTGAGATTGGTGGCACATAACAATGGAAATTCCTTTTGTTGCAAGCAAGTGTTGCGAAGACCAAGTATGTGCCCATTCCGAGATGCACTAGAGTGCCAAAACACAACAAATTGATCACTTCTTTGTTTCAAAAATTATTACCATGCCAAATTTTTATTCTTCTTACATCCTCTTCAGCATATTTATGATTACATGTCACCAAAGTTTGTGCATAGTTTGTTTTCTGCTTCCAAAATTTAATACTTCTTTCATATTTTTCATTTCACCTTTTTACGATCAAAGAGTCTTTGTAACGAACCGGAAATTTTAATGATTTTTATAACGTAATTAACTATATTTTTCTTGAAAATAAAACAATGAAATTTAACGATGAAAATTTGATATTTGATATGCGTCTATTTAAACATAGCAAATGACAGATTTTCATTAGAAAATAGAAAAGTTAGTTATGTTGTGTAATTTTCAATTTCAACTTAAAACCAGTTAATTTGATGAAAATAAAATATTTTCGAAATCTGAATATTTTCATATAATAAAAATGTAAATCATTTTCTGAGTGAGAGTCATATTTCGTTTCGTCAAATTTGGACTGTTATAGCCCTGTTTATCTTATTTTCGACGTTTTTATAGCAGTTTGGCAGCGAATAGGATAGTCGTATCGTTGATATCTGTGTACCATTCAGTACATTTCGTCGTGCTGATCTCCATAGTATATTCATTTCTGTAATTCGACATTCGGTACACGGCAGAATCGACGAAACGATTAGCCGTATCGTACCCAATTTTAAACTTTTGTTTTCATGTGCCCTTTTATCTGTATACTGGTTGAATACAGATGGCCATTCACTTTTACAATTGATGAATTCATGTTTTGGACTATTGCTATTCCCTATGTTTCAAAATATACCCGTTCGTTTGCTTTTATTGGCTTTTGGTCATTTTTTCTTCTGCATTGCTTAACTAAATTATATAATATAGTATATTTTATAGAAGATGTTATTCATATTTGCGGCTCTCTTCTCTTTCGTTTTGGTTGAGACCCTCAGATCCACCTCCATCAGTTCCTGCCGAGCGCCTCCCCTCTTTGCCGAACCTCACCATCAACGACAGCCGCCAAATCCCCCATCAGCCAATAGCCGAAGCCACCCACTTCCACCCTCACGACAACAGCAGCCACCTCCCCTATGGCCTCGACTTCCGCAACCAACCACAGGCGCAGCTCCACCTTGCCCTGCCTCCACCAAACACCCTCCGGCCTGCCCCACTAACCACCTTCCTCCTCCATTTTCCCGACCACCTCCTTGTGCCTCACCATGTCAGCCTATAGTCCGCCACCGCCTGTTGCTCCTCCGACCCATTCCCATGCACAGCCCCACTTCCTCACCGCTTGCTTCCATCTTAGCCAAAACCTTTCCACCGAAACAGTCAGGACCAAAACAACCACCTAACACCCTGCCGCCTGTCACATTATGAAAAACGTAATATATATCTAGGGAGCATCTATTACCACCTCTTGTTTTGCTTTTCACCCCCCAGTACATTGAAAATAAATTATTTTGACAAAATTGCTCTTAACCCTGTAGCTGTATATCGTAAAAACAACAAAGTTAGGTCTTTAAAAACCAAGTTCAAAGCGAGCGAGGAAATATAAAAAACCAAGCTTTAAACGAGCGAGGAAACAAAAAAAATCAAACTTCAAACGATTGAGAAAACACAAAAAATCAAGTATGGAGCGAGTGAGGAAACCTAACAAATCAAGCTTGAAGCGAGTGAGGTAACCTAACTCGCTACACTGCACGTGTTTTTTATTAAAAAGCCAGCTTGATACAAGCATGGTTTTATACAAAACCTGCTCGGTCCAAATAAGGTTTCATACGGAACATTGCTTGATTCAAGTGAGCTTTTATATAAAACAAAGCCCAACCCGAACGTGATTTTTATTTTAAAAACCGACGTTAGAAATTGAGAACAACAGGATTATTTATGGAATAAACTGTGGGGTTAAAAGAAAATAGCGGGGTGAGTAGTTTTTTTTAACTAACCGGGGTGTGTAAAACAAATTTCGGGGTGCAAATAGAGCTAGCCATATATTTATATATGCTTTTATCTGAAGATTGCTTCCATATTTCTGAAGCTAGCTCATGCATATCTCCAACTCGCATGTAGCAGCCTCCGCCTGACACGATTTACAACTGCCTAATCCCTTGAAACCACCTTCATTCCAGTAGCATGGCAACCCTCAGCCTTTTTCCAAACCCAATAACGCAACTACCCATTCTCCCTCTCGCCAGTGGCTCCTCCCCGACGACCGCCTCTTCCAGTCAGTAACGCTAACCTCTTCTTGCATATATATATATATATATATATATATATATATATATATATATATATATATATATATATATATATATGGTCAGCTATTTGAACACAAAATTAAACACAAAGTGATGACACAAAAAATCCGAACCATTTGATTTTTTTGTCTTTATGTGAAATGTGGAATTCAGGGGGCAATCCAATGGTGTAGATTCTTTGTGTCATCAATTGTGTGTCTAAATAGGCTTTCTCTATATATATACACATACATACATACATACATATATATTATGTTTAAATATTTATTTGAAGCATTTTGTAAACTTTATATTTTTTTTATGTGTAAAATATTGATTTGAAAATACATATAACGAATTTAATTTAAATATGAGTGTTAAAATTGAATATTGATTTTTAGAAAAGAAAATATACAATATATATTTTGTTTCAGTTTATATCAAACTAGTTTTGATTTGTTTTCATCAATTCCAAGCTATCAACGTTGCACGTCAAATTCGTGTTCATCATGCCATGCTTTGGAATTTATGCTTGGATTCGTCGCATCTTGTTCTTGTTATTTCTCTAGCCTCGAAATGTGAGAAATCACTCACGATTAACATTCTTATATTTAGTAAATTGATTTCACATGAAATGACTATTGAAATATGCTGTTAAATTTGAATTGTTAAATATGATATGTCATTATCTGCAATTGTTTACCTATGACACATGACACCATAACCTATTGTATATATTATATTTAATTTGTTACTGATGATATATGCATGTTGTTTATATATCATAGTATTATCATATTTGGTCTCACTTTGCAAGTTCTTTGTTATTTTAGAAATTCCCGATGGGTTGAAATGATATATATCCGAACGATTTTATAGATCAGGGGAAAATCGTTATGGGTTGAAATGATAAACCCAAGCGATTTTATTGAAATTTTGAGATTGTGGGTTGAAATGATATATACCCGTAAAATATTAAATTTAAATTGCAGATTGAAATGATAAATATCTGTATCACTTGACCACATGGTAGAAAATTATATACGGACACCGTTGGCCTATTTTTGAAAAATGATTTACAAAGGTTGAAGGAAATATATGGGTTTGATAGTTATTGATTTTAAATTATAATATAAATATTTATTTTAATAGGTGTAAAATTTAGATTTTACTTATATGTTTTGGAAATTTTAAAATCGTAAGTTAAAGTTTTAAAATGTAAATTATAAATTTTTACTTAAAATTTTATTATTTTTAAATATATAAAATAAGATTTAAAATAGATTTAAAAATAAGATTCAAAATAGATTTACTAATAATATTTAATTTAATAGTAAATTATATAATAATATTTAATAAGATTTTAATTTAACTAATATATGATATGTTTTATGTATTTATTTGAATTTATATTAATATTTTAAAATAGATTTTGTAATAACTTTAATAAAAATTAAGGTTGAAAAAATAAATCGAGTTGACTTGTAAATTAATTTATTTAAGAACTGAGTTTAATAAGTATTGGTTTGGAAATTAATGGTTTTTGAGATTTTTAAGGACAAGATTTTATAACTTAATAACTTGATTTGGATAATGGTGATTTAACGAATAGTTCAAATTTAAATAAAATTAAAAATTGAATATTTAGTTTTGATTTAAATGTGTAATTTAAGATTTTATTTAAATATTTATAAAAGTGATTAGGTGAATGTTTTAAAATTAAATGTAATTGTATTTAGATATTTAATTATTGGTTTTATTTGAATTTGTAATTTGAGATTTTATTTAAATGTTATTAAAAATGATTAAGTGAGTATTTTCAAATTTAAATAAAATTAAAATTGAATTTTAAAATATAAATGAAATTTATCAAATTGAGTTATTGTAAATTGTTTAAATATTTAAACTTTGAAACCTATTGAACTGGAAGTGGTTTAAATTTGTAGTTCCAACCTGGATTTAAAATTGATATAAATTAGAAATGGTTTTATTGAGAATCAGAATTGAACCTTTAACCTTTTAATTGGAACCGTTGAACCAATATTTATTTAAATTGAAATTTGAAACTAAAGTTGATTTGATTTGATTTGTGAAGGTGGAGGAAATTTGAAGCTATTTTGATATAAACTATTTTAATATATATAAATTGTTTTTATTTATGATCTATTTTCAAATATAAACTATTTTTTAATATTTATTTATATATAAACTATTTAATATATAATCTATTTTTAAATATAAACTATTTTTAATTTATAACTATTTCAATATATATATAAACTATTTTCAATATTTAAGAAGTTTAAGTTGGAACTGTTATAATTTAGATTTAGTGGATTTAAATGCGAATATTTTGATATGATGGTTTAAATTAATTTGTGGCTATGATTTTGGAAGTGAATATGATTTCGAAAGTTAATAAGATTTCAAAAGCAATATGATTTTGAAATGACTATGATATTCTGATATGAAGTACGAGCCTTTTGCAATGTAAATGACCACGGTGTGAAATAAGCGTTTGGTTGTTAAAGAGACCGGGATAAGATATTGCCATATTCTCTGCCAATAACGAAAACCACTTTAACAACCGTGTACGTGGTGGAGATTCCAGAATGAAGTAGGATGGTTTGGTGACAATTCTATACAAGGTATTAACGCAGCCCTAACTCCCGCGAGTCAGCTTGATGTGGCTAAAATAGGAGCTATACATGTGTCAATCGCACCTCCGATCAAGCATGCTTCTTCGATACCATTCTATTACCTTTTGATTTGATTGGGTGCACTTTTGATTTAGAAGTGTGTCTCGAGGTGGACGGTAGTGGCTGCTATGCGTTACCACCGGTCCGGTTCTGCAAAACGGTAGAATCCTACCCTAGGCATTGCCTCGCTTGTCTTGTCACATGCATTATCGTGCCTTCTATGAGTTTGTTTTGTACCGTACCTATGGAGTGCTCCATGAGTAAACCACCGGTTTGGTGGAGCTTACACTATCTGTATAGACTATCGAAATATATAAAACGTGTTAAGTGGGGTATAGGTTACGCCTTAATGCTATTTTAATAGTTTACTTTACTATAGACATTATCTATATAGCGTATTATACTATGTATGTAGATAGTTTAACGGGTCCAGGTTGGGAATCCCAAACATCCTTTAAGTTATTTTGTATTTCAGTTGACATTTTCACTTGAGTTGATTTACGTATAAGAATGTTAATCCTGAATCGAGTGTTTTGTGTTTTGCTTTATGCTCGGATCAAACTGAGTGTCACAGCATTTGAGACTCACCTTTGGAGCTTGGAGTTTTGCTTGAAGATCTATCTCTATCTATTCAGCTTTGTAGTTATTTCAGTTATTTCCAGCTGTCTATGTTCAGATTTGTCATTTGCATTTGTATTTGTATTTAGTGACTCCTATGTACTTGAGATTCCCTATTGTATTTATTAGACTATGTTGTTTATTGTAGTAGCTTTATGAATTACCATTTATCTATTCCGCTGCTTATTGTTGTATTATTTTGTGTCTTTGGTTCTCTGATTGATTTATTTGCTGTGTGTGCTAAGTTTTTCCAAATATAAATTAACAATATGTTGTTTTGAGCGATTCAAGTCTAGCATGTGTCAATGATTGTCGCTTTGAATGGTTCGAAATGCCAGGTCGTTACCGTTTTTGTGAGCTTATAATTATTTGTTTACATTATTTTATCATTGCCCATTGTCAACAAAAGAAAGCATATGTAAATCATTATTCACTGATTCTAATTTTTACATTGGTTACTGTAAATTAACATTTTTAATTAAGCTTCTTACTCTCTTATTTTTATAACGTGAATTTTTATGTTCATTATTTTGGAATAAAAAGAAATTATGTAATTACTCTACATAGTTTTGTACATATGTTCATGTGTTTTTGTTTTAACTCATACATTCTCTCATTTATTATTCCTAAGCCAAATTAATACACTTTTTTTTACTGTAATGGAAATATTAAAGTGGACGAAAGTTTTGTCATATTGTTGTTTCTAAAAGGGTATGGTTTACTGAATTTTTTTGATATTTACTTCCAATTAGTTTGTTTTTTTAATTTCCTAATTTGAGCTCTTTTATTTTGAGTTGTTAAACCAAATGCATCTTCTAGTTGATATGCTAATCTCTTCAACTATTTTAGTTAGCCCAGAATCTTTCTATATTATTAGATATTTTGGTTTAACTCTTTTTCTCTTTTAACATCCCAAATGAGGACAAGTCGTGGAACATAAGTAATGGAACATAAGACTGAGGTGCACCATGTGCGGCTTATAAAATTGCTGTCAAACATCCAAGAACACCACTATACTTAACAAAAAATATATAAAGAATTAATACTAAGAGCATTGAGAAATGCTTAAGTATACAATGGGTGGTGGTGATTTGTAAGCTCTCATTTCTTTATAGAAACCATTCAAATGTATCAACTGAAGATTCTCCTTCGACTTCTAGGTTGTGGTGGTGATTTGCACGTTCTTGCTAGGGTGCTTTATAAGTATTATTGCTATGACACTATTAATTGATTTGTATATGAGATTGTATTTAAGTGTTTATATAACTAGATTTGTTTTATGTTTGTAACAAAAAATAATAGATCCAATGTATAGAAATCCATTTACCTTATTCTTTATTTTTATCTTTAATATTTACAAGTTAATTAAATGAATGCTCAAAATCATGACATTACATTAAAAACAATATTTTGCAATAAAAAGTACTTAGCTAACATTTCTTACACATTACTCGTACATGCCTTGGTACTAAAAAGAAGTTTGTGCACATATGTACATATTATTTTGCATTAATAAAAAATTAAATCACGCTTTTTATTGCACACGTCCAATGAACGTACCATGTGCACTGATGCCTGTGTGTGTATGTGTGTATGTATGTATGTAGAGAGAAATCGATATAATATAGAGATAACTAGTAAAAAGAGTAGGTATTAATATAATATATTTGAAAAAGTGTGAAACGAAACAATATTTTGATCATACAATCAGTGAAAAGACATCATTTAGAGGAAATGAAACAAAACAAATTAGCAGCACGAAAAGAGAAATTATATTATTTTGATTTAATACTATTTGATATTACAAGTCTACGATAAGACAAATCACCTCCTTAATAATCAATTTTGACTATGTACGAAAGAAAATAAAAATAAGAACCAATAAGTCCCACTTGAGGTAAACATGATCTAATAAGCATTGGTGACATAAATATACTAACACAGGCATAATATACAACTAATGTGAACCCGTGCTACGCACACGGATTATCGCTAATAAGTTGCATTGGAAATATCGTATACCATTTTATTTATTGACGTTGCAATAATTTCCTAGAATTGAAACTTAAATTACTAATATTTGAAACTTATATAATGTAAATTATTCTGCTATGTTGTAGCACATAGTAATGTTCTAAGTGTTGGCGTAGTTTGGGCAACTTACGAATTGAAACAATGTTAACTTAGCAAGTAACATAAATACACCAGCAAGTAAAGGTAAACATGTTGTTGTGTAAACCTGTAACGGGATGTTATAAATGAGACGCATGGATGAATGAGTGCAATTCATTTTGAGAACAGGCAGAGACGTTAATTTGTAGACCAAGTAAGTGAAATAATTTTTTTTTACGTTAGTTGAAGTTGATAGCATTTTCAAAATAAACTATAGACCAAGAAGATACTATTATTTCAATTATAGGCTGTACAATATAAGAATAGACAGTTGTTCACTTTCTTAGCCATTAAATAATGAAATAATTGGAAAAATGCTTCAGCCGCCATGCATCAGTTGATTCATTTGTAAGTCTTCATAACTCGCTTCGTTCAATGGTCAACTTCTGCTGTTGTATAAGTCCTGAGAAATTGGAAAAACTAAACTAAAACAGTCTAAAAAATAACATGTATTTCTACATTCAGTGTTTGATTATGCCACTTAAAATAAATATTTTTTGAAGAAAGGAATACCAACAATAACATCATAAATGGTAAATACAGTCAAGCCTTGCTGGATACAATTAATGAACAGATTGAAAATAAATTTGATATAAACAAAAGTAAGTAGTGGTAGGAAGTTTGGAGGAGTGGCTGGAAATAATTTGGTATAGTCTCTCCTCATTGGTTTATTCATTTGTATGTCTTCATAACTCCTAATGCGAATGTAAAAACCGTACTATCTCTCCATATGTGAATAGCTTGCTGATGTATTTATCAGCAATCCATTTGATTAATAGTTAGACCAAAAAATTAATGGCCATGCATATTTGTAAATTTTTGTAGAAAAAAAGAACATTGTATAAAAATTAATTACGAGGATATTACGTGTTGAGCGTAGGATATATTAAAAAAATAATGAGCCCTCCTACAATAAATATTTCACCCTACCATATTTGAACCTCACCGTAATATATTATAATACTGTTGAATATGTGAGTATATGATTTTTGTTTGATGATAATAAACATATATATATATATATATATTCATTTAAATGTATTCGTTAATGTACTATTTTATTTTTCACATAATTAAATAAATATTTGGTTAATAAAATAAATAACACAGTATTGAAATTCAAATAGATATTTTATTCAAACAAATATTTATTACAATTTTTGAATAGTATAAATTCAAGCTCTCACTATACATATACAATTTTGATTACAATACAAATTCAATTACATCACAATCTTTCATTTACAAATGTCCTCACTACAATTCACCCATTCACTCGTATTTTATCTTCAATTTGAATCCAGCATCTGAGCAATCTGCAAAAATAAATACTAACGCAGTAAAATTGAAAAGGAAATATTTTTGAAGTGTAAAATAAAATGTGATTTTGAAAATATTATTTGCCTTAGTTATTTGGGTTGTTCGTCATCATTTAAATTTGAATTCATCATACACGAACAGCTTGTGACATGCACAGTGTATCACTGTACATGCCACAAGGCCGTGCACACTAATATATACACTTGATAAAATTACAGGGACATGTAAACACATGTCAAACCCAAAACGCCGGGTTCAACTCAAGTGCAAAAAAATAATGTCATAATATCAACACAAGGTCAAACCCGAGCTTTAAGCTGGATTCAACTCAGGTGCAATACAAAATTGTCAAGTACAAGTGACCAAAGTTCAAGTCATACACCTGAAAACAACTCAAATGAACAAAGTGCAAACCCAGACCAACATACCCAATGAAGACTTGAACAAAGGAAATACTCGAGTACAAATAATGAAAATATACAGGTGCAAACAGCAGCTACAACACAAATACAAACTGCCTCGATGCATACATATGGCCAAGCGATGCATCACTGAGACACGAATACATGGAGAAAATACAACTGATTCAAGTGAAAGGCAACTATACACATGAAGTCAATATGATCAAGGCAACAAGCCCAGAACCAAGTTAACAGTTACAATGTGCACATATTAACAAATCGAAAACAGTTCAATCAACACTTCAACCTGAGCCAGACGCAGTGCAGACACAAGAGTACAAGTCCAAATACACTAACACAAATGACCAAAGTCTATATAGAACAGTTCAACATGTATGCAACAGTGAAACGAAGTGGACAATGCACCAATACTAAACAGAAGAATACATGAACACAATATCCACAACAAACAATATGGTGCAGCAACCCATATATACAGTGAACAGTGCAGTCATGATATGCAAGCATCAGGTCGAGTATGCTACACAATGAACACAACACAAATGTACTAATTCAACTACAAATGCACGACATACATCAAGTATACATGAAGGCAGCTAATCTCAAACCAGCCATGATATGGAATCAAACCAGACCAGTTCAGGTTAAAGCAAGAAAGTACACATGAAGCTTATAGTGCAACAGGTTAGAGAAGCAAATAAGTGCATCATATAAACTAGATAATCAGATGTTCAGAGACTAGAACCAAAGCAACTCGAGCCAGCTAATTGAACCAGCTCTCAAGTCTAGATGACACAAAGTATGAAAACAATGAACCAATACAATGTGAACTAGCTCGACCATACATATATATAGAGTTGACACAATAAAAACATAAAGACCGCAATATACTCAAATGGACATGACTCAAAACATCATCGTTGAAGACAAGAAGAATCAAGTGCAGACAATACAAAATCAAATGAAACAGTTCAGCATAAACAAGTGACACAGCTAGTTCGAACAAAGACAAAGGACATTTCAAACTCGAAGCAACATAACATACAGTCACAATGTGGTAGCGGTAAAGACCAATGGAGATTTCAAACTGCAGTTAAAATTGAAGTGGCCGAAGTCATCAGAAAAATGGAAGTAAAATTCTCATCTCAATATAGTTTTTCACAAAATCAAGTTTGCAGTCGAAGACAACTGCAGGTCAAATCAAAACCGAAGTCAACATCGAACCAAGTCAGTGCCGAAGTTGAACAAGTCAGAAATCGACACCGTGGTGGCCAAGCAAAGTCAAAATCGAAGCCGTGTTAACCAAGCCAAAAATATACGAATTGAAAATGTCAGAAATCATCACAATCATCAATGCATAATCGAACGGCAAGCCGAAAATTATCAGACGAACTCGTATGAAATATACGAACGAAAAATAAGGAATTCGATTCCTATATAAGCCCTATAACATCATCGGTAAAAATGCAATCGAGTTCAAGCATTCAACCGGGAGAGAAAAAGGCATAAATTACATACCAGAGTCAAAGTGGAACTCGATCAAATCGAGGAGCCATGTTCGAATTAAAGAAGGAGTAGATTGCTGAAGCAAGACAGAGAAATAGCAATTGTAATCGACCAACTACTCATCGGCTTCATCGATTTTCTCCAAAGCCCTAATTCATCAGAGAAAATCGAATAAGGAAGAAGCAACGAGCCGCCATTATACAGAGCAAAGAGGATAGAACGGGCCAACATAATAAAAATAAGAAAAGGGCCGGCATATTTTATTGATAATTATTTTGGCCGGTTTTATTAAGACCTTTTGGGCTTAACCTTTAAATTAGGGTTTTGTTTTATTTTAAATTGTATTTTTCTTTTGAAAATTGTGTACTTACTAGTCGTGTGACTAGGGGACAAACTACGTGGCGTAGTTTGAGAATTCGCAACTCAGTGGCTGAGTTATGGCAGGGTTTTGAGCGTAGAGTTAAGGCTAGTCAATAGCGGGTGTCGCGAGTTTACGTGTGTAAGCGTCTGACTGCTTAATTTCTAGTAGAAACCTTGGGGGCAGCACGTAGGCAGGGTTTTGCCGAAGCTGGGTAAATTCCGTGTCGTTCTATTTCTGCATTTATTATTCTCCTATTATCTGTGCTGCTATTCTGATATATCTGTGTTGAAATAATTTTATACAAACTTCCGCATTAAATTTTTATAATTAATAGCATCACCCTATTCACCTCCCTCTAGGGTGAAATCGATCCTACAAGTGGTATCGGAGCAAGGTACGAAAGCCATTTTTGTTTTAAAAAATTTTGATTTTTCAAAAACCAATTTTTTTTAAAAAAAATTTGAATTTTTAAAATGGCTTTTTTTAATAATGCTTTTGCGGAGGGTCAGTCCATAGTTAGACCACCAATGTTCAATGATGAATATGCTTACTGGAAAAATAGGATGAAATTTTTTCTGAAAACCATTGACGCTTGGGATATTGTTGAGACTGGGTATAGAGCACTAACTATAATTGTAAATAATCAGGAAATAAATAAATCAAAGGATCAATGGACAGAGCTAGAAAATAAATTACAAAATGCTAACGCTAAAGTTATGAATTCTATTATCTGTTCATTGGATCAATATGAATTTAATCTTGTCTCACATTGTCTAACTGCACAGGAAATATGGCACACACTCGAAGTGACTCACGAAGGAACATCGCAAGTCAAAGAATCTCGCCTTGCCATGCTAAGCAGCGAATACGAGAACTTCACAATGGTGAAGGAAGAAAATGTCAAAGAGATGTATGGACGACTTTCTAATATCGTACACAAATCAAAAGCTCTCAGAAAATCATACACAGAGTTGGAGATAGTCCGAAAAATCCTCAGAGTCCTTCCACGAAGTTTTGAAGAAAAAGTGACTGTCACTCAAGAGTCGAAAGATTTAAAATAGATCAAAGTTGAAGAACTCATCGGAAATCTCACTACTTATGAGCTAGAAATGAAATTCAAGGAAGAGCGTGAAGGAAGAGATACTCGAAAGAAATCAATAGCTCTCAAAGGAACAACTGAAAGTGATGACGATGACGATGGAGCAGCAAAGTTGGAAATTGTAATAAAGAAATTAAAAAGTTGGAACCACAAATACGAAAATCCAGCTCTAAATCAAAAATTAAAAAATAAAATAATCAAAGTTTTAGATAACACAGAAGAACAAAAAATCATCTGTCATAAGTGCAACCAACCCGGACACATCAAGCCCAATTGTCCTCAGAATCGACGCGACTTTGAAAAGAAATCAAAAAGGAAAATTTTTACAGCCACGTGGAATACAAGTGATGAAGACAATCAAAGTACTAGTAGTGAGAGTGAGAAAGCAGATATGTGCCTACAAGGTGATATAACTGATAGCGACGATGACGAGCCAAGCGAGGTATCAAAACTCACTCACTCAGAATTACTTATATATTTCCACGAAGTAAATGGCTGTTTTGAACGACTTAGGGAGAAATATGCTAAAATTGAATCACAAAGAGATAGTTTGATAGAAGTAAATGAAAAGCTTGAACAATTAGTTAAAACCTATCAAAGTAGGATCCCTAAGTGTGATAAGTGTCCAACATTGGAAGAAGAGATTAAAAAATCAGAAATCAAAATTAAATCGCTTGAAAATGAAATTCTGATTTTGAAAGAGAGTGAAAATACAAGAAGAGAAAATTCTATTAAAAAGAGCACACAATAATTAAACGAAAATGAATCTCTCAAAACACAAGTCCAATAATTGTCAACGACTTTAGATAAATTTTCAAAAAGTGAAAAATCGTTGAATATGCTATTAGGGAAGCAAACTGTTAATACGGTTAGACAACGACTTGGATATAATCATCTGAAAATGTTAGAATTAAAATTAATCAAGTCAATTCAATGTGCACAATTTGTAGAAAATTTGGACACTATCAAAATAATTGTTGGTATAGACCCAAACACGTGAAGACTATACCAATTTGGGTTCCAAAAGGCACAAATATAAAATCTCTCAAAGTTAAACAAATCTAGGTGCCGAAAGGAACATATATAAATAGTTTTGGATCTCCACAAAATTATTCAAAATATTCTGCCACTAACAACAATGGACCTATAAAAACAAATAGGTCACAAAAACCTTTTATCGTGCAGGTATGGTGGCAGGCTAAGGAACAACATCAGTGTCAACTTGGATTCTGGCTGTTCCAAAAACTCGACGGGAGACAAAGCAATATTCCTTAGCCTAGTACAAAGGTGACGGAATCACAACGGGCAACAACGAAAAATTATCGTAAAGGTAAAACAGATAATGATATATTTTGAACGATATATTAAATGTGATAATCTGCACCGTATTCTGAATTAAATCAGCCAATAATGTGATGATGAAATAAATGATGATTTTGATTCTGACTTATTCAAAATTGTTGGCCAATTATATTCTTATGCCAAGAACACTGTAAAAATCTCTAGAATCTTTGAACTACTTCATATGTAATAGTTTAGATTAATGATAGTGTTTTATTGGATGATAATATATTTGGTTATTTTACGGCTGACTCTATATTCACGGTTTTTCATTTTTTACCCGGCTTCAATTCAAATTCAAGAGAATTTCATTTAAAAAGTGGTTATAAAATGATTTTGAGATATTTTGTTGCACACTTCATGATCTGGTCTATAACATTTAACTAATAGTATTTTTGGGTGAAAAATTCAGATGTAGATTACACTGGTAATCTAGTTGATAGAAAAATTACTAGTGGAACGTGATATACGATGAGATGCTTAGTAACTGCATTGTTTTTTAAAGAAAATATCTGCATATTTTTCACTTCACATAATTTTCAAATAGCAGGAATTTTTTTCTCTCTTAAAACCCCTTCTAGAAAATCATTTTTGACCTTGTTTTCAGATTGGTCATTTTAAAAAAAATTGATTTTATAACTATTTTTGAATTTGATTTTGAATGACCACATTGACTAATCTGACTCCCTAATGATTATCGAAAAGATGAATAGTGATTGAAAAATGATGAGTGTTAATATTAATCATATATTATAACTTGAGATGGTATGATTAGTAAATTTCTTTAGAAATTTAAACAAGAGTTATATAAACTTTTTGTTGGTAAAAATTCCATGACCACTCTATTTCTATCATATTTCTAACGACCATCACTCATCAAAATTCTATATAGTTTGTCGATATGTGGTACTTTAAACAGGAATCATTTGTTTTTCATTTTATATTTTTTTAATAAAAATAATAATAAAATAAAATAAAATCCAAAGTATTCACTCTCATTTAAAAGTCCTCACGGTTATGCATGGGTAAATTACTTGGAATTTGATTGTGCTTCCATGCTCATTTAAAAGTCCTTATGGTTATGCATGTATGAAACGCATATCAAAATTAATTAATTAAATAAAAAAGTTGACTCTAATCCCATTTAAAAGTCCTCACGGTTATGCGTGGTTAGAAGATACTTGAATTTTTTTAAAATGGAATACTACTAATCTCATTTAAAAGTCCTAACGGTTATGCATGGTTAGTAGATATTCAAATTCCTGGAATAAATATACCATAAATAGACACAACTGTATGGTTTTATATGATGACATCATTCACGTCATTCTAAAAGTGGAATATGCGCCAAACAGAGTATTTATGATTTTTGTTTGATTTTTTATTGAAATTTAATATTTATATTTAATTGAGTTTTAATGTGTATTATTATCTATCACTTTATCTCTATTTTTCTAATACTATTAATCTTTTGCTGATTACAAAAGGTGGAGAGAAAAGTTAAGATTTCGTCAAATAAAATCAAGTAAAGGTCAAATATTTTCTATTTGCATCTTGGCTCATTTGCATATTTTTTAATTGTATGCATATATGAAGAGGGAGCTTTGTGTAGAGAGGAAGCATTTAAATAGGGGGAGCAAATAGAGTATATCAACGACCAAATACATTTAACATATTCAAAATCTTAAATATATGTTTGTTATCATCAAAAGGGGGAGATTGTTGAATATGCGAGTATATGATTTTTCTTTGATGATAATAAACATATATATATATATTCATTTAAATGTATTTGTTAATGTACTATTTTACTTTTCACATAATTAAATAAATATTTGTGAATAAAATAAATAACATAGTATTTAAATTCAAACAGATATTTTATTCAAACAAATATTTATTACAATTTTTGAACAGTACAAATTCATGCTCTCACTATGCATATACAATTTTGATTACAATACAAATTCAATTACATCACAATCTTTCATTTACAGATGTCCTCACTACAATTCAACTCATTCACTCGTATTTTATCTTCAATTTGAATCCAGCATCTGAGCAATCTGCAAAAATAAATACTAACGCAGTAAAATTGAAAAGGAAATATTTTTGAAGTGTAAAATAAAATGTGATTTTGAAAATATTATTTGCCTCAGTTATTTGGGTTGTTCATCATCATTTAAATTTGAATTCATCATACACGAACAGCTTGTGACATGCACAGTGTATCACTGTACATGCCACAAGACCGTGCACACCGATATATACACTTGATAAAATTACAGGGACATGTAAACACATGTCAAACCCAAAACGCCGGGTTCAACTCAAGTGCAAAAAAATAATGTCATAATATCAGCACAAGGTCAAACCCGAGCTTTAAGCTGGATTCAACTCAGGTGCAATACAAAATTGTCAAGTACAAGTGACCAAAGTTCAAGTCATACACCTGAAAACAACTCAAATGAACAAAGTGCAAACCCCGACCAACATACCCAATGAAGACTTGAACAAAGGAAATACTCGAGTACAAATAATGAAAATATACAGGTGCAAACAGCAGCTACAACACAAATACAAACTGCCTCGATGCATACATATGGCCAAGCGATGCATCACTGAGACACGAATACATGGAGAAAATACAACTGATTCAAGTGAAAGGCAACTATACACATGAAGTCAATATGATCAAGGAAACAAGCCCAGAACCAAGTTAACAGTTACAATGTGCACATATTAACAAATCAAAAACAGTTCAATCAACACTTCAACCTGAGCCAGACGCAGTGCAGACACAAGAGTACAAGTCCAAATACACTAACACAAATGACCAAAGTCTATATAGAACAGTTCAACATGTATGCAACAGTGAAACGAAGTGGACAATGCACCAATACTAAACAGAAGAATACATGAACACAATATCCACAACAAACAATATGGTGCAGCAACCCATATATACAGTGAACAGTGCAGTCATGATATGCAAGCATCAGGTCGAGTATGCTACACAATGAACACAACACAAATGTACTAATTCAACTACAAATGCACGACATACATCAAGTATACATGAAGGCAGCTAATCTCAAACCAGCCATGATATGGAATCAAACCAGACCAGTTCAGGTTAAAGCAAGAAAGTACACATGAAGCTTATAGTGCAATAGGTTAGAGAAGCAAATAAGTGCATCATATAAACTAGATAATCAGATGTTCAGAGACTAGAACCAAAGCAACTCGAGCCAGCTAATTGAACCAGCTCTCAAGTCTAGATGACACAAAGTATGAAAACAATGAACCAATACAATGTGAACTAGCTCGACCATACATATATATAGAGTTGACACAATAAAAACATAAAGACCGCAATATACTCAAATGGACATGACTCAAAACATCATCGTTGAAGACGAGAAGAATCAAGTGCAGACAATACAAAATCAAATGAAACAGTACCAGCATAAACAAGTGACACAGCTAGTTCGAACAAAGACAAAGGACATTTCAAACTCGAAGCAACACAACATACAGTCACAATGTGGTAGCGGTAAAGACCAACGGAGATTTCAAACTGTAGTTAAAATTGAAGTGGCCGAAGTCATCAGAAAAATGGAAGTAAAATTCTCATCTCAATATAGTTTTTCACAAAATCAAGTTTGCAGTCGAAGACAACTGCAGGTCAAATCAAAACCGAAGTCAACATCGAACCAAGTCAGTGCCGAAGTCGAACAAGTCAGAAATCGACACCGTGGTGGCCAAGCAAAGTCAAAATCGAAGCCGTGTTAACCAAGCCAAAAATATACGAATTGAAAATGTCAGAAATCATCACAATCATCAATGCATAATCGAACGGCAAGCCGAAAATTATCAGACGAACTCGTATGAAATATACGAACGAAAAATAAGGAATTCGATTCCTATATAAGCCCTATAACATCATCGGTAAAAATGCAATCGAGTTCAAGCATTCAACCGGGAGAGAAAAAGGCATAAATTACATACCAGAGTCAAAGTGGAACTCGATCAAATCGAGGAGCCATGTTCGAATTAAAGAAGGAGTCGATTGCTGAAGCAAGACAGAGAAATAGCAATTGTAATCGACCAACTACTCATCGGCTTCATCGATTTTCTCCAAAGCCCTAATTCATCAGAGAAAATCGAATAAGGAAGAAGCAACGAGCCGCCATTATACAGAGCAAAGAGGATAGAACGGGCCAACATAATAAAAATAAGAAAAGGGCCGGCATATTTTATTGATAATTATTTTGGCCGGTTTTATTAAGACCTTTTGGGCTTAACCTTTAAATTAGGGTTTTGTTTTATTTTAAATTGTATTTTTCTTTTGAAAATTGTGTACTTACTAGTCGTGTGACTAGGGGACAAACTACGTGGCGTAGTTTGAGAATTCGCAACTCAGTGGCTGAGTTATGGCAGGGTTTTGAGCGTAGAGTTAAGGCTAGTCAATAGCGGGTGTCGCGAGTTTACGTGTGTAAGCGTCTGACTGCTTAATTTCTAGTAGAAACCTTGGGGGCAGCACGTAGGCAGGGTTTTGCCGAAGCTGGGTAAATTCCGTGTCGTTCTATTTCTGCATTTATTATTCTCCTATTATCTGTGCTGCTATTCTGATATATCTGTGTTGAAATAATTTTATACAAACTTCCGCATTAAATTTTTATAATTAATAGCATCACCCTATTCACCTCCCTCTAGGGTGAAATCGATCCTACAAGTGGTATCGGAGCAAGGTACGAAAGCCATTTTTGTTTTAAAAAATTTTGATTTTTCAAAAACCAATTTTTTTTTAAAAAAATTTGAATTTTTAAAATGGCTTTTTTTAATAATGCTTTTGCGGAGGGTCAGTCCATAGTTAGACCACCAATGTTCAATGATGAATATGCTTACTGGAAAAATAGGATGAAATTTTTTCTGAAAACCATTGACGCTTGGGATATTGTTGAGACTGGGTATAGAGCACTAACTATAATTGTAAATAATCAGGAAATAAATAAATCAAAGGATCAATGGACAGAGCTAGAAAATAAATTACAAAATGCTAACGCTAAAGTTATGAATTCTATTATCTGTTCATTGGATCAATATGAATTTAATCTTGTCTCACATTGTCTAACTGCACAGGAAATATGGCACACACTCGAAGTGACTCACGAAGGAACATCGCAAGTCAAAGAATCTCGCCTTGCCATGCTAAGCAGCGAATACGAGAACTTCACAATGGCGAAGGAAGAAAATGTCAAAGAGATGTATGGACGACTTTCTAATATCGTACACAAATCAAAAGCTCTCAGAAAATCATACACAGAGTTGGAGATAGTCCGAAAAATCCTCAGAGTCCTTCCACGAAGTTTTGAAGAAAAAGTGACTGTCACTCAAGAGTCGAAAGATTTAAAATAGATCAAAGTTGAAGAACTCATCGGAAATCTCACTACTTATGAGCTAGAAATGAAATTCAAGGAAGAGCGTGAAGGAAGAGATACTCGAAAGAAATCAATAGCTCTCAAAGGAACAACTGAAAGTGATGACGATGACGATGGAGCAGCAAAGTTGGAAATTGTAATAAAGAAATTAAAAAGTTGGAACCACAAATACGAAAATCCAGCTCTAAATCAAAAATTAAAAAATAAAATAATCAAAGTTTTAGATAACACAGAAGAACAAAAAATCATCTGTCATAAGTGCAACCAACCCGGAAACATCAAGCCCAATTGTCCTCAGAATCGACGCGACTTTGAAAAGAAATCAAAAAGGAAAAATTTTACAGCCACGTGGAATACAAGTGATGAAGACAATCAAAGTACTAGTAGTGAGAGTGAGAAAGCAGATATGTGCCTACAAGGTGATATAACTGATAGCGACGATGACGAGCCAAGCGAGGTATCAAAACTCACTCACTCGGAATTACTTATATATTTCCACGAAGTAAATGGCTGTTTTGAACGACTTAGGGAGAAATATGCTAAAATTGAATCACAAAGAGATAGTTTGATAGAAGTAAATGAAAAGCTTGAACAATTAGTTAAAACCTATCAAAGTAGGATCCCTAAGTGTGATAAGTGTCCAACATTGGAAGAAGAGATTAAAAAATCAGAAATCAAAATTAAATCGCTTGAAAATGAAATTCTGATTTTGAAAGAGAGTGAAAATACAAGAAGAGAAAATTCTATTAAAAAGAGCACACAATAATTAAACGAAAATGAATCTCTCAAAACACAAGTCCAATAATTGTCAACGACTTTAGATAAATTTTCAAAAAGTGAAAAATCGTTGAATATGCTATTAGGGAAGCAAACTGTTAATACGGTTAGACAACGACTTGGATATAATCATCTGAAAATGTTAGAATTAAAATTAATCAAGTCAATTCAATGTGCACAATTTGTAGAAAATTTGGACACTATCAAAATAATTGTTGGTATAGACCCAAACACGTGAAGACTATACCAATTTGGGTTCCAAAAGGCACAAATATAAAATCTCTCAAAGTTAAACAAATCTAGGTGCCGAAAGGAACATATATAAATAGTTTTGGATCTCCACAAAATTATTCAAAATATTCTGCCACTAACAACAATGGACCTATAAAAACAAATAGGTCACAAAAACCTTTTATCGTGCAGGTATGGTGGCAGGCTAAGGAACAACATCAGTGTCAACTTGGATTCTGGCTGTTCCAAAAACTCGACGGGAGACAAAGCAATATTCCTTAGCCTAGTACAAAGGTGACGGAATCACAACGGGCAACAACGAAAAATTATCGTAAAGGTAAAACAGATAATGATATATTTTGAACGATATATTAAATGTGATAATCTGCACCGTATTCTGAATTAAATCAGCCAATAATGTGATGATGAAATAAATGATGATTTTGATTCTGACTTATTCAAAATTGTTGGCCAATTATATTCTTATGCCAAGAACACTGTAAAAATCTCTAGAATCTTTGAACTACTTCATATGTAATAGTTTAGATTAATGATAGTGTTTTATTGGATGATAATATATTTGGTTATTTTACGGCTGACTCTATATTCACGGTTTTTCATTTTTTACCCGGCTTCAATTCAAATTCAAGAGAATTTCATTTAAAAAGTGGTTATAAAATGATTTTGAGATATTTTGTTGCACACTTCATGATCTGGTCTATAACATTTAACTAATAGTATTTTTGGGTGAAAAATTCAGATGTAGATTACACTGGTAATCTAGTTGATAGAAAAATTACTAGTGGAACGTGATATACGATGAGATGCTTAGTAACTGCATTGTTTTTTAAAGAAAATATCTGCATATTTTTCACTTCACATAATTTTCAAATAGCAGGAATTTTTTTCTCTCTTAAAACCCCTTCTAGAAAATCATTTTTGACCTTGTTTTCAGATTGGTCATTTTAAAAAAAATTGATTTTATAACTATTTTTGAATTTGATTTTGAATGACCACATTGACTAATCTGACTCCCTAATGATTATCGAAAAGATGAATAGTGATTGAAAAATGATGAGTGTTAATATTAATCATATATTATAACTTGAGATGGTATGATTAGTAAATTTCTTTAGAAATTTAAACAAGAGTTATATAAACTTTTTGTTGGTAAAAATTCCATGACCACTCTATTTCTATCATATTTCTAACGACCATCACTCATCAAAATTCTATATAGTTTGTCGATATGTGGTACTTTAAACAGGAATCATTTGTTTTTCATTTTATATTTTTTTAATAAAAATAATAATAAAATAAAATAAAATCCAAAGTATTCACTCTCATTTAAAAGTCCTCACGGTTATGCATGGGTAAATTACTTGGAATTTGATTGTGCTTCCATGCTCATTTAAAAGTCCTTATGGTTATGCATGTATGAAACGCATATCAAAATTAATTAATTAAATAAAAAAGTTGACTCTAATCCCATTTAAAAGTCCTCACGGTTATGCGTGGTTAGAAGATACTTGAATTTTTTTAAAATGGAATACTACTAATCTCATTTAAAAGTCCTAACGGTTATGCATGGTTAGTAGATATTCAAATTCCTGGAATAAATATACCATAAATAGACACAACTGTATGGTTTTATATGATGACATCATTCACGTCATTCTAAAAGTGGAATATGCGCCAAACAGAGTATTTATGATTTTTGTTTGATTTTTTATTGAAATTTAATATTTATATTTAATTGAGTTTTAATGTGTATTATTATCTATCACTTTATCTCTATTTTTCTAATACTATTAATCTTTTGCTGATTACAAAAGGTGGAGAGAAAAGTTAAGATTTCGTCAAATAAAATCAAGTAAAGGTCAAATATTTTCTATTTGCATCTTGGCTCATTTGCATATTTTTTAATTGTATGCATATATGAAGAGGGAGCTTTGTGTAGAGAGGAAGCATTTAAATAGGGGGAGCAAATAGAGTATATCAACGACCAAATACATTTAACATATTCAAAATCTTAAATATATGTTTGTTATCATCAAAAGGGGGAGATTGTTGAATATGCGAGTATATGATTTTTCTTTGATGATAATAAACATATATATATATATATTCATTTAAATGTATTTGTTAATGTACTATTTTACTTTTCACATAATTAAATAAATATTTGTGAATAAAATAAATAACATAGTATTTAAATTCAAACAGATATTTTATTCAAACAAATATTTATTACAATTTTTGAACAGTACAAATTCATGCTCTCACTATGCATATACAATTTTGATTACAATACAAATTCAATTACATCACAATCTTTCATTTACAGATGTCCTCACTACAATTCAACTCATTCACTCGTATTTTATCTTCAATTTGAATCCAGCATCTGAGCAATCTGCAAAAATAAATACTAACGCAGTAAAATTGAAAAGGAAATATTTTTGAAGTGTAAAATAAAATGTGATTTTGAAAATATTATTTGCCTCAGTTATTTGGGTTGTTCATCATCATTTAAATTTGAATTCATCATACACGAACAGCTTGTGACATGCACAGTGTATCACTGTACATGCCACAAGACCGTGCACACCGATATATACACTTGATAAAATTACAGGGACATGTGAACACATGTCAAACCCAAAACGCCGGGTTCAACTCAAGTGCAAAAAAATAATGTCATAATATCAGCACAAGGTCAAACCCGAGCTTTAAGCTGGATTCAACTCAGGTGCAATACAAAATTGTCAAGTACAAGTGACCAAAGTTCAAGTCATACACCTGAAAACAACTCAAATGAACAAAGTGCAAACCCCGACCAACATACCCAATGAAGACTTGAACAAAGGAAATACTCGAGTACAAATAATGAAAATATACAGGTGCAAACAGCAGCTACAACACAAATACAAACTGCCTCGATGCATACATATGGCCAAGCGATGCATCACTGAGACACGAATACATGGAGAAAATACAACTGATTCAAGTGAAAGGCAACTATACACATGAAGTCAATATGATCAAGGAAACAAGCCCAGAACCAAGTTAACAGTTACAATGTGCACATATTAACAAATCGAAAACAGTTCAATCAACACTTCAACCTGAGCCAGACGCAGTGCAGACACAAGAGTACAAGTCCAAATACACTAACACAAATGACCAAAGTCTATATAGAACAGTTCAACATGTATGCAACAGTGAAACGAAGTGGACAATGCACCAATACTAAACAGAAGAATACATGAACACAATATCCACAACAAACAATATGGTGCAGCAACCCATATATACAGTGAACAGTGCAGTCATGATATGCAAGCATCAGGTCGAGTATGCTACACAATGAACACAACACAAATGTACTAATTCAACTACAAATGCACGACATACATCAAGTATACATGAAGGCAGCTAATCTCAAACCAGCCATGATATGGAATCAAACCAGACCAGTTCAGGTTAAAGCAAGAAAGTACACATGAAGCTTATAGTGCAATAGGTTAGAGAAGCAAATAAGTGCATCATATAAACTAGATAATCAGATGTTCAGAGACTAGAACCAAAGCAACTCGAGCCAGCTAATTGAACCAGCTCTCAAGTCTAGATGACACAAAGTATGAAAACAATGAACCAATACAATGTGAACTAGCTCGACCATACATATATATAGAGTTGACACAATAAAAACATAAAGACCGCAATATACTCAAATGGACATGACTCAAAACATCATCGTTGAAGACGAGAAGAATCAAGTGCAGACAATACAAAATCAAATGAAACAGTACCAGCATAAACAAGTGACACAGCTAGTTCGAACAAAGACAAAGGACATTTCAAACTCGAAGCAACACAACATACAGTCACAATGTGGTAGCGGTAAAGACCAACGGAGATTTCAAACTGTAGTTAAAATTGAAGTGGCCGAAGTCATCAGAAAAATGGAAGTAAAATTCTCATCTCAATATAGTTTTTCACAAAATCAAGTTTGCAGTCGAAGACAACTGCAGGTCAAATCAAAACCGAAGTCAACATCGAACCAAGTCAGTGCCGAAGTCGAACAAGTCAGAAATCGACACCGTGGTGGCCAAGCAAAGTCAAAATCGAAGCCGTGTTAACCAAGCCAAAAATATACGAATTGAAAATGTCAGAAATCATCACAATCATCAATGCATAATCGAACGGCAAGCCGAAAATTATCAGACGAACTCGTATGAAATATACGAACGAAAAATAAGGAATTCGATTCCTATATAAGCCCTATAACATCATCGGTAAAAATGCAATCGAGTTCAAGCATTCAACCGGGAGAGAAAAAGGCATAAATTACATACCAGAGTCAAAGTGGAACTCGATCAAATCGAGGAGCCATGTTCGAATTAAAGAAGGAGTCGATTGCTGAAGCAAGACAGAGAAATAGCAATTGTAATCGACCAACTACTCATCGGCTTCATCGATTTTCTCCAAAGCCCTAATTCATCAGAGAAAATCGAATAAGGAAGAAGCAACGAGCCGCCATTATACAGAGCAAAGAGGATAGAACGGGCCAACATAATAAAAATAAGAAAAGGGCCGGCATATTTTATTGATAATTATTTTGGCCGGTTTTATTAAGACCTTTTGGGCTTAACCTTTAAATTAGGGTTTTGTTTTATTTTAAATTGTATTTTTCTTTTGAAAATTGTGTACTTACTAGTCGTGTGACTAGGGGACAAACTACGTGGCGTAGTTTGAGAATTCGCAACTCAGTGGCTGAGTTATGGCAGGGTTTTGAGCGTAGAGTTAAGGCTAGTCAATAGCGGGTGTCGCGAGTTTACGTGTGTAAGCGTCTGACTGCTTAATTTCTAGTAGAAACCTTGGGGGCAGCACGTAGGCAGGGTTTTGCCGAAGCTGGGTAAATTCCGTGTCGTTCTATTTCTGCATTTATTATTCTCCTATTATCTGTGCTGCTATTCTGATATATCTGTGTTGAAATAATTTTATACAAACTTCCGCATTAAATTTTTATAATTAATAGCATCACCCTATTCACCTCCCTCTAGGGTGAAATCGATCCTACAAGTGGTATCGGAGCAAGGTACGAAAGCCATTTTTGTTTTAAAAAATTTTGATTTTTCAAAAACCAATTTTTTTTTAAAAAAATTTGAATTTTTAAAATGGCTTTTTTTAATAATGCTTTTGCGGAGGGTCAGTCCATAGTTAGACCACCAATGTTCAATGATGAATATGCTTACTGGAAAAATAGGATGAAATTTTTTCTGAAAACCATTGACGCTTGGGATATTGTTGAGACTGGGTATAGAGCACTAACTATAATTGTAAATAATCAGGAAATAAATAAATCAAAGGATCAATGGACAGAGCTAGAAAATAAATTACAAAATGCTAACGCTAAAGTTATGAATTCTATTATCTGTTCATTGGATCAATATGAATTTAATCTTGTCTCACATTGTCTAACTGCACAGGAAATATGGCACACACTCGAAGTGACTCACGAAGGAACATCGCAAGTCAAAGAATCTCGCCTTGCCATGCTAAGCAGCGAATACGAGAACTTCACAATGGCGAAGGAAGAAAATGTCAAAGAGATGTATGGACGACTTTCTAATATCGTACACAAATCAAAAGCTCTCAGAAAATCATACACAGAGTTGGAGATAGTCCGAAAAATCCTCAGAGTCCTTCCACGAAGTTTTGAAGAAAAAGTGACTGTCACTCAAGAGTCGAAAGATTTAAAATAGATCAAAGTTGAAGAACTCATCGGAAATCTCACTACTTATGAGCTAGAAATGAAATTCAAGGAAGAGCGTGAAGGAAGAGATACTCGAAAGAAATCAATAGCTCTCAAAGGAACAACTGAAAGTGATGACGATGACGATGGAGCAGCAAAGTTGGAAATTGTAATAAAGAAATTAAAAAGTTGGAACCACAAATACGAAAATCCAGCTCTAAATCAAAAATTAAAAAATAAAATAATCAAAGTTTTAGATAACACAGAAGAACAAAAAATCATCTGTCATAAGTGCAACCAACCCGGAAACATCAAGCCCAATTGTCCTCAGAATCGACGCGACTTTGAAAAGAAATCAAAAAGGAAAAATTTTACAGCCACGTGGAATACAAGTGATGAAGACAATCAAAGTACTAGTAGTGAGAGTGAGAAAGCAGATATGTGCCTACAAGGTGATATAACTGATAGCGACGATGACGAGCCAAGCGAGGTATCAAAACTCACTCACTCGGAATTACTTATATATTTCCACGAAGTAAATGGCTGTTTTGAACGACTTAGGGAGAAATATGCTAAAATTGAATCACAAAGAGATAGTTTGATAGAAGTAAATGAAAAGCTTGAACAATTAGTTAAAACCTATCAAAGTAGGATCCCTAAGTGTGATAAGTGTCCAACATTGGAAGAAGAGATTAAAAAATCAGAAATCAAAATTAAATCGCTTGAAAATGAAATTCTGATTTTGAAAGAGAGTGAAAATACAAGAAGAGAAAATTCTATTAAAAAGAGCACACAATAATTAAACGAAAATGAATCTCTCAAAACACAAGTCCAATAATTGTCAACGACTTTAGATAAATTTTCAAAAAGTGAAAAATCGTTGAATATGCTATTAGGGAAGCAAACTGTTAATACGGTTAGACAACGACTTGGATATAATCATCTGAAAATGTTAGAATTAAAATTAATCAAGTCAATTCAATGTGCACAATTTGTAGAAAATTTGGACACTATCAAAATAATTGTTGGTATAGACCCAAACACGTGAAGACTATACCAATTTGGGTTCCAAAAGGCACAAATATAAAATCTCTCAAAGTTAAACAAATCTAGGTGCCGAAAGGAACATATATAAATAGTTTTGGATCTCCACAAAATTATTCAAAATATTCTGCCACTAACAACAATGGACCTATAAAAACAAATAGGTCACAAAAACCTTTTATCGTGCAGGTATGGTGGCAGGCTAAGGAACAACATCAGTGTCAACTTGGATTCTGGCTGTTCCAAAAACTCGACGGGAGACAAAGCAATATTCCTTAGCCTAGTACAAAGGTGACGGAATCACAACGGGCAACAACGAAAAATTATCGTAAAGGTAAAACAGATAATGATATATTTTGAACGATATATTAAATGTGATAATCTGCACCGTATTCTGAATTAAATCAGCCAATAATATGATGATGAAATAAATGATGATTTTGATTCTGACTTATTCAAAATTGTTGGCCAATTATATTCTTATGCCAAGAACACTGTAAAAATCTCTAGAATCTTTGAACTACTTCATATGTAATAGTTTAGATTAATGATAGTGTTTTATTGGATGATAATATATTTGGTTATTTTACGGCTGACTCTATATTCACGGTTTTTCATTTTTTACCCGGCTTCAATTCAAATTCAAGAGAATTTCATTTAAAAAGTGGTTATAAAATGATTTTGAGATATTTTGTTGCACACTTCATGATCTGGTCTATAACATTTAACTAATAGTATTTTTGGGTGAAAAATTCAGATGTAGATTACACTGGTAATCTAGTTGATAGAAAAATTACTAGTGGAACGTGATATACGATGAGATGCTTAGTAACTGCATTGTTTTTTAAAGAAAATATCTGCATATTTTTCACTTCACATAATTTTCAAATAGCAGGAATTTTTTTCTCTCTTAAAACCCCTTCTAGAAAATCATTTTTGACCTTGTTTTCAGATTGGTCATTTTAAAAAAAATTGATTTTATAACTATTTTTGAATTTGATTTTGAATGACCACATTGACTAATCTGACTCCCTAATGATTATCGAAAAGATGAATAGTGATTGAAAAATGATGAGTGTTAATATTAATCATATATTATAACTTGAGATGGTATGATTAGTAAATTTCTTTAGAAATTTAAACAAGAGTTATATAAACTTTTTGTTGGTAAAAATTCCATGACCACTCTATTTCTATCATATTTCTAACGACCATCACTCATCAAAATTCTATATAGTTTGTCGATATGTGGTACTTTAAACAGGAATCATTTGTTTTTCATTTTATATTTTTTTAATAAAAATAATAATAAAATAAAATAAAATCCAAAGTATTCACTCTCATTTAAAAGTCCTCACGGTTATGCATGGGTAAATTACTTGGAATTTGATTGTGCTTCCATGCTCATTTAAAAGTCCTTATGGTTATGCATGTATGAAACGCATATCAAAATTAATTAATTAAATAAAAAAGTTGACTCTAATCCCATTTAAAAGTCCTCACGGTTATGCGTGGTTAGAAGATACTTGAATTTTTTTAAAATGGAATACTACTAATCTCATTTAAAAGTCCTAACGGTTATGCATGGTTAGTAGATATTCAAATTCCTGGAATAAATATACCATAAATAGACACAACTGTATGGTTTTATATGATGACATCATTCACGTCATTCTAAAAGTGGAATATGCGCCAAACAGAGTATTTATGATTTTTGTTTGATTTTTTATTGAAATTTAATATTTATATTTAATTGAGTTTTAATGTGTATTATTATCTATCACTTTATCTCTATTTTTCTAATACTATTAATCTTTTGCTGATTACAAAAGGTGGAGAGAAAAGTTAAGATTTCGTCAAATAAAATCAAGTAAAGGTCAAATATTTTCTATTTGCATCTTGGCTCATTTGCATATTTTTTAATTGTATGCATATATGAAGAGGGAGCTTTGTGTAGAGAGGAAGAATTTAAATAGGGGGAGCAAATAGAGTATATCAACGACCAAATACATTTAACATATTCAAAATCTTAAATATATGTTTGTTATCATCAAAAGGGGGAGATTGTTGAATATGCGAGTATATGATTTTTCTTTGATGATAATAAACATATATATATATATATTCATTTAAATGTATTTGTTAATGTACTATTTTACTTTTCACATAATTAAATAAATATTTGTGAATAAAATAAATAACATAGTATTTAAATTCAAACAGATATTTTATTCAAACAAATATTTATTACAATTTTTGAACAGTACAAATTCATGCTCTCACTATGCATATACAATTTTGATTACAATACAAATTCAATTACATCACAATCTTTCATTTACAGATGTCCTCACTACAATTCAACTCATTCACTCGTATTTTATCTTCAATTTGAATCCAGCATCTGAGCAATCTGCAAAAATAAATACTAACGCAGTAAAATTGAAAAGGAAATATTTTTGAAGTGTAAAATAAAATGTGATTTTGAAAATATTATTTGCCTCAGTTATTTGGGTTGTTCATCATCATTTAAATTTGAATTCATCATACACGAACAGCTTGTGACATGCACAGTGTATCACTGTACATGCCACAAGACCGTGCACACCGATATATACACTTGATAAAATTACAGGGACATGTGAACACATGTCAAACCCAAAACGCCGGGTTCAACTCAAGTGCAAAAAAATAATGTCATAATATCAGCACAAGGTCAAACCCGAGCTTTAAGCTGGATTCAACTCAGGTGCAATACAAAATTGTCAAGTACAAGTGACCAAAGTTCAAGTCATACACCTGAAAACAACTCAAATGAACAAAGTGCAAACCCCGACCAACATACCCAATGAAGACTTGAACAAAGGAAATACTCGAGTACAAATAATGAAAATATACAGGTGCAAACAGCAGCTACAACACAAATACAAACTGCCTCGATGCATACATATGGCCAAGCGATGCATCACTGAGACACGAATACATGGAGAAAATACAACTGATTCAAGTGAAAGGCAACTATACACATGAAGTCAATATGATCAAGGAAACAAGCCCAGAACCAAGTTAACAGTTACAATGTGCACATATTAACAAATCGAAAACAATTCAATCAACACTTCAACCTGAGCCAGACGCAGTGCAGACACAAGAGTACAAGTCCAAATACACTAACACAAATGACCAAAGTCTATATAGAACAGTTCAACATGTATGCAACAGTGAAACGAAGTGGACAATGCACCAATACTAAACAGAAGAATACATGAACACAATATCCACAACAAACAATATGGTGCAGCAACCCATATATACAGTGAACAGTGCAGTCATGATATGCAAGCATCAGGTCGAGTATGCTACACAATGAACACAACACAAATGTACTAATTCAACTACAAATGCACGGCATACATCAAGTATACATGAAGGCAGCTAATCTCAAACCAGCCATGATATGGAATCAAACCAGACCAGTTCAGGTTAAAGCAAGAAAGTACACATGAAGCTTATAGTGCAACAGGTTAGAGAAGCAAATAAGTGCATCATATAAACTAGATAATCAGATGTTCAGAGACTAGAACCAAAGCAACTCGAGCCAGCTAATTGAACCAGCTCTCAAGTCTAGATGACACAAAGTATGAAAACAATGAACCAATACAATGTGAACTAGCTCGACCATACATATATATAGAGTTGACACAATAAAACATAAAGACCGCAATATACTCAAATGGACATGACTCAAAACATCATCGTTGAAGACGAGAAGAATCAAGTGCAGACAATACAAAATCAAATGAAACAGTACCAGCATAAACAAGTGACACAGCTAGTTCGAACAAAGACAAAGGACATTTCAAACTCGAAGCAACACAACATACAGTCACAATGCGGTAGCGGTAAAGACCAACAAAGATTTCAAACTGCAGTTAAAATTGAAGTGGCCAAAGTCATCAGAAAAATGGAAGTAAAATTCTCATCTCAATATAGTTTTTCACAAAATCAAGTTTGCAGTCGAAGACAACTGCAGTTCAAATCAAAACCGAAGTCAACATCGAATCAAGTCAGTGCCGAAGTTGAACAAGTCAGAAATCAACACCGTGGTGGCCAAGCAAAGTCAAAACTGAAGCCGTGTTAACCAAGCCAAAAATATACGAATTGAAAATGTCAGAAATCATCACAATGATCAATGCAAAATCGAACGGCGAGCCGAAAATTATCAGACGAACTCGTATGAAATATACGAACGAAAAATAAGGAATTTGATTCCTATATAAGCCCTATAACATCATCAACAAAAATGCAATCGAGTTCAAGCATTCAACCAGGAGAGCAAAAGACATAAATTACATACCAAAGTCAAAGTCGAACTCGATCAAATCGAGGAGCCGTGTTCGAATTAAAGAAGGAGTCGATTGTTGAAGCAAGATAGAGAAATCGCGATTGTAATCGACCAACTACTCATCGGCTTCATCGATTTTCTCCAAAGCCCTAATTCATCAGAGAAAATCGAATAAGGAAGAACCAACAAGCCGCCATTATACAGAGCAAAGAGGAAAGAACGAGCCAACATAATAAAAAGAAGAAAAGGGCTGACATATTTTATTGATAATTATTTGGACGGTTTTATTAAGACCTTTTGGGCTTAACCTTTTAAATTAGGGTTTTGTTTTATTTAAATTGTTTTTAAATTGTATTTTCTTTTGAAAATTGTGTATTTACTAGTCGTGTGACTAGGGGACAAATTATGTGGCGTATTTTGAGAATTCACAACTCAGTGGCTGAGTTGTGGCAGAGTTTTGAGCGTAGAGTTAAGGCTAGTCGATAGCGGGTGTCGCGAGTTTACGTGTGTAAGCGTCTGACTGCTTAATTTCTAGTAGAAACTTTGGAGGCAGCACGTAGGCAGGGTTTTACCGAAGCTGGGTAAATTCGGTGTCATTCTATTTCTGCGTTTATTATTCTGCTATTATCTGTGCTGCTATTTTGATATATCTGTGTTGAAATAATTTTATACAAACTTCCGCATTAATTTTTTATAATTAATAGCATCACCCTATTCACCCCCCTCTAAGGTGAAATCGATCCTACAAATACATCTGTAATAAAAAATGTAGATCCAAAAAGTGTTGAAATCGATTAGTTTTCCAGTTTATCATCAGAAATATTCCAAATGCATTGACTCTATGTATACCAATCTTAGTTGATAAGATGCTTCAAGGTTGGTTACACAGTAGCATCCTTTGACTACATAGTACAACTTGACCCAAAAAATTATTGCAAAGTTTCAGACAAATATCACTCTATTGCAAGGCATCATAAAATATTCTTCTCAAGCTAGCTAGCAATGGTGTAACAGGCACATGAAACAGTCATAAAAAATTTCAAAATAAATATACTGATATTAGATCAAATTCCCTACGACAAAATCAATGGTAAAGTGATGCTTGTAATGCGAAAATTGTTAAAATTAAGCTCCTTGAAGAAGAAGTTGAAATGTGATCCTTCCATTGTGAGAAGCATATATGGGGCTAAATTGTGAGATGTGATTTATTGACAGGTAACAAATATGCAAATCATTCATTGTAAATGTAAACTAATTGCTCAACAAATGATTTGCATTTGCAAGAAATAGATCATGGGAATAGTGGTTGCGTATAAATGTGTTGCAGATGTAAGTTGAGATTTTGCCAACCAACCTAGATAATTGGAATTTGTTAGGAAAGTGTAATTTGCATATGGACAGTAGTCCTTCAACTATCAGTCGAATAGTGAATTTTCATTGCAACTCTTCCACGAAAAAGTTTGAAGCTTGCCAAAAAATAAGGTTATTACAATTATACAAAGCTTATTATAATTTCACAAAGCCATAGTTAAAAAGAATCAATATTCATATTGTAATGAAATGTACAGATGAAACTTAATATTAAAAAATTCTTTCTTATTTTTATCATAGTAGACTGTTTCTCTGTCATTGTGTATTGCCCATTTGTATATTTTGCGAATGCCTGTCAAAATGGAGAATGGAATGGATACTACGTCACTCTTTTGTCAAGTGTAATTCTTTATTTTATTGAAATTGGAGAATGAATTGTGAAGAATCCGAGAACAACGAAATAAAACTTCCTGTGTTTCAAAAATGGGGTTAAGCAAACACAAAATATGCCTACTACCAAGGTATTTTAATGTGTTTATAATAGACAAAATTTTAGTATTAGTTATATACATTCACATTACAGGATTATAAGTAATATGGCCAATTGTTGGAAAACTACAGCGATCCATATGAACATTTTTATGAGGTTATCATACCTCCCTTATAGGCCACTAATATCTAAGGAACAAATGGATGTCTCAATTCAACAGTACATCATTATTACCACAGTATATGGTAATAGTTTATGTGAAGGAAAAGAAGAGCACATAACCTAGATTTTCAAATTCGTATATAAAGCGTTAATTAAAATTATAAAGCGAAACCAAATTTTTTTTCAACAACTCAATCCCATAGTATAATCATATTTAATAGGTATAAATTCATTGTTCCAACATATTTTACCCCTATAATGTTTTTTTAATATGTTGAAAAGTTAAGAAAACCTATTCAATGTATATCATTACAATCATATGTTTGAATAAGTCAGAAACAGATAATATGGTGAGCCAGTTGTCTATCGTTCTTGAGTGCTGTTTAATATGGTACAAAATAATTAGTCAAACCATTAATTTATTTGAATTCCAGTGTTAACTTTTCAATTCCCAATCAAGCAGTAACTAAACATGGAAAACCCATGATCCTAATACAACTATATAATGCCATACACATACACACACAGTGTATGTCAAATGACAAAGCTGCATTTAGAAGGAGACAACTATAAAGAAGCGTATTAAAGGAAAATTTCATAGCCCTAAACTGTAATGTAATAAACTGTCTCGCATAAGAGGAATTTCGAGAAGGATATAAAGAAGATTCATATTGATTATTTGCCTGGGTATTTTTTCTGCTAAAGCTCGGAGTTAAGCGTACCTTTGATTTGAAGTTGATGGCTGTAGACATGGATTTTTAGAGAACGGTCCATCGTTGAGCTTATGTGAGCAAAGCACGTTGACTAAATCATCGCCGATAATGTATACACCTCCGATGGAATCGTTAATGCAAACAGTTACCTTTTTAAATTAATGGATATGCTATTTTAGTTCGTATAATTTCAAAGCTTTGTTTAACTTGTTGAACTTATTTACCTTGTTGACGTGGTTTAACATATGTTCGTTGTGGTAAGGTATGTTGTTTTCCATTTTTTATTTTCTATTCCAAATCTGTTTTTGCTGATGCATATTTCCAAGCCTGGGAGATAATATATGAGGGTTATATTATAATTCGAGTAAATGCATGGCAAGGGTCTTTGAAATTAATCGGTGTGCAGTGTACCTTTTTGGAGCTTGAAATCAATCTATTATTTATCATATTACATGACAGTAGTTAAAGATATATATATATATATATATATATATATATATATATATATATATATATATATCACATAATAGGAATATTTAGTTATTTCATAAAGTAGAAATATGTAGAGTCTACCAAAAAGATGTCAGTATCTATATTTAACTTTCAAAATGAACATTACCAATTTCTTTATAAGAATCATTAATATAAATAAAGCAACCGTACTAATGAAAAATATGATCTATGGTAGTATACCTGCTCCGATTTATATTTTGGAAGGGACATTGGAAACACAAAAGATCTTAAATACTCAAATTGATTGGATTCGAATCTAATACCAGAGATTCAAAAGTAACTCAAAACTTTAAACTCCATAAAAAATTGTGTGTTGTCTGCTTATACATTAGTTAATTATATCTAAACTGATGCACACAGTGACATATACCATTTAAGTATTCAATTCTAATTAACTCCGTACAAAACTATGTCCTACCTGCTTATAATTACAGTAGTAGATGGAAATTCAGTCTGATGTGTTTCCAGCATAAATATCAATATGAACAAACTGGATCCTTGTGTAAAGCATAATCATAATCACATCATGCCAAAGACAACATAACTTAACTTGGTTTAATCAACATAACTCCATTTATTTGTTTAACATGCTTATTTCTCAAAAATTGGACAAACACCTCTAAATTTGATTTTTAGTTAAGTCTCATTTGATTTGATTGATTGGGGTTTTTAAATGTTCCGACACGTAATGGAATGAATTTCAGCAAGTGCAGAGACAGTTCGCAAGTTCAAAGTTTGAAAAGCATATAAGGAAAGTAAATAACACAAAGTTCTACAGCGGTTCAGCTCGAATGTGCCTACGTCCACTTTCATCATATTATTCTCTCTTTGATTTGATTACAAGTACAAGATTATTCAAAAATCTGTCTCCATTGTTGTTGTGAAGCTTCGATATTTATAAAGTGGAGTTGTGAATATGGATGAGAGTTACAGCTTTCTGAGTTTGGTTCGGCATTTGAGCAGGAGCAGTTGGATCGGCAGCAGGAGTAGTTGGATCGGCATTTGGGTCAAAAAGCTTCCTGGATTCCCTTACTTACCGGCTCAAACATTTGATCCGACATGCTTGTGTACCGAACCAAATTCTTGGTCTGATGATGGATGTGTCGTGCCGGACCAAATATTTGGTCTGACATACTGGAAGACGCCAGACCAAATGTTTGGTCCGACATATTTAAGGATGCCGGACTATATGTTTGGTTCGATATTTTAACAATTGCTGAACCAAGCATCTGTTCCGGTAATTCTGTTCTCTATACCTTTGTCTACCTTTGCTTCCTTCTTTCTTTGCTTGTCAGAAAACCGAGCCAACACTTGCCCCCCAAAGTATATTGTGTAACTACACGACATGCTTTGTTTTGGTCCAGTATCGAGCCCCTACCACCGAATGACGACTTGCAACCATTCGTCTTCCTTACTTCTTCTTCTTTAAATACCGCCTTTCCCCTTTCTATTTTTCTTTCTGTTTCCTTAATCAAATTCTTCTAATTAAACTTTGATCGATTGAGGTTAGATTCTAGCTTGCTTATATCACTCGAATTCGAACATCTGCATGTCTTTGCTACTCGAGATAAGCCTATTTAAATCGATTGCTCGACCTAGGATTTCAGGGATTAGATTTTCTGTTCTGTATGGCCTACAAGAATCAAGTCTATTTTCCTAAAAAATTCCATCTGACATAGAGGAGTTGAGTCTATTTTCCATATGTACATCTTCTTTGTAGATAGGAGATGATCGAGTATATGGTGAACCGGAGCTCACGAGCATGGGTTTTGGTGCAAGTTTCAAAGAGGGGACAAGGATTTAGCCTTATTGCACTAATATTGTTGTTCATGGTACTTGAGTTTGCTATTGGTCGAGGCTCAAGTGGCGATATTCTTATTTTCTAGTATAATGTTAGAACTGAGGAGTCCTCTTTTATTTAAGTCATCAGGATAAGCTAGCATGAGCCTAGATAATAAATACTGTCTAAGTAAGGCGGTAGGGGGGTATGCTTCGGGTCAGTAGTTGGTGTGTGGTGAGTTTGGTTCGGCATTTGGCATAGGGTAATGCTGGAACATATAGGCTGAGCACATGGTCTGTAGGTATGCTGAGCCAAAAGTGGGTTTTCCATGAGATGGCTAGGTTAGGGGTAATGATTCAATTAGGCTAGATGATAGGAGGTTACCATGCATGTTTTACTTCCATTTATGATTTGGACCTTTTCGTGAATTTTATTTCCTTGCACATGTATATGTCTTCTGTTCACGAGCTCCATTCCAAGTTTACGGCTTTACAGCCTGCCGGGGTTGGTCCCTCTTCTTTTAATGCTCCAGTCAATCCTTCCAGGCAACCAGTTCTGCTTACCCTTTAGTCGAAGGCTACGCTTCTAATCAACTGCTGGCTAGGCCTTCAAAGTGTCATCCCAGCGTGTTGACAATAGAGAAGCTGAACTCTATAGCTACTACATCTGGGATAGATCGCCGGGACATGATATTACCTGGTCTAGATGATATAGCATGTTTTCCTCCAGGCAAGCTTATGGCATATAGCAAGTATCATTGTATGTGAGGTGCGATTCCTTCGCTTACCAACTAGATTGCTGGCTTCGTGATCTATTTGAAGGTCGCTCCCATGCAACTTCAGCCGAATTCTTATGCTATCCTGACATGTTTATATCCGATATTCATGAAGCGGTATCAGAGACCCCCCACCCATAGAGAGATCAGATATCTGAAATATGTGAGGAGTTATCGGAAGGGGAGTCCATTTATCGGTTTAGAGTCCGCCCAAAATTTCAAACCCGTCCTGGATCTATATTCTAAGTTTAGTATGCTCAAAAGGGAATATTTATACGCGACGATACCGTAACCCAACATGCTTTTACTTCTGGCTGTAAGTTTTTGTATTATCTTTTCTAAACTTTCTGTCAACTTGGCTTCTTATTACTCCATAATTTTCAGGTTGTATGAAGGCGACGGAGGATGACGGCTTGAAAAAGATGGCCAAGGAAATATTGGCTATCCTAGAAGCTGGAGTGGGAAGCGTCATTCCTACTCTATAATGCAGCCTTCCGGTTCTACAACTTGATCACCCCTAGACAATCCGTGTATAAGATTAGGCCAAGTTCGACTGAGAGAGCAGTGCGAGACGAAGGAGACGGGGGTGACAAAGACAAAGGCAAGGGCCCAGATGAGGAAACTGAGACATAAGAAGAGCGCAGTTCATCCTCCCTGCTCAAGGAAAACTCTACGTATTCAAGATGCTCCTTCTCTTGGCAATGAGGGAGGTTCTCATTTGGGAGGAGAAAGTGAAGAGGAGAAAGGATCAGATAGAGACTCTGAAGTAACGGAAGGGGATGTTCATGTATCTCCAGACGTGGATATTACAAGCAGCGAGGGACTGGGCATGGATCCTTTAAAGAATGCTGAGGCTGTGCGAGAGTGGCCCGAGTAGTTGGAACAACCCGAGCCGGTCCCAAGGCAGACCCCGCTGCTGATATTTCCCAAGATAACGTGGCTTCGGGTGATTTGGGTGGAATACCGCCTCTTCCAGTGTAAGGTGGAGTTGGAATTGGCAAGGAATTTGGGCTTCCTCTAGGTACTTTCGATTACTGCATGGATTTTGAGATACTTCTTGAAAACTTTTTATTTTTCGATGAGTCCCAGCCTCCTCCTGCTCCTCGGTCCAATGAAGTCCGGTTGCCTGGTGTTGTCCTTCCTTCGAATGGAGTCCCATCCCAGTGTATTCCTTACCTGAGTGAGACTCCCCACCGTCCATATGATCCAGTCTACCTTAAGGGTTTGTAGTAGCTTGCAGTGTCCTAGTGTCTTGAGCGTTTCATTTTTTTATGCTTTCTTGCTTTCTTGGATCTAATGTTGTTGTCCATATTCCAAGGAAAAGAAGAAATCCAAGGAGCAATGAAGTGTCCAGCATATTCAGCAGTTCAGACGGATGAAAATGGCTTTCGTTTCTTCCAAGACGACTTTTCAGGAGGAAAAACTGTGCAAGATAATATTAGGGAGACCCCGTCAGGTCTGAATAAGGGATAGATTTGTGAGTCGTCCCAGAAACATGCGAGGTCCTCGGATAAGGAAGCCACCTCCCCTGGTTCCCAAACTTCCTCCCGCCGTCGCCGTCACTATCCAATGTGTTCTAATGTTCACAAGCCAGATGAGTTGGGAAAGGGCAATGTTGATCCTTTTTTCTCGATTATCAACAGCCGATGCGCAGTTCCTTTGAGAGTCATCCTGATATAAATCCCGACTATGCGGGTAATTGTGCGGCGGATCCTGACACCAAGTACCTTTTACCTCGAAATCCCTTAGTCCGGATCCTAGATGAGGTGAAGACTCTTGATTTTGCTAACTTGATAACAAGGATGGTCCACATTACAGATGAGACCAGAAACACTGTTGATTACCAGTCCCTTTTGGCTAAAGCTAGTAAAGAGTTCGAAACGCCAATGTGCGGCTGCGTCTAGAGATGGAGGACCTTCGTAAGGAGCTCAGGGAGAAAGAGGCTAATTTAGAGGAAGTCGAAGTATCCCACGCTTTCGTGATAACGAAGGCCAAGGAAGAGGTAAGGAAAGAGGCTGCCGACCTATGCAAGACATAGATTGACATGGCTATCGGTTTAGTAGATGAGGCTTGGCAGAAGGATCTGGAGCGAATCCGCTCCCTTAAGGGCAAAGTGAAGAAATCAGAAGAGGCCTTAGCTAACCTGAAGGAGTTTTGAGGCAAGTGGAAAAAGGAGAAGGATTCATATAAGGTTAAGATCGATAGGTTGAAGGTGGAGCACGCTCAGTTGAGGAGAGATAAGAAGCAGTATATGAATAAGGTGGTGGCCCTCCAGACCGAAGTCGATAAATCTAGCGATTTTTGTGACACAATCAACCAGATGTTGAAGGATACTTATTGCACGTTCTGGAAAAACAGGAACCTTCAGTGGATCGATGACTACCCTCAGGTGATAGCAGGAATCCATGCTTGGCTTATCAAGAAGATCAAGGCCGTATTCATGTAAGATGAAGGGGCTATGTAAGACATTGGGATGGTGAACGGCCAGTTTACAGTGGAGGAGACCAAAGCCATTGCCAAGGGGTATGAACTGCTGGTTGAGGATGATGAGGATGGCTCGGATCTCGAAGTGCTCGGTGAACCGTGTCACGTCACCGTAGGTATCTCATCCATTCACTTTAGCTCTGCCAATACCTATTCTAGATTGCAAAAATTATGATTATTTATGCTTGCATTGTGTAGGGATGCCTTCAAGGCATGTTGGACCTTCGCGAAAGGAAGGCGAGTCTCAGGACATGGCTGGAGGGAGTGGGTCGAGCGGCAAGGATGTCCCCCTTTCTTAGATGAGGAGATTCCCTTTTCTACGTGTATTTTTGGAGGATGTATGGACGTTCTACATATGTATATAAATATAAGAGATAAGCTTTGTATGATTTTTTTAATGTTGTACCATTCAACTTTCTGTTTTTTGTATGTTTATCTGAGATGACTTTGTGATGCATGCCTTTTATAGTCTGCTCTATCTATTTGTGATCTGTTTATGATTTAGTTAATCGTTATAGTGTTTAGAGACGCAGAGAACCATAAAAGCACTATTATATTCAAGGGCGATTGTGAACGATAACTACTTGGACTAATGCCCGTGTCGTGAGTATTATTCGATTTATCATTGCCGGCGTGTGTAATGCCGATCGTCAATGCGAACTATCTTTGGCTGCAGCCACGCCTTAATCGTGAGATTTATAATTGGTTTACACTTGCCGGCAAGCCGAACGCCAATGATGAACTTCCTAGGATATAAATTGTGCCTACTTCGTGGCTTATGATTGGTTCATCATTGCTGGCTTGGGGGTGTGGATCGTCAAAAGTGAATTGCTAAGGCTTGTTTTGTGCCCCTTATCGCGGCTATCTTACTTTCATAGTTGTCGGCGAGTGTCTGCGATTCCTCGCAGTAGGGATAGTCATCAGATAAAATAATTAAACGAAAGAACATTTAAATAAGATAAGTAATGCGAGACACCATATTTTTATAGTGGTTCGGCCGAAATATGCCTACGTCCACAGATTTTCTTTTATTGCTTTAGTACACGTTTCTATACAACTCAAGAGAAGTAGCGACGGAGATGTTAGAGATTCCATGCTTTCCCAAACACCTCTCCACCTACCGTTGACAAGATGTAAGCTCCATTATGAAGAACCTTATGAATTACAAACGGCCCCTCTCAAATTGAACCTAGTGCTCCAGGTCGTGGGAATACACGTTTGAGTACCAAGTCTCTTTCTTGCAGCGTTCGAGGCTTTACCTTAGAGTTGTGCTACCTTTCCACCTTCGGCCTATGGGCGGCGGCTTTGAGGACAACACCTTTTCTTTTTTCCTCGATCAGGTCAAATGACATGTCCAAGAGCTCCTCGTTTTCTTTCGGATTGTAATGTATCCTGCGGTGCAAGGGGACAACTGTTTCGATGGGGAGCATGGCCTCGGTTCTGTATGCCAATGTGAATGGCATGTTCCCTATAACGGTCTTATAAGAAGTTCGGTAGGCCCATAAAGTAGTAGGCAGTTCATCGACCCATGCCCCCTTAGATTTTTCGAGCTTCTTCTTGATTAGTGGCTTCAACACCTTGTTCATCGCTTCGGCTTGTCTATTTGCCCAGGGGTATGCTACAGTTGAAAAGGTTCGGGCAATCCCATGTTCAAGGCACCAATTGGTAAATTCTTCACTATCAAATTGAAGTCCGTTATTCGATATGATTTTCTACGGCACCCCATACTTGCACGGGATGTTACGTTTTAGGAAGTTTAACACTTAGATAGATAAAATTTTGTTAAAGGGCTCCGCTTCCACCCATTTGATGAAATAATCTACTGCCACTATAGCGTATTTTTCTCCTCCTCAATCCATGGGGAGTTTCTAGATCAGATCAATTCCCCAGATGGAAAAGGGCCAGGGGTTGACCATCTGGATTAAATCGGTAGGTGGAGTTCTCGAGATTTTGGCAAATCATTGGCATTTGTCACATTTCCTAGCAAACTCGGCCGCATCCTTGTTTAGTGTGGGCCAAAAGTATCCATAACGCAGGATCTTTCTGGCTATAGTTTTCCTTCCGGTGTGGTCACCACAAATTCCTTGATGTATGTTGTTAAAGATATCTTTTGCTTCATTCTCGATGATACACCTTAGTAGCGGATTGGAAAAGCCGCGATGGTACAACATGCCGTTCTAGATGGTGTAGCGGGAAGCCTTCCTCAAGATTCTCCTGACTTTGTTTCTATCTGATGGTAAGGTCCCTTCTTGTAAGTACTCGACGATGGGGGTCATCCTTGTCTCCTCCTTGTCTGTGATCGCTGTGATTTACAGACACTCGAAACTCGGTGCGTATTGTTTCATGACGGGGGTTGCCCCCGCATTGGTTCAGTTCTTATGCTAGCCCCTTTTGGCGAGGGCATCTGCCTCCTTATTTTCCCTTCATGGGATGTGTTTTATTACATAGTAGTCTAACTCATCAAGGGGGGTTTTGGCCCTTTTAAGGTAGGATGCAAGCTTTTATCCGTGAGTCTAGAATTCTCCAAGGACCCGGTTAACTATTAGTTGTGAATTGCTATGCACACATATTGATTTAACTCCTATTTCTTTAATGATTTCTAAGCCGGTTATTATTGCTTCGTATTCAGCTTTGTTATTGGTTGTGGCGAACTCTAGTCTCAGTGCATAGCTTAATTTCCTTCCTCGGGGTATGACTATTTGCCCCCAAGCCATGCTCATTCGATGCTCCATCAATGAACATACTCCATTTGACAGTTTCCTTAATCCTTGCCATAATCTCCTCGTCTCGCATTGTGAACTCAACTATGAAATCAGCCAAGGTTTGTCCATTGATTGCAGTGCGTGAGTGGTAGGTAATATCATACTGGCTTAACTCAATGCACCATTTTAACAGTCGCCCTGACGTGTCCGATTTATGTAGGACTTGCCTCAAAGGTTGATCCTTTAGAACTCTAATGGAGTGCGATTGAAAGTAATGTCATAATCTCCTGGATGCTATCAGTAGAAAGTAAGCCAATTTTTCAATTTTTGGGTATCAAGCTGTATACCGGTCTTTAGATACGATCATCTTCTCATACTAATGCTGCACTTAGTGCATAGGAGGATGCAACTAGGTATAGGTAGAGGCTTTCTCCATTTATTGAAGTGGAAAGAGTATCAGAGACTTCTGTAGGTGTTCTAGAAGACTCCAATAGGGTGAGTAGCATTCATCGATCCATTCAAATTTTCCTTTGTTCTGTTTGAGGGCTTCAAAGAACGGGATGCACTTGTCTGTAGCCTTGGATATAAACCTGCTCAGAGTAGCTATCTTCCCGTTTAGGCTCTGCATTTCCCTCTGCATGGCTATAATTTTGACGTCTTTCAAAGCTTGTGCCTTTTCAGAATTCGCCTCAATTCCTCTAGCGTGCACAATGAAACCTAAGAGTTTACCTAAAGATAACCCAAACAAGCATTTTAGAGGATTCAGCTTCATTTGATGTTTGCATAATATTTGGAACATCTCGTCCAGGTGGCTCAAATAATTTGTTTCTCTTCTTGATTTGAAAAGCATGTCGTCTACATATAGTTCCATGGAGTGACCAATTTGCTGCTCAAACATCTTATTATCTAGACGTTGATAGGTAGCGTCGACATTCTTAATTCCGAAGGGCATGACCTTGAAGCAATATCGGCCTAGATCCATAATGAAGCTAGTGTGTTCTTGATCCGTCACGTGCATAGGGATCTTGTTATATCCTGAATATGCGTCCATGACTGACAATAACTCATGTCCTACGATTCCGTCTACCATTCGATCGATTCGGGGCAAAGGAAAATAGTCTTTGGGGCAAGCATCATTGAGGTTGGAGAAATTTATGCCGGTCCACCATTTCCAATTAGGCTTTTTCACTAAAACCAGGTTGGAGATCCATTTCAGGTAAATGGCTTCACCGATAAAACCATTGGCAAGCAGGTTCTTCACCTCTTCCTTAAGAGTGGTCGACCGTTCTATCCCCATGCTTCTTTTCTTTTGTTTGATCGAGATCTTGGCTGGGTTGATACTGCGGGGATGACAAACTACCTCTTGGGATATTCCCACCATGTCTTCATGGTTCCATTCGAATACATCTAAGTTCTTGCATAGAAATCCTATCAGCTAGATTTTTAGGTTCTGGTTCAACTGAGAAACTATCTTTAAAAGCCTTGTTTTGTCGTGTTTGTCTACCGTCACATGTTCCATAGCCTCCACGGGCTCAGCGTTGACCTCCTTCTCTCTATCTCTGGGTCCCAACTCATTAAAAGGGTCACTAGTATATTTGAGAGGAGGAGCCTTCTTTGATTGCTATGCTTCTATAGTTTTGGCGTAGAGGGTGACCCCTACACTCTTACCTTTTTCTTTCCTTTTGTTTCGATGGAGTTCTGTCACATAGCAATTGCGAGCTGCATCTTGGTCGCCTTCTACCTCTCCTATTCCATCATCAGTTGGGAATTTCATCTTCAAGCACCATGGGCCCAAGATTATTTGGGAATCTAACAATGCAGGCCTTCCCAAAAATGCGTTGCAAGTAGAGTGTCTATCTGCCAACACAAATGTTTGCTTTCTGACGATGGATCGAGGGTGATTTCCTAGCCCAACAAACAAGTTTAACTGTCCAAGTGGCATTGGGCCTCTCCCGTGAACCCGTGTAAGGGCTTTTTGCACGAGGTTACCTCTTTCATTGATAATTTCATTTTGTTGAAGGCATGTTTGAACAAAATATTCACTGAACTTCCTGTATCAACTAAGATGTGGAATATCTCTGCCGGGCCGATCCAGGCGGAGTTAAACATGGGATCGGTATGCGGATACTGCTTTCCAACTGAATCTTCATTGCTGAAGGTTACGCTGGCCCTTTCTCTCCGTTTTTCGATGCGTCCCTCAGTAACGGAATGAACATATCCTTCCTTATCTTTCAAAGACTTTTTGTACCTCTCCATCTCGGCCCAACTTCCGTCGGCCATATGTGGGCCTCCAAATATGGTATGGACAACCATCTTCTCATGGTTGGAGCAGCTTGTTCATGCTCCTTCTTTGTTGTTTCCTTGTGGGTGCGACCCAAGTCCCTCATGGACTGGAGCAGGAGGGTTGTGTTTTTGCTGCACGTATCGTTCCAGCTTCTTTTTCCGGATGTACTCCTCAATGAGATCCCGCAAATGCTGATACCCTTCGGTGTTATGCCCTGAGACTCGTAGAAGTAACAATATATTCCCGTTCTAATTGCGGCTTCTTACTATTTTTTATATGGAGGGCGTTTGTATTCTAATTCATGTTAAGTAACGAGGTAAATGTTCTCCATAGTTTCATCCAAAGGAGTGTATGAATCGAATCTTAGTCCAAGTCTGTATTGTCGCTTATTGCCCTTTTCAGTTCCCAAGTTGCCTTGATGATTACTTTTCCTTCATTGTTTGGCTTTCTCCCCTCTCGAGGTGGGGCACTGTTATCCCGCTTTTTGGGCAAAAGCCGTGATACCAAAGGATTGGTCAAAAACAGAAAACAGTTCACCTCAGAGATTGGTCGTATTTCACTTCACTATGGATATCGATGAATTCTGTCCGAGCCCGGATCGGGCCGCAATTGATAAGGCATGACAAGAAAGACCATAGAAGCCAGCATTTCAAATTTCAAGTCAATCCGAGGTCATATGCTCAAGTTATGATGGATTCAAGTTAAGAAGGTGCACATTGCTCGGTTCGAACCCATCATGTTCGAACCCATCATATTCGAACCCATCGTGTTCGAAACCATCGTGTTTGAAACCATCTATTTCGAACCCATCATATTCGAACCCATAGGAAGAGGCGACATTCGAATCCATCTAAGTAACTCCCTACTTCGAATCCATCACAAATTCGAGTCCTTCCTATGCTTCGAATCCACCACAGCTTCGAATCCATTAATAGCTTCGAACCCATCACAGCCTCGACTCCATCGCTCACCTTCGAATCCATCCATCATCTTCGACTCCATCACTCACCTTCGACTCCATCGACTTCGACAACTTCGAATCCATCCAGGGCGCATTTGGATCGATTCGAACGAATCCACTCCATCGATTCGAAGACGACCTTCGAATCCAACAAAGCGGCTAAGCTAGCACGAACATGGATCGGCTCGAAGACAGGCGTGCCCCAATCGATTCGAAGTATTCGCTTCGGCCATGCATCGATTCAAACGAATCGATTCCATCGATTCGAACCAAACAACATGCCGAACACCCAATTTCGAACCGATCATAACTCCCAATCTACTGATCCAAATCCCATGAAATTTTTACAGAAGTTTGTCTACATGATGAAGAACGTCCACGCCAAGTTTCATCGCAATTGGACAATTTTTTGATCGATTCGAAGTTCACTTCGAATCGATCCCAAACTGGGCACGCACTTCAAGAACGCGGGCCTGTGGGCCCCCTGTCACGTGCCAAGCAGCCTCTCCATGATTTAGGCGGGATTTTGGCCTTCCACACCTATAAATAGAGCCCCTGGTCATTCAGAGAAGGGGTCAGAGAATTTGGAGAAGAAGAACAAGCCTAAACGCTGCCAGAATCACTCCATACTATCTCAATTGCTGTTAATTTCGAATTTAAGTCCATTTGCTGTTGTAATTTGCTGAAAAGCACTTGTAATCTTCAAGTATTAAGAAATAAAGTGATAAAACTTCATAGTGGACGTAGGCGCATGGCCGAACCACTCTAAATCCTTGTCTTCTGCGCAATTTACTTTTCTGTGACTTGGAGTTTTTGTTAGATAGTCCCTATTTCCAATTCAAGTTTTTCATTTACTATCTCTTCAAAAACTTCCGAAGGGTGTTTGCCCAATTTTGGTGCAAACATTTTGGTGCTTTCACTGAGAAAGAAAAAGAACCAGTTCTTTCTCCCGCTCCGTGGATCTATCTTCGATACTGGATTGCACAAATCTAAGAGGGAGATCCAGACTTCAAATTCAGATTCCATCCATTCTTTTCAGGTTTGCTCAAAATCTAGGACAGGAATCCAACCTTCAGGATGGTTAGTACGAGAACCACTTCCAACATTGGTAACCAAGAAGGTCAGGATAGGCAGAATCCCGCACAGCTACAGTCAGCCAATCAGGATGCCGTTGGGCAAACGGATCAGTCGGGTCCGGTTACAAGACAGGAGTTCCAAACATTACTGCAGGAATTAACTAAAAACCGACAACAGCTAACTGAGCAGCTACGTGTCAATGCTGAATTGGCTAACCAACTAAACCACCAAGGGCGAAGGAGATCAAAGAGGGACCACGCCCCGCATTCCTCCACGGAAAGCTCTGCCTCATCCGACTATGACGGCAGATCTACGCGCCCCAGGCTAGACGGAAGTCATGCGCATGCTTCTGGTCTCCGGCAAACGTTGACTGTTGGGCAAATAAGAGTTGGCCCCTCTGCCAGTTTTCATACGGTACCCTCCTCTCGAGGAGGCACTGTCCCACAGCACACTGCAGATAACCAAGCCACCGCAGTTGACACAGGAGTTGACACCCGAAATCACTCCAGTCCAAACTACCACCCACAGGAACGTGTCCCAGGACCGAACATCCCAGAAGATGTCGAGCCAAGGAGGCGAGATTCGGATCGTCGACAGCGCCCGATCCCACCTCGCACTGTGGAACCAGACCGCACTTTGGCTCGACACCCTTCGAATACAGCAACACCTGATCTCTCAGCTATGGTCCGCCAAATGGTTCGCGAAAGTCAAGGTTTGACAAATGACGATTGGGGGATCTCTCGAAGTCACACCCCGTTCACTGATGACATATTGTATGCTGAGCCTCCCCGGCGATTCAGAATGCCGGCTTTGCCCATGTATGAAGGAAACTCCGACCCTAGCCAGCATATTCTAAAATACGAATGGTCAATGACTGCTGCAAGAGCTGATGATGCAGTAAAGTGCCGTAGTTTTCCTATTTCCTTGGGGGGGATTGCGACAATGTGGTTTACACGATTACCACCACGGTCTATCTCCTCGTTTGACCAATTGGCAACCAAATTTATCGAACAATTCCGTATGCACATCGCCAGGCCTAATGATGTAAACACTTTATCTAGTGTCACTCAAGCCCCTGGGGAGACACTCAGGCGATACCTGGAAAGATTCAACGCCGCCTGCGCAGAAATTACTAACCCCAATGATAATTCAATCTTGATGGCTCTGACTAAGGGGATTGACCCCGACTCTGATTTTGGAAACTGGCTAGCTGGAAAACCTCCCGCATCGTTGGATCGTTTCTATTCCAAAGCCGCCCAATTCCTGAGGCGTGAGGATGCGAAACAATCTAGGAAGCAGGACGATGCGAGGCCCAGCAATGAAGGGGTTCAAAGCAATGTGGCGGTTAAACAGTCAGGAGAGGGCTCAGGAAGAGCGCAGTTGAATATTCAGAACAAGCAACCCCAGCCAAGGCACGGCGATAATAGGAGTAAGAAGCAGGATCAGAACCGTGGCCCACGACGTAGGGCGCAAATGTTTGAAAGCTATACACCACTGAACACGACATTGGAAAACGTATATCTACAAACCTGTAATGCGATGCAATATAAGAAGCCGACTCTGAAGCCATCATCAGAGAAACAGATCCAAACGGGGAAGTTTTGTAGATTTCACGAAAGCTATGGGCACAACACCAATGACTGCAGGCATCTGCAAGACCTTATTGAAAAACTGATCAGAGAGAGGAAGTTGGATCAATTTGTGCGGGCACCGCAAGCCGGTGGTGTGGGCCCGTCAAACCAAAATCGTGCGCAGAACCAGGAAAGACAGGAGGAGCCCGCTCGTACAAGCTGAAGGTTGGTCATAAATACAGTCAGTGGTGGCCCTCATCCAGCGGATCGAAGTTGGAGGGAAATGGAATCATACGCCAATTCGATCAGGCACGTAAGTTTTGAAAGCTGCAGTACACTTGATGAAGGGGCTCCGGCTAAGCAACAGAAGACGATGGCGGATGATATCGTATTTAGAAACCGAGATGCTGACAAAGTCGAAGCCCCAACCATAGACCCACTAGTCATATCCGCCCAGGTTGGTCCTGCTTGGATGAAGAGGATCCTGGTAGACAGTGGAAGCTCAGTAAACATCTTGTTTAAAAGGGCATATGATCAGATGAAGATGGAAGCTAAGGATCTAAAGCCTTGTCAATGTAGGGTTCACGGCTTCGATGGAAGTGCTAATATACCCACCGGGATGGTGGAATTGCCAGTAGAATTGGGAAACGGAGAACGCCGTAGAGTCCGAATGTTACAGTTTGTTGTCCTGGATATCCATTCACCCTATAATGCCTTTTTGGGCCGACCAGCCCTTGCAGAATTTAGGGCAGCAATTGCCCCGTGGTGTTTGACTCTAAAGTTCCCTACTGACCACGGGATTGGGGTCATTCAAGGGGACCAGGCTACCGGGAGAGCCTGTTATGTTGCTGAACTACGAGAAGCACAAAGGAGGGAGAAAGGAAAGGGCGTGGGGGAGTCTCTCCGCGTCCGCTTTACCGATAATTGACAATTAGCGCCTGGGCCTCGGCCCGGGCACCACGACCAATTCCAGAAGGATCTTGACCCTCGAGACACTGAGGATAATGATGGATCCAAAGAAAGTCAAGCTTCCCCAGCCGAGATGACGATCGATGTTCCAATTGATGGCAATAACGATTCGAAAATATTGAAAATTGGGTCTCAGCTAAACCTGCAAGCACAACAGGAATTGGTCGAATTTCTCCAAGCGAATCTAGACGTATTCGCCTGGACGCACTCCGATATGTGTGGAATCTCGTCGGACATCGCGAGCCACACCTTAAATATTGACCCGCGGTACATCGCGGTCAAGCAAAAGAGATGCGGTATGGATCCAGAGAGATCTGCCGCCCTCAAAGAAGAAGTCGACAAGTTGAAAACGAATGGGTTTATCCGAGATGCTTTGTACCCGGAGTGGGTATCCAATCCTGTACTTGTCCGCAAACCGAATGGAAAATGGAGAACGTGCATCGACTACTCTGACTTAAATAAGGCTTGTCCAAAAGACAGTTTTCCACTTCCTCGAATCGATCAACTTGTGGATTCGACGGCCGGACATGAATTATTGTCTTTCATGGATGCTTACTCTGGGTACAATCAGATACCCATGCATGTGCCCGATCAAGAACATACAAGCTTCGTAACTGACCTAGGACTATACTGCTACATGGTCATGCCTTTTGGTTTAAAGAATGCCGGAGCAACTTACCAACGCTTAGTCAACCGAATGTTTGCCGACCAGATCGGGAAAACCATGGAGGTCTACGTGGACGACATGTTGGTAAAATCACGATACTCCACTGATCATGTCAAGGACTTGGAGTCAATGTTCAATGTCCTCCGGAGATATGGGATGAAGCTAAATCCGTTAAAATGTCATTTTGGGGTTGCTTCCGGAAAATTCCTTGGGTTCATCGTCAACGCCCGGGGAATAGAGGCCAACCCCGAGAAGATCTGGGCAATCAGGAATCTTCAAACCCCGAGGACCATAAAACAGGTTCAAAGTCTCAATGGAAAGGTTGCAGCGCTGAGCAGGTTCATCTCGAAAAAAACGGATAAATGCATCCCTTTTTCGATCTGATCCGAAAGGGGAAACGAAACTTCGAATGGACTACGGAATGTGAGGGCGCGTTTCAATCGCTAATCCAGCATCTTTCCACACCACCGATTCTTTCAAAACCTGTTGATCACGAACAATTATACCTTTATCTGGCCGTATCTGAAAACGCCATTAGTGCTGCATTGGTTCGAGAGGAAAACCGAACACAGAAACCAGTCTATTATGTCAGTAAACGATTGACCGAGGCCGAGAGAAATTACCCAAGGCTAGAAAAGTTGGCATACTGCCTAGTCATCGCCTCGAGGAAGCTCCATCCATATTTTCAGGCTCACCCTATCATTGTGTACACCGACCAACCGTTACGACAGGTCCTCACACGACCTGAGACGTCTGGCAGGTTACTAAAGTGGAACATTGAGCTGAGTCAATTCGACATCACATATGTTCCAAGGAGAGCCATACACGGTCAAGTCTTAGCAGATTTCATTGCTGAATTCACTGTTCCTGAAGACTTACCTGAAACTAGTAACTCCCCCGAATATATATGGAAGCTATACACTGATGGCGCATCCAACGATCGGTGCTCGGGCGCAGGGATTGTGCTTGAGACTCCCGAGGGCCGATCCATCTGCTACGCCTTAAAGTTTGATTTCCGGGCAACCAACAACGAAGCTGAATACGAAGCCTTGCTCACCGGGTTGAAGTTAGCCCGAGACCTGAGAATTATCGCTGTGGAGATCTACTGCGATTCCCAGTTGGTGGTATGCCAAGTTCGGGGTGAATATCAGGCCAAGGATTGAAGGCTAGCCGCTTATCTAGCCCAGGTCCGAGAAATACTGGATCAGTTTGATTATTATACCATTTTTTACATACCCCGAGAGCACAATCAGAAAGCCGATTCATTGGCAAAGTTGGCAAGTACAGGCGAAGCTCAACACTTGGGGCTCGTCCCCGTCGAGACATTATCCTCTCCGAGCGTTGATCGAACGGAGAATGATTTCACATTAGAAGCTACCTCCGAGAAGGAATCGTGGATGACTCCATACCAAGATTACATTGAGCATGGCACCCTGCCTGAACGACGAAGTGAAAGAAGACAGGTTCTTCGAAAGGTATCACGATTTGTCATTCAAAACGGAGTTATGTACCGGAGAGGATACTTTGTTCCTCTTCTCCGATGTATCGCGCATGACGAAATCAAGCGAGTGTTGCGTGAGGTGCACGAAGGAGAATGTGGCGATCACACTGGGGGGCAAGCGCTTGCCAAGAAAATACTTCGATACGGATACTATTGGCCCACCGTTAACCGCGATGCTATGGATTATGCCAAAAGATGTGATAAATGCCAGAGACACGCTCGGGTCCCTAGAGCCCCGCCTTCTGAAATAACCCAAATGGTCAGCCCGTGGCCATTTGCGATGTGGGGGATGGATATAATCGGTGCATTGCCTTTAGCTAAAGGGGGTGCAAGGTACGCCATAGTGGCGGTTGATTACTTCACCAAGTGGGCTGAGGCCGAGCCTCTTGCAACGATAACAACAAAAAAGGTAATCAACTTCGTGGTACGCAACATCATCTGCCGGTACGGTCTCCCGCATACTATAATCACCGACAATGGAACCCAATTCGACAGTGCCGAATTCAGGGACTTTTGTCAGCGATTTCACATCCATAAGAGATTCTCAGCAGTAGCGCACCCGCAAGCGAATGGTCAGGTCGAGGCCGTCAACAAGGTTATCAAGTCTATATTGAAGAAAAGACTGGAGAAAGCCGGGGGCAAGTGGGTTGATGAGCTACCAATGGCCCTGTGGGCGTACAGAACGACTCACAAAACTGCAACCGGGCACACCCCTTTTTCTCTATCCTATGGCTCCGAAGCAGTTATCCCGGTCGAAATGGAAGTTCACTCTCACCGTGTGACATACTACGACCCGAAAACGAATGCTATATTACTTGCTGAATCCCTAGATCTGCTTGATGAGAAACGTGAAGAAGCCGACGTGAGGCAGCTGCATATCGAAGTCGAGTCGCTCGAATATACAACGCCAAGGTCCGCCCACGAACTTTTGAACCCGGCGACCTGGTACTCAAAAGAATTTACCCGGTTCCTTCGCACATGAACCCAAATTGGGAAGGGCCGTATATGATTTCACAAAAACTCAGAGATGGCACATTCAAGTTATCGACCGTTGATGGTCTCACTTTACCAAGAGCCTGGAATAGCGGAAGCCTCCGTCACTACTACACCTGACAGGCTTTATTTATCTTTCTATCAATTTCTTCCTTAGCATTTTGTTTTTTGCATTTTGAAATTTGAACTTGTAATAAGGCAACTGATGTTGCCATGCTTCTTTTGTTTCAGCAATAAAACGCCATCTCTTCGAGCCAAAAGTTGTGATTCACTGAAAATAACACATAATATCACATTGCACGAAGAGCTAAATTCCATCACACGGTGGGATTTATCCAAATAGGGAGTAACTGTGATACGACCAGTCACTCACTAAATGAGACCCGAGCTCGGGGGCAAAACACAATACCAGCATTCACAGGGATTGATACACGACAATCCTTTTACTAACTCCAACTTCCCAGAGTGCGAATTGGAGTATAAAACATCCAATAAATCGTTCCCAGAGTGCGAACGGACTCCAACTTCTCAGAGTGTGAATTGGAGTATAAAATAAGTCGTTCCCAGAGTGCGAACGGACTCCAACTCCCCAGAGTGTGAATTGGAGTATAAAATAAGTCGTTCCCAGAGTGCGAACGGACTCCAACTTCTCAGAGTGTGAATTGGAGTATAAAATAAGTCGTTCCCAGAGTGCGAACGGACTCTAACTTCTCAGAGTGTGAATTGGAGTATAAAATAAGTCGTTCCCAGAGCGCGAACGGACTCCAACTTCCCAGATTGTGAATTGGAGTATAAACATCCAATAAATCATTCCCAGAGTGCGAACGGACTCCAACTTCCCAGAGCGTGAATTGGAGTATAAAACATCCAATAAGTCGTTTCCAGAGTGCGAACGGACTCCAACTCCCCAGAGTGTGAATTGGAGTATAAACATCCAATAAATCGTTCCCAGAACGCGAACGGACTCCAACTTCCCAGAGTATGAATTGGAGTATAAACATCCAATAAGTCGTTCCCAGAGCGCGAACGGACTCCAACTTCCCAGAGTGCAAATTGGAGTATAAACATCTAATCCAGATTCCCGAAGCGCGAATCAAAGTACAAGTAACAATTCGAAGTTCCCGAAATACGGGCCGAGATATCAACATCAACTCCCAATTCCCATAGCGTGGAATGGAGTGTAAACATCGATAACCCTCAGATTCCTGGAATGCAGGACAGATTATCAATCTCAAATTGTCATGAATCCCCAGAAGGGGGGGCATGTGCTCAGGGCTTGCAATAAATGCAATCAGCCGCCAGAATATGAGTATTATTCCCCGCAACTAAGGGGCAAAAAGCTGGGTGCTAATCGCTGGCTTAAGTGATAATATACTCAGAATCCGACTCATTCATTAAATCACAACACGAAGCTATATAAATACTGAGCGGATACAAAACAAATACTGCAAGGCATTCAGGTAAGAAGAAAAGTGTAATTTCCCATTTCATCAACCAACAAAAACAAGTTTGATTACATGGCAAGTAAAGATGTTTCAATTAAGTGGAGGCCGCATCCATACATATACATGGCCCAAGAAAGAACAAAAGAAGAGGCAAAAGAATTGTTATCCGTAAATCTCACGACAAAGCGAGGGGCTCACTCTTTCTTCCTCCGGTGTTTCTTCCTCGGAGTCGAGCCGCTAGACCCACTGCCTGGCTTCCTACGAGACTTTTTGCCTTTCTTTGGAACATCCTCCGGTTCCGGCATGATATCAACATCTTCCTCAGAACTGGAAGGGATGGAGATCCTTTTATGAGGACGAACCGAGGGCATGGGAGCAGTGACAGATACTTGTTCAGCAACACTCGAGACGGTTACTGTGCCACCAAGAGAAATCATCATTAGAGAAGATAAGCTTGAAGGAACGGCGTCACCACCGGGACCAACTGTCACTGTCTTGGCCATCTCGGCACTTATCTCTGCTAAAATCTCCTCCTCTCGAGACAGTTGAGCTGCGCTAGGTACGCCAGTGGTCGTCACGATCGAACTAGAAACTGGAGCAGCTCCGCTCGTCACAAAAGAGAGGTCGGGCATGGGATCAAGAGGATGACCAAATAGCTCTTCAAACATTTGAACATCGAATGACATTGAGCCTCCCTCTCCCATATCACCAACCATGGCGGCAGTTGAAATCGCCTCGGTGACAATAACTCCACGTGTAGGATATAAAGCCGAAGGAACAGGGAGCACGGGTGCGACACTCTCGGTCACTAAACAACCAAAATTAGAGCTATCAGACCAAGAAATTCCCTCGAAAATCAATGTTTTAAGACGTAAAGGGAGTAATCAAAATACCTACTTTACCTTGCCTTGGAGCTTGAACAAGCTCGGGGACGAGCGTCTTGCCCGAAGACAGTTCCGGTTGGTCCGGATTGTAGGCTGGAATAGCTTGTGGATCAACCACGGCAGCAGCTTCGGATGAAGTCGAAACGGGGACTTCAGTATTCTCGCTATGGTGCACGATACCCGAACCTTCGCCAACCTCCGTTTGATGGACGACAAGTCTTTCTTTTTCAACAGAAATGATTGCTTCATGAAGGGTCCTCCTCTCATCCTCGCTGAGCAGACGTGACTCAAGTTCAAACTCATCTAATACCGAATCCGGACAAGACATCCTCTTGTTTTCTACTAATTTCTTCTAAGCATTGTAGAGAGGCATCGAGTAATCCCCTAGCCAGGAGAGATTTCTATGCTCCAATACATTGGCATTATATGTGTCCAAAAGATCGTCGAATTCGGCCTCCATCTTGAACCTCTCTGCTTGGACTCTCTCCTCCAACTCCGATTCAACCTCCTTAACCCTTGCAATTGCCGCATCGCGCTCAGCCCGAAAAGATACAGCCTGCTCACACGCCTCTTGCGCAGCCACATTCGCGTCATCTTTTTCTTTATTCATGTCAGCGAACCTAGCCTTTAGCTCTTCTAGTTCCTTCACCGCCGCATTCCGCTCAGATTCAACATTCTTGTATCGATGGCCTAAGTCTTCAACTAAAGTACAATGTGCCTGTTGCATTTTTGCCATTTCAGCTAATGTCTCATCAACCTTCTGTAACGACTCGACCTCGGCCTTGCGGGAAGATTCCGCCTCAGATTGGAGTATGTCGACAATACGACTCTTTTGAGCTAAGTCGGCCTCTAGCTTCTCGATGATTTGGGCCCGGTCGAAGGCAGCTTTGGAAGCCTTAACAGCCGCTTTGTACCATTCTTTGTACTGAGCAAAAAAGTCACGGGTGTAGCTAAGCGCCGTAGTCGCGGCATCATCGGGAATTCTTTTAAGATTGGGAGGAAAAATACAAGCATCAAAGCAAATCTCTGGAAAATCTTTCCTCATTGAGCAAGCCTGATGGCCCCTTCGCCAGAAGACTCAATAAGGGTCTCCTCCCCAGACATAGACGTTGCGACCCCGGTTCGAGAACGATGTGGATCAAGCCTCGAAACCTGCGAAGATGACTGATGTCGCAGAGGCTCGGATGCCTGGACATGACTTCGGGATTGCGGAGGAGATCGAGATGGGGAGCGATGCCTACGATCTCTGTCTGATCGTTCCTGGCTGGAGTTACCACAGTGACGATCCTTTGCATAATACTCCTGGCCATATTGCCTCCGGTCACGATCACGATCGGGGCCTCCACGACGAGATTCATAATAGGTTGAGGGGTGATGCACTCTCCGGAGTTTGTCCAATGTAGTCTGACGACCAGCCATATTACCTGGAAAAGAGATACAGTTCAGTTAAGTACCAGGCAAAATCAATAGGGCGAGTGAAGCAGTCATGTAGTGTCATGAAAGTGTATGCAAATGTGCAAAGCCCCCGACCAACCAGAAGTATCGACTGCACTAATGGGTAAAAGCCCGCTTATGTCTAACGCTCCCCGGAGCTCAACCAACCCGGACTCGTGATAAAGAGAAACGCATTCCGGGATGGGAACGTCATCCAGTCCTGCGAAAATGTTTCCTGATTGACAAAGAGCGGAGTCAGAAGAAATAATTCCAGGAATCAAACGAGACACGATTACAGACTTCCGTCTCGCAAATTTAGGAACAACAGCCTTGCCTTTCCGCTTTTTTCCTGCTTGGGGAAAATCAGCCGCTAGCCCGGTGTCAGTAGGCGTCCTCTCATCATCGCCCATTCCTCTTATCGCTACACCGGTCTTCTTCTTTGCCTTCGGAGCCGATTTCACAAACCCTTCAACGACAATACTCTGGTTCGTCTCAATTAAACCCAGCATCCTTAAGTTATCATCGGTTAAGACCAAGTCAACGTGCCGCAGATCACTCGGAACCTCTTGTAGACTTCGGATGACGTTTCTGTATCGACCACCGTCTGGCCTTGATATGATAGCTGCAAGAAAAAACACCTGATGTCAGTTCGAGTGTTGACAATGACCATTAAAGAAGGCTAACACGATTTACGACACTTACGTCTGGACAGCCATCGCCTAGCGAATCCTGGGGGGCATCGGACAAAGAACCATTCATTATTAAAGTAACTGAGTCTGGTCCAGGCTCCCGTCACAATCTGGCAGTTTCTAACTGCCTCCAGAAAGGTGAACGATGGACTATCACCCCTGCTCTTGAAGTTGAATATATGTCTAATCTCAGCTGGCCTAGGCGGACGAAAAAGGCGGTCCATGAATAAGATGAAAACACTGTTCAGTAACGCGTGCCCGTTGGGGTGAAGTTATGCGGGAGCGATTCCAATGAACGATAGCATCTCCCTGATATATTGGTTAAACGGAGGGAGAGTTCCAGCCGCACAAGCGTGGCGATAAAAAGCAGTATAGCCCTCGGGTGGATTGTGAGGCCTATCATCAACTCCCGGTAGCAAAACATCATCCGGGGATAAGTTATGTTTCGAACATATCCGACCCAATAATGCTCCAGAAATATTAGATCGGACGGAGTCTATGGGATCCTCGATAAGTAAGGCCTCCGGCAATTCGTCCGGAGCAGGATCTATTACTTCAGGAAGGATCTCTGGAATTTCTAGCATTGGAGGAGGCAAGCTTTGTAACTCTTGTTGTTCAGAACCCGAAGACTCCATAATTAACTAACTCACGAGAAAGCAGTGTTAAAAACGAAGAAAGCCCGTATATTCCCCGGTGTGAAGCATATGGATATGCCGTGCAGTGCAAATACATAACTAAAACAAATTTTACAAGAGTAGAACACGGTGTCTGAACGACTAGGCTTTTGAATCAGAGAACGAAAACGACCGTCATCGCTGACCGTCACTTTCGCGTCCCACGGATACTACTGACCAATTCAAGTATGAATTCGTTATATGTGTTTAAGTCATGGTGCCATCGACGAGCTCCAAAAGGCAGGTCAGGTCAACTTTGATCATGCAAAGGACGAAGCTCGTCGGAATCAAATATGCTAAAAATTTAGTGAGTTCGTTAGAGTTCGATTTAAAGGTGGTCGTAGTTCAGATATTGGAACGAATCGATGAGGTGGAAGTTCCAGAAGCAAGAACGTTCGAATCGATCGACTCGATTCGACACGAGTCAGATCGATGAACCTCGAATCGGCGCAGTTCGAACCCATGGAGCCCCACCTGACTTCGAATCCATCGAAGTCAGACTCCTTCGAATCCATCAAGAGCGGTTCGAATCCATGGAGCCCCACCTGACTTCGAATCCATCGAAGTCGATTTCCTTCGAATCCATCAAGAGCGGTTCGAATCCACGGAGTCCCACCTAGCTTCGGATCCATCGGAGTTGAACTCCTTCGAACCGATGAACGTATCATTGCTTCGAACCGATCAGTAGTGAGCTCCTTCGACTCGATCAGAATGCCACTGTTTCGAATCCATCACCGCACGCCTTTTTTGTTGTGTTCTCCTGCAATCATCGATTCGAAGCTGCACATTCGAAACCAACTCAAAGCGCTCACCCCTGATCGATACGGCTCAAAAGTTTGCATTCCTCAGTTCCATGGAGTCGGCCTACTTCATTCAAACCTCATCACTCTCCAAAAATTTCCAGAAGAAGGGGTTGAACCAATGCCAAAAAAGATTACGGTTTCTATCATTCTCAAATCGAATCGACCCCTTGGTTACCTGATTTAGTTTGATTACAAATGGAAGCTTGAAGGAATTTGGTCGATTCGTGAAAAAGCACGTTTGATTTGGCTCTGGGAAATCGATTCGGAGAGGCAGCTAAAGCAATGGTAAAAGGTAAAAAAGTGAAAATGAAGTCTGCCTCATGTATTTATACGGATTCCAAAAGGGATAAGTGTCACTTCGACTCCCATCGATTCGAAGGACCACTTCCGAATCCCTTCTAAGTTTCGAATCCATCCAAGTTTCGAATCCATTGGAAGCTTCGAATCAATCCAAGTTCCGAATCCCTTCTAAGCTTCGAATCCAGCAAAACGGCATCGATACGAGGCAACATTGATTCGAAGAAGCACGTGGGCAAAGGATGGATCGAAGGTCCGATCGATTCGAAGCGCGAGGCCCATCGGGCCATCGATTCGAAAGCCATCAACTCATACAAGCATAACTTCGAACCCATCAAAAACCACTGATTAACAACACTTTGGCTTGAATCTAAAATCGATTCAGGAGAAAATCGAGACGGAGTTCGGCAGCAAACAAAGACCGACATGACTCATGGACACACGACGTTAATAAGGGCGGAGCTAATGTATGTGCACACATAACGAACTAACGTTCGATTTTGAACATTCACAGGGATCAAATATTCACCCTGTTATAGCAACGACAGCCAACGATTAAGCACAGTCGCACAGTAATCAATCATATCAAGGCAAGGTTACGGCAATACGGTATATGAGTCTCAACGAAAAGGGAGCAATAATCTTCAGAATAAAATGGCGACTATTCAAAGCACGTCATGTTCCCACAAGACGTACTTTGGGGGGCAAAATGTTATCCCGCTTTTTGGGCAAAAGCCGTGATACCAAAGGATTGGTCAAAAACAGAAAACAGTTCACCTCAGAGATTGGTCGTATTTCACTTCACTATGGATATCGATGAATTCTGTCCGAGCCCGGATCGGGCCGCAATTGATAAGGCATGACAAGAAAGACCATAGAAGCCAGCATTTCAAATTTCAAGTCAATCCGAGGTCATATGCTCAAGTTATGATGGATTCAAGTTAAGAAGGTGCACATTGCTCGGTTCGAACCCATCATGTTCGAACCCATCATATTCGAACCCATCGTGTTCGAAACCATCATGTTCGAACCCATCATATTCGAACCCATCGTGTTCGAAACCATCATGTTCGAAACCATCTATTTCGAACCCATCATATTCGAACCCATAGGAAGAGGCGACATTCGAATCCATCTAAGTAACTCCCTACTTCGAATCCATCACAAATTCGAGTCCTTCCTATGCTTCGAATCCACCACAGCTTCGAATCCATTAATAGCTTCGAACCCATCACAGCCTCGACTCCATCGCTCACCTTCGAATCCATCCATCATCTTCGACTCCATCACTCACCTTCGACTCCATCGACTTCGACAACTTCGAATCCATCCAGGGCGCATTTGGATCGATTTGAACGAATCCACTCCATCGATTCGAAGACGACCTTCGAATCCAACAAAGCGGCTAAGCTAGCACGAACATGGATCGGCTCGAAGACAGGCGCGCCCCAATCGATTCGAAGTATTCGCTTCGGCCATGCATCGATTCGAACGAATCGATTCCATCGATTCGAACCAAACAGCATGCCGAACACCCAATTTCGAACCGATCATAACTCCCAATCTACTGATCCAAATCCCATGAAATTTTTACAGAAGTTTGTCTACATGATGAAGAACGTCCACGCCAAGTTTCATCGCAATTGGACAATTTTTTGATCGATTCGAAGTTCACTTCGAATCGATCCCAAACTGGGCACGCACTTCAAGAACGCGGGCCTGTGGGCCCCCCGTCACGTGTCAAGCAGCCTCTCCATGATTTAGGCGGGATTTTGGCCTTCCACACCTATAAATAGAACCCCTGGTCATTCAGAGAAGGGGTCGGAGAATTTGGAGAAGAAGAACAAGCCTAAACGCTGCCAGAATCACTCCATACTATCTCAATTGCTGTTAATTTCGAATTTAAGTCCATTTGCTGTTGTAATTTGCTGAAAAGCACTTGTAATCTTCAAGTATTAAGAAATAAAGTGATAAAACTTCATAGTGGACGTAGGCGCATGGCCGAACCACTCTAAATCCTTGTCTTCTGCGCAATTTACTTTTCTGTGACTTGGAGTTTTTGTTAGATAGTCCCTATTTCCAATTCAAGTTTTTCATTTACTATCTCTTCAAAAACTTCCGAAGGGTGTTTGCCCAATTTTGGTGCAAACAGGCACTCATGTTTCCTTGGATGCTAGAACCTCCTATGGGTTGCTTGCTATGCCGATGAGCCGCCACATCTTCCAATCTTATGTAATTTCCCGCTTCATGAAGAATTCTTGAAGAGTAAAAGGCTTTTCCTTCATCAACCTTCTTGCAAGCTTTGAATCAGGGCGGACAGCTCCTCATAGCGCCATCAGTGTAAGCCTTTCATCCACATTTTGTATTGCTGCTGTGGCAACATTGAAACAGGTAAGATATTGTTGTCTCCAGCTTTCTGTTTAACATCTAACAAGGAATAAGCATCTTTTGGCTATTCCACATGGATTTATAATTGATTTGTGAATTTGTCCTTTAACATTTCCCAAGAGCTAATGGAGCCATGAGGCAAGCGACAAAACCATATGGTTGCTAAGTCTGACAGGAACAGTGGAAAACATTTACACAGCACACCCTCTATTGCTCCATCCATGAGCATGTGTTGGGTGTAGCGCTGCAAGTGGATGATCGTGTCGGATGTGCCTTTGTAGGGATCCATAGTGGGCATCTTCCATTCTCGAGGATTGGCTGTCACTTCTATGTCCCCGGTGAAGGGGCTGGACACCCTTGCCTCTATCCTTCTCTCGATTTGTTCACGTCTGAAATATTCCCTGAAGAGGCATGTCATCCTCTCCTCGGCTTTTGGGGCAGCCCTAGGAGAAGTGGGTGCTTCCCTTTGATGGCGTATGGAACTTTGGTTGAGGCTGGATTGGCAATGATGGGCTCAAAGCATGACAGGGTCAGCCACAGTTGGTCCTTGCCTGGTGCCCCCTTGACTGGGCGCAGCTCTTGATGTACTTTCAGGACCGGCTTCGGACTGAGTCATGGCTCAACTTTGAGTTCTTGTATCTTCTTGATTGAGTTCTTCATTTGCAGGGGATCTGTTCCATCTAGACGACTCTTCAGATTGAGACTCACCTCGCGATTCGGTGTTGTGAGTGGATTCCTCCGTGCCTCTCAAGCGTGTCATGAGTTGGTCCACTAAAGCTTTTTGTTAGGCAGCAAAGTAGTCAGTCATCTCATTCACAACCCTATCTAAGTCTTCTCGGGTGACAGTTGAGTCTGGAGGTTGGGAGTAAGTAAGCGGGTTTCCTTGATCTTCTTGGATGGGGTTGAGTGTATTGGCAATGACATGCTCTTACCCTTATCGGTGTTGTGCCTAGAGGAAGTCATATTCTAATGTTGAGTTAAGGTTTGGAAGGATGGTGGACAGAAGAGTTTGGCTCTCCACGCAACTCACTCTCAGTTAAAGCACCAAAAATGTTTGCTAAAAAATTGGAAAAACACCTCTAAATTTGATTTTTAGTTAAGTCTCATTTGATTTGATTGATTTAAGGTTGTTAAATGTTCCGACACATAATGGAATGAATTTCAGCAAGTGCAGAGATAGTTCACAAGTTCAAAGTCCGGAAAGCAGATAAAGAAAGTAAATAGCACAAAGTTTTATAATGGTTCAGTCCGAATGTTCCTACCTCCATTTTCCATCTTATTATTCTCTCTTTGATTTCATTACAAGTACAAGATTATTCGAAAAGAGTAAAAACTTTAAGTAGCTGGTGTAACAATGCTACTTTTGGAGATTACCTGTTAATATTAAATTATAACGGTAGCTATAATTTAGTATTATAAATTAGAATAAAATTGGAGATTTATAGTTGTTTATTGGAGTATACAATGAATTTTAGAAATAAAATGAGAAAAATAAAGTGTGGAACTTTATTTTATTTGTTTGGGTTTATAATTATTTGAAAATGGTTTTTATATAGAGAAAACGCAAAATTTTATTACTTATTGCCAGTTACTTCTTTTAATAATCTTTAAAAAGAGGTGTGTGGTTTTTATAGGTTGTTTATTTAAATAGAAAGATGGAAATTGGTTTAAAAATGTGCTTTAATTGTAAAGTTGAGTTTAAGATGGTTTGTAATATATTTTTTGAGTAAGAAAATAATTTTTGTAGGATTTTGAAAGTTAAAATGTAGACTTTTCTTTTAATTGTGAAAACAGGGTATTTTTGTAAAATAAAGGTATATAATAATACAAATGTTTCAAAAAAATTAATTAATCTTTTTATATGATGAAAATATTTTATTCAACATGTAAGTGAAAGTACATGAATTATTTGTAGTGAAAACTTGTAGAAAATGTGTTGTTTACTTTAATTATATAGTGTTTATACTTGTTTAATGCTAATTAATTGAATGACTTTAGGTCCAAATCCCACTTAGCCTAAACTTAAAATAAGAAAAGAAGATTTCTTCTTCCTATACGTACACAACACATTTTACAGTAAAAGAGGAAAGAAGAAACCCAACTTCTCTTCATAATCAAAAACCAAAATCCCCTAGTTTAATTCAAAGTCTTGCTGTAACAATAAAAAATAAAGCCATTTAGTTCAGGTAATCTACTCCTAATCAGAGAATAATTCACTAAATTCTAATTTTTGCTTTGCGTTGTCTGAAATTTGCTTCTCTTTGGTTGCATGCCATGTTTCTAAGTTTCTATAAGAAATTGGAGCTGCACTTGATCCAAAAGCTTCAATCTTTCTCCATGCATTTGGGTATTTGTTATCTAAAATCAAAGGTGAGTCTATTGACTCACATTTCTAGCTAAATCTCGACTGTAATTGCAAAGATGGGGAAGAAATCTTTTACTGTAACAATGCCCAATGCTTACTTTGGTTGATTGCTGAAATATAATAGTAATGCGCTGAAGTAAAACAACAATAACTTTCACATTTCTTATCCTTTGAGGTCAATCTTTTTTTGTTAGAAACTAGATTCATTAAGGAACAGTTTTATTTTGGTTACTTTTCAAGATTTCACAATTTTATTGACCTGAAATAGAATTGAAAATAAGAGTCTAATTCTGTCTTTAACTAAATTTCCCGAGTTTGAATCTGAAATTTATGTAGCCATATCTTTTATGTTTTTCATCAGAATTCGATAATTTTTAATGTCCTAAAAAGCCTACTTTATATATGACAACTTTTATGTTGAACATATTTTAAAATTTTAAGCATAGGTTGATTGAAATTCTATCACAAACTCCCAGCTCTGTCACTTTGATAATTGCACTATCTAAACTAAATACAGTTAGTAAATTAGGCATATCTTTCTCGTTCTTGTCAGATTTAGATAATTCTTGATTTTCTAGAAAGCTTATACTATTTTCTAAAACTTTCTTTTATTGAGTTTTGCAAAATTTTGGGGTTAAGATAGTCGAAACCTTATTTCTTTGCTACTGGTCTGAGAATAAACAACAACGATAGTGAATTTAAAATCTGAGAATTATATTGGCCATATCTTTAACGATTCTTATCCAAATTCAATAATTTTAGATGTTTTGGAAATCTTAGACTTTGTGATAAAAGTTTCACTTTTTGAGTTTTGTGAAATTTCAAAGTTAGCTTGGTCAAAACTGTGTTTGTTTGTTGCTGTCCCGAGAGCAAAACGACAGCAATAACAATCATTGACCTAAGAATTGTATTAGCTTATTTTTGCTCTCGTTCTTATTCGATTTGGATGTTGTTTTTGAGATGTATTAATAGTTATGATGCCTATCGATAGACTAGCTATATTTGGAGAATTTGAAACTTAAATTTAAACAGAATTTGAATTGATTTTGTGTTAAATTTGAATTGAATTCGTAGTGAATCCAAGTTATCGGTCTTGAGTCATCTTTCTTGTTTTTCATTGTTTTCATGCATGGTTTTCAATAAACCATTTTGAAGTGATTTTTTAAATAAATAGACATTTCAAATTATTAATGTATAGCATTTTAAAATTATTTTTCTAATATAAAATCTATTTATTTCCTATAGTAAAGGAATTTCAAATATTGATTTGTTAATCTTTTCGAGAATTTTTTTTAAAAGCTTGTTTTCTCTAGTAAACTATTCTGAATATAAAATATACACTTTTGCACTATTCGGACGTATGAGAAAGAGAATTAAATGATTTAATAAAACACGTGGTATGTGACATGTGTGTTTACTATTTCGGTTAATTCTGGACTTGTACGTTCCAGGCTATTTGAGATTATTGATTCTGAGATGTTTTGCCATTTTATGTTGTATTTTAAGTTTTATAATTCCTATTTATTGGAATTATTTTAGATGGCCAATTATTTGGCAAGTATTATGATTTAAGATCTCCTATGTTGGCGTATGGTCGATGAGAACCATCACGATGTTTTATTTACTTGCCAATGATATAATGAAAGTCTTGAGCATATGATTTCATATTTTAGATTTATGGTTTATGAGGAACCATCACGATGTTTTCACTTGTCGATGAGATGAGACAAGTTATGATGCCATTTAATACTTATCGATGAGATAAGATGAGTATGGTATCTCTTTATCACTTGCCAATGAGACGAGGTGAGATATGATTTTAACGTTTTATGATGTTCCTAGTGTGGCATCGACTAGAGGCTAGTAAACTGCTAAGTGCGAACGTGTGGTTAGGACACACGTTAACACTTTTCAGGTTCCTATCCATGAGTTTGTGGCACATTCACAATGTTTACCTAACAGAACTGCTTTAAGAGGTGTTAGCGACCTAGTCATGAGGACAAACTACTTTGAGAGGGGTTAGCAACCCTATCATGAGGATGAACTGCTTTGGAAGGTGTTAGCGACCTTGTTAGGGCTGACAAAATGGCTTGAAGAGGTGTCAGCGACCTTGTCATGAGGACAAACTGCTTTGGGAGGTGTTAGCGGCCTTGTTGGAGGCTTCGTCCGTCTGAGTTTAGCACCTGCAGCATTGCTTCGACATTGCAATCGGGGAGCTGGCCAATCCGGGTTTTCTGAGTTTTCTGCTTTGTTGTGATTTCACCACTTTGTGACGTTTTGTTACATCGATAACCTAGCGCTATATGAGATGTTATACATATGGTGATTTCATTTATGATGTTTTGAACTCTTATTGAGTTCTTTGAAATAGGAGTTGATGCTTTCGTGATTTCATATAATATTCTAAGTTTGCCATTTTGGCAAGATAGATTTGAGATGTATATACATTTATACCGATGAGATGAGGTATAAATGAGTTTGAAGATTCTTTTATTTTGAGATTTATGTTTCCATTTCATGGTACTTTGAGATTTCGGGATATGCCGATGAGGTGAGGCATATTTGAAATTTGAGACTTATCCTAATTAAGAATGTTTTGTGTTGCTATTTAATGAAATGCTTGTATTAATGATTTCTCCTAGTAGGAGATATGGTTCATTTGGAACCATTATTGTTATCATTTAGATTCCACCGATGATATGAGGCGATATGATATTTGGATGGATTTTATCTTTAGAATCTCATTCTCGATGGCTCATATACTTAAGTGTTATTATGTCACTTACGTTATGGCTATACTTTTGTTACCTGTTCTTCTTATTAAGAGGAGTAATCGTCCTTTCCTTATGATGGTAATATAATGCTTATGGGTATAGTATCTCTTCTATTAGAGGATACCCTATCTTTCATGTGCTTTACCTTTAATTGCTATTCACTGTTTTGTTTAGCTAGACTGACCCGTGTGTTTTACACTCTAGTCAGATCGAGTATGTTTAGGTTAAGCATTTCTTTTGGATATAGCTATTACATGATGCTTCCGCATGGATGTTGGGTTAGCATATTTAGCTTTTATTTTCCTTATCCGTTGTATTGTATATTCTTTTGGCTCATGTATATAGAATGGTCGTCATACCACTTTGATGTATCATTGGTATCACATTAATATGTATCATTGTATATGTGAGTGTATACATATATATCTATTGTTGTTCTGTGACGAATTATTCATTTAGTTATGGTTTTTTGTTCTGATAGATCCGTTAGCCACCTATAGTTTTGTATTAAGTATTTATTGGATATGTTGATCCACTTGAGTAGAAAAAAATCGATAGCAATTGTCGACGTATTCAATAGATATTTAAGACAAGGCTATAGATGGCCGCTCTTAACTATCCCTATTCTCCACACTAGCAGACATGATTACTATGTAATTCCTATTGTTAATGTGGGTCTCGGGGTAGGGCATCGCAGCTTGGTATTAGAGCTAATTTCATAAAAATATATGATAAACCCCAAACAGAAGCATATATATAACGATACATCCAGGTATGGTACAAGTATACAAATCCGTTAATCTTTGCATCTTTACACTTTCCATGTCCTTTGAGATAAAAGTATGGGGATATGTCTAGAAATATATTATGTTTCGTATATCCCACAATTGAGTTGATGTTATCTTATCTTAGGAGTAATCCATTGGGATTATTCTATTTGGGTCCTCTCCGATATGGGTGCTTGACACTCATCCATATCGGAGGAATTTGTTGGAACTTTTTGATGTTCTTGTCTTGTTCTTCTTTGAGGATTGCGAATCCTATTAAGGGGATCCACAATATTGGGCATGACATATGAGATTTTGAGATTGTTTTTTGTAGTTTATCTTTTCATGCAGATTAGCACGATATTTCCTATCTAGAGTCTTTATTTCGAATTTGGAGTAATTTGAGATGGAATGGCTTGCACTTTATCGAGCCACATTTTGTTTTAAGGATCCTATATTTAGATATCCTAATTATGTTGGTTTAATGTTTCTTGTTTTTTGGAATGTTAAATATGATTTCGAAGCCTCTGTATTCACTCTTGGGATTCGACATTTTGATGGTATATCTCGAATTCTAGTTATGATGACTATGTTGATTTCTGGGAGTCCGTTCGAGGTTGTCAGCCAATCGAGCAATTGAATGTTGGATTGACTTTATTTCCAGTTCTTAGATTTTCGGTCATTCTTCCACGAGAATGTCCACTATGGAAATGAGGTAATCGATTGGATTTATTCGACATTTGTCATTCCTGTTTTTTTGAGATATCATCCTTGGATACTCAATTGTTGATATGCTTTGTGACATTACTTCGCTCGAAGTAATGATTTAGTGTTGGTGCCCCTTCTTCTCATTTGAGAAGGTATCTTGCCATTACTTATATATCTTATCGATTTCTTTTAATCTGTTGAGTGGTGCTAGGGTCATTCCTTAGCTTGACCCTATAAGATTTCCAAGGGCTGCGAGTCATGGAGGATAGCGTGGTTCTTACCACATACCGCACTCGTGTGCTTCTTTTGAGTAGTTCGTTTTACCATTAGAAATGACGAACGCCCTAGTCTTTTTCTTCCATCTTATGAAACGAGTATTCAGAGAATATCTCGTTGAATTCTTCTTGTGGTTTTGATTTTGAGTATAAGTTATAAATTGAGTTTCAAAATCTTTTAAATTGAAGTTATGATTTAAGAGGAATTGAATTTGTTTTGAGATAAATAAAGAATATTTTGAGCATTATATGAAGAATTTCTTTTTATAGAAAATGATTTTCTTGGTGTTGGGTCGTCCATTGAGTGTTTAAGAATTCTGGTCGACGTGCCTGATCAACTTTATCGATAGGAGTTCCCTAAACGCTATAATGAGACCGTCAGACACGGTAAAAATTGAATTTTAATATTGGTCAAGTTTGGAATTGATATTATGAGGTTTAGAAATAATTTTTTTATTTTGAATGGCTTATGTAAAAAAAATTTAGAAATTTTATTTGAAGTGAGGTTTTTAAAATTAATTTTAATAAGAGTTGATACGGACATAGAAAAATTCTTTGAATGAAATCTAATTTTGTAAAAATAAGAGTATATGAGTTTAAATTTGTTCCTTATTTCGAGATACTATAATAAAGAGTTTCAAAATTTTCAAGTAGAGGAAATTGAGATTATGATTCTCAAAATGATGCATTTTAAAAACTTTAAGAATTTTTGAGTTAAAAATTTATCTTTTTAAAATATCTTGGTTCCTTATGCTTCTCTTGCTTTAGTGCAACAGTTTAACGACTTACGTTTTCGTGGTCATTGAGGTTAGTGGTCCTTGAAGAAACCACCTTTCTTTGAATTTTCTTACCTCAATTTTTGTTTCCTCTATATCAATGTGGCTTTTTCCGTAGTGATACATGGAAAGTTATGTCAATAATCACCTTGTTGATTAGAGTGCGGGATAAAAGTTGAGCTAAACCATGACTCTATTCGAGGAATTTTGAGAAATCAATCTCACTCGATTTATTTTTGGATTGCATTCTACTTTTGTATTCTTATTTCGAAGGTGTGTTGCCTTTGAAGTCATGCGGTATTGCTCGAAGGTATTCTATAGTCTGCTAATCCCGACAAATATATTCAGGAAATCATAGAAATTACCGAGCAACTTTAGTTTGGCCTTCTTCATCTTGAGTAGAGAGTGAGGAATTTTGATCTCGTGCTTGTCTATCCTTCCATTGATTGATGAAATAATTATGTTGAATACAAATTCTTCTCTAGAAATTGCAAGGATGCAATTTTATTAAAGAGGGAAGTCTGTAACAACTCTGGTTTCGGAGATTACCTGTTAACATAAAATTATAACGGTAGTTATAATTTAATATTGTAAATTAAAATAAAATTGGAGAATTATATTTTTTTATTGGAATAATCAATAAATTTTGGAAATAAAATGAGAAACATAAAGTTTTGAACTTTATTTTATTTGTTTGGGTTAATAATGGTTTGAAAATGGTTTTTATTTTGAGAAAACGCAATGATTGTATTAATTATTGTCAATTACTTCTTTTAATAATTTTTAAAAAGAGGTATGTGATTTTTATATGTTTTATATGATGAAAATATTTTATTCAACATGTACGTAAATTTACATGAATTATTTGTAGTGAAAACTTGTAGAAAATGTGTTGTTAACTTTAATTATATAGTGTTTATACTTGTTTAGTGCTAATTAATTTCTCATAGGCTATTTATTGAATGACATTGGGTCCAAAGCCCACTTAGCCTAAACATGAAATAAGAAAAGAAGCTTTCTTCTTCCTATATGTACACAACACATTTTACAGTAAAAGAGAAAAGAAGAAACCCAACTCCTCTTCATATTCAAAAACCAAAATCCTTTAGTTTAATTCAAATTCTTGCTGTAAAAACAAAAAATATAGCCATTTAATTCAGGTGATCTACTCCTAATCAGAGAATAATTCATCAAATTCTAATTTTTGCTTCGCGTTGTCTGTAATTTGCTTCTCTTTGGTTGCATGTCCTGTTTCTAGGTTTCTACAGGAAATTGGAGCTGCTCTTGATCCAAAAGCTTCAATCTTTCTCCATGAATTCGGGTATTTTCTATCTAAAATAAAAGGTGAGTTTGTTAACTCACATTTCTAGCTAAATATTGACTGTAATTGCAAAGTTGAGGAAGAATTTTTTTTACTGTAAATGTACCCAATGCTTACTTTGGATGATTGCTGAAATATAATAGGAATGCGCTGAAGTAAAACAACAATAACTTTCACGTTTCTTATCCGTTTGAGCTCAATCTATTTTCGTAAGAAACTATTAGGAACATTTTCTGTTTTGGTTACTTTTCTAGATTTCACAATTTTATTGACTAAAATAGAATTGAAAATAAGAGTACAATTCTGTCTTTAACTAAATTTCCTGAGTCTGAATCTGAAATTTATTTAGCAATATCTTTTTCATTTTTGATTAGAATTCGATAATTTTTAATGTTCTGGAAAGCCTGCTTTATATAAGAAAACTTTCACGTTGAACATATTTGCATATTTTGAGCATAGTTTGATTGAAATTCTATCACAAACTCCCAGCTCTATCACTTTGATAATTGCGCTATCTAAACTAAATATAGTTAGTAAATTTGGTGTATCTTTCTCGTTTCTAGACGGATTTAGATAATTATTGATGTTTTGGAAATCTTAGACTATTTTCTAAAACTTTCTTGTTTTGAGTTATGAAAAATTTGGAGGTTAAAATTGCCGAAACTTTATTTCTTTGCTATTGCCTTGAATAAAAGACAACGACGGTGAATTTAAAATCTGAGAATTATTTGGCCAAATCTTTCAAGTTTCTTATCCAAATTCAATAATTTTAGATGTTCGGAAAGCATAGACTTTGTGCTAAAGTTTTATGTTTTGAGTTTTGCGAAATTTCAGAGTTAGCTTGGTCAAAATTGTGTTTGTTCGTTGTTGTCCCAAGAGCAAAATGACAGTAATAACAATCATTGACCTGAAAATTGTATTAGCTTATTTTTGCTCTCACTCTTATTCGATTTTGATGTTGTTTTTGAGATGTCTTGAGAGCTATGATGCTTATCAATAGGATGGCTATATTTGGAGAATTTGAAATTCAAATTTAAATAGAATTTGAATTGATTTTGGGTTAAATTTGAATTGAATTCGTATTGAATTCAAGTTATCGGTCTTGAGCCATCTTTCTTGTTTTTCATTGTTTTCAAGCACGGTTTTCATTAAACCATGATGAAGTGATTTTGAAAATAAATGGACATTTCAAATTATTATTATATAGCATTTTAAAATTATTTTTCTAATATAAAATCTATTTATTTCCTATAATAAAGGAATTTCAAATATTGGTTTTATTAATCTTTTCGGGAAGAAGTTTTAAAAGCTTGTTTTCTCTAGTAAACTATTTTAAATATAAAACACATGCTTTTTCACTATTGGAACGTATGAAAAAAAGAGAATTAAATGGTTTAGTAAAACACGTGGTATGTGATATTTGCGTTTACTATTTCGGTTAATTCCAGACTTGTACGATTGAAGCTATCCGAGATTATTGATTCTGAGATGTTTTGCTATTTTATGCCATACTCTGGGTTTTATAATTCCTATTTATTAGAATTATTTAAGATGTCCTATTATTCGGCAAATATTATGGTTTGAGATCTCTTATGTAGGAGTATGGTCGATAAGAACCATCACGATGTTTTATTTACCTGCCAATGATATAAGGCAAGTCTTGAGCATATGATTTCATATTTTGAGATTTTTGGTTTATGAGGAACCATTATGATGTTTTCACTTGTCGATGAGATGAGGTAAGTTACGATGCCATTTAATACTTGTCGATGAGATAAGGCGAGTATGATGTCTCTTTATCACTCGCCAATGAGACGATGCGGGATACGATTTTATAAGTTTTTTGATGTTCCTAGTGTGGCATCGACTAGCGGCTGGTAAACCGCTAAGTGCGAACGTGTGGTATGGCACATACGTAACACTTTTCGGGTTCCTATCCATGAGTTCGTGACACATTCATAATTTTTACCTAACAGAACTGCTTTGAGAGGCGTTAGCAACCTAGTCATGAGGACGAACTGCTTTGAGAGGTGTTAGCGACCTTGTCATGAGGACGAACTGCTTTGGTAGGTGTTAGCGACCTTATTAAGGTTGAAAAAATGGCCTGGTGAGGTGTCAGCGACCTAGTCATGAGGACGAACTGCTTTGGGAGGTGTTAACGACCTTATCAGAGCCTTCGGTCGTCTGAGTTTAGCACGTGCAGCATTGCTTTGGCATTGCAATCGAAGATCTAGCCAATCCGGGTTTTCTGAGTTTTTTTGAGTTTCTGCTTTTTTGTGATTTCACTATTTTACGATGTTTTGTTATATCGATAACCTAGTGCTATATGAGATGATATACATACGGTGATTTCATTTATGATGTTTTGAACTCTTATTAAGTTCTTTGAAATATGAGTTGATGCTTTCATGATTTTATAGAATATTCTAAGTTTGCCATTTTGGTAAGATAGATTTGAGATGTATATACATTTATACCGATAAGATGAGGCATAAATGAGTTTGAAGATTCTTTTATTTTGGGATTTATGTTTTCATTTCATGTTACTTTGAGATTTTGGGTTATGCCAATTAGATAAGGCATATTTGAAATTTGAGACTTATCCTAATTAAGAATGTTTTGTGTTTCTATTTGAAGAGATGCTTGTATTGACGATTTCTCCTAGTAGGAGATATAGTTCATTTGGAACCGTTATTGTTATCTTTTAGATTCCACCGATGATATGAGGCGAATATGATATTTAGATGGATTTTTTCCTCAGAATCTCATTCACGATGCTTATATACTTAAGTGTTATTATGTCACTTAAGTTATGGCTATACTCTTGTTACCTCTTCTTCTTATTAAGAGGAGTAATCATCCTTTCCTTATGATGGTAATATAATGCTTATCGTTATAGTTTCTCTTGTATTGGAGGACATCATATATTTCCTATGATTTACCTTATCTATTATTGTTATTCACAGTTTTGTTTAGCTAGACTGAACCATGTGTTTTACACTCGGGTCAGATCGAGTATGTTTTGGATTAAGCATTTCTTTTGGATATAGCTATTACATGATGCTTCTGCATGGATGTTGGGTTGACTTCTTTAGTTGTTATTGTCCTTATGAGTTGTATTGTATATTCTTTTGACTCATGTATATAGAGTGGTCGTTATACCACTTTGATGTGTCATTGGTATTGTATTAAGATGTATCATTGTATATGTGAGTGTGTGTGTGTGTGTGTATCTGTTTTTGTTCTGTGATGAGTTATTCATTTAATTACGGTATTTTGTTCTGATATATGGGTTAGCCACCTATAGTTTTGTAACAAGTATTTATTGGATATGTCAATCCACTTGAGTAGAAAAAAAAGATAGCAATTGTCGAAGTATTCAATAGATATTAGAGACAAGGCTATAGATAGTCGCCCTTAATTAGCCCTATTCTCCGTATAGGCAGACATGATTACTATGTAATTCTCTTTGTTAATGTGGGTCTCAGGGTGGGGCGTCACAGCCGTAGTGATGGATTTTCAGCAGAGTTTTCTATTTTTTTTTTCAAAAATATGTCCCCATTGTTGTTGTGAAGCTCTGGTATTTATAGAGTGGAGTTGTGAAGTGCGGAGGAGAAGTTATAGCTTTCTGAGTTTGGTTCGGCATTTGAGCAGGAATAGTTGGATCGGCATTTGGGTCTTGCATGGCCTGGTTGACCTCCCTATCCTTGGTTCGATGTCTATGTTCTGGAGTCCCTTACTTGTCGGACTAAACATTTGATCCGACATGCTTGTGTACCGGACCAAAAATTTTTGGTCTGACATACCAGAAGATGCCAGACCAAATGTTTGTTGCGGCATATCTGAGGATGTCAGACTAGATACTTGGTCCGACATACCATAGGACGCCGGACCAAATATCTGGTCCAGCATGCCGGACCATAAGTTTGGTTCGACATTTAGCAAATGCTGAACCAAGCATCTGGTCCGATAATTCTGTTCTCTATAGCTTTGTCTACCTTTGCTTCCTTCTTTCTTTGCTTACCAAAAAACTGAGCCAACAATACAAAATTTTAATTATAGCCACCACAATTTAGAATGAATCTAAGTGGAACATGGCAACCAAAAAAGCTACTGATCATAATTAACACAATTAATTATATGTTAATCATACCATCCATCCTTAAGGCAATGGGAGTTATTAAGCTCCTACTGGGTTTTACAATTTATATAAATCCATTAAACACTAATATATATCTTAAAGATGACATCATTACATGTTGAATTCAATATTCAAATCCATCATAGAGATAAAAGTTTCTTATAAATTGTTAATTATATGATCACATGGCTTTTCACATGCCTTTATAAATAAGGTATTTGACTATTAGAGACAACTAATCCTTGCGTAATGAGTGACATCTCTTTCCAGTCCAATTCTTGTACATTAAAACCTATTATATATAATGGACTGTAGAGTTTCTTAAATATTCATCCTAAAAGGATAGTCAAAAGAAAATTCCAAAACCAAAAAGGGGCATAAGAGATTTAATTCTGATATTATAAAAGAAGTTACATGTATTAACATATGTAATTATTTATATGTATGTGATCAACACAAATTTTTTACAAAGAATTTGGATGTTACACACCCCTAAAAGGAGTATAAACAAATGTGAACACTTTTTTGTTGGGTTGAAAACATCATATTTACATTTACAATGAATCATCTATGAGCAGATTTATTGTTTATAATCAGTCATATGAATGTGTCTTCATGGTTTTCTAAGAAAATGTGAGATAAGATTTCCCTTAATTGAAGGTCAACTTGAAAATAAAGGAGCGATGAGTTAAATCTGAAATGAATAAGCGAACAATTTGAAGATCAAACAACTACGTCATTGATACATGTATCTTGGTTTCTTAACACATAAAGAAAATGTAGTATAAATATATGGTATCCAAATCCAGATCAAAGAAAACGCAAGACTAAAGAAAATGTACCACTAATAATAATCTGCAATACAACAACTTTATTGAATAATGTTAACAAACACGAATCAGTAATACAACCATAAATTTCATATGAATAATCAGAAGAAATCAAACGACAATAAAAGGCAATGCAGATTAAAGAAAAAACAGAAAAAAGGAAATTTGTAATTGTAGACCAACCATTGAAGTGAACATGGTATAAGCTATCCGATCTGGTATAAGCAATCGAACAGAGAGTAGTGCAAGTAAGCGCCTAAACTGGGTATATAAAAATCGATCAGAAGGAGGTAGAGGAAAGGAATTGGGAAGATTCTTTAACTTTAAAGAAATAAAATACCACAAATTAACAGTGTTTCTTTAAAATTTTGGTTCGATGCCCTTTATGCTTTAGCTCTGGTTCCAGAGCGACGATGGATACTTGATTTGGAGGATAATGGTGGTACCGGTTTTTAGTCAATGATTGAAATGAAAGGTAGAATGATTTTATCTGATATCTAATTTGGGTTAGGGTTTTCATGAGTACTTTATTATTTAGTTTGGATGAAAAGGGAGGAAGAGGAGAGTAGCGATACTAAGAATGACATTTTCAATTGGACGAAAAGGCGGAGAGCTTGGTACGAATAGAAAGGAATTAAAAACATGACTATTGATTTCACAAATTAGTCAGGGGGATTGTGCACTCTCGAAACAAAACTTAATAATCATAGCATAGTACGGATAACATAAAATGCAAGCACTTTTGTGCCTATATTATCGAGTAAGAGTTAAGTAAATACTAATGGTGTCGATTCATAGTCTTTTTATTTAAATTGAATACTAGTTAAATATGGTAGCAAAACTACAAATGATATGGACACGTTTATTTTCTTTACGGAAAAATATGATAGAGGATTGATTTTCCAATAAAAATGTTATTCTAATCACTAAAAAAATCAGGTCACATACAAATAGTTTGCTTGAAATTAAATCAAGTTACACATAAGATGAGCTTCGAAAAAATATCATAAATAAAAACTCATTGGCAAATTGTCTGGTTGAATCCAATACTTTTAATTCATAATAAACTCATCATCAAACCACAATCATAACTAAAACCATAAAAAATTTAATAATACAAAATAACAATAATAAAAATGCATAAAACATAAGATATTTCCTACATATTGGCAAGCATACGATAATAGAAAAATCACTCTATGTAAAGCTTCATAGAGAAGGTTGGTCCATTCTATTGAAATGAATTTTGGAGTATTTTGTGATGACCTTGGAAATCGAACCCCTATTGTCTTGGAAATCAAAAAACCACGTGCTACTGTAGTGAAAAATATTTATCTTAACTCTCCATTGAGATGTTACATATTTTTAGTTTGGTTGCCGCTTGTATTCCTCTCGATAGCACGAATTTTATTATATTTCAAATAAAATTTGTCGAAACATGCTATAATTATATGTAACGACTCGTGTTTTTTTGATAATTAAAATATTAAATTAAATAAGATTTTGGAAATTTAAAATTGTAAGAAATTTGACTTTATGATCTATTAACGGGAAAATTGTTAAAACATGATTTAATAATGTTGTTTGAACGTTATAACAACCATTTTGATGTAACCACAATCAATTGGAATAATTGTAAAGTTGATGTGGTTAGAAACTATAAATAAGGAAATAAATTCAATCTTGTATTAAATGGTGAATTATACTTAATTAACTGAAATCGGTTAATATAAAAAAATTAATCAGTATTTGAATTTATTAGCTTGGTTGTAAACAATAAACATAGAAATGTGTTTGAAGTTGTAAGTTGTGACAATTGTTTAATCATCATTTCACTCTTTAATCCATTGAAATTAAATTGGAAATCAATTGCAATTAATCTACTCAAATATTGCAGTTAGTATGAATTAAGATGATAACTGTAGAATATTTATGTAATAGAACATAACCAATGTTAATTATATCCATAAGATGACAGTTGACTGAATAATAAAATGTAAATCAAAATAAATGAATTTAATGGAATTTAAATTATAATTAATGAATTTATTACAATTGAAATTGAACATTGTAATTAATTCAATATTTAACGTTGGATTTGACATGGAAATTCACTTTAAAAGATTATAATTACCAGGTAATCAAAGCTGATGAAAATTGTTAATTATCAAATTTGAATTTAAAGGTAAATTAAATTAATTTAATAATAATTCATTTAATTAACGTGAAAATAGCCATTTTTTCCATTGTCTTAGATTTTTGACGAAACCAGTTTCATCGAATTCGTAATAGTGAATTATTGTAGGATTTCAAGTTTTGTAATGATTGGACTTGTCGTTTGATCATGAGGGCTCGAAACGCATAGAAATCAGTTTAATGAATTCAATTTGAAATAAGCTGATTTTAAAAGCTAACTTCTATACATGGAATTTGGGTTTGAAACCCGTTCTATTGAGTTTAAAAATATCAAAAACATCTATTTTGATATATAGTATGAGCCACTTTCGTTTAAGAAACGGAACAGGCTTTTCAGGTCGTTATTGTTATTTCGAACCAATTTGATATGTTTATTCATTCTATCGGGCATTGTCTATATAAATAGTTTTTCCTAACCCTAGCAGCCTTTTTATTTCTATATGTATATATCTATTCAGTATATCTGCTTCTTCCTTCTTCTTAATGGCTGAAAATCCGAACCCTAAATTCAATTTCGAATTTAATTTCAAAATTCAAACTCTCCAAACAATATCGAATTATATATCGCTGGAAAGCTCTCGACGAGCGTAATCTAAATCTGTTATTCATTTTTGCAATAAAATTTTGGTTTGTCCGACATTGGCCAAAAAATTCTCTGCTGTTCATTATGGTGGTTGATCGTCGGAGGTGATGCCTCGATTTGAGGGTGCCGTAGCATAGAGATGGACGAGGGGAGTGCATCGGAGTGGGTTGCTTGGATGGATGATGGCCAGATCGGCGGCAAAATCTCAGTTAGGGTTGCAAAAAGAGGCAACGAGGACTGGAAATCCATGTCGATCGGCGACGTGTTGTGAGCGTTGATGGTTGAGGAGGGCGGAGCGGAGGTCTGCTCGTCGACTGGTGGTGGCGCGCATAACCGAAGATGTCCATAGGCTAGGCAGCGCTGATGAGAGGTTGGCAGCTTCATATCGAACACGATCTGTAGCGTTAGGGTTTCGTGCATACACACGAAGGTGATGACATTGTCTCATCTATTTTGTCATGTCTTTTGCATACGAGGTCGAATTTGCACGCTGTTTTCTCCGTTACGATCCTATCGAAATTTCAGATGTTACGGAACTGGTTTGGTCGAATTTTGAGACTATTAGATTTTGGGTCTTCATTTGGACTTTAAATCGATTTGAAACCAAAGGGGAGTGTTTTAATGCACTCGCAACTACTAAATTGTCATATATTAGTTAAATTGAACTTATGACGTGATTAGACATTGATTGATTGCTGTTTGATATATTTAAATTGTCATTCCAGTTAAATCTCACTTTCATTGAATATAATCGCCATTATATTTAATATTGAATTTTAAATTACCAGTTAACTGTTACTGATAATTATTCAATCGTTATTTACTATTTGATTTGAATAATGATTGTGATGGATTTTTAAGTTTTGACATTGGATGACTAGATGTTATATTTATATACCGTTATCACACTACAAGTTCCCTTAATTTATTGTTAGGAAAAATCACCATGGGTTGAAATGACACATATCGGAGTGATCTGATAGATTAGAGAAAAATCGTTATGGGTTGAAATGATAAACTCGAGCGATTTTATGGATTTTGAATTTTAATTCGAGATTGCGGGTTGAAATGATATATACCCGTAAATTTAAATTATTGCTGGTTGAAATGATATATATCTATATCACTTAACCATAGGATAGAGAATTATATACGGACACCGAATTGGTTAAATTAAATGATTTTAAATCCTTAATTTTTAAATCCAGTTAAATGATATTTTGAAATAAAATTTGATTTATACAAACTGAATATTTTCGAAAATCCAAGCTTTAAATGTTGAAATTGAAATTGGTTCAAATGAATTGTTTAATAAAATTTAAATCGAAATTTAGAAGTTGAATTTTATAATATAAATGAAATTTATCGAAATTGAGTTATTGAAACATTTGAATACTTAAACTTTGAAATCTACTGAATTTGAAGTAGTTTAAATTTATGGTTCAACATGGATTTGAAATCGATATAGATTTAAATGGTTTTATTGAGAATCTGAATTAAAAGTTTAAAATTGAGTTTTGTTGATTTGAAAGCTGGATATGGTCCTAATTTATTGGAATGAAAGAAATGGTTTAATTCGATATTAGTTTCAAATTAATTATTTTAATATAAACTCTTTTAGGATATATTATTTTTAATCCTGATTTGATTAGATTTTCAAACAATTTACTATATAAACCATTTCAATAATCAACCCATTTTTATGTTAAAGTATTAAAGCTATATTAATTTCATTTTCAAACTCTTCAAACTATTTTAAACTATTTTAAACTATTTTAATCTATTCTTAACTATTTTAATCTATGTTAAACTATTTTAAAACTATTTTAATCTAATTTAATCTATTCTAAACCATTTAAACTATTTAAATTAATTTAAAGTATTTTAAACTATTTTAAAACTATTTAAACTATTTATGACTATCTACACTATTTTCAAAAATTCAAACTGTGCAAGGCTGAATAGTTTATATTTAAATCCTGGATTTAAAAACGAATATGGTTAAATGATGTTATAACCTAAGTTGGTATTCGAAATGATATTTTCTAACGAAATGACGTATTTGAGTAAATATGATGATTTTGAAATGAGTGTTTAACGTATTTTGCAGATATGTTTTCGAAAGTGAATATGATTTTGAAAGTTAATATGATTTCGAAAGTGAAATGATTTTAAGTGAATATGATATTTGATATCAATTATTAATTGGTTTTGGAAATCTAAATAACCATCCAGTGTGAAATAAGCGTTTGATTATTGAAGAGACTGAGATTGGATATTGTCTTACTCTCTGTCAATACCGAAAACCACTTTAACAACTGTGACTTTAACAACTGTGTACATGGTGGAGATTCTAGAACAAAGTAGGATGGTTGAAAAACGATTCTGTATGAGGTATTAACGTAGCCCTAACTCTCTTGAGTCAGCTTGAAGTAGCTAAAATATGAGCTATACTGGGCCAAGTGAGGTCGCTCCTCCTATTGGGCATATTTCTTCGATACCAATTATGACTTTATGATTGATTTGGTGGCCACCCCTCGATTTGATTATGGGAGTGTGTTCCGAGGTGGGCGGTAGTAGCTGCTATGCGTTGCCACCAGTCCGGGAGTGCAAATGGTAGAATCCTACCCTAGAATTGCCTCGCGTACCTTATCAAATTCCTTATCACACCCATTATGAGTTTGGTTTGTCTCATACCTATGGAGTACCCCCTGAGTATCCTACCGGTTTGGTGGGGATTGCAGTATCTGTATTGATTACGGGAATATATAAAAATGTGTTAAGGGGGATATAGGTAATGCCTTAACGCTATTTTAATACTTTACTTTACTATAGACACTATTATAATAGCGCATTATACTATATATGTAGATAGTTTAATGGATCCATAGGAGATGGAAATTCCTAACATCTCTTAAGTTATTGCACGCACGTTCGAAAGTGGATAAGAGATGTCAAACCCCGTAAACATCTCTGAAGCCGTCACACTCATATTTATTTACTGTTGATTTAACTTACATAAGATCTTTTAGTTATGACTTGAGTCTTTTGTCATTTTGTTACGCTCGAGTCAGTCTAAGCTTTTTAGTGTATTAAAGACCTTATTTATGGAGGATGAGGACGAAGATTCAATACTACTATTATTTATTATATTTATCCCACTGCATCATGTTGTACAATTGCATTATTTATATATTTCTGCTATATGTAACTCTGATCTGTATTGTAAAAGTGTAATCAAATGTTATTTTTAAAACAACTTCATGAACTGTAACTTGATTATTATATTTTGTCATTCCGCTGTGAGATTCTGTGTATTGTTTTCTTTCTTTCCTTTGCTTTTTCTTTTTTACCCCATAATAATCCTTCCTTTTGAATGGTTTGAGTTCGACATGTGTGTCTGCTTTGGCACTCAGAGGTTCATGGTTTATTATCGATTTGAATCGTCCAAAATGGTGAGTCGTTACATTTGGTATCAGAGCTTTGGTTTGGTGATAACTTTAGCTTTGTGGGGTCTGCCTCATTAGAGATAGGCTAGTAATACCGTAGAATGAGTTGTCTGAGTGTATATATGAGAGAGCATATTTGTTAGTGTTATAAAATGTTTAAATATTGTGTTAATTTGTTCTATTTAGTATTTATAATTCTGGTCGGAACATGGGACGCCATGACATCGATAGGGATTTCTAAACAATTAATAGGGCAGACCGACACAATATTGTATTTGAAATATGGGTAAATGAAATAATTTTACCTAGTATTGTATTTTGTATATAAAAGAAAACTTCTATAAATGTATATAGTTGTATGTGATGTATTTGTTTGTTAGGAAGTGAAATTTATAAATATTGATTGCAAAATAAGATTTATAGATAAAGTAAATACGAATTGGAAATTTAAGAACTTAAGTTCTGGGTTTAGAAATTTTCCTTCAAATGATTTTGAATATAATATTAGTAGTATTTGGAAGTATTTTCGGATAGAAATATTTTCAATGTGATTTGAAAGAAATTTTTAAAAAGAATTTTAAAAGGAAATAAGTTACGTACTCCCCTCTCTATCACTGGAAAATAATTTTGGTCATGAGTACACGCATCATCGACGTTTATTTTTGAGTTTCAAGTGGGAAGACCGCTATAGTGGTTTACTACATATATGTTTTGATAAATAAATCTCAATTTTAGTTTCCAAATATGATATATATATATATATATATATATATATATATATATATATATATATATATATATATATATATATAAAAGCCATGAGCGTGTGCATGTGTGTGTGTGTATAATTTTAAATGATTTGAAATTGAACCCCGCATTTAGTTCTTAAGTTCCTATGAATCAAATGATTTCAATTATTGTAATGAAAGGAAATCTTAACTATTTTAATTATTGGAAACTTCTAATGAAAAATAAGAAATTAAATGCTAAGTGATTAATAAAATATACAAGAGATTGGAAATTTGTAACTTGTAAATTAAAATAGTAATGAAAATTTAGAAGATGTAATTATTAAACATTTTGTTAACTAAATTGAATAAGATAAACTTGTGTAACATTCAATTGCATTCTTAAAACATATATATAACTTACCAAAAATGTTTAAAAAGTTGTAATGTTAAATAGGAGTATGTAGTAAAATATTATACAAGTAAACTTAAGTAATGAAAGTGTTCAAAATGGAAGTATTTCTATAAATAAAAATTTTGATGTACAAGAAAAGTTATAAGCATAAGTTAATGTTTTGAAATGCTAATAAATAGAGTAAATAGTAAAAGTGAATACTATGTTAGGTAAATGATAATGATTTCAGAAAATGTTGAAATGATTTAAAAATAGATTTAATATTCGATAATGCTAAATATGAAGGAAATAAATACAAAAGATTTTTTTTTGAAATTATAAGTATGATTTGATTCACAAAAGAATATTAACATTAAATGGAAATCAAAATAAATAATAACTATGAATTAAATTTGCAAAGAGACTTACATAATATTTTAAGAACTGATTATGGATTATCTAAATAATTGAATGGAAATAACTTATGTAAGTAAATGAATGTAAACTAATGGAAAAATTGCATTGTATGAATGAATGAAAATAGGTGAATGGTAAATGATGTGAAAGGAAATTTATAAGAATAAACTTGGATGATATTTGAAATTCTTGGTTGCTTTCGCTTATGGGATGTTTGGGGAAGGATACATCTAACTGTATATGGATGTATAAAAAATCTATTGAGTTATTATCTAAGGCTATTAAGCGCAGGGTACACTTGATAGTTTGTTTATCACCCTTGTACAATTAAAAGTTTCTGAACTTGAACAAACCATTAGTTTTAGTTATAAAGGATGTACGATTGATTCTTTGTTTGCATGAAATGGTTGATGTTTTGTTTGTCTATGTTTGTATGGTTTGCATTTTTATTAATTTGAAAACAACTAAAATATTTCTCTTTTACATAATCTTCTTGGGATTATATAAGTGAAATACAGGTTTATGGAAGCAATAACAACAACTTTTGGTTTCATAAATAAGCATTGTTTGCCCATAAATATGTAGGTTTTCGGATTTCGATTTTATAGCGATATTATATTGTTTTCCCATGGTTTGGGATATTTTATTTTTGAAATATGATATATACATATATATGGTTTTTATTGATATTATTATTTCTCCCGGACCTATCCGTATGACTCTACCAAAAATTTTCATGAATTTTAGACTTAGAATACTTTTATGAAAGTGAAAATATTTTTAAACTTTTATTAACTTGAATATGAAGGATTTAGTTGTTTATAAATTGATATATTATATTTATATACGTAGTATATAAGTTTGAAATGTTTGTAAATTGACTGTTTGAATAAAAATAAGTTGGTTTCGTAATTCCTTCTTTTTCCTTTTTGAGGAAGAAAAGTTTTGAGTAGGGGAGAGTGTAACGACCCATGTTTTTCCGATAATTAAAATATTAAATTAAATAGATTTTGTAAATTAAAATTGTAAGAAAATTAAATTTATGATTTATTAATAGGAAAATAGTTAAAACATGATTTAATAATATAGTTTGAATGTTAAAGACAACCATTTTGATGTAATCACAATCAATTGCAATAATTGTAAAGTTGATGTGGTTAGAAACTGTAAATAAGAAAATAAATTCAAAGTTGTATTAAATGGTGAATTGTATGTAATTAATTGAAATTGGTTAATATAGAATAATTAATCAGTATGTGAATTTATTTGCTTAGTTGTAAACAATAAACATAGAAATGTGTTTGAAGTTGTAAGTTGTAACAATTGTTTAATTGTCAGTTCACAACTTAATCTGTTGAAATTAGAAATCAATTGCAATTAATCTACTTAAATGTTGCAGTTAGTATGAATTAAGATGATAACTGTAGAATATTTATGTAATAAAACATAACCAATGTTAATTATATCCATAAGATGATAGTTGATTGAATAATAAAATGTAAATCAGAATAAATGAATTTATTGGAATTTAAATTATAATTAATGAATTTATTGCAATTGAAATTGAACGTTGTAAGTAGTGCAATATTTAACGTTGGATTTGACATGGAAATTCATTTTAAAAGATTGTAATTTACTAGGTGATCAAAGATGATGAAAATTGTTAATTATCAATTTGAATTTTAAGGTTGATTAAATTAATTTAACAATAATTTATTTAATTAACGTGAAAATAGCCATTTTGACCACTTTCTCGGATTTCGACAAAACTAGTTTCATCGGATCCATAACAGTGAACTATTGTAGGATTTTAAGTTTCGTAACGATCTGACTTGTCGTTTGACCGTGCGGGCTCGAAACGGATTGAAATCAATTTAATGAATTTAATTTGAAATAAGCTGATTTTAAAAGCTAACTTCTGTATACAATGGAATCTGGGTTTGAAAATTATTCCATTGAGTTGATTGGTGGCGGCGTGCGTAACTGAAGGTGGTCGTAGGCTAGGCGGCACTGATGAGAGGTTGGCGGCTTTGTGTCGAACACGATCTGGAGCGTCAGGGTTTCGTGCATACGCATGAAGGTGATGATGTGTTCTCGTCTATTTTATTTTTATTTATTTTATAACTTAAATCTCAATCATTCTAGTTATCATATCTTTTGCATACGAGGTCGGATTTGCACGCGATTTTCTTTGTTGCAATCCTATCGAAATTTCGAACATTAGGGAGCTGGTATGGCCGAATTTTGAGACTGTTAGATTTTGGGTCTTCATTTGGACTTTAAATCGATTTGAAACCAAAGTTGAGTGTTTTAACCCTCTCACAACTAATAAATTTTCTTATGTTAGTTAAATTGAACTTATGATGTGATTAGAAGTTGACTGATTACTGTTTGATATATTTATGTTATTATTCCAGTTAAATCTGACTTTTATTGAATATAATTGCTATTTAATTTAATATAGAATTTTAAATTGCCAGTTAATACATATTACCGATAATCAGTCAATTGCTATTATTTATTGGATGATTTGAATTATGATTATGATGGATGTTTAATTTTTGATGTTGGATGACTGGATTTTATATTTATATATCGTTATCACATTGCAAGTTCCCTTAGTTTATTGTTAGGAAAAATAACTACGCGTTGAAATGATACAAACCTGAACGATCTGATAGATTAGGGAAAAATTGTTATGGGTTGAAATGATAGACTCGGGTGATTTTATGGATTTTGAATTTTAATTCAGGATTGCGGGTTGAAATATTATATACCCGTAAATTTAAATTATTGCAGGTTGAAATGATATATATCCGTATCACTTTACCATAGGATAGAGAATTATATAACGAACACCGGATTGGTTAAATTTAATGATTTTAAATCCTTAATTTTTGAATCTAGTTAAATGATATTTTGAAATAAAATTTGATTTATATAAACTGAATACTTTCGAAAATCTAAGCTTTAAATGTTGAAATTGAAATCGGTTCAAATGAATTGTTTAAAAGAATTTAAATTTAAATTTCAAAGTTGAATTTTGAAATATAGATGAAATTTATCGAAATTGAGTTATTGAAATGTCTGAATATTTAAACTTTGAAATCAACTGAATTTGAAGTAGTTTAAATTTATGGTTCAACATGGATTTGAAATCAATATAGATTTAAATGGTTTTATTGGGAATCTGAATTGAAAGTTTAAAATTGAGTTTGTTGATTTGAAAGTTGGATATGGTCTAGATTTGCTGAAATGGAAGAAATAGTTTAGTTCGATATTAATTTCAAATTAATATTTTAATATAAATTATTTAAGGATTTATTATTTTAAATTCAGATTTATTTAGATTTTCAAACTATTTACTATACAAACCATTTCAATAATCAACCCATTTTATATTAAATTATTAAAACTATATTAAATCCATTTTAAACTATTTTAAACTATTTTAATCTATTTTTAACTATTTTAATCTATTTTAAACTATTTAATCTACTTTAAAACTATTTTAATCTATTCTAAACCGTTTAAACTATTTAAACTAATTTAAACTAATTTAAAGTATTTTAAACTATTTTGAGACCATTTAAACTATTTATGACTATCTAAACTATTTTCAAAAATTCAAACTATGCAATGCTGAATTGTTTATATTTAAATCCTAGATTTAAAAGAGAATATGGTTAAATGATGCTATAATCTAAGTTGGAATTTGAAATGATATTTTCTAGCGAAATGACATATTTGAGTAAATATGATGATTTTGAAATGAATGTTTAACCTATTTTGTAGATATGATTTCGAAAGTGAATATGATTTCGAAAGTGATATGGTTTCAAGTGAATATGATATTTTGATATCAATTATGAATTGGTTTTGGAAATGTAAAAGAACCATCCGGTGTGAAATAAGCCTTTGATTGTTAAAGAGACCGGGATCGGATATTGTCTTACTCTCTGCCAATACCGAAAACCATTTTAACAACTGTGTACGTGGTGGAGATTCCATAATGAAGTAGGATGGTTGACGAACGATTCTGTATGAGGTATTAATGTAGCCTTGACTCCCTCGAGTCAGCTTGATGTGGCTAAAGCAGGAGCTATATCGGGCAAAGTGAGGTCACTCCTCCTATCGAGAACATTTCTTCGATACCATATTATGACTTTGTGATTAATTTGGTGGCCATCCCTCAATTTTATTATGGGAGTGTGTTTCAAGGTGGGTGGTGGTAGTTGCTATGCATGCCCACCAGTCTGGGAGTGTAAACGGTAGAATCCTATCTTGACATTGCCTCGCGTGCCTTGTCACATGCCTTATCGCGCCCATTTTGAGTTTGGCTTGTCCCATACCCATGGAGTACTCCTTGAGTGTCCCACCAGTTTGGTGGGGCTTACAATATCTATATAGACTACGTGAATATATAAAAATGTGTTATGGGAGATATGCGTAACGCTTTAACGCTATTTTAAAACTTTACTTTACTGTAGACACTATTATACTAGCGTACTGTGCTATGTATGTAGATAGTTTAACAGATCCTTAGGAGATGGAAATCCCAAACATCTCTTAAGTTATTGCATGCAGGTTAGACGCTGGATAAGAGATGTCAAACCCCGTATATATCTCTGAAGCCGTCACTCTCATATTTATTTACTGTTGATTTAACTTACATAAGATCTTTTAGTTCCAACTCAAGTGTTTTATGTTTTCATTACGCTCAGGTTAGTCTGAGCTTTTCAGTGTATTGAAGACCTTATTTCTAGAGGATGAAGATAAAGATTTAGTACTATTATTTATTATATTTATCCCACTGCATCATGTTGTAGCGCTGCATTATTTATTTATTTATGCTATATGTAACTCTGATCTGTATTATAAAAGCTTCATGAACTATTATTTATAAAACAGCTTCATGAAATGCTATTTGATTATTATATTTTGTCGTTCCACTGTGAGATTCTATGTTTTGTTTTCTTTCTTTCCTCTTCTTTTTATTATTTACCCCATAACAATCCTCCCTTTTGAATGGTTTAAGTCCGATACGTGTGGTTTATTGTCGATTTGAATCGTCCAAAACGGTGGAAACGGTATACCTCAATGAAAAGCAAAATTTGTGATCAACCAATAGCCATGAACAATATAGACATAAAAATAGAAATATTAATGTACAAACATATTTGTGCTCTATTACTAGGGTGGAAAGTATACGGATATATTAAATTAAGTAAAAGAACCAAGATAGTTTATCAATTTAAGGCATCCTCGGCAGTTTGTGGTGTTAACTAAAAGCATGCAAGGACTGCAATTCTAAAGATCGACTTCTTATGTTTCCTCAATCATTTGGAGCTTGTTTTTTTTTATATTTTCTCACATGACGCAGACATGATTTTTATGGATCCATTCATAAGCATGGATTCATTTTAAATCATTTTTAACATGCCAACGCTACAATGTTATGGTAATTTTGTCTAGATAATATTTTTAAAATTTACCAAGGTGTGAAAAACAAAAACCGAGTGTTAATAGGCCTAGCCTAGTGTGTATATATTCTTACCATGACCTACCCATAAACAAAAAATACATTAAAATAATCATAATTTTCTAATCGGAAACACAAGAACTCATATTGAAAATACTTACAAGCCTACCGTTTGATGCAAAGTAATAGTGTTCAACTCCTGTCTTTCATAAATACAACATATAGTAAAAGCTCAACCAAATTTTTATTCCATATAAATAACTATATCAACACCATTTATCAAGCAAGGAAAGTCGTAACTTATATACTTTTAATATGTAGGATATATGCTCCAATTAAGTAAGCGCCATGCTAACTGAATAATATATGTTATCTGAATCAATTCAAATACTTAAATACACATGATTTTGTTTTTTCTCAAATACATCAATCCAATATGAAATTTCTAAATCAATCAAATAACAAATATGTAGGCTTGTTAGTATTAAATCCATTATAAGTAGAAAAATCACGTTAAATAGTATCCTAACCTAAGGCAATTCCAAAATTAATCTATTTCTATATGCATAAGATATATGATGTACTCAAGTGAGCATAAAGTCAAGTAATGTAAAAAGTTCTAAAATGAATTCATAATAATATGATAAACCAATGAACAAACCTAAATAGACCGCATGCTAAAAATCTATAGAATTAAGGAATTCAATGCATCATGAGGTGGAGAATTTATTTAGAACCCTGAAATTACGCTATAATTTTATTTAAAAACGAAGAATAGAAAATTTAAAATATTCACAATAGTATATTAATTATATAGACAGACATAAAAAGATCAGAAAAAAGACCTTAGGAATAATGAATTTGATATACTATGAGCTAAAGCAGCGATATCTTTATATTTTTGGAATTGGATCATCAATATTAGATTTTTGGATGTGTCGGTGCTCCAAGTATATTTGACCACTTATCACTTATCAACCGTGAAGATGAAGTTGTTTAATTGTGTTGGCATCCACTTAGTTCCATGTTGTACCACTGCATCAACAACAACTACCACTACTAAGCCATTATTCCCAAACAAGTTGTGATCGGCTAGAGATGGAACCCAAAACTAAATAACAAAGTCAATTTAAAAACCATGATAATAATAAAAAAATAAAGTTAAATAACTAAATAAATAATAATAATAATAAATAAGATAAAAATAAAGATAAAGATAAAATATAAATATAAATAAATAAAATAAAATAAATAAATAAAACAAAACAAAATAAAGAATAAATAAAAACAGGAAAACACTCCTAGCTCATGGTTATGGAACGCGGATCACTAACTTCCATGCGCTTATGTCTGACACTAGCTCTTCGGATATATTCGAATCCCTCAAATCCCTTTTTACTACTTCCTCCTATGTCAATCTTAGTCGACCTCTACTTCTCTTTGAGCATTCGATGCGGCCTATAATTCCAACGCGCACAGTGCCTCGAGAGGCCTCCATTGGAGATGCTTAAACCATCATAAGTGGTGTTGGACAAGCTTCTCTTCAATTGATACTACTCCAAGTTTATAACATATGCCATCATTTTTAGTTTAGTTTCGTCTTTTATGACCATAGCTCCATCGCAATATATGTATCTCTGCTACTCTTACCTTCTGGGCATGTTGTCTTTTAATAGGCCAACATTCTACATCGTACAACATCGCATGCCTAATTGCCATTCTGTAGAACTTTCCTTTATGATTTTGTAGGACTTTTCTATCACAAAGAATGCTAGATGCTAGTCACTATTTCACCCATCCCATTTAAACGCTAAAACTAACATCTTCATCAATCTCACCATCATATTGCAAATTGATCCTAAATATCGAAAGGATTCTTTCCTAGGCACTACTTGTCTTACCAGAATGACATCTCCATCCTTTGACCTGACACCGCTGAACACGCACTTCATATGCTCTGTTTTAGTTCTTCTAAGCCTAAAACCATTAGATTCCAAAGTCTGCTTGCACAACTCCAGTTGTCTATCAACCCCTATCTTATTTTCGTCAATTAACACAACATCATCAGCAAAGAGCGTATGCCAAGGAATCTAACCTTGTATACCTTACGTAACCTTTTCCCTCACTAGGGCAAAAATGTAGGGGCTCAAATCTGACCCTAGATGTAATTCTATATTAATGGGAAAGTCATTGGTTTCACCGTCGTCTGCTCTAACACTAGTCACAAAATAATCATACATATCCTTGATAAGAGCAATATACTTTGTTGGGAATCTATTTTTTCTAGAGCCCATCAATAACCTTTCTCGATAATTTGTCATAATATTTCTCCAAATTAATAAATACCATGTGTAGACCTTCATTTTGCTCAATAAATCTCTCCATAAGCTGTCTTATCAAGGAAATCACCTCTGTGGTCGACCTCCCAAGCATGAAACCAAATTGGTTTTTTGAAATGCTTGTCATCCTTCTTAATCGATGTTCAATGACTCTCTTTCAAAGTTTCAATGTATGACTCATAAGCTTAATTCCTCTGCAGTTTGTGCAACTTTGAATATCTCCTTTGTTCTAGAAGAGTGGAACTAATATGCTTCTCTTTCACTCATCTGGCATCTTGTTTTACTTGAAAATATTATTGAACAACTTAGTTAGCTAGGTTATCCCTGCATCTTCGAGGCATCTTCACATCTTAAAAGGGATGTCATTAAGTCCCAACATCTTGTCTATTTTCATCCGTTTTAGCCCTCCTTTTCCTTGGACTCTTGAATTCACCAAACAAAATGTCTACTGGCGTCATCAAAAGAGTCATCCAGCTCAATCATAGTGTTATCACCTTCTTCATTGAATAGCTTGTCGAAGTATTCTCTTTGTCTATTTTTTTATCTCATCATCCTTTACCAAATGTCTATTATTCTCATCCTTGGTTCATTTAACTTGGTTGAAATCTCTCATCTTCCTCTCAGGGAGCTTAGCTATGCCATAGACATTTTTTCATCCTTCTTTGTACTTAGCTTTTGATATAGATTTTCATACGCACGAACCCTTGCTTCACTTACCGCTCGTTTTGCATTCTTATTTGCGACTTTGTACTTTTGCATGCTGTCTTTGCTCCCATGATGATGCAAGCATTTATAGCATTCCTTCTTCTCTTTGATAGCTTTTTGTACATCACTGTTCCATCACCATGAATCTTTAGGTTCACGTTTATTTCCTTTTGTTATCCCAAACACCCCAGTAACCACTTTCCGAATGCGCGTTGTCATCTTATCCCAAATTTATTCATTTGCTACCCCTTCCATATTCTGAATGCCCCTTCTGGATACAAAACAATGTTCCACTAGATTTTTCGTAGGTTCCGTCCTACTTAGGGTTCCATCCCTTTAACAAGCTCGAAGTGGATTCCATTCCATGAATAAATTGGGTTTTAAGATGCCAGTGCTTTTCTAAGAGTTTTAACAAAATTCCTAATTAAATTACTTATTATTGAAATCTTGAACTCTTGATAATCTTAATATTCTTGATACTCATGAGTCTTCAATCTTGATATCTTGAATGTCTATACTGTACAGTCTTCATTCTTGGTACCTACATGGTTAAATCCTGCATATACATATATTTCTAAACTATAATGTTAGTATTTATATTTTATAATCCTATTCTAAGGTTGTTGTCATCAAAACCATCACCTCAAGGACTAACAATAACTACTGGTCATTACAAAGAATCTGCTATATTGTATTATTATCTACACCTTCAGCAACATCTCTCCATTATTGATAAACTGCCTTAATCTTGTGGAACTTTCGAAGAATGTATCTAGACATCTTGTAACCCTAGTTTCTTTAATGATCTATATCGCGACATTGTTTTCACAAAAAAAGGTCATGGGATACTCAATATTTGGAATCACCCATAGCTCAATTCTAAATTTGTGCATTTATATTTGTACCACTTTTAATGCAGCGCCATTCAAAGTGATGTACTTAGCCTTTTAATTGAATCAGCAACCACTTCTTATTTGGAACATTTCCAACTTAAAGCTTCTCAACTAAGGTTGAACATGAATCCTAGCTTCTTAACTGAGATTGAACATGAATTTAGGATTAACATACTATATTTGATATTACTTATAAAATTCGAGCCCAAATACTTCTTCGTAAGAAGTTTGTCATTAGCATAACAATTCTCTAATATTTCGTAAATACTCATGTATACTCATAATATCTACCATTCAGTGATATCAATTCAGATTTTATACTTGTTCAATGCGTTAATTACATAAATATATACTGATATAGTAGATGACATAATATATATGGTAATTTCTATTGTCGGTGCATAAGATTTCCATCTCATACGCTCTACATTTATATTTTAATATGATGTCTCTATATATGATTTGGGACATTCCTAACATCCTTACTTATTATTTTAGAAATATTTTAGTATCCATGATATTCTTTCTTATAGGCACATGTTTCCATTGCATTTTGATTAGAAATCAAACTATTTGACTTCTTTATCAAACTATTTGCTCAACTTTAATGCTTGTTGAATGATATTATCACACCAATTTTTGGGTCTCATTCAACACTTACCAAGTTAGTTACTGCTCCTACTGACATAGTGGCATTTGGTTATCATGTGCAAACCATCTATGTTAAATTATTATTTTGAATTTCTATTTCAATAAAGATGTACCAAAATTAAAAGTCATATTGAGGCATTGTTTTATGAGCAGATTCGAATTAACTCAAGCATGTTGACGGAACAATCTCTTTGCTCATTTCAACAATTGAAATTTATGAGGTTGTTCTCATCAACGTTGCTTACTATATTCTAATTGCATTTGTCTTCCTTTTAAAGGCACATATGCTACTGATGGATTATATCCCTTTGAGTACAACTATAAAAATTATATTTTGATAACATATGGAATACACTTCAGATTTAAAGCATCATGCCATATGGCAAAGTCTAATTTCTTTATGTTTTATTGACAATTGAAAGTTGTTATTATTAACAATCCATTTTCTCGACATTGGTAAGAAAACCATATCTTCTTAATACGTGAGAGTTCTTATTAGACATTCTAACTAGTTGTGCCTGTTTTAGGCTTGGTGTAATAACCCACCTTGAACAGACCTAAAATTCGACCTAGAAAAGGTGCATCGATACTTAGACCCATTCCAAAGCTGGCTATTGGTTGGTAAAAAGAAGAAAATACAGATCTATCCATCTATTCTTTTAGTAGTCACAACCAAAGGAACAAAATATAATAGCAATAATAGTACCCATCTATTTCGAATCATTTAAAACGTCATAATACATAACAAAAACCATTACATCAATTTGTTCAAAAGTACATTACATGGGTATAGTAGAAAATAACATGAAAAGATAGATAATAACTGTCGCAAGCTTCACTCTTGACATCTTCAAGGATCAACAATTCCTTCTCTAACCTGTATTGTAATGAGGAGCGGGTCAGAACAACAAGTGTCTATTGAATAGAAATCTCGAGCCTTGCTATTTCAGTACTTAGGCAGTATAATTTAAATAAGAATATGTCTTACATGTCTTGAAACCATTTAATACTCCGCGTAAGGAAAGGAGGAGGGCCCAAAAATAACCACTTAATATCTTCCATTCTTGAGGCGAACCCCATATAGATATCTATCTAGCCGACATTGCACAGAAATATCTTTAGACACTTAATACTTCATATTGATGCGGGCCTTTCCGTTATATCTTTAACCGTGCCTAAACCCAATCCCGACCATTTAGTACTTCAATGGGGAAAAGAGGCAAGCCCTCAAACAACTATTTAATACCTCCAAAATCCTAAAGCAGCTCCTTCATCTTATGACCCGTACCCATAGTGACGTCTTACACGAGCCGACTAGTTATAGGAACTAGCAACCATATTGAGTGGGTAGATTTACCCTACAAAATAGGACAAACCTCGCGTCATCGTAGTTGCTTATCATAGGTGATGCCTCATATCAGCCCTAAAGTCACTCTGCTGGTAGCCAAAATAGTTGGGCAGACTTCTGTGTGTCTCTTGACTCATCTCCCATCACTATGACTAAGTCGTATTTACAACACTTAATATATTATCACACACCTTCCCATATCCATTAATTAGGCTGTATAAAAATTCCTTCTTATTTTGCCTTAACACTCAATTACTTTCCTAAAAGGGATTTGATGGCAATTATTGCCTAAATAACTATGCAATTGATACGTTATAATTGTAAGCTATTTGCGATAATTAGTATATAAATAAATACGCATTTATTATTTTCTATGTGTACAAAGATTACGCCCTAACTAACGTTAAATGTCAATTTTTTTAACAACAATAATATAAGTCATTTTTCCATATCATCAATGATGCCAAGTTTCCAAAATCCATAACAGGAGACTTCAATATTCTTAACAAAGGATTCAACATTTATATCTAAAAAATGCAATAAGCAGACTTGTATATAATAACATTTCAACTCAATTTATTGCATCAAATCACTGGAAATAATCTAGAAATACAGAAATTGCAATTCTGGTTTCAACTTCTTTTCAACCGCTCTTTTATTAAAAATTAAGCATTGGAATACTCTACAAAATTTTCATATGGAATAAATGTGCAAGCTACAAATAAAATCATACTTTACATCCTAATCCTTAATAGAGATTTCATTATCAAATTAGAATTAAAGAGGAGTGGAATAAAATTTGAAATCACCAAAGATTGCACAAACTATATCATTCCAACAATGCAATGTAAACATTGAGAATTCCAATAAGAATTGAAATTTCGAATTAAAGGAGATTTGGGGGGTTTTATTCTGTTTTATTTTTCGTAAACCTAAAACCCCTAAGGCATATACATATCCATAATATACTAATCAATTACTAAAATAAAAATGCTAAGATTTCCACTCTTAGTTGATCCTACGCTTTTCTACCCTTTGGATTTGACACGCCCATTATAATCTCCTTTAGATATCTTCTTTTTGACATATACAATAAGGGATTGGTATATATATTAGATTCAAAAAAGTTGGTGGAGAAGAGGTTTAGTAATTAACAATAAAATAAGACAGGTACATAGGATTTCTTACCTGAAACCCTAATGGAATTTTCTGAAGCTAAGAAGAGATGAGCTAATCGAGCATTACTGATGTTCCCAACATATTTGTGAATAAGAGTGAGGGTTCTTATTTGTAGAGGTTGAAACGCATCAGAACCGTAGGATGAAAATATGTTTCAAATGGATAAATCTAGTACGTTTATTCCCTCAAAAACCCTAGCCGCCATCGAAAGTAGTGGTCGACTAATGCATAAAGCAGCGAAGGACCACCCTATACGCGTCGATCGACCACTAGGGGTCAATCAGTTGGGTCTCACTGGTCGACCGCTCCTTTATATTTGTGAACGTTTATTTGTCTATAATTGTTAATTAATTTTATTCCTTAAATACTTTTTAACGTTCATGTTAACTTTAACATTTACTTTACCCCCAAGTCAAATATTAGTTAATTTTTGAATTCCAAATTTCAACTTTTTTATTTATTTGAATTCGAATTCGAATTCGAATTAAATTTTAAATCCCAAAACTTCAACGCTCATAACTATTTCGTTTGAGCTCCATTTTGAGCATATTATACATAGAAATTGATCAGAATTTCACCACGAATGCAACAATAAATCTTTAATACCCAACTTCCAATTTTTACAAATTTTCCATCTTTACTCCCACCTTATTTAATCTAATTTATTCATTTTATTCACTTATGGTAAATTTTACGGGACATTACAATCTCCCTCTTAAAAGGATTTCATCCCAAAATCTTTTCAAGGGCGAACAATATAATGTGTAATAACATTCATGTTATACAACCAAGTTATCTACATAACCATCTACCCAACCAAAGTGCAATGCGATTATGTACTGCAGACATGTTATAAATGAACTCAACCCTAGCATGACTGTGTAATTGTGTCATGCAAGTATGTATGCAAATACTCTAAACATGCATAAAAATTCTACTTGAGTGTAAAGTGATTGTGAAAAAGTATAGCAACCATCTCCTACCATCCAATCTAGCAACCACAATGCAACCAAAATTCTAATTTTGGAGAGAAAATTTTATCCGAGAAAAGCCTAGGACAAGAAGTCTCGTGTCTTCTACCAGACCTTCTTTCCATTATACTCGAACCGAGCTAATTTCTTGGTTAAGGAGCCTCCTAGTTTCATGCTTTATAATGCACGCAATGGCATGGGACACCATTGGCTCCATCTCAATATCCCCCAATTAATTAGGATCTACCACAATTGCTATGCCATGAAGGTATTTCCTCAAATTAAAAAATGTGGAAAATGTCATGGACTCCAGCCAATTACAGGTTTTCTTATTTTTCCTAATACTGGGAAAGGCCCAATTGATCTTGGTGCCAACTTTTTCAACTTTGCGAACCTTACGACCTTCAAAGGCTGCTTAACTAACTCTAAATTTTCAAGGTCTCCAAATACAAATCTGGTCTGAGTAGAATTTTTCCCGTGGTTTCCCACCCATAATTTAGGGATTTGTATGGCCTTCCATAAAGTGCTTCAAGGGTGCCATGCAAATTGTCTATTGGTGACTACTATTATATGTGAATTCTACTAAGGGTAAGTGCTTCTCTTGATGTTCTTCATAGTCCATGATTGTTGCTCCTTTTGTCCTTCAAAATCCACTGTGCAAGATGTCAACAAACCCTCCAAGTTCCCATTCATTCCTTTAGTTTGTCCGTCAATCTACATGTAGTAAGCGGTGCTAAGAATCAATGAAGCTCCTAAAACTCCATCAAACTCCTCCAAAATTTGCTAGCAAGTAATAGGTCCCTATTACAATTGACGCTAATCGAAATTTCAAGAAATCAAACCTCCTCCATGAAATGAATCCACGCTAGAGACGTTGTGGTCTATTGCCTCAAATGGGAATAAAATGGTCTCTTCGTTGAATAGTGACATTCTGTGAGCTAATTTTTTTCCCAAAATCCTTATTTTTTAGATTGAAACATTCATTTACTTTAGGTTGCTAACCTAATTCCTCATTAACTTACAGTCTTATCTATGGTTTATTGCTAGTTAAGTGTCGTCACAAAATTTCCTTATTTATGTTGTTTCTCAATATGTATATATTTATCAAGTGGTTTAATCTCATTTATAAAATCAGCACAGAAACAAAACAATGATATACCTCATACCACATCATACACCTTTCCAATAACTAAGGGAGAGAACTAGCAATTACAAACCCAAAAATTGTAAACGAAAATTTTGTTGGAAGCTGCCATTTATTATCAAGTGGTATAAATGGTGTTGAGATCCTAACACTCCTTACTAAGTTAAGTTGTGTATTTCTTAATATGTTATTCCAATATTACCCATTTTCCTTAAATTTTCTTTTGGTTTCTAATAAATGTGGTCCATCCAATGCTTTAATTAAATATATCCATAGTAGTTGATCACTATAGTCAAAATTGGACCATCCCTAAATAATACATATTTAATCTCTTTAACCTTCTTCGGGTTTCAAATACCTATCCATTACTTAGATCCAATCCTTTCATAAATTCCACATTAAGTTTTCCTAATCTATCCCCATTTAATTCCTCTTTCCTCAAATTAATTATAAATTTGTTGTCCGTTAAATTTGTAATTGATGTCCATAAATCCTAATTCGTTAATTACTAGTTAATACACATATAGTCATAATTTATGCTATATAGATATTCTTATTTTTAGTCGTTAAGCGTGGTTATACATGCACACTAATTTCTAAATTAGAATGCTTGTCTCCAAATTTTTAATTTATTAGAGCTATCCTTAGAAAGGACGACCGTTACAATCTCAAATAAATCAACTACAAATTAGATTATTGCTTTGTTTGAATTTATAAAAATATATTTCTTTTCTTCTTTTGAAAGAGACAATGTAAATAAATGGAAAGGATATCCATATCCTATACATCTCTTTCCCTTTTTGATGCATCCTTTGTTAATTCAAACAACATGCTACATATTTTGAAATTTTGTAATTTGTGGAAATTGCATGGAAACTACTCCATATAAATTAGAAACATAGAAAGTGACATTCTAAGTTATCTAGAGCAACCTAATTTACAACCCATTTATAGATCTGGAATAACTTTACACTTTACAAGCTTCTTCAAATAGAGGTTTGGGACAGATTTCAAATTTTTAGATCGGGTTGTACACTCTATTCTCAATTTGTTTATATCCTAAAAACTTTTAATTTGACCTACGTATGTAGTGATCCCTATCCACTCCACAAAAATTTGGTTATCACTATTCTTTATAAAAAAGAATTTTAGTTACATACAAAATAATTTTATACAAATGAACTTATTTCATTAAATTCAAAATCAGCATTTATTACCCCATTTCTGGTAAAAACCTTAAAATTTCACAAATATAAAGTACCAAATTCAAAATCTCCTTCTTTGAAAATATATATTTAGAAACCTTCATCAAGAATTCAAAATTTATTAGTTCCAAGAAGGAGAAAAATAATTTCCCCTTTTAAAACCATCAAAGACTCATTCTTTTAAAAGTTAAACTTTTAATTCAGAGTATTCAAAAATTACTTGGTTTTCAAAAAGGAACTATGAAAATTTTTCCTTTTCAATGACCTACTATAATAAAGACTTACTCCTTTTTAAAATAGGATCTTTAACATAAACCTTTCAAAACTCAATTATCATTCCAGAATAATAGACTATTATTATTCCAAAGACTTGTCTAGTTACAAGAAAATTATATTATTTTAAAGTATACATCAAAATCAATTGCTTTATTACTCAAAATATACTATCATTTAACCAAATACTTTTTATAACTTTGTTTAAAACTTCCATATTTTTTTGCAATACTTTTCTCTATCAATTCCAATTTATTTGATTCATTTTATATCCAATAACATTCTTCTTCAAACAAGTTCTATGTCCAAATAGGAAAAATGTATATATAAAATTATTATGTCATTCCTTCTATACAAAAATATCCCAACTTGTTTATTAATTATCATTCATGTCCAATCAATTGCTAAGGATAACTTTTAGAACTTAAATGATGGAAAAATGGAGTAAACAAAGATAACTTCTATTTTATTCCTATTACTCCTCCCCTATATTATTTATCCTTGGATTAAAATTTCCAATTCTATTGCTATTTAAATTTTAGCTATAATTCTCTATATTACCTTATACGAGAATGTCTCTCCTACCTATCTTATCGGACATTGTTATCCCTTTATCTTCTACTTTTTATTTCAATCAAGTGTCATTTCCATTTATACACCTTTTAATTTTTTTAAAGAAAATAACTTCCAAATTTTAAAGTAAAAGAAATCATAACAAATAGAATAATCCAAAAGTTGAAAGCTTTTAATTCAATGAATTTTAAATTGAGAATTTAACAAAAGAAAACCTTCTCTTTTTTTTCAACTTTTCAAGTCATTAAGTTTACAATTGAAAATCATACACCATTTTTTTAATGTTTCACCACCGTTAAAATTACATCCTCTTTCCAAACTTTTTACAAATGGTAGTATATTTCCAAAGCCGTCTAAAATCACTTTCTATCAAAAATTTCAACTTATAATACATAAAATATGCACTTAATAACCTTTTAAAAAGCCCTTTCAAAACATTCAAGGAGTTTACTAAACCTTTTTATCAAATTCTTTTTTATAGGGTAGGATTAAAAAAATTGCCTTTAATTGTTCTTTCCTTTGAACTTTTCTACTCAATCCTCTTAAGAATCTGGTTATCTTCTTGTGGTGATTAAAGCACACTTTCTTATAGAAGCTTGTTTCATTCCTTCTTTATACCTCACTTTTAACTTTTTACCAATATTATGTCTTATACTATTTAATTAGCACTTAACATTTTATTCACTACTTCCATAAATGTCACTTTGTCCGAATTAAATGGTTTTATCTTAACAAACGTTTCCTAAAGACATTTACTTGCTTACTCAAATTTTATCTATTGAACTTCTTCCATATCTTCCCATAATTACCTTAATGTTCTCATAATCTATTTAATTTCTTATAATTCCCCACTTATTGCACATTCATTGTTTATTAAATTTTAGAGTTACAACCCTTCCTTCTACGTTTTACATCCCTATTATTCAATATGCTTATAAGGTCCACAATTAAAAGGAAATATAGGTCTAACAAAGGAGTCAATACTATTCAGCTTCTAATGTGCTTCCCTATATTGTGGTCACACTCTTCTCAATCCACTCCTAAAATACGATTCCCGCTCCATAAGTAATCAGAGTAGGAGTATAAATTTAACTTGTTTATTTTTCCAACCCGTAGTCACTTCGTCCATCCTTTAAAAATATAGTTGCAACTACTAATACAATATGTATTTATATAGTTGGGCATATATTCAAAACAAATATATGTATTTATAGCAAAATCTTTTAAAAAACCTTTTCAAAAATAATATGTACGCGCGTATATTTTCCCCGTTGATCGGATATCTAAGTTCTGATATCAAATGTAACAACCTGCCCCAAAGTAGACACAAATTCCGACCCAGTAAAGGCCATAGAAACTTAGACTCATTCCAAAGATGGCTGTTGGTTGGTAAAAAGAATAACAGTATAGAGCTATCTATCTATTCTTTTAGAACTCACGACGGAAGGACCAAAATATAATAGAAATAATAGTACCCATTTATTTCAAATCAATTCAAATGTCCTAATAAATAACAACAGTCGTTACATCAATTCATTCATACGTACATTTCATAGGTATAATAGAAAATAGCATGAAAAGAAATCTAACTCCTTTAACCTGCGTTTTAATGAGGTGGGAGTCAAAACAACAAGTGTCTATTGAATAGAAATCTCGAGCCTTACAATTTCAGTATTTTGGCAGTATAATTTAAATAGGAATATATCTTACGTGTTTTGAAACCTTTTAATACTCTATATAAAGAAAGGAGGCGGGCCCTCAAACAATCATTTAATACTTTCCATTCCCAAAGCAGGTTTCCAAATCCCATAATTTATAACCAACATCATAAATATATGACGATGCGAGAGATAGAATCCAAGCCACTTATTACCTTTTAGTGGAAAATAGATGATTCCGACCATTTAAGACCTCAATTGAGGTAAGCCCCCATCATTTAATACTTATTGCCAAGGCGGACCCCATATAGGTATCTATTTAGTTAACGTTGCACATCTTTGGATACTTAATACTTCATATTGAAATGGACCTTTCTGAGATATCCTTAACCATGCATAAACCCGATCCCGAACATTTAATGCTTCATTTGGGGAAAAGAGACGAGCCCTCAAATAACCACTTAATACCTCCAAAAACCCAAAGCAGGTCCTTCGTCTTATGATATGTACCTATAGCAACGTCTTACATTAGCCTGACTATTCATAGGAATTGGCAGTTAGATTGACTGAGCAAATTTACACTATGGAATTGAGACTAACCTTGCATCTTCCTAATTACTTATCATAGGTGATGTCTCACATCAGCCCTAAAGTCACATTACTGGTAGCCATATTAGCTGGGCAGACTTTCGTATATCTCTTGACTGGCCTTGCATCACTATGACTTAGTTATATTTACAACACTCTTAATATATTATCCCACGCCTCACCATGTCCATTAATTAGGCTGTATGAGAATTTCTTCTTATTCTTCCTTAACCCTCAATTACTTTTCTAAGGAGGATTTAACAACAATTATTACCTAATCAAAGACTAAATTAATACAATATTATTGTACGCTATTTGCGGTAATAAATATATAAATAAACACACACTTTAGTTTTCTATGCCCGCAAAGATTATGGCGAACTAATATTAAATGTCAATTTTTTTTTTAACAATAATAATACAACTCCCTTTTACATATTATCAATGATGCCAAATTTCTGATACCATAACACGATATTTCAATATCCTCAAACAGGGATTCAACATTTATATCCAAAAATTGCAATAAGAAGACTTGTATATAATAAAATTTCAACTCAATTTATTACATCAAATCGGTGGAAATAATCTAGAAATATAGAAATCGTGATTACGGTTTCAACTTCTATTCAACCATTCTTTTATTAAGAATTAAGCATCAAAGTATTCTACTAAATTTTCATATAGAATAAATGGTGTAAACTGTGAATAAATTCATATTTTACACCTTAATCTTTAATAAAGATTTCATAATCAAATTAAAGTTAAGGGGAGTGGAATAAAATTTAAAATCATCAAAGACTGGAAAACTATATCTATTATCCAACATTTTGGCCCGGCCATATTGAGCTGATTGCAAAAGTCAGATTCGACTGCTATCAAGGCCAATAAGTGCAGAGTAACAGTTATGGGGCCCAAAAGTCAAGTATTGATGATAACACGAAGTTAAAGTTGAATGAAATTGATAGATATGTAAAGAAGAATGTTTGAAGTATGAAATATGGTTCAGCATATAGGAGGGATCGACATAAGTTGATTTCCATTATAGGGAATGTATGTTTCTGGGAGTAAAAGCATTTCAGTAGAAAAAAAATCAATATCTCAAGATCCATAGGTCCAATTCATATGAAATTTTGTGAGCAAGATATGGGGACCCTAGGGAGACTACCCTATGGATTGCACCTCAAGAAGATGAAATTAGAGGGATCAACGCTCTTCCTTTGGTAGAGATCGGCAGGAATCAGCAAGCAATCCATGTTGAAGCAAAGATCAAGCAATAACTCAAGTTCTACTGATCCAAATTTGCATGAACTTTGGAGGCTAAGCATATTATAGCATGAGGAAGCAACTATAGGGATCTTACCCTAAAATTCAACCAAAGTAGGGATCGGTACCGTTCCCTCTTCATTGGGAATTGGGCCATGCAATCCCTCTTGTGGGTCTATATAGTTCTATAAGTCCGTCTGCCGAATTTTCTAGGAGATACTTAGCCATCTTCATCTATAAATATAGGCTTGATTGTTCATTTTGGGGACCTTTACACTGCTAGTTGCTTTATATTCCTTTATAACTAAGGATTTTCATCTAACTCGTATTGTACTTAGTTTATAAAGTGATTAATAAAGCAATCTGTTCAAAGTGGACGTAGGCAGACAATGCCGAATAACTATAAATCGTTGTGTCCATGTTATTCTTTCAGTTTACTACTACCTCTTTGTTATTATCCTTCGTTTTCATTTTATATTCTTCAGTTTTTTCTCTTTAAAACTTTTATTAGGTGTTCGTGCCAATTTTTGGTGCAAATATTTTGGCGCTTTCACCGAGAACCTTGATTCTCAACTTATTAGGATCCCTTTATTGCTACTGGATTGCATAAATCCCCTGAAGAAGATCCAAAGTAATCTTCAAGAAGTTTGCTTATTCTATTTCGATTTGAAAAAAATTAAGCAAAGCTATCAACAATGGTAAGGAACACTAGATCTAGTTCACAGAAGGCAAAAGGAAACGAGAATGCTGGCATCCAGCAAGAAGGCCCGAGCAGCCAACTGATAGATGTGAATGCTAATCCAATTGAAGTTTGAAATCCAGCTGATTCCATTACAAGAGCTGAATTACAGAATCTGATGATAGAGCTAATGGATAACTGTCGATAACTAAATTAGCAGTTTCAAGACAATATCAACCTACTGAACCAATTCAATCAGCAATAGCAAGGGAAATCTAAGAAGGACCCTACCCTTTAATTAGCATCAGAGAGTTCTAGTTCGTTGGACGAGTATCACAGACATAGACATCGTAGAATAGACAGACGTTATGCAAAAACTTCCAAGCGTCAATAGGCAGACCTGCCTGGTCTTCTAGGACTGATCGATACCGATCCCTCCATAGGGATCAGTACGGATCCCTCCTCCAGAGGAGGGAACTTACCTATACATGCTGGGATCCAAGTTGGAGATGCTGCGGTTGATCTAGATAATGAAGCTCAATTGAATGTTTACTAATTGCTTCCTCAGAATGATGATGAAGTGAATGTACATGGTATACATCGAGAGGATGGTGAACCAAGAAGGCGTGGAATGACCCATAGACATCGACTAGACCATTCACGTATGGTAGAACACGACCATCGCTTGACACCAACTATTCAAATGCCGGACTTGTCGGCTATGGTTAGACAATTAGTCAGAGGGTGCCAAGGCTTTACCAATAATGATTGGGGAATCTTGAGAAGCCATGCCCCGTTCACTGATAATGTCCTACATGCAGAGTATCCAAGGAGGTTTAACATACCACCGATGCCTGACTATGATGGAAAAATCAACCCCAAGCAACACATTATGAGATATGAATGGCTGATGGATTTTGCGTGAGCAGATGATATAACTAAGTGCAGATGTTTTCCTATAACTCTCTCTGGAATAGCAACAATGTGGTTTACAAGGTTATCCCCGCGGTCGATCTCTAGATTTGATGATTTGGCAATAAGATTTATAGAGTAGTGCCGTATATGCATGCAACTCGCCCAAAGATGTAATGTCCCTATCTAGCATGATCCAGACTCTGGACGAATCGTTAAAAGATTATTTGGAGATATCCCATACAGCTATTACAAAAATAGCCAGTCCGAATGATCATGTAATATTGATGGCCATAATAGGAGGGACTGATCCAGAGTCTGATTTTGGCGATTGATTAGCTGGCAAGCCACTCGCAACGCTGGAGCACTTTACGCAAAGGCGGCTCAGTATTTGAGGAAGGAGAAAGCCAGATGCTCTAGAAAGAAGAATTTGTGAGACCAAGTAGAGAGGGAGTACAAAGTAATATTGCAGTCTAGTAGTCCGATGATAGCTCTGGAAAAGTTCAAGTGAATGTCCTGAACAATCCGAATCAGCAAAAGAAAAGCAGAGATAGGAGCCGAGAACGAAAGAGGGATTCTAGAAGAGGAAAGCCTAGGATTCCAATGTATGATACTTACACCCCATTGAATACATCACTAGAGAATATCTATTTGTCTACCTGCAATATCATGCAGTACAGGAAGCCGTCTTCGAAAGAATTAATGGAGAAGCAGAAATAGACTGAAAATACTGTCGATTTCATGAACGTTATGGTCATAACACAAAAGAATGCAGACATCGCCAGGATATTATAGAAAAGCTGATTCGAGAAAGAAAATTAAAGTAGTTTGTAAAAACCATATAGAATGGTAGGCAAGGGACATCCGACCCCAACTGAGGATAAGCACCACATAGGGCTGAGGAGCTTACGCAGACTGTAGGAATATTGGTAATCAATACAATAGTCGAAGGACCACATCTGGCTAATAAGAGTTGGCATGAGATGGAGCACTACGCTAGCGCGATCAAGCACGTGAATTTTGGATGTTGTTCGAGTACAAAAGATGGAGCTTCGGCAAAACAACAATGTACAATGGCAGATGATATTGTGTTTAGAAACAGAGATGTAGACAAGGTAAAGGCTCCGATAATCGACCTAATGGTCATTTCGACCATGATCAGCCCCGTTTTAGTGAGAAGGATATTGGTTGATTGTGGCAGTTCTGTAGATATAATTTTCAAAAAAGCTTATAATCAGATGAGGTTGGATGCCAAGGACTTGAAACCATCGCATTCACGGTTTTAATGGTGCTACAACTGAAGCTGTTGGTTATATTGAATTTCCCATGGAGTTGGAAAAAGGTGACCGCAGGAGAGTGCAAATTTTTCTATTTGTTGTTTTGGATGTTGACTCTCCATACAACGCTTTTCTAGGCCGACCGACTCTAGCTGGGTTCCGGTCAGATCTTGCCCCATTGTGTTTGACTTTGAAGTTCTCAATAGATAATGGTGTTGGAATTTTTCGTGGTGATCAAGCAACTGAACGTGCCTTTTATATAGTTGAATTGAGGGATGTTTAACCAAAGGAAAAGGGTAAGGGTGTGGACAAGTCTTTCCGCATCCAAACCACTAAATATAGACAACCAGTGCTTGAGCCTTGGCACACCATAGTCGGTTCTATAGAGACATAGATCTATAAGAGGACGAGGAGGTGCCCAAAGAGACTAAGGCTGCACCGGCTGAGCTGACGATTGACATCACAATCAGCCATAAGGACCTCTCATGGGTCCTAAAGATTGGATCACAGTTCAGCCCCTCGATGATGAAAGAACTCGCTGGATTTCTTCGAGCGAATCGCGACATGTTCGCTTGGACTCACTCTGACATGTGTGAGATCTCGCTTGTCATCATGAGTCATGCATTGAATATCGAAACGAGGCATGTCCCGGTGAAACAAAAAAGGCGTGGCATGGATCCAAAGAGATATACCGCTTTAAAGAGGAGGCGGATAGGCTCAAAGATAATGGGTTTATTCATGAATCCCTCTACCTTAAGTGGGTATCTAATCCTATACTTGTGTGAAAGGCGAATAGGAAATGGAAGATATGCGTTGATTACTAAGATTTGAACAAGGCATACCCAAAAGACAAATTCCCCTTCCAAGGATTGACTAGCTGGTAGACTCAACCACGGGACATGAATTGCTATCTTTTATCGATGTGTACTCAAGATATAACCAAATTCCAATGCACATTCCTTATCAAGAGCACACTTGTTTCATTACGGACGTTGGATTATACTGTTGTGGTAATGCCGTTAGGACTAAAGAATGTAGAAGCGACCTACCAATGCCTAGTCAACAATATGTTTAAAGATCGAATAGGAAAAATGATGGAGGTATATGTGGATGATATGCTCGTTAAGTCATGACGCTCTAGCAACCACATTAGATACATGACAGAGATGTTAATTATTTTCCGATACTACAAAATGAAAATTAACCCTTTAAAGTTTTCTTTTGGCGTAGCTGTAGGAAAGTTCTTGGGTTTCATCGTTAGTTCTCACGGAATCAAATCTAACCCCAAAGATCCAAGCTATTCGCAACATCCAAGCACCAAAGACTATCAGATAATTACAGAGCCTGAATGGGAAGGTTGCTACCCTAAGCCGATTTATTTCCAGAGCTACTAGTAAATGCTTCCCTCTATTTGACTTGATTAGGAGAGGAAAAAGGAATTTTGAATGGATATAGGATTGTAATGACGCATTCCAAGCTTTAGTGAACCACTTAGAGAGACCTCCCATCATGTCAAAGCCGATGGATAATAAAGATTTATATATCTATTTGGCTATGTCGATACGCGCTATAAGTGCCGCATTACTTCGCGAAGAGAATCGAATCCATAGAATGGCCTATTATGTTAGCAAGCAACAGCCAGGAACCAAAAGGAACTACCCGAATATAGAGAAACTAGCATACTATTTGTTGATGGCTTCACGAAAGCTCCGTCCTTAATTTTAGATACATCCTATCAATATTTACATCGACCAGCCGTTACGATAGGTCTTATAACAACCTGAGATGTCTGGAAGGTTGCTCAAGTGGAATATCGAACTTAGTCAATTTGAAATCACTTATCTTCCTCGGAGGGTTATCCAGGGTCAAGCATTGGCGGACTTTATAGCAGAATTTACCATGCAGGATGATTTCCCAAAAAATAGTGAAACCCCTACCATATGATGAAAGTTATATATAGATGGAGCATCCAATGATTGTTGTTTTGGATCTGTAATTGTGCTTGTAACTCTCGAAGATCAGTCAATTTTCTATGCTTTAAAGCTCGATTTCCCTACAACAAACAAAGTAGCCGAGTATAAGGCTTTAATTGGTGGACCTAAACTTGCCAGAAAACTGGGGATAAAGTTTCATGAAATCTTTTGCGACCCACAATTGGTAGTATACCAAGTCAGGGGAGATTACCAAGCTAAAGGACAACGACTTGCTCTGTACCTTACCCAAATCCAAGAGTTGACGACTGACTTTGAGTGCTATGATATTACGCACATTCCTCGGGATCAAAACAAAGTGGCTGATTCGTTGGAGTTTGCTAGCATCAGGGATGCACAACAGATGGGCTTGATTTCAGGCGAAGTATAAAACGCTCCAAGCATAATCCCGATGGAATTCGATCGGGTACTGGAGACGGAGACGGAGCCTGATAAGGTGTCATGGATAACTCCAATTAAAGACTATTTGCTGCAGGGAATTTTTCCAAAACAAAGGAATGAAAAACGACAAGTCCTTCGTAAAGCTTCACGATATATCGTACAAGAAGGAGTTTGTACAGAAAGGGTTTTCCGTTCCCCTTCTCCGGTGTATCACTCATGGTAAAATAAAACAAGTCCTAAAGGAAGTTCATGAAGAGGAATGTGGCGATCATACTTGGGGCGAACTCTAGCAAAGAAAATACTTCGTTATGGGTATTATTGGATGACAATCAATCAGAGGCTGCTTATTATGTAAGGTGATGCGGCAATTGCCAGATATATATGCAAAAGTTCCAAGAGCTCCGCCTATGGAAATTACAAAAACGGTAAGCCCATGGCTCTTTGCCATGTAGGGTATAGATATTATCAGTTCCTTACCAATCTTTAAGGGTGGTGCGAAGTACGCCATCATAGCAGTTGATTACTTCACTAAATGGGCTGAAGTAGAACTATTAGCCACGATCACAGCCAAGAAATTAATCAACTTCATCATCTGTTACATCATCTATCGTTTTGGTCTTCCATGAACTATTGTGACAGGTAACGGGACTCAATTCAACCGTGCTAAATTCAAAGGCTTCTACCATCTGTATCATATTGAAAAGAGATTTACGACAGTTGCTTACCCTCAAGCCAGTGGATAAGTCAAAGCTGTGAACAAAATCATAAAATCCATTTTGAAGATGCGTTTGGAAAAGGCTAGAGGCAAGTGGGTAGATGAACTCCCGACAGCACCATGGCCTTGTAGGACCACCCACAAGTCCACGACTGGTTGTACTCCATTCGCCATTGCTCAAAGTTCTGAAACCGTTATTCCTATTGAGCTCGAAGTTCCTTCTTATTGAGTGACCTACTACGATCCTAGAATGAATAAAGTTATCCTTTTGGAATCTCTTAGAATTTATAGATGAGAAGCACAAAGAAGCTGATTTGAGGGCAGTTGCAAACCATTACCGATTCGTTTGGTATTACAACACTAAAGTCAGAGCTAGAACTTTTGAAATCGACAATCTCGTCTTAAAACGAGTTTTTCCTGCCCCTTTGCATATGAATCCTATTGGGGAAGGGCCATATGTCATTGAACAAAGGCTTAGAGAGGGAACTTTCAAGCTAGCAACTGTTGATCGCATCACATGCCCAAGGGAATGAAACAGCGAACATTTACGACGCTATTTCACTTGGTTTATTTCTTTTTCATTCAGTTGTATTTAATTTCTGGATTTTCCTTAATATTTGATTTTCAGTGATATGTAATGAGACAAATTATGTCACTTCTTTCTGTTTGGAAAATAAAGTTTTGAATCTCCTTCATGTATCTATTTGCTATAGCAGTACGTATTAGTTATGATACTAGACTAACTTGTATTGACATGTCCGAGTAAGTTCCTAGAGTTTAAAGCTAGCCGATTACAAAAGTTCACGACCGAACAAAATGAAACGAGAATGTTTCGACCGTTCATTCAATGATTCACACCTACAACCCGATGGACGAAATACCTAACGAGGGATGGATGTGATTCAATCATCTAATAACCAACTTAATCCTATCAAACGATGGGACAAATATGAGTCAAAAGCGTTCATGACACGACCGATCGCTTGTTAAATTAACTCTCGGGCTTGAGGGGCAAGTCAATCAATTAAGGAAAGTACGATTTGATTATTTTTTAAAACGACTCCAAGTACCCCAAATGTGGACCGGAGTATAAACACAAGCCAGGTATGATTTGACCACCCATTAATAAACGCTTACCCTAGAGTGTGGATATGAGTATAAACAAATAAACGAGTGTGGATCGACCACTGACTATTTCGTGAACTCTGGCCTAAAACCGACAGGAAGAGTATAAACTCACAAAGGATGGAGTTGACCATCCACTGTTTAACTCCGCTAACCCAAGACTGGGGGCATGAGTTTGATCACTTAAGCCGTTGAATTCGATATAAGACTTGAGCCCCATGTTAGGTACAACTCAAGATCACGACCACATGGAGGACTTGGGATAGAATTAACGGATTATCATCCGAAGCAATGAGAAACGAATTACAAGTACATTGAATGGAAAGTGGTAACTTGATTGCTTAAATAAAAATTCACATAAAAGTTCGACAGAATTTTTTTTTTATTTGCATAATAAACTTCAAAAAATGTGATACAAGTTTATTCAAAAATGGGGAACATACCCACACAATCACGACCATCAAAAGAGAAAAACGACTATGTAAACTACATATAAACTAAGCTGGAGTAATGACTATTTATTCTGCTTTTTGTCATTTTTGGATTTCTTAGGAGTGCCACCACTCGAACTTCCGCCTATCCTCTTCCTTGATCCTTTGCTGCCCTTGGCAGGAAAGATTTCGAAGGTTTGAGGGAGTTCTTGGGAAACTGACTCACCGGGTGGGATGACTTGTAATGGAATTAGATTTTGGTCATCAATATCATATCGATGGGTTCAGCCTTAGCTTTTTCTTCAATAATTCCACCCTCTCGATGCGCTCTTTTAAGCTGAACTCATCGGTAGCTCAATGGCGCTAGTAATTATAATGTCATCCGACTCATCAGGCAATGGCAGGTCTTCAGCTTTACCATCATGAATTGCTTCGAAAACTTGAGCATCAGGTCCGGGAGCATCGGTGGTTGTCAGAATCTTACTAGATGTTGATTGCAGCTCCATGTGGCACCATGTTTTGGAGTTTAGCTAGGACCCATAAGACCTGTAGATTCATGGAAACAAGAAGATAGGCCCATAACTATTGGAAATGAAGAACAAAATCTCTCGAAAAGTGGAGAATAGACATATGTTTGGTTGACACTCAGTTGTCGTCGGAGTGCCCCCTTCCAGAATAGGAGTAAGCACCTTAGATTGATAGGGTATGTCCGGATCATAGCTTAAATCATGTTTCGAACCAAGAGAAACTGACGCTTCGGCTGGTTGAAAAGAAGAGAGGCCTTTGACATCAGACTTCGAAGACTAGGTAGCGTTTTTCCTATTGTCGGAGGGTGCTAGAATGTCAAAATATCAAAGTCTCGCAGCTGTAAGGTCTAAAGATTCATTCCCACGAAGAATCTCCCGCATGAGTTTCTCTTCGTCTAAATCATTTCACCGAGGGTTCTCATTTTCATTTCAACCATAAATATCCAGGTCTGGACGAGCAACTCAAGATAACCCTCACCAAGAAAGCTCAGATCATGGTGGATAAGGACTTTAGCATTGTATTCAATGATTAGGGGATCGAACAAGTCCTTAATTTCATTTCGACTGGCTTCTTCGGCATCTTCTCTCTAGGCCTTGATCTTTTCTCTCATCTCGTTGCGGCCTGCTTCTCTCACCTCTTCTTTAAGGACTTCAATTTGAGAAAGTTGTTCATCAAGCTTAATCTTCAAAGTCTGGGCATCAATAGCCTCTTCGATATATCTTTGTGATTCCTCTTGAGCTTCAATTTTCTCTTACCTCTCCTTCTTAAGAAGTTCCTCAAGCTCCTCAATGCAGTGGGCCAAATATTTTTCTCCTTTTGCAAGGTATCCTTTTCCAAGATAAGCACACCATTGCGGTTGAGGGTAACATCAAGTTCCTTTTTGTGGGCAGATGCTAGACGACTCACCGCCTAAGATGTTTGCTTAGCGCATTTTTCTGCCTCAGTTGGCTTCACCGTCAAATCCGTGATCTCATTGTCTTGATGTTTAATTATTACTTTATCATGGAATACCAGTAGCTTGAGATAATTGATTCATGTTGTCTCTCGATAGACACCTCAGAGATCTTCTCTACTAAGTGCTGGAATGATTCATGTTGAACAAAAATGTCGTTGATGCATCCAAAAGAACTTGCCTGTGCATTCCCTGGGATTGTATGAATGGAGGGGAGGAACTTAAGCCCGTCGAAACAAATCTTTGGAAAATTGACCTTAGGTTTGGCCAATTTTTTTTACTATGGAAGCTTCAATAGTAGCAGTCAACAAAGATGGATCAGAAGCAACATTTGGACGTTTACTCGACCTTCGATCATGGGACTACTTGAAGCTGGATGAACCGAAATACTACTCAGGCGCTATGGCAACTTGAGGACCATGGAAAGAGATCTGATCGCCACTGTGCGCAGGAAGATTAGGTTGAACTTCCTGAAGGGACGATCGAGACTGGGACTTATGTTTGGAAGATGAAGATTCTCTTAAATGATGACTTCTTTCTCGACCGTCATCTCTTTCCCTACGCCTACCCTGTTTTGAATCATGGTTGGATCCGTATTGTGTCGAGGAGCCTCTCAAGCGATCAAAAGCTCGGGATTGAGACATCGCACCTGCAAAAACCAAACAAAAATGCATAAGTGACCATTATATAAAGAGTAGATGAAGATCGTGTGGTGAAGTGCATGTTACTGTGAGTGTCCTAGTGTCCCATGAGGGACCAATAGCTACAGCCTTACTCATAGGAGTTTTCTCTCCTTTGCCGATGGGAAGAATGCCATCACCACTGCTGGTGGGAGAGTTGTGCCTCTCAATACTAATGTTATGGAAGTCATAAGCCATGATGTTAACAGGGATTTGAAGGTTTGAAAACCTTTCATCGAGCTTTCTAAACGTTGGGAAGACGACTCTTCATCGACGAACGTGATTACAAACTTAGGCTCCTTAGCAGTTTTCTCCTACAGAGCCTAGATGCAAGCTTCTTTCTTCTTCTAGCTGGTGTGTGAGGTGGCGCGCCTTGTAACGGTTTGTACACATGCGCATTGCCTGGTCCTACATCAGCATCACTAGGCTCGTTGATCTTGGCACCCCAAATTTTGCCCTTTTTGGCGTCATCCTAATCCCCCTTGACTGAAGGCATGTTAGGTTACTAATATCACCTTCTTGTTCTTCAGCATATCCTGGTAACGTAGCACTTCCTGGAAGCCCAATGCTGCGACCTTCCTCTAGAAACCTAAATAGAAATAACCATTCGTCGATTACAAGATGTCTAATGTCCCTGTCTTCGATCGAAGCGTCATGAATTGCAGAAATTTACCTTGAAAAACTATTTCCCTCTGGACGTGGACGGACTCTTGAAGATTTTCAAATTGCTAGTTGATTCAGAATATGACTTGGGTTAGAGAATTTGATAATAGAGCGAAGATGACACATACGTCCTTCCAACCATCGCCTTGCAAAGCCAGGCAGAGATCGGACATCGAACCATTCATGTTTAAAAAGGCTGAGCTTGTTCCTAGCACCCATTAAGATTTAACAATTGGGCGAAGGCTTGAGGAAAATGTAGGAAAGGGTCCCTATCCGTCGTTTGAAGTTGTAAATAAACTTGATGTCCTCATGAATTTGTAGGCGGAATAGAACATTCATGAATAGTAAGAAGTTCCATGGAGAAAAGCATAATTGTTCGGGTGTAGTTGAGTAGGAGTTATTCCAAGATATTTTAGCATCTTCCAAATAAAAGAATTAAAGGGCAGCACGCATCCGGCCCAACACATGAACTTATTACATGTTGTATATCCTTCCAGGGACGAATGAGCCTTGTCGTTCATCGAAGTAACCGAAAGATTGTCGAAGGGAATCCTGTGTCTAGAACATAGCCTGCGAAGAGCAGCCTCACAAATTCTGAAGGCTTGTGAATCTGTTGGATTGTATAAAATTAGCGCCTTCTATATCATCGGGGGTAGGACTTATATCTTATGTCGGAAGGATGAGAACTTTAGAAAAGCTGTCGATCGATGGGCTAGAAACTTTGGTTGTTCAGTTTGACGAACAAGGGAAAGCCTATCGGATATAGTTGCAGAATTTGACTCATTTTCAGGATTACTATGCAGTGAAGTTGGTCCGAAAGACATTGCAACTAGACACTTTGAACATCAGAAGTCCATGTCAACTATACTCAGTCGATAATCGAGATTAGAATAGTTTACCTATCCCCCATGCTAAATGTAGTGCAGTGTCATGTAGTGCAAAGATAAGTAGCCTAAAATAAGAAAAAAAGGTTAAATGACGAGACTTTGGATTCTAACCAGAGTAACCATCGTCACTGACCATCTCAACCAGCGAACAGAATGATTGATTGTGTAAGCTTTGGGATCGATCGTCGGCATATCAAAGTGTGAAATCCGTTATTAATGTCCATATGTTAAGTTTTAGTTCATGTTCAAAGTCCCAAGGATTTGATCTTTCAATTTCAAGTTCAACAGTGAATATACAAGACATATTATTCATCATCATCATATGTTCAAGCTCTTTAAGATGGGATTGGTTATAATTGCTCAAACAAGTGATTATGGATTGGTTTTCGAGTTCAATTCAAAACCTAGAATTAGCCAAGTACAGATATGTCGATCCCTATATAGCCGATCACCATCCCACAGCAAAAGGAAAACAACCAATCCATTTCCCCACATGATTCTTGTCGATCCTTTTGCTTAACCAACTCTACCGATACCTCTACTTTATTATATTCAGCCTTCTATCAAACTTTCACTATGATCCCTCCACCCTAACTTCTACAACTGATCCTTTCCCTTCACCATTCCAACCGATCCCTCTTTCATCCAGCAAAACTATCGACCCCTCCATGCGAAATGAAGGTGGCTGATCCCTCTCCTTCAACTTCCTTGTGCTACTCTTCAAACTTTTTTGTCGAACCCTACCATATCCCAATTCTCTTCTTCTGCAAATAGGTTCGGCCATCGATTATCCACTATGTCGTACTGCAAATCGACACCCAAAGGATAGAATCCATCGTCTTGTCATAGAATCAAAAGCAAAAGACGAGAAACCTACCTAAATATATAGAAGATGAGCCGTGTGAGAAGAAGTACTGGATTGCAATTCAAATGGAAGGCGAAATAATGATCTAAAGCAAAATAGGAAGCTAAGATTATAAATGAAGGAGAAGTTTGAGTGGAAAGAAAGGGATCGGATTTTTTTAAGGCAAGGGAGAGTTTGATCGTAGGAAAGTTAATGAGAAGAGATGAATAAGTGAAGGTTGAGGGGAAGGAGTGCTAGTTTATATATGGGGACAAGGGATCGACCCATATCTTCAAGGTCAACACAAAATAGAGAGGGATTGGCTAGGAAAATACCGATCCTTATAAGCACACGTTAAAAGAAAAGAGAGAGAGGGATCGGTTAGAAATATGCCGATTCCTGTAAACATAAAAGGAAAGAGGAGGGATCGGGTAAACATATGCCGATCCTTATAAATGCTCAAAAAAAGGAAGAAAAAAGGGAGGGAACGGCTATTGACATGTATGCAAACAAACATAGGCATGGAAATTATTCCAAGCACATATGTATAAAATGCAATGAAATTGCATCCTACTCAATGAAAATTGGCAATGACCCGCGAGCATACGAATGCATCCAGGAGCCAACGACAAGAATGTGTATCTGAACACATAGGTGTGTGGTCTAAAAGTTCAATGTTTGAAATCAAAAGAAATTGAAATCAAACCTGAAGCTTTCAAGTTCGTGGCTGGACCAGATAACCAAAGCTATTAATCTTATAGAACCGGACTTAAATGAAAACAGACAGAATATAACCATGGAATTATACTATCGAAAATCGATCAAGCGTCATGACGAACAAAGAGAGATACAACACTTTGGGAAATTAATTCAATAGCGAGATAGCGACTATTCAGAAAAGTGGATAGGTTTCTTTCCGATGACTGTAGCTTGCTTTGGTTCAAAGCACATCATGTTCAGCACAAGACGTACTTTCGGGGACAAGTGTTATTCGACATTTTTACCCAGCAATATTGAACTGATTGCACAAGTCAAATTCGACTACTATCAAGATCGATAAGTCCAGAGTGACGGTTGTGGGGCCCAGAAGTTAATTATAAATGATAACACGAAGTCAAGGTTGAGTGGAGTTGATAGCTATGCAAGGAAGAATGTTTGAAGTATGAAATATGGTTCAATGTATAGGAAGGATCAGCATATATTGACTTCCATCATAGGGATCGGTATGTTTCAGGGAGTAAGAGAATTTCAATAGAAAATAATCAATATCTCAAGATTCACAAGAGCAATGCATATGAAATTTTGTGAGCAAGATACGGGGACCCTAGGGAGCCTACCTTAAAGATTGCACCTTCAGAAGATGAAGTTAGAGGGGTCGAAACTCTTCCTTTGGTAGGGATCGGCATGAATCAGCAAGCAATCCATGTTGGAGCAAAGATCAAGTAATAACTCAAGTTCTACAGATCCAATTGGCACGAAATTTAAAGGCTAAGCATATTTTAGCATAAGGAAGAAACCATAAGGATAGCACCTCAAAATTCAACCAAAGTAGGGATTGGTAACGATCTCTCTTTTTTGGGAATTGGACCACTCGATCCCTCTTATGGGTCCATATAGTTCTGAAGGTCCTTCTGCCGAATTTCAGGGAGATATTTGGCCATCTTTGTCTACAAATACAGGCTTGATTGTTCATTTTAGGGACCTATACGCTGCTAGTTGCTTTATATTCTTTTTTATTTAAGCATTTTCATCTAATCCCTATTGTACTAAGTTTATAAAGTGATTAATAAAGCAATCTGTATAAGTGGACGTAGGCAGACAACGCCAAACCTCTATAAATCGTTGTGTGTGTGTTATTCTTTTAATTTACCGCTACTTGTTTGTTATTATCCTCTGTTTTCATTTTATATTCTTCATTTATTTCTCTTTAAAACTTCTATTAGGTGTTTGTGCCAATTTTTGGTGCAAATGTTATCATTCCAACATAAACTGTCATTTCAAATTAAAGGAGTTTTGGGGGGTTTTATTCTATTTTATTTTCATAAACCCTAAACCTCTAAGGCATATTCGAATCCATAATATACTAATCAATTATTAAAATAAAAATTCTAATATTTCCCCTTATAGTTTGTCCTTAGTTTTGCTTCCCTTTGTACTTGAAACGCCCATTATAATCTCATATAGATCTCTTCTTTTGATATATACAATAATGGATTTCTGTATATATTAGATTCAGCAAAGTTGGAGGAGAAGAGATTTAGAAACTAATAATAAACAAAGATAAGTATATAAGATTTCTTTCCTAAAATCCTAATAGAGTTTTATGAATCTAAGAAGAGATGAACTAAGGGAGCTTCGCTGATGTTTCAAAAATATTTGTGAATAAAAGTGAGGGGTATGAGGTCTTATTTATAGAGGTTGAAACTTGTCAAAATCGTAGGATGAAAATAGGTTAAAATTAGATAAATATGGAACGTTTATTCCCTCAAAAACACTAGCCGTCACCGAAAGTAGCGGTCAAACGCCCTATACGTACCAACCGACTGCTATGGGTCGGCGGGTTGGGTTTCACTAGTCGATCGATCCCTTTTATTTGGGAATGTTTGGTTGTTTACCATTGTTAATTAATTTTATTCCTTAATTACTTTTAAATTTAACGTTAACTTTAAAGTTTAATTAACTGCCAAGTCTATTTGAATTTCAAATCTAAATTTATTTAGTTATTTGAATTTGAATTAAATTTTAAATCTGAAAGCTTCAAACGCTTATAACTTCTTCGTTCGAGCTTCATTTTCAGCATATTATATATGGAAATTGATTAGAATTTCGCCATGAATGCAACGATAAAACTTTTATGGATCAAACTTTTACAAATTTTTCATTTTTACCCTACCCTATTAATCTAATTTATTCACTTTATTTGCTTGTTTACTTATTTCATTATGGTAAATTTTACGGGGTGTTACTTTTGGTTAATTTCTTTTTATCCAATATAATTAGCTTCCTCGTTATAATGTTGGATCGCATCCAATACTTACATAAAACTGTTTCAGCTTTGAGTTTACGAAACTTATGTTCATAACATAAATTATTCAATCATTGTCGGTCGGTCCCAAACTCTTTTGGGTTGTTCACACAAGATCATTTACAATCAAATTTTACATGAAGCATCTCAGCTCACATAACTTATCCACTCCTTGATCAAGGACGTGTATCGGTTTCATGTTAATTCCTATGTTATATGATTTCATAAATAGTGCTTTAGATGAAATTAAATTTACCATATGTATTGTAAACACTCGTATTTCACATACCGAGAGATTGAAATATATTTTTATTTTGTTGGCATGAGGTTATATGAATCTAAAATTTTGAAAAATGACTTTTAGGGTTATTTTCCACATCTATGGTTTTTATCAAACTTCTATGTGACCATTTTAACCTTAAAATCTTGTATGGACTATAACTTTTGGTAATAGCTAACTTAGGGTCTGAAACTACTTCCATTGCTTTAGGATGAAGGTTTTCCATTCCGTAAAGTGCTCATAATAGTAAAATAGATTTAGCGTTTTAAAATTATGGTTGTTTGAAGTTTTGGCTATTGGTGACCTACATTAGTGGGTAAATAACTAAGCCCATACTTAGGCCAACAAATGAAGTTCATGAATTTTGCTAAGGGGAGGCTGTAGGAATTGATCTAAGTCATCTCCATTTAACTCAAAATAGTTCTAGGCTCCCATTAAATCTAATTTCATAAAAATTATTACATTTTTCCTTACTAATCCTAGCCAAATCATTGATAAAAGGGTAGTTAGTGCATAGATTAGTAGATCTATCATTTTGGTGTTTGTAAATTAGTATTCTTGGGTGTTTATCTTGGATTCAAGGATCAAAGTGGAAATTTGGGTAGTTGGTGAGTGGTTCTTGACTTCTCACAATCCTATGCATATTCATATAGTTAAATTCGAGGTTTTTAACATGATTTTGATCCTAAAATATTTTCTAACTTTAGTCTGACTTTTGTACATGTTTATTGATGAAATTCATTTTTTTAAATGGTTTTGCAACCTATTTTGAACATATTAACATGCTAGTGTAAATGTAATAACCTGCCCTGAAACAATCCTAAATCCTGACTCAGAAAAGAATAATGCAGAGCTATTTATCTGTTCATTTAGAACTTACAATGAAAGGATAAAATATAATAGCATAAACATTACCTATTTATTTCAAATCTCAAATGTCATAGACAAAACCATAACATAATGTTTATTACATGTTTAAAAATACATTTTTATCATCAAATGGGTACATGAAAAAATAGCTTAAATAGATGAATCGACTACTACCAAAATATCCTCTCATCATCGTCTCCATCTTGATCATCGTCTCCTTCTCTAACCAGGGTTGTAATGAGGAGGGTGCCCAAACAACAATGTCAGGAAAATAGAAAATCTCGAGCCTTTCCATATCAGTACTTGGGCAGTGTAATTTAAATAAGGATACGTCTTTTGCATTTTAAACTATATTCAAAGCCATTTAATACATCATATAAGGGAAAGAGCGGGCCCTCGAACAACCACTTAATAGCTTCGATCCCCAAAGTAGGTTTTCCCGTAATCGATAACCAATAACTATCGTTTTTAATGTTTACCAATGTAAGAGATAGAACCCAAGCCACATAATACCTTTTAATGGTAATAGGCAGACTTTGACCATTTGAGACCTCAATCGAGGTAGACCTCTATCATTTAATACATATTCCCAAGGCGAACTTCTCACAGGTACTTATCTAGCTGACAATAAAAGGAAATCTCTTTAGACACTTAATACTTCAATTAAAGAGGACCTTTCCGAGATATCCTTAATTGTTCCTAAACCCAATCCCGACCATTTAATAATTCATATAAAGGAAAGAGGTGGACCCTTAAACAATCACTTAATACCTTTAGTTCCTCGAAGTAAGTCCTTCGTATTATGACCCCACCACAGAGAAGTCTCACATTAGTCCGACTATTCATATGAACTAGTGGTTAGATTAGTTGGACAGATTTACCATATAGAATTGGAATTAACCTCGCGTCATTCGTAATTACTTATTATAGTAGAAGTCTCAAATCAGCCCTAAAATCGCACTACTGGTGGCCGATTAGCTGGGCAGATTTTTATGCGCTTTTGTCTGACCTCACATCTGTATAACTTAGTCATATTTCATGACACTAAGTGTATTATCACACATTTCATCGTATTCATTAATTAGACCTTATAAGAAACCCTTCTTATTTTACCTAACTACTTGCTTTCCTAAGGGGATTTAAAGACAATTATTAACTTAATTAACTACGCAATTAGTGCATTATAATTGTACGTTATTTACACTAGTTTATGTATATATATAAGCACACATTTATTAATTTCTAGGCATGCAGATATTACGCCCTAAACTAACATTTTAAATGTCAAATCTTCCAAATTTATGCAAGTCTCACTTCCACAATAGCATTTTTATCATAAATTCAATATTCCAAAATCAAATCAATAGATTTGAGAATTCAATTCCAACTAATTTTATATTAAAACAATGGTATAAAACAATAATAATGGAAAATTACAATTAAATAAGTTTTACGCTTTATTCAACTCCTTTTCACATAAAATTAGATGAAGGAATTTTTATTCAATTTGTAAAAATAGGCAGTGTAAGCTATGAGTAAGAATTCATATCTTACACGCCACTTCTAAAACAAATCCCTTAATCAAATCCAAAGAAAAAGAATAAGTAGTGGAATATAAGGTAAAATACATATATTGTAAAATCCACAAAACTCCATTATTTTAATACAAAATAATTAAGGTTCCAACATAAGAATTGATGTTTCGCTTTGGGGGGAATTTGGGGATTTTATCTTGACGTTTTCATAATCCAAAAGTCTCCAAAGCATATATCAAATCAAGACTACACCATTCAGTTACTAAAATAGAAAAACTAAGATTTTCACTCACAGAGGTCCTTTGCTTTGCTTTCTCATAGATGTGACATGCCTTTAATAAGCCCTTTCAGATCTCTTCTTTTTGATATATACGATAAGGTATTTGTATAAAAATTAGATTCAAAAAATTAGAGGTTTGGAGGAGAAGATGTTGAGAAAATAAATAATAAACAACGGTAGATATATAGGATTATCGTGTTTTTATGAATTGCATACGTATATGGATGTTATTTTAGTTTGATATGTTGTGCTTTGATATGGTTTGCTAATGCTTTTAGGTAGTTAGGAAAGAGGTTGTCGAGTTGGCAAATTGAAAGCAAATCAAAAATTGATGAGACTAAGAGGAGGGGCGCTGGAGTATCGGAGGAACCCGTGGTTCAAGCCACATCAAATTTGGACCAGAGGATTCTTCTCACAATGAGTAGAATTGGGTCGTCGGGAGTTAGCTCGGTGGGAGATAGTTTGGGTTGTGCTTCGGGTTAGAGGTGCTGAAATTTCGAGGAAGGCTTTGGGGTAAAGCTTTAAAGAAATTCCAAGCGATAAGAGCCAAAAATTAGCTATGTACATGACTTGTGTAACATCCCCTATTTTGAGGCTCGAAACTAAATGCTACGGATGCTACTATCATCTATAGTATTAATTTCTAGCGACAAAATGCGGTCATGTTAATAGTATCAATCACATCAAAGCATAGGAATATGAAATTTTCTTAAACACACTTCTGAACATTTCATTTCAAAAATAATATTTCATATCCATTACATAATCCCAAACATTGCCCAGTTCAGATAAAATATAATTATTAAAAAATACTCCAAGAGCGACATACGAAGATGCCCATTTTGTTGATCAGAGTAAACAACTAGACAGTTATAACATTTACCAAAACATACATTCCAACTAAATAAAACTTCAACCTAGCAGATACTAAATAGATAGACTCCTACATAGCTAGATCTGCCTCCTACACATCCCAAAAAGCTTTATTCATCCAACCCAAATAACCTGGAAACCTTATTCTCGAACTTCTTAAATGAGCATCTGAGAGTTAAAGAGGAAAAACAAAAACTTGGGGTCAGATAAAAAGTCTAATGTGAATAATAATATGCCATTTCGGTAAAGGATATCTGTGAGACTACGCTGCCAAGAGGAATGGGTTTTCCCCTCACCAGTATCCTCCAAAATAGTATTGTATAATCCAAGCACCTGCAACCATAATGGTTAAACTAAACAATATGAAAAATCAAATGCATGCATGTAACCTGGGTAATCATGACATATTTGTCTAAATAAATGGACTATCTGTCCCAACATCAAGTTTTCTCAAGGTAACTATAAACCTATATAGCTGACTCAGTCCCTCTAGGAGTACAAAAATTTCTAACTACCATTAGAAGAAAAACTGGACGGTCTATCTGAAACTTACTATTTCTAGGGTCATACTGATCCTAATGGTCTTGTAGGTCAACCAATAACCTAACTTATCTATGTTTATTCCATTTTGTGCGTATAGCTACTTTTAGTCTTACCTGTGACAAAGCCCTACGTAGTGGACTTTTGGACTAATATCAACTAAGGGCTAACAGCTAAAGTATAGGGCGTGAACCCATACCATTCCCACCTGGTTTCTCTAATCTTTGAGTCAATTCACCATATCATAATTTTTCTAATGGTGATAAGAACAATAATTCTATAGTAAAACCGTAGGCTAAATACTCTTATTCTATTTCCTTGAAAATAAAATCTTTAAAAATCACGTAACCGTTGAAATCATACTTAAAATAAGGAAATTATAGCCCTTTACTTTATCCAAAATATTTAAGCCAAGCGCGTCCTTTAATAAATTAATATTGATAGATTTCGAAACCGCTTAGAGATTGTCACCCCTTAAAACTATGGATATAAAGCTAAACTTAATAAAACTATCATATTGATGAAACTCGGCATCAATATCGCCACTAGGGATTATCGCCCCTTTCTAAAATAAAATCATGTTAAATCCTTTGGTCTGCAAAGTATAAGGCTCTAGAGCAAAAATTATTTACGTCGCATATATAAGTTGTCGACTATAAGCGACGTCATCGTTGGTTTACATAGCACAAAGCCTTAGAATTATAGATATGGGAATGGCGACACCGATGACTCTTGGCATCAATTTCTTAAAGAAAAGCACTACCTCATTACATTTATTATAAAACAAGCGGCATAATTACCTTAAAGTAAAAGCATGGCATCATTAGGACCGAGGTTGATAACATGCGGCATCTTATAGCCGATATTAAAATACGCGACATCATGGTCTTATAGAGTCGGTGACGTTATAGAAAATATGCAGCATCATGCCCTTTTATGTCAAATGCAGCACATAAGCACGTGGCATAGAGAATATATATGACATCATTGACATCCTTAGCATGCATGCCGAAGTCGAATCCTATCCAAATGAATTCATTCAATATCACCTGTAAGTGATATCCTATGCATTCACTAAGGCCAACAACGTTTAACGGTGGCCTCCATAGCCTTCGGTGAAGCTGACATCAGCATAACAATATCATAAATAACATAAAAACTATTTTATTTCTCTAAATAGCAATATGTTTTCACCAACTTCTTTTATTTGTTAAATTTTTATTGGATAGAAATTCCCTTAATCAAAATCATTTCTAGAAAACTGCTATAGACAAGATTTATCTTTCACAAACTAATTTTGCAAACCATCACTTTATATTAATATTTTAATATAACATTAGGCGTTCTAGCCCAATAAATTCATAATAATTTGTAAATACTTGAGAAAAATCCTCAAAAATCACAATAAATCAAATTTTATATAATATTTGACATGTAAGAATTTTCGAGCCACAAACATTGTTTAATTATTTTTAATAATTAAACCCAATATAAACCATTTTCTTCACTTAAGAAAATCATAAAATATTCATACTTAATCATAAAATTATGAAATAAAAAGAAATTTCCAAAATAATGTTTCTGATGTTATATCAAAGTTTCAAATCATTATGGTGTCATACGATAGGATTTCACATTTAAACTATTTAGGAATTTCATAATCAAATTCAATAATTCATCATAAAGCATATAATCATCCAAACATTCAAACATGGAAAATTACCAATCACTGTATTTCAGGTTTAATCCTAAAATCGAAATTAAACATGCATATTAGAGATGGGTATCATTATTCATCTTGATTTGATGAAGGAACTTAAGATTTGAGTTTGAATTCATTTCCCTTAAGCTTTAATCTTATTTTGTAGCTTTTTTCTTCTTAATGCTCTCAACAATGGTCGGCCTTGATTTAGTTTAGGTTTGTATAAATGAAACTAAATGACGGAGAAGGAATGTAAGGGTTTATGTTTAGGAATTATGGTCTATTTCTATTTTGCCCTTAGCATGAATTCCTCCTTCTTATCTAACTTATAATTTATTCTTAATAAATCATTTCTTAAGGCACGACCTATTTTATTTATCAAATCTTATTTTCCTTATCCATTTTCATTATTTTATTTTATATATCTAATTTAATATCCTAAATAATGTTAACTAAATTCAGGGGTGCTACAATTCGGTATGAGTACTTCTACTCGGTACCAACCTGTTTTTATGACAGTAGGATGATGGTGCTGACTGGGGAGCTCGGCGAAATAGAGCAAGGGTAATACTTAGCCAAAGTTGGCTAAGTATGAAATAAAGATTCATCTTGGTACTAAGCCCTCTGGTCAATACTGACATAAATTTATAGGGCCACGTGTTATGAAGCTTCCAGGAGGTGAAGTGTTGGTTCTATAGGTCGTGCTAATGGTGTTTATTTGTTTGCTTAAGGATGGATAGCGATGTAGTAGCACAATGATAGTTTGGGGACTTCGATGATGGTAACTCGATAGTGAATGGAGTTAGGTCCCATTAATAGTGGCTTAATGACTGGAGCCAAAGAAATGATCCAACGGCCGGGTTCAATGAGGAGAGCTCATCAGTAGAGTTATGACCGTGTTCTATAATGGATATGAATAGAATGGAATTATGATTTCATTTCATTATGAAGGTGTATGCGAAGGGATCATAGACGCACAAAGGTTTCTTGTGTGCTCGTGTAGAGATGGGTACTTGGGCATACTTACCTAGATTATTACTATTTCTAGATATGGTGACCGTTGATTATCCTAGACCTTATCATGGAGGCACCATGGCCTTCAGAGTCAATGAATTCGGCATGACAATATCGTAAATAACATAAAACTGTTTTATTTCTCTAAATAACAAAATCTTTTCACCCACTACTTTTATTTATCAAATTCTTATTGGATAGTAATTCTCTTCGTCAAAATCTTTTCCAGAAAACTGCTATAGAGCATATTTATCTTTCCCAGACTAATTTTGGAAACCAAAATTATATATTAATATTTTATAATCATTAGGCATTTCTAGCCCAATAAATTCATAATAATTCATAAATACTTAGGAAAAATCCTAAAAAATCACAATAAATCAAAATTTATATAATCTTTAACATGTAAAAATTTCGAGGCCAAAAATATTTTTTGTCTAATAATTAAACCCGAAATAAATCATCTTTCATACTTAAGAAAACAATAAAATATTATATATAATCATAAAATTATGAACTTAAAAAACCACTTTCAAAATAATGTTTCTAACATCATATCAAAATTTCAAGTCATTTGGTGTTATACGATAGGATTCACACTTAAACCTATTTGAAAATTTTATAATTAAATTCAATACTTCATCATAAAGCATATAATCATTCAAACATTCAAATATGGCATAATATCAATCATAGTATTTCGGGTTTAATCCCAAAACCAAATTAAACAAGCATATTAGATATGGATATCATTATTCACCTTGATTTGATGAAGGAACTTGAAATTCGAGTTTGAATTTTTTTCCCCTAAGCTTTGATCTTGTTTCCGAGCTTTTCTTCTTCTTAATGCTCTCAACAATGGCCAGCCTTGATTTACTTTAGGTTTGTATGAATGAAAGTAAATGAGGAAGAAGGAATGTAAGGGTTTATTTTTAGGAATTATGGCCTATTTCTATTTTTCCCTAAGCATGAATTCCTTCTTCTTATTTAAGATATAATCCATTCTTAATAACTCGTTTGTTAAGGCACGGCCTATTTTAGTTATCAAATTTCATCTTATTATCCTTTTTCATCATTAAATTATATTTATTTACTTAAATATCATAAATAATGTTAACCAAAATTAAGGGTGTTACAGACTCCCTTCCTTAAAGAATTTTGTCCTTAAAATTATGATAAGGTATATAACAATCATAATCATAAACATAAAACATACCATCAAAAAAAATCGGGATAAGTGTCTCTATTCCCGTCCTCTATCTTGCAAATATACCTTTTCATTGTCACTCCATTGGACCTTTACTAATCTGACTGTCTTGTTCCTTTAGCCTCTTCTCATCCCTAGCCACAATATGAACTACTTGCCTATTAATAGTCATGTTCGATTCCAATACCAAATCTTCCAATGTAGTCGAAGTGATAGTAGTCTCTGGATTGTGAACGTACTTTCTAAGATGAGAAATATGAAAAACATTGTGAACTCTTGCCAAACTGCTCGGTAACTCTATCATGTAAGCGAGTTTCCTAATCCTCTCTATAGTAGAAAATGGTCCAATAAATCTACGTGCCAATTTTCCTGACTTCCCAAATCATACTACGCTCTTCATTGGTGATATTTTGATGAAAACATAGTCTCCAACTGAGAACTCAAAGTCTTACCGTCTTTTATCTACATAACTCTTCTGCCTAAACTGACCTTCCTTCATTCTAGCTTGGATTAACTCAATCTTTTCCATGGCTTCTGTTACTAAATCAAGATCGATAATTAATCTATCACCGGTCCCTAACCAACATACGGAGGATTTACATGTTCTTCAATATAAAGCTTCAAAATGTGTCATCTTTATACTAGTCTAATAATTATTGTTATATGAAAATTCAACTAAGGGTAGATAGTCTTCCCATGATCCTCTAAAGTCTAGCACATAAGCTCTTATCAAATCTTCTCGGACTTTGTTTACTCTTTCTGTTTGCCAATTGGTTTGTGGACGGTATGCGGTACTCATCTTGAGCTTGATACATAAAACTTCTTGTAGACTTATCCAAAATTCACTAGTGAATAAGGTATCTCTGTCACTGACTATATTACTAAGAACTCCATGTAGTCTAACAATGTTCTTCATAAATAACTTAGCCAAAACAGGTGTTGTCCTAGTCAACTTAATGGAAATGAAATGTGCACTCTTCATCAGTCTATCCACTATAACCCATATACTTTCATTTCCTTTACTCAACATTGGCAATTCGTTAATGAAATCCATAGATATAAAATCCCATTTTCACATTGGTATATTCAAAGGCTGAAGTAATCCACTTGGATTCTAATGCTCGGCTTTTACTTGCTGATAATTCAAGCTTCCTTACCCATAAGCCTACATCCCTTTTCACCATCCCAAAAGAAACTTCTCTTCATATCCTGATACATCTTAGTACCTCCAGGATAAATAGTAAACTTTGATCAATGACACTCCCTAAGGACGTCTTTCCTTAGGTCTCTGACATTTGGAACACAAAATCGTCCATTCTTTCTTAATCATCCATTTTGATCAAGATAAAAATCCTTCAAATCATCAATCTCGGTCACTTTCCAATCTTTTAATCCATTCAGCTAGTAGTGGCTCATCCCTTTGCTCAGAAGTAATATTTCTAATCAACATTAGTCAGACTTCTAAGCAAGATAACATTATAGTACTCTGAATAGTCTCGCAGTCGATCTTAACTGCAAATTATAAGTAGTTAAGGCTCCCAACTCTTTCCACTCCGCTAACATCGCTAGTACTGCATTCTGATGTTTCTACTAAGTGCATCTACAACTTTATTTCCTTTTCCCAGTGAATATTCAATTCCAAAATCATAAGCAACCATAAACTCTAACCACCTCTGCCGTCTCATATTTAACTCCTTTTGAGAAAATAAGTAAATTAAAGACTGGTAATCTATATACAACTCAAATCTCTCTCCCAAAAGATAGTGTCTCTACACCTTCAAAGAAAAATTACAGCAACTAACTCTAGATCATGAGCTGGATATTTGACTTCATTGATCTGAGCTGTTGAGAAGCGTAGGCAATCAATTACCCCTTTGCATCAGAATAGCACGTAAACCCATTCCGCATGCATTAATATACACCATCAAATCTTGATTTCCATCCAAAACAACTAACACTAGCGCAATGGTCAATAAATGTTTCAGCTTCTGGAATGCCTCCTCACATATATGGGTCTAAATATACTTCACAGCCTTCTTTGATAGTTTAGTCATCAGTGCTGCTATATGAGAGAAATCCTTGATGAATCTATGGTAATTGCCAACTAGTCCAAGAAAACTCTTAATTTTAGTCACTTTCTCGGGTCTCTTCTAATTGTTTACAGCTTCTATCTTATCTAGATCTACTAACAACCCTTTTTTGAGACTACATGACCAAGGAAATTTACTTCTTTCTTTCAAAAATGACATTATGAATACTTCGCTTTTAAATGATGTTATCATAATGTCTCAAGATCTATCCTAAGGTCATGATCTGGCTCATTCCTAGAATATATCAGAATGTCATCTATAAAAACTAACATGAATGCATTCAAATGCTCTCGAAAGATCTGGTTCATCAAATCTACAAAGAAAGTAGGCGCATTAGTTAATCCAAATGGCATTACTAACCACTCATATGAACTATATCTCGTTTGAAACGCCACCAAGGAAATATTGTTTTCCGCCACTCTCATTTGATGGAACCCTATCGCCAAATCCAATTGAGAAAATACTTTATCTCCACACAACAGATCGAACAAATAAGTTATCCTTGGCAAAGGATATCTATCCTTTATTGTCTTCTCATTTAGCTTACGATAGTCGATACGTAGTCTCAAGGCCCTGTTAGTTTCTTTACGAACATGTGGCCGCTTCCCTAAACGAATTGGTTGACCTAATAAAACTCCTCCTTTCTAGGTCCACAAGCTGCACCTTTAACTCCCTCATCTCTATAGGTGTCATTCTACTAGATTGTTTACTTACAGGTTCAGCTCCAGGTACAAGATCTATACGAAACTCAACACCTCATTTTGATGGTGTCCTGTCACATGCCCAAAGACATCAGCAAACTCTCTAACAACAAAAACTCGATTCAACTCGTCTTCCTCCTCCATTACACCCAACAAAGCACAAATATCAAAATTCGAGTCCTCCATGGAATATATAATTCGTTCATTACTATTAGGGTGTCCTAGTGATATTTCCTTATCCTATAAAATATTCAAGCATCATATTTGCTTAACCAGTCCCTACCCAAAATAATCCCAAATCCCATAAAGTCAAACACATGCAAACTGCAGGCAAATATATGACATAATAATTCAAACTCAAATGGTCACATCTCATCCCAAGAGTTGCCAAACCTCCTATCGGATTCACAACCCTTAAGGAAGTAACTACGTATGATGGTTCTAAATTTAGCTTATCTACCAAGCAATGAGATATAAAAGAATGTGATACACCAGTATCAAACAATACTCTAATAGGTATATCGTAAATCAAAAGCATACCGCCCATCATAGTCTTTTCGTTTTCCTTTGTCGTGGGTCTCGAGGTAGTTGGTTCCAAAGCAAACACTTTTCCTTTATCAACCTTAGTAAGTTCCTTGCACTAATTCTTGTAATGTCCAATCTAATCATAATTAAAGAACTTGATGTTCTTCCTTCCAGTAATATTCTTTCCATATGCTAAAAGGTAGCCCTTCGCAAAATGCCCTTTCTTGTTACATTTGTAGCACAACCTCTGCTTTTCCTTTCTTGGCAGCTCCACCCTTCTAAGCTCCCTTTTTCTGAAAGAATTTCCTTTTCTGATTCTGCCCACTCCGAGTCTCCACCACTTTGTTACTACCAAAGAAAGCAAGCATCTCTTTATTCCCCAGCGCCATCTCTACTACTACATCACATGGATGCCTGGGATGTGGTAAGGTTGCTCTAGCAAGCTCTGGTCTTAATCCACAGATGAACTTTTCATTTCTCTTAATCACATTATCATAGTAGCGTACCTATACCTAGATAGCTTCCCAAACCTTTTTGCATACTCCAACATAGTCATGCCTCCTTCTATTAACTTAGAAAACTTCCTTAGCAAAGTTGACATGAAATTTCAAACATAAACCTCCGCTCGAACCTCCTCCTAAACTCTACCCAAGTCCAATTCTTCTCTAACACTCCAATAGTTTCACTGTTCCACCAGCACAATGCAGCTCCTTACAGTTGTCTAGATGCCAACCTCCTCTTTTGCTCGCCATTCAGACCTCAATTAGCAAAAATCTTTTCACAATGAAGTAATCGGTTCTATACATCAATAACATCCTCACTTCTAATAAATGGCTTTCCTCCAAGTCTTGCATAATCCCAACTCAATACAGCACAACTGTTGACAACTAGAACTTCAGGATTTGCCCCTCCAACATTCCCACCCACTAATCTAGCTATGATTCCTGCTTGCATCATGTTAACGAAGAACTGAGACAGTTTCCATATCAAGCGGTGGTATTCCAACACCTACATTAGCAACTGTTTATCGGTCCAGATTCCTCCTTTTATTAGGCCTGATATTTCCATTGGATTTGGTGTTCCTCGGTTGAGATTCACTCTTCCATTTCCTACCTCTATATCTTACTTTCCTTAAATCTGCATTCAGATCTTAATGAGATATAGAAGAATGGATGAAAAGAGATGGGAATAGAGATAAGGTATATATATTTATATATAACAAATACAAGTATGCTACTTTAACACTCTCCCATACCCCGATCAAATTCTTTGATTCATTTGGATTGTGTCTTCAAAACTCTTTTTAAGTTCAAAATTCTTATAGTTTTATGTAAATCTATGGTTCGATACCAATTTGTAACATCCCCTATTTTGAGGCCCGAAACAAACCGCTATAGATGCTGCAATCATATATAGTATTATTTTCTAATGATAAAATGCGGTCATATTAATAGTATCAATCACATCAAAGCATATGAATATGGAATTTTCTTAAACACATTTTCAAACATTTTATTTCAAAGATAATATTGCATATTCACTGCATAATCCCAAACATTGCCCCGGTTCAGATAAAATATAATTATTACAAAATACTCTAAGAGCGAAATATGAGGATGAATCTTTGGTTGATCAAAGTTAACTATTAGATAGTTGTAATATCTATCAAAGCATGCATTCCAAATAAATAAAACTTCAGCACAATGGATATTAAATAAATAGACTCCCTTGATCTGCCTCCTCCACGTCTCCGAAAGCTTAATTCATCCAACCTAACTAACTAGGAAACCTTACTCTCAAACTACTCAAATAAGCATCTAAGAGTTAAAGGGGAAAACAAATTATTCAGGTTAGATAAAATTTTTGGTGTGAATAATAATATGTCATCTTAGATAAAATAAGAGCGGAATGGGTTTTCCCCTAACCGTTATCCTCTAAATATGTCTTTAATAAACCAAGCACCTGCAACCTCAATGGTCAAACTAAATAATATCAACAATCATATGCATGTAGGTAACCTGGGTAATCATGATCAATCTGTCTAAACAAATGGACTATGTGTCCCAACATCATAGTTTTCTCAGGGTAAATGTAGACCTACATGGCTGACTCAGGCCTACCAGGTATATAAAACTTTCTAACTTACCATTATAAGAAAATTGGATGGTCTATCCAAAACTTACTATTTCTAGGGTCATATGATCCTAATGATTTTGCAGTCCAACCAATAACCTAACTCATCTCTGTGTAACCAATAACCTAACTCATCTATGTTTATTCCTTTTTATGCGTAGACCTACTTTTAGCCTTACTAATGAAAAAGCATTACACATTGGAAATTTGGACTAATATTAGCTAGGGATTAACAGCTGAAGTTTAGCTCGCGACCCTACACCAGTCCCACCTGGTTTCTCTAATCTTTGAGTTAATTCATCCTATCATAATTTATCTAACGGCAATAAGAACAATAATTCTTCGATAAAACTATGGGCTAAATACTCTTATTCAGTTTCCTCAAAAATAAAATATTTATAAATGATTTAACCCTTGAAATCATATTTAAAATATAGAAAATTATAGCCCTTTACTTTATCCAAAGTACTTATCCAAAATATACGCTTGAATAAAATAATATTGATGAATTTTCGAAACTACTTAGATGTTTTCGCCCCTCAAAACTATAGGCTACAAATCCAAACTTAATAAAACTATCATATTGACGAAATTCGACATCAATATCACCACAAGGGATTATCATCCCCTTCTAAAATAAAATCATGTTAAAGCCTTTGGTCTGCAAAGTATAAGAACATAGCGTCAAAATTATTTACATCACATATATAGGTTGCCGATTATAAGAGGCATCGTCATTGGTTTGCAAAGTATAAAGCCTTAAAACTTAGAGTTATACAAATAGCAACATTGATGACTTTTGGCATTAATGCCTTAACGAAAAGCACATCCACATTACAACCGTTATAAAACAAGCGACCTCATTGCCTTAAAGAAAAACACGAAATCACTAAGGTCGAGGTCTATAACACCTAGTTTTGAAAATATGTGGCATCATTGCCTTATAGAGTTGGTGATGTTATAGAAAATATGTGGCATCATTCCCTTCTATATAAAATGCAGCACATAGGCACACAGTGTAGAGAATATATGGGGCATCATCGACGTCGTTGCACGCATGCCGACATCGACTCCAACCCAAATGAATTCATTCCATATCACCTGAAAGTGATATCCTATGCATTCACTAAAGTCGACATCGTTTAATGGTGGCACCATAGCCTTCAGCGTCACTGACTTCAGCACGACAATATCGTAAATAACATAAAAATAGTTTTATTTCTCTAAATAGCAATATTTTTTCACAACTCCTTTTATTTGTTAAATTCTTATTATTGGATAGTAATTCTCTTTATCAAATCTTTCCTTGAAACCTACTATAGAGCAGATTTATCTTTCCTAAACTAATTTTGCAAACCATCATTTTATATTAACATTTTAATATAATTATTAGGCTTTTATGGCCCAATAAATTCATAATAATTCGTAAATACTTGGAAAAATCCCCATATATCACAGTAAATCAAATTTTATATAATATTTAATAGGTAAAAAAATTTTGAGCCAAAAACTTATTTAATTATTTTTAATAATTAAACCCAAAATAAATCATTTTCTTTACTTAAGAAAATCATAAAATATTCATAATTAATCATATAATTATGGAATTAAAAAAACTTCCAAAATATGTTTCTAATGTTATATCAAAATTCAAGTCATTTTGGTGTCATATGATAAGGTTTCACACTTAAACCTATTTAATTGATAATTAAATTCAATAATCCATCATAAAGCATACGATCATCCAAACATTCAAATAAGGCATAATGTCAATCATTGTATTTTTGGTTCAATCCAAAAACAGAAATTAAACATGAATATTGGAGATGGGTATCATTATTCACCTTGTTTCGATGAAGGAACTTGAGATCTGAATTTGAATTCGTTTCCCCTAAGGTTTAATCCTATTTCCAAGCTTTTCTTCTTCTTAATGCTCTCAATAAAGGCTGGCCTTGATTTAGTTTAGGTTTGTATGAATGAAATTAAACGAGGGAGAATGAATGTAACGGTTTATGTTAAGGAATTATGGTTTATTCCTATTTTGCCTATAGCATGAATTCCTCCTTCTTATCTAAGTTTTAATCCTTTCTTAGTAACTCATTTGTTAAGGCACGACCTATTTTATTTATCAAATCTCATTTTCCTTATCCTTTTTATTATTTTATGTAATTTATCTAATTAAATATCCTAAATAATGTTAACCAAAATTACGGGTTTTACAACTCGGTACTGAGCACTTCTACTCGGTACTGACTTGTTTTTATGACAATATAATGATGGTGCAGATTGGGGAGCTCGGGGGAATAGAGAAAGGGAGATACTTAGCCAAAATTGGCTAAGTATAAAGTAAGGATTCATCTTGGTACCAAGCCCTCTAGTCGATACCGACATGAAGTTTTAGGGCCAGGGGTTATGAAACTTCTAAGAGGTGATGTGTTGTCGTGCTAAAGGTGTTTATTTTGATTATTTAAGGATGGATAGTGATATAGTAACATGATGATAGTTTTGGGACTTCGATGATGGTAACTCGATAGTGAATGGAGTTAGGTCCCATTGATAATGGCTCAATGACTGGAGTTGAAGAGATGATCCAACGGGCGAGTTCAATGAGAAAAGCTCATGAGTAGAATTATGACCATGTTCTACTATGGATATGGATAGAATGGGATTATGATTTCATTCTATTATGAAGGTGAGTGCGAAGGGCTTGTAGACAAACTGAGATTTCTTGCGTTCTCGTGTAGAGATGGGTAAGTGGGGGTACTTACCTGGATTATGACTATGTCCAGATATTGTGACCATTGATTACCATAGACCTTATGACCGTGCATCTATTTCCTAGCCTTTTGAAGTGGCATGCATTGAGCATTATGGAACCGATATTTGATTGTGTCTTTGGCTTATGATCATGCCATATGAGTTATCTTGTATCCAAGAACATTGAGTGATAGTGAGGATTGTTTGATGGATGTTATGTTTGCTTTGATTATTCTCCTCTGTAGTTTGTCACTCTAAGGATGTCACTTGATGTAAGTATTTAGGGCATGGATACTTAGACACTCAACACTATACTTAGAACGTAGTACATTTTGATGATGCTAGTAGAATAGCATATTATTGATGCTATGTGCTAACTCTTTGGATGCGGGGAGTTGTCAGGTATAATTCTTGTACCTTGTTCCTACTATACCGACTTATATAAAATTTTGAGATTCATTTACCGCTTATATTAGACTGTTATTTAACTTGAGGTTTTATGCTTTGCTTCTTATTATCTCTGGTACTTTTAAACGAGTAGATTAAATAGATGGTTAAGGTGAGATGCAGTAATTGTGTAGAGGATAGGCTAGATGGTCTTACTATACAGGAAAATAGACACAGGGAAGAAGTTGCAAAAAATTTAGTCTCACAGACAACAAGTTTGTTTTTTAGTCTGAAGGACACTTTTTAATGTAAACAGAAAATGATAGTTACAACTATCATTCTTTGATTTACACTAAAATGTGTCCTTCAGCCTAAAAAACAAACTTGTTGTCCCTGAGACTAAATTTTTTTGCAACTTTTTCTTTGAGCCTAAAAACCCCCTTACTATATATGGATAATATGATATTCCGCTATGCAATACTGTAGGGCCTAGATGGTATTTGCTTTAATATCACGAGAAAATTTATCTTAGTTTATTTCGGCTTTATATAAACTCTATCATATGTTGTATAAATGTATGATGTATGCTCTGATATTTGGTTCACTTAGGTATTATTGTCTCTCATGTTTTATATCTGTGATGTATATTATATTTTACTCCGTGCGCTATGAGATATATGGCAGGTTTTGTGATGTTTTATTTCTTTTAACCCTTGTCAATCATCCTACATTAGCCGGACACGTCAGCAACGCACTATTTGGTTATATTAGGTGCTAGTGGTGTAGGGTGGTCATCACATTTGGTATCAAAGCCTAGGTTACGCGATTAACCTGAGTTAATATCGTGGTCCAGTGGAGATAGGGAAGGAGTCATCACCCTAGACTAGATCGACAGTGTGTATGTATATGGGAGAGTGTGTACTTGTTATATATTTTGGTTTCTGAAGCTATATATTAGTATATATAGTACATAAGTTGCATGCACACACGAGTGCCATTGACATAGTTTTCTTTATGAGAGACCAATCGTTCTTGTTACAGATCAAGAATGAGCCTGCAAATAAGAAATACATCGAGGAAGTCCATTTTTGGAATCGAAGAAGAAGCGGGTTTGAGGGCTGCTGACACTGACTTGTAGGAAATGTTTAACGCGATGATGGCGAACATGCTGTAAAATACCCAATGGCCACTCTGATTGTTGATGTTGGTGGTTATGCTCATTTGCAGGCATTGAGGGATGACTTTGCTAAGATATGTAACTACTACTTTACTTTAGGAGGCAAACCATTTCTTAGAATGGAGTCGGCCCTCGAGGTGTAGAATTGGTTGGACACATGCGAACATATCTTTTGTGATATGGAAGTAAATAATGCCATAGAGAGGAAGCTGGCCTCTAGACAACTTTAACGATGGGCTATGAACTAGTGGAACACCATTACTATTGCTACCCCCGAGTACCAATTTAATTAGGACCAGTTCAATACCCAGCTTAAGGAGAAGTTCATTTCTGTTGCTTAAAAGTCGGTGCTATTTAGGAGTTTTGCTGATTTAAAGTAGGGAAATATGTATGATTTTGATTGTTGAGTTCGACGCTATGTCGAAGTATGGTATTTCCTTCATTGACATCTTGTTGAGAAAGAATCAAAAATTTCTTCTGGCTTTGGATGACTATTTGGGGGAGAAACTAGTTAGTCATATCAACGAGCCATTTAAGGACTAGTCGAGAAAGCACTTTGCTAGGGGAGTTTATATCCCAAGTCTAAATCGACTGTTGTGATTAAAGAAGAGAAAAAACTGCACTAAGGTGGTGGAGGCAAGAAGAAATGGAATGGTAAGAGTAAACAACTGCAGAGTAATGGTGGTATGAAGAAAGGTGGGAGCCTACTTATTATAATTGTAGGGAGAAGGGTCATTTTATTGAAGACGGTAAGGCTAAAGGAAGGAAGTGCTACAACTGTAAAAGGATGTGACATATTCATAAGAATTGTTCTGAGGCAGTGAAGCAGAAATAAGCGTTGAAGGCGTACGCTTTGGATGTTGTCCCGACTTCATTGAGTGCTCCCTCGGCAAAGTAGAAGAGGAAGAGCGTCGTTATTAAAGGTATGCTTTCCATTTATGATGTTCCTATGCATGTTTTTGTTCGATACCAAGGCTTTATATTCCTTTATATCTAGTGACCTTGTAAATAGACTGGGATTGAAAACCAAACTAGTTGATCGACCTTTGATTGTAATGAACCCTACTGGTAGCTCCACCAGTTTGTGTATGGTTTGTTGTGGTTTGGTCTTATCGAGTCTGAATGCTCTATTGTTTATAATTGTTTTGAATTTAGTTGGGTTCGTAATTATATTGAGGATGGACTGGCTATATAAATATGGAGTTGTGGTGGATTGTGAGAGGCTGTTGGTGATGATAGGCGTAGGTTGGAGATCGGCTACTTGCTTGATGATAAGGTGATTGTTAATTTTCTATACTCGCTCGAGATCTTGCATGGGGAGTTTCCATCCATGCCTATAGCAAGGGAATATCCAGACATATTTGATGAGGTGACCGGATTACCACCATATAGAGAGATTGAGTTCCGTATAGATCTAGTAAGGGATGTTAGACCAATAATTATGCCTTTGAGGCATATGGTACCCGAAGAGTAGAAGGAGTTGGAGGTATAAGTGAATGACCTGTTGAAGTGAGGGTTCATTCGTAAGAGCATATCCGAGTATGGCACACCTATACTTTTCACCACTAAAGTGGAGGCTCTCTGAGGTTGTGTGTAGATTACCATGAGTTGAATAAGGTGATAAGAAAGAATAAGTATCCACTCCTGCGTATTGATAAATTGTTTGATCACCTCCATGGTTCAAAGGTCTTCTCTCAATTAGATTTGGCGATGGGGTTTGACTAGCTGGGAGTAGCGAAGGAGAGTGTATCGATCAACGCGTATTGTATGCTATTCGATTTTAGTGAGTGGTTGGTTATGCCATTTGGGCTAAACAATGCTCCGACATACTTTGTTGATCTCATGAACTACGTCTTCAGGGATCAGCTGAACAAGTTCATGCTTGTGTTCATGGATGATATTTTGGTCTGTTCTAGGATAGAGAAGAATTAAAAGATGCACTTGAGGATTGTGCTTGAGTTATTGAGGAAGCACATGCTGATAGCAAAGTTTTAGAAGTGTCACTTTTGGAGGAGAGAAGTGAGATTCTTAGGTCGTGTCATCTCTGAGCAGGGAATCGCAGTATATCCTGCCAAGGTAGTAGTGGTTTAGGTTGGAACTAGCTGAGAATGCTACTGATGCGAGAAGTTTCCCAGGATTGGCGGATATTATAGACATTTTATCAAAGACTTCTTGAAGTTAGCAGCGCCGTTGACTAATTTAATGAATAAGAATCAAAATTTTGTTTGGTATGAAAAAGGCGAGAATGCATTTGTAAGTCTGAAGGAGAGGTTGATGAGCGCATCAGTATTGACTATTTTGAGGATGAATGTGGAGCTAATAGTATACGTAGATGCCTGTGGTACTGGACTGGGTGCGGCGTATTGCAGGGAAAAGAGTTGTCACCTACGCTAGTTGACAGCTGAAACCGCATGAGAAGAAGTACCCGATTCAAGATTTGGAGTTGGTAGTGATAGTATTTGCTTTGAAGATTTGAATACATTATCTATTAGGAGAAAGGATCGAGTTGTTTATGGACCACAAGTCCTTAAAGTACCTTTTCTCCCAGAAGGATATCAACCTTTTCCAATAATGATGGTTGGAATTCTTGGCCTCCTATTAAATCAGCATTTCCTATACGCCTGTTAAGTGGAATGCAGTCGCTGATGCATTGAGTGGAAGACATGTCAATTTAAGGGCGATGTTCATAGAGGGAAGCAGTTGAAGTACATTACTGGCTATGATTTCAGACCTCATTGTGAGTTAGAGCTATAGATGTTGGCGAGTTTGATGATCAAACCTACTTTGATTGAGTGAATCGATACTAGTCAGAGGTGAAATGCTAGACTAGCTTAGATTATAGCGAAAATATATAGTCCGAGGAGATGAAGCAATTTGGACTCAACCGAGATGGTTGGCCCCGTAAGGATAGGAGATCGTTCATTCCTGATGTTGATGGACTAAAAGACGAAGTACTATGAGAGTGCCACTACTCTAAGTTGATTGTACATCCCGACAATAATATGTATCGTGATATGGAATAGATCTATTATTGGGAAGGGATAAAGAAGAACATCAGGACATTCATCTCAAAGTGTATGAATTGCTAATGGGTAAAGGCCGGGTAAAAGAAGCCAAGTTGATTGCCACAACTACTGGAGGTTCTTTGGTGGAAATGGGAGCAGATGTCAATGGACTTCATAGATGGGTTGTAAAGGACTAGAGCATTATAGCAGGGTATGGTAACATTTAGATCATAGTTGATAAATTGACGAAGAGTGCTCAATTCATACCCGTTAGTTCTAGCAAAATGACATCCAAACTGGCCAATTTGTATATGAAATGGGTTATATGATTCCATGGTGTGCCAAAGAGAATTATGAGTGACCGAGACTCTTTATTCACCAGTAGGTTTTGGAAGAGCTCATAAGAGGCATTGGAAACCGAGATGCATTTCAGTACATCTTATCACCCATAAATTGATGGGCCGACCGAGAGGGTGAATCATATATTATAGGATCTCTTGCAAGTTTGCATTCTCGATTTCCAAGGCTCATGGGACAATCATCTACATTTGGTAGAGTTTGCATATGACAGTAGTTATTAGTCTAGAATCGGTATGGCACCGTACGAGGCATTGTATGGCCGACCGTATAACGCTCCTTCATGTTGGTAGGAAGTTGGTAAGAAACTGATACTTGGTTTAGATATGATTAGGGAAACCTTCAAAAAGATTAAGATCATTTGGCAACAAATTAAAGCTACTCAAGATAGGCAGAAAATCTATGTTGATAACAGACATCGAGTTTGGAGAATTCTATTGGTGATATGGTGTTTGTAAAGATTTCTCTATTGAAGAATGTTACTTCATTCGATAGTAAGGGGAAGTATCATCAATATTTTTCGGTCCTTTTTCGATACTAGGGGGAATTAGGAACCTAGCATATAGAGCTGACTTACCTCATAAGATGGCGGGCATGCACAACTTCTTCCATGTCTCTTATCTATGGAATTTTTGTGCATGACTAAGGCATACCGACCGCACTGGATCAACATGATGATATCAAGGTTGAACCAGAAGCTACGGGACCTTGTAGGCTGATTTATACCATTGGATGTGATACAAAACAACTTTGGGAGAAGACGATGGAGTTAGTGAAGGTTCAATGGGGCTAAAGTCAAAGTGATTGTACATAGGAAACCGAGGAGTGTACAAGGGCTGCATATCCAAATCTCTTTGCATGGTAATTCCTACTATTTATCATATTTACTTTCTTTTTGATATTATATAGGATAGTTTAGTATAATGCATGTTGGGATAGGTTTATTTATATAGTTGGTCGCATATTTGCTTGTTTAATAAGTTTTATGGTTGCATATTATTATTAGGCATGCGAGGTAACTATGGTTGACCGTACTTTACTTGTTTGTAGATTTCGAGGGCGAAATTCCTAAAGGAGGGGAGTGCAATGACCCATATTTTACGTGTCGAAAGATGTAAAATATTTTTATTTGATACATATGAGATCGTACGACTCTAAAATCTTTGAGAAATGACTCTTAACAACATTTTCCACATCTATGATTTTTATTGAATTTCTATGCGACTAGTTCAACCATTAAAATCTTTATGGACTATAACTATTGATAATAGTCGAGTTAAGGTTTGGAGCCATTTCTATTGCTTTGGGATGATGGTATCCCATTTCGCAGAGTGGTCATAATAATAAAATAGACTTATAATTTGGAAGTTATGACTGCTTTTAGTCTGGGCTGCTGCTGGCCTGCATTAGTGGGTAATAAATTAAGCCCATACTTAGGACTATAATTTTTTTTTCGAGAATAAGTGGAGGCTGTAGGTATTGATCTAAGTCATTTCCATTTTCTCTAAATTAGTTCTAAGCTCCCATTAACCCTAATTTCATAAAAATTCTTACTTTTTGCTTACCAATCCTAGTCAAATCATTATTAGAAGGGTAATTTGTGAAGGGATTACTAGATCTATCATTTTTATGCTTGCACATTTGGAATCTTGGATGTTTATCTTAGATTCAAGGATCAAAGTGGTAATTTTGGTAGTTGGTGAATGGTTCTTGACTTCTCACTATCATATGCATATCCATATAGTCAAATTTGAGGCTTTTAACATAATTTTGATCCTAAAAGGTTTCTACCTTTAGTCAAACCTTTGTACATGTTTATGGTTGAAATTAAAATGGTTTTTGTAATGGTTTTGCAACCCCTTTTGATCATATTAACAAGCTAGTGTAAAAGTAATATCTAGAAGCGGATTTGTATGATTATCATGTTTTTACGAATTGCATGTGTATATGGATGTATATGGATGATATTTTAGTTGGTATGTTATGCTTTGATATGTTTTTCTACTGCTTTTAGGTAGCTAGGAAAGGGGTTGTCCAATTAGGCAAATCAAAGGCAAAATTGGTCGGAATCGGATAAAACTTAAAGGAGGGGCTCTATTGTACGGAAGGACCCTACAATTCAAGTCACATCAAATTTGGACTAGAGGATTCTTCCTATAATGAGTAGAACTGGGTCAACAAGAATTAGCTCTGTGGGAGATGGTTTGGGTTGTGCTTTGAGTTAAAGGAGCTAGAATTTTGAGGAACGCTTTGAGGTAAAGCAAGGAAGCATGTATCCTGTGATAATATTATTTTATTAAATGTAAAACATAATCTTTATATATATATATATATATTAATATATTTAACTTATATAATTAAGCGATTTAATTAATTATAAATATGTATGTCATATTCTAGTACTGCAGAAAATAATATATGTATAATACACTATATATAAAATTTATATAATAGTTATTTATAAAGTATGATGAAGTAACCAATTATAAACAATATTTATACGCATATATTTAATGTATATATATTATTTAAATAAATAAATAAAATGTTTTTTAATTTCTAAGCTGCTCCATTATAAGTACGAACATAACAAATTTTGGTTTAAGTATATACATACATATAACTAGAATCATCACCTAACTAACAATATAAAACATATATACTATACAACATTACATTTAAGCATGGATAATTATACTTTGGTCAGAAATTTACCTTACTTCCAATGCCTTGAAGTACACCTTGAAAAGTAAGCCCCTTGAAACAATTTCCAACCCAAAAGAGTGCTAATCTTTGAACCGTTGACCATTAGCTATCATATAGCAATTGAACTGATTTGAGCTTAGAAAATTTAAAAATGGAAGGGGGATTTATACTAACAATGCATGGGGATGAAGGCTCCAAAAGATTAATAGCAAATGAGTGTAGAGATGCTTAAATAAAGGAAAGCAAGGAGAGAATTTAGGATCTCAACTTTTACTCAATCTCTTTCCATCTTAGCCATCCACCATCAATACTCCCTAGCCTTTATTATAGCCACATATTACCTCATGTTTTATCTGAAATAACCAGCCCCTATTATTGGCTTTAAACCCATATAGAGCCTGAATAAATATTTTGCACTTAGATCCAATTTAAACGCGTATTGGTATCATATATCGATTAATGTATTTATAACTAATATAAATATATTTAATAATATTCATTTCGCAAATCAAAATCAAATTTTACAATTAATATTCTATAAATACTAATTCATTTATAACAATTTAAAATTAATTAAATCATTTAGTCAAAGGAGAATTCATCGTTTCAGTTGTGTGACTTGGCAGGTGTAAATTTGATCGGCGACTAATATCAAATTATTCTAATATTAACGTTCACACGGTTTCGGTAAAATCTAGTTTTATTTTTTTAATCGTTACACAGTAGTGACTTTTATCTACACTAATTGTTCGTCAAAACTATATCACTTTGAACTTATGGAATTTGATGATGATCGAAATTCCAATATCGTTAACATTCAACTCTATGGTCCAAACACATAATCTTTGGTTCAATAATAATAATTATTATTAATCGAACTACTCTAGCAAAGATTTTGACTTTGAGTTGACTGTGAAACTAACTCCATATAACTGAGGAGGGCGAATCCTTTCTTGAGTAGTGCGTCACTTTCAATACTTCCCTCTCGGCCTAAATATAATCACTCGATGAATATCATGCCATGATTAGACTATAATCAAAACAGAGCTTTCATATTGAAGATTGATGGTATTCTCAAGTTGAGGGAACTGTGTTAATCAATCACATTGATATTTTCTATTTGATCTTAGTTATATTAACCAACAAAAAACTATCGAGTGAGTCGTTCCATGGTTATTCAATAACTATCAGTACATAACCCCTAGGTGGCTCCAGAAGTCTTGAGATTACCCAATATTTAGAGAGTGTTACATACTCTAATCTTAATGGATACATCGATATCCAGTCTTGATGTATCTTGACTAGAAACATTTAAAATAACATGTTCTATAATATCGTGATACAATAACCATGATTATAACTATATGTAATTATTATCATAAACACACCATTTACAGATTTTCTATTAGATATTTTGAATAAACAATTAATTAATTTTAATGCATTGAAACGAATATCTAACAAGAAGAAAAAAGACCTTTATTATGAAAAAGAATCGATTATAGAGTTAATTAATTTACAATGAATTACCTGATTGCCCCTAGGTTATACCTTCTACCTCAATCAATCTCCTACTTGCACTTGAGGCCAATTTTGGAATCTCAATCCCATCCTTCATTCAGCTTCTCAAAGGCTGATCGATCTAGACTTTTAGTAAGTTGATCTGCTACGTTGTCCTAGATATCTACTCTTTGTATCACAACTTCTTTCTTCTCAATGAATTCTCTAATCAGATGGAACTTTTGAAAAATATGTCATGACTTCTTATGTACTAGGCTCCTTTGCAATCTGCATTATCGCATTATTATCACAGAACAATGCCATAGGATTCTCAGTACCAGGAATCACTCCGAGCTCATTTAAAAACTAATGCATCCAAACAGCCTCTTTAGCTTCTTCATTGAGGGAGATGTACTCGGCCTCCATCGTGGAATCAACAATTGTTTCTTGCTTAGAACTTTTATAACTAATGACTCTGCCGTTCAACACAAAGACATAGCGGGACATCATTTTACTGTCCTCTATATCACTTTGAAAGCTCAAATTTGTATACCCTTTCATAAGGAGGTCTCCCTTATAGTATATGAGGAATAATTACTTAGTATTTCTTAAATACTTAATTATACATTTTACGACCATCTAATTTTTTTCCTACATTAGACTTGTATCGGCTTAAACATTCTAACGCATACGCCAGATCTAGTCTAGTATATAGTATAGAGTATATTATGGATCTATGGCTGAGGCATAGGGGATCCTCTTCATATGCTCTTCCTACTCATCGGTTCAAGGAGCATCCTTCTTAGAATGGATGATTCTAGACTACACTGGAACTATTCCAGCTTAGAATTCTTCATACTAAATTTTTTTAGTATGGTATCTATGTACAGGGATTGGGGCAATCCAAACAGCCTCTTAGATCTATCTCTATAGATCTTTATACTATGATATAGGTTACTTCTCCAAAATCTTTCATGGAGAATTTCTTGGAAAGTCAAGCTTTCATTGTTTGTGACAACGAAGTGTCATTGCCAATCAATAATAGGTCATTGACATAGAGTACTAAGAATATGACAACGCTGCCCTATTTCTTTCTATACATGCATGCTTCCTTTGTTTTCAGATAAAAACCAAACTGTTTGATTACTTTATCAAAACACTTGTTTCAACTCCTTGAACGTTTAATTCCATAAATAGACTTTAACAATATGCAAGCTTTTCGCTCACTCCCACTGACCATAAAACCCTTGGGTTGTGACATATGAATGGTTTCTTCTATATCACTATTTATAAACCTTTTTAAGCGTAACCCAGTTGTGGCTTTATCTACATCAATTCTTTTCGTCAAAACCTTGGACTTATAGGATTTAGTAATGGTCAAATTTTCAACATTACCCGTATTCAACTCTATAGTCCAAACATAAAATCCTTGGTTCAAACAATTATTATTAACTAAACTACTCTGGCCAGAGATTTTGACTTTGAGTTAACTGCAATACTAACCCCATATAAACGAGAAGACGAATCCTCTCTTGAACAGTTCTTCACTTCCAATGCTTCCACTCGACCGAACTATAGTCACTCGATGGACATCGAGCCATGATTTGACTATAATCAGAGCGGAGCTTTCATATCGATATATTATGTTTGACCTTAGTTATATTAATAAAAAAACTATCGAGTGGGTCGTTCCATGGTTATTAAATAACTATCAGTACGTAACCCTAACGTGCCCCCAGCAATTATGAGTAATACACTGCCCAACATTTAGAGAGCTTTACATACACTTGTCTCAATGGATACATCGATATCCAGTCTCAACGTATCTTGACTAGGAACATTTAAAATAATGTGTTTTATAGTATTATGATACAATAACATGATTACAACTATTTGTAATTACTGTCATAAACACACCATTTATGGATTTTCTGTTAAATATATTTTAATTAAACACTTAATTATTTACAGCATATTATAACAAATATACAACAGAAATAAAAATACCTTTATTGCGAATGAGAATTGATTATAAAGTTAACGAATATACAATAAAGTACAGAATTACTCCTAGGGCATACTCCTAACTTTATCATATGTAACCTCTAGGAGGTGAAGTATTAGCTCTGTAGGTCATGCTGAAGGTGTTTGTTGTTCACTTTGGGAAGGATGGAAATGTAGTAGTATGATGATAGCTACAAGACTTCAACAATGGTAACTTGATAGTGAATGGAGGTAGGTCGCATTGATAGTGGCTTAATGATTGGTGTCGAAGAGGTGATCTAAAGGATGGGTTCAATGGGAAGAGGTCGTGGGTAGAATTATGACTATATTCCACTATGGATATGGATAGAATGGAATTATGATTGCGTTCCATTATGAAGGCAAATACTAAAGGATTGTAAAGACACGTAGGTTTCTTGTGTGCTCGGGTAGAGAGGGTTACGTAGGGACACCTACCTGGATTATGGTTTTTTTAGATATGATGGCCGTAGATTACTGTGGACCTTATGACCATGGGTCTATTTCCTAGCCTTATGAGGCGGCATGGATTGAGCACTATGTAACCAAGATTTGATTGGGTCTTTGGCTTATGATCGCGGCTACGAGTTGTACTATATCCAAGCGCATTGAGTGATGGTGAGGATTGTTTGATAGATGCTATGTTTCATTTGATTGTTCTTCCCCTTAGTTTATCACTCTAGGAATGTCACTTGATGTAGGTATTTAGTACATGGATACACCCGACACCATACTTAGGATGTAGTTCATTTTGATGATTGTAGTAGAGTATCATATTATAGATGTTATGTGCTAACTCTTTTAATGCAGGGACATGTCAGGTATGGTTCCTATAACTTGTTCCTCACTATACCGACTTGTACAATATTTTAAGATTCATTTACAGCTCGCACTAGACCGTTGTCTGACTTGAGTTTTATGCTTTGCTTCTTATTATCTTGGGTAATCTTAAATAAGCAGACCAGATAGTAGGTCTAGGTGAGATGCAAAAGATGTGTAGAGGATGAGCTGGATCGAGCTTTCTTTTATTATATATCGATATTAGGCTTATTATGCTATGCAACACCGTGGAGCCTGGACAGTGTGTACTTTACTACCATGAGATAGTTTATTTGAGTTTATTTTCGCTTTGTATAAACTGATTTACTATGTTGTATAACTCCATGGATCTATGCTCTGATTTTGGTCCACTTAGTTATTGCTGTCTCTCCTATTTTATACCTATAATGTATTATATTTTACTCTATGTTCTATGAGATATACGATAGGTTTTGTGATGTATTATTCTCTTTAAACCTTGACAATCATCCTACATCGTCCGCGCACGTCAGCAGAACACTATTTTGTAATATTAGGTGTCGATGTTGTAGGCTCATCGTCACATGTAATTACTTTTAAGTACATATCCTTATAGAGAGAAGTTGATTTAATATCACTCATTATCAATCACTCTTTTTCCAACAAAGTCTAATTACTCCTTATATATACATTGTTATTTATCATAAGGCGTAGTGAGTATGAGATCAAATTTTCATTCTTTTTAAGTTCTTTTGGAACTTCCTTCCAATATACTTACCTATTTGATCAGATTAAATTATTTTATTTTCTTTGCATGTTATGTGTCCTACTTCTGTTTTAAATTCTATGAACTTATACAAGTTATACTACTGATGTATCAAATACACGTATTCATGTCTGTGATGATTCATCCATGAATTAAACAAAATAAGCGGATTAGTTTTGGTATCAGTTGACCTAAGATTGAATACATCTATATGCATTATCCATGAATGGGTGCTTTGCCCATAATCACTTCAGATGCAATTCACCAATATAATTTAAATCATAATCATATGATCGAAGAATTATTTATTATAGATATGAGCCAGTCTATAATTCTGAAAGTTATCGCATTTCGAAATTTAACCAAACCGGATGATTAACCACCAAACAGTTTACTGAAAAAGTTAACCAATCGACTAGAACCCATCAACTAGTCAAATTTCAAGTCATTTGGAACTTCCTTGTCGTTTGGGTTCAAAATTGGGTTTCCACCTACCGAATGGTAGCCTGTACATAGTTAGTTTTGCTCTTTTCTAAACTTCAAACATCCATATTGTGTTATCTGTAGCTCCAACTCGCTACTTCTTCCATTGCAATCATGATGAAATTCTCTTCAAACTAAAGACTTCAAATGACGAATTTACATGCTTTTGAAGTGGTTTCTTTCCTTTAAACGCCTTCGACATATAGCTCCATATCACCGAGACACATTTCTCCAACATCGTTCGACTCAAATTCACACCCTTATTATAAGTCGTTCAACATTCGGACGACAACAAATTCACACTTGATGAGGCAATGAAATGGTTTCACAACCATTTGAGTTTAATTACTTGATTAATTACTTCAACTCCATATTTTTCCACTTCCAAATGAAAATTTAAACTACCATTGAATTTCTCTTTAAACATTATATCTATTACAAATCAACAACCAAACCAACTATTCAATTAAACACGATAAATTCATTCCAAATACCCCAACACATTAAATTATATATTTCATACCATAAAACGTTCATTCAAGAAAATTCTCATCTCTAAATTTCCTTATCAAGTTCATTACTCTAGCCCTAACCAACATTAGCATCAAAACATTTTTTTAACATATTTTGTATTATGGAATATAGTGAATAGATCCACTCACGAAATTTTCACGAAATCCAAGCCAAAAAGAAACCTAATTAGAGCTCTACTTAAATTTCTGAAATCCAGCGTCATCTTCTACAAAATGTAAACTTTTTAGCATGGATTTGTAGAAAATCTTTTAATTTGAATTTAGGTATTTTATTTAGATTTTTCAGTCGAGATTTGCAAGAGTTAAAATGATTTGAAGGTTACGAAAAGATTTTTTTTTTTGAAAAGACGATGAAGTGCAAATAAAGAGACGAAGAGGAAAGGAGGTTTATTTCTGAAATGATATAGATAAAGGTCCAAAAGATCAATTTGCCCCCTCCTTTCTCTTTTCTTCTCATTTTGCAAACTTCACCGGATTTTGACAAACTTAATATGTATGTCATATATAAATGACATTACACAATGAATAGAATTGGTCTTGATTTCTAATTCACTTATCTTTAAAATTTTCTTTTAATTCATTAGTTCACCTAATCTTCAATTAAGAAGTTAAATACAATTAATTACTTATAAAAAATTATGGGTTGTTACATTTGTACTACTTAAGCAGGCATGTACTATAGATAAGCAACCAAAACTATCTACTCAACACATTACATCTTGTACTACTCCAACGAAAAGATGGCAATCCATGCGGCTTGAATCACACAACGCAGTCATAGGAGCATTAGGCTACTCACAGCATTCCACCCAACATTGCGCTCTGATGTTTATTACATGCCACTTGTTGGATCAGGTGTATCGAGAAATGGGGTAAAAGGGGGAAATTAAAAAAAATTCTTTCATTAATTATTGTACTAGATCTTCTAACTTGTGTTAACATTAATAATTTTGTTACGTTAAATTATATACAATGTTAGTTTAATATGGGGAGAGTTTTGTGTCTTAAAATTTAATTAAATTTAAAGTTATTTTGATTATTTTATATTATAGTTATTGTTAAACATTTCATTCACATATATGGTTTAATAAATAGCAATATCATTTAGTAGTAAATATATATATTGATCGAACAATTCATAAAATAAATGACACGGTGCACAAATATGATCATTGGGACTTATGACCATATGACAAATATGTAAACATGTTAAATATTGCATATATATAATGTGTATATTTTCATATCGTATTATGATTTTTTAATTTATACTTATATAAATATAGTTTATCACTTTTTATTTAATATTTATTCATTGTTGGGCTTACCTATAATTAAAATCTTGTAAAATATTATATACACACACACATACATAGATACATACATACATACATACATACATACATACATACATATATAATTTAAGGCCTGCGGTCGAATATGATTTTTTCATATATACAAAAAAGTGATTATATATGTGTGTGTGCGCGCGTGTATAAATTGTAGGATTTATTTAGCTATGATTATGTATATATATGTTTTAAGCATATATGCATTCAACATTATAAAAAATAGTTTTTTACGATTTTAAAAATATAAATATGCACATAAATTTAAATTTTAAATATTACTTACATAATATTTTATCAGTTTCACACACATACACGAGTACGTTTGGCACGTCCATTGGACATGTGCAAAGAAACTGGGAGCAAGTTTATGTGTTCTAAAAAAATTGTCATACATGTAGATGCTACTTGACATATATAAATATATGAGTTGATTTCTTTTATTGTGAAATAATATGTTAGGCATGTCCGTTGGTCATGTACAAAGAAAACCAAAAGCAAATTTATTTATTTTGAAATAATGGTCATATGAATAAATATAAGTTATCACAAGCACAGGTGTATGTGTGTGCGTGTATATCTGTGTAACATTCTCAAATTTTAGCCAAGTTTAATTTGACAATTAATTTAATTTTGGAATTAAATTGTGAAATTATTTGTGAATTAATTAGAAAATTTCTAGGATAAATAATTTTTTTAGATTTTAAATAGAATTTTGGTTTGAAATTTAAGGATAAGTATTTTATAAATAAAAATTGGATTCGAAATTTTATTTTTAAGTTAATGAGAATTTGTTTCTAATTTTATTAAATATGCATGTTGATTTAAAAATGATGTTTTGAATGCGATAATAAATTTTTCTAAAGGCTAATTAATTATGAAACTTTAATATATTTATTCATGTGTAGTTAAATTTTAAAACTATTTATCTTTAAAAGATTATATAAATAATTAATAAGAAATGTATTTATTTAAATAAGAAATTATATATATGAAAACATTTGTTATAAGAAGTGTAAACAAAATAAAATACATATGTGTGTTATTTATTAAAGTATGATTTGTTTTAAAATTCAATTTTTCTTAAGATTTTATAAAAGAGAATGCATTTATTTAAAAATAGAAATTGTATAGATAAAAAACATAAACATTTAAAACAAAAACACATGCTAACATATGAAAATATTAATACCTAAAGGGTTCAAACATAAATTTTAAATTAATTTAAACACAGGAGTAAACATAATTTTTATAAATTTTAACAAGTGTAAAACATGAAAATAAGTAATTGTACAAGTGTTGGTTTAAGAGACAAGTGGCATTTATTTTGTTTAAAATGAATTAAATTTTATATTGAAAAATGAAAACTAAACTACATTCTTCTTTTGTAAAATATAAAATAAGAAAACAAAACAAAAATCAAAATCAATACCAAAACAAAATCATCTAAACCCAAAAAAAATCAGGTTATAAAATTCAATATCAAAAAACCTGACCAAGAAGAAAAAAAATCAGAGATCATCTCAGCCTGGAAAATAAAAGAGCAAAGCAAAAGATCAAAACATCAAGCAATTCGGCCTGTAAGGAAAGCAAAACAGGATCATATATCAAGTACAAATTCAAACAAGTCAGACCTGAAACAGAAGATTTAAACCTGAAGATAAAAAAAGAAAATCAAGCACAACAGTTTTCAAAGCCTTCAAAATAAAAAAAAGAGATCAAAGCATCAAAACAGGATTAAGCAACTCAGCAAGCAACAATATTAAAAAATCAGGCTTAAAACATTGTTCCAGTTTCTGCTTTCAAGTGAATCAGGTGAGCAAACCTTTAAACTCTTATATATACTTGAAGCTGTTTGTATGTTTGTGAATGTGCAAGCATGAGTGTGTGAATATTTGTTTGCATTGGCTGTGCATGTCTGAATACACCTCTCTTTTTACATTCATAGGCCACAAACCCATCAAATAAACCCATATCCTTTCATTTTAACCAATTCAGGTTAAGACTCTTGGAAAGAAGATGTTTGAAATAATGTCAAGTAACTTTTGAAAATAATGTCAAGTAAAATATTAAGCGAATATTTGTGAAAATTTGGATTTACAGTAAAATCATTTTAAAGCAGCAAAATCAAAATTTTCAAATTTACAATCTGATTACAGGAACATGTTTATATTACAAAATTATGATTTTTGGTGAAGGTTTCATAATTTTCAAGCTTAAAATGTTGAGAATTTTTGAGTTGAACAGAAAATGAAATTCTGTCGATTTCTGATGATTGCATGATCATTTTGCTTCGGGATTCTCATTGGAGGGGGTTGGAGGTATGGTGGTGCGAGGAAAAATAGTAGATGATTTTACTAATGGTCGTGGCAGTGTGTTGAGGTCGAAATAGGGTTTTATACCCAACATTGATCGTGGTGCTTCTCGGGGTATTTACGGCATCGATGGGTGATCGGAATGGATCTTCGAGGAGATGGCTCGAGGCGTTGTGACGTGGCGAAGTTTTCTGCTTGGTGGCTCGAGTCCTGGTGGTCCAGTTCGTCGTCGCCGTGAGGCTGAGTAGTGTGGGTTGGTTCTGGTTGTTTGATCGAGTGTTTGAATTTCGAATGGCTTTAGAATTTTGATTTCTGGGTTGCGATGTTAGCTGCAGAGGTCGAGGTCGATTTGTTAATGACCATAGAGATGGTCGGAGAGGCAGGTCGGTGCCGCGCATATGCACGGTGCACATTTGGTTGATGGAGTTGTTGTAGTTTGGGAAGAAGATAGGGGACTCGGGTTCAAGCTCGTGCAAACAGGGGATGGACTCGAAGCAGATGTGGTTTTGGGTTGGCTCGAGGACAAGCTCGGGTGAAACAAGGTTTAACTCGGTTATTTGATTTGGGGCAAAAACAGTTTTAAATTTTAAAAGAAAATCAAGTTTTACTTTGAATTTTTTTTGTTAAAACAGATTTTTTTTGTAAATATTAGATGTTAACCCAGTTTTAAATTGGTTAAGAAAGTTTTTAAATAAAAATTGTTTCAATTAACCAAGTTTTAAAATGTTTTTAAAACACACATAACCTCTATTTTTAAACTTCATTTTAAATAAACTTAAAAATATTAAAGAAGAAGGTTAATATTACAAATGTTTTAATTGTTAAATTAACTTTTATAGTCTAAGTTAATTTATTTGTTAAATTTCCAATTTGTGTTAAAGGGATTTCAAGTTTGAAATGAAAATGGGTTTCCAAGTCATGAATGAATCTTTGGAAACGGGTTTGAAAGCTATAAGTTAAATCTTTGATTTAAAGATTGGATGAGCTAATCCGATTTGAAATGGGAATTGTTTTGAAATCTGTGAATGAATCTTTATGAAAAATGGGCGAACTTTGTGAAGTGAATCTTTTTGTTTAAAGATTTGAAAATGGTAATTTGTTTAAACCATTTGAAAAGAAAAAGTTTTGGGTTTTAAAGTTGTGACCTAACTGAAATCCCATATCCATATGTTTTTAAATATTGCGCTCATTATTCGGTTCAGCCGGGAGAGGACCTTGTGTCATATAACCCATTCCGAATAATGATGCGACGATATGGATAGCATTTGAAGACCGTTGGTGAAGACCGGATATTTTCGAAAACGAAAGGATGGCCCGTCGAATGACTCTGCACTGAGTAGCTACGGTATAGAGATCTTCATATGTGATGGGGAGTCCGATTGGGATTGTGAATATCCTGATTTGCAAGGACTTCATTGGAAGTGCATTCGGTTCTGTTCGAACCCAGAACATACTTGTATGGATGTGTGTCTGACATTACACTTTGAGATGTAAACCCGGTTTCTATCAAATACATTTCTGTTTGGTGGCGGAGATTTATTCCCTTAGCTTAACACCCTTCTCTGAGACGTACGAGCTCAAAGGTTATGTAGTTGATGGTTACTAGTGATACATTCCCAATTTGGTAATGTGACATACGAAATGCTGCTGATCTTTTGTCGATTGAAGAATGGATTTGTGAAAAACCGTAGCTTTGTGGACGAGACTACATCAGGACCTCACACCTTGGAAATGGTCGAAACAGGAAAGATGCAGCAAGGTTGCAGGGGTCGCGCCCCTAGGGTATGTCCATTCCTTCTGGAAAAGGGTGGTATCATAGTATGGAGCTCAAATACTTAACTCATGTGGACACTGTATATTTATTACTGTGTGATGTTGCTTTGTGTTGAGGATCCTCGGATAAAGGTCTCAAACGACTGGGGGTGGCATATCTTAGGTTTTACTCTCGGGAAGGGAGTAAACCGACCTTGTGTTGGCAGAGATCCGGGTGGGTTCTTGGGGCGTCCCTCCAGAGGCGTACCCATGTGGCAATGGGAAGTTCCTTGGCCTGACCATTTGTTGGAAATCCAATCATCCAATACGCGCCTTGTACGGTTTTAGTTCTAGAACCTGCCATCTAATATGGTAGCTGTAATAGGTATACTATAATGGTACGTATGCCGGCTAAGATTAATATTATACTTGCAAATGTTTTCCACTATGCACTAATAATAATATAAAAATGGTTTTCGCATATCAAGCATTTTTGACTATCATAAGGAGAAATCTACTCCAATTCTGCGCTTGCATGGTGTGTGCGGCGGGAGGCCTTATGGTAGTTTCATTTTCCAAAAAGCATTGCGGATTTCATTTTAAATTTCTTTCATTCAAACCAACTGTTTTTGTTTTCTCATACTAGTCCCATGACTGACCCGGAGTTTATTTTTCCTTTCCTAAACTCTGGGTGCCCATAATTTTCCACACGGGCAGTCTAGAGTTGGGTTCAGATAATCTAATAAAAGGTATAGATTCGATAGCTTTCGAGGTCTTTAGTTGGGAACATTTGGAGATCTTCTTCAGCTTTTGGATCTTTGAAGTTTTGGTTTGGCAATCTCTTTCCAGATCGCATTTGCTACAAGTTCAGCTTGATGATGGTTCGAGCTTGAAGTTTAAAGCTTTGATTTTGGAGTTTTGGTTTGGAGTTGCAGTTTTGGATTCTCTTGAAGATTTTGCTCATGTCGATATATTTCCGTTGTGGCGTTGCGTTATATATATTCTCTGATGGTGTTGGGTTGTTGTATCATGGTGTATATCACATTTTATCTATATTGTATATCAATGCAATCATCTTTTGTTTCCGCTGTGTTGTTTATCATCTAATGTTGTTGCAAGCTCCGATGATATGGATTTCGATGTTGTTTGTCGGGCATCGAGTTTGGGTCGTCACAAGTGGTATCAGAGCTAAAGGTTGAGTAAGAACTTTAGCTACGGAGTGTAACACATTAGATGGATCATTAGAGATAGGGTGAAGTATATCCTAGAATGAGTACTACCCGTGAAATCGGAAACCCAATTTACTCAGTCTCTTTTCTTTAACTGTTGTTATTCCCTAAGATATCTCGTCCAAATGCCTAAATCGGTTTTATTACTAATTACAGATAGTAAGAATGAGTGGAAGAAGAGGACGAGGTAGAGGACGGGGAAGTACCACTTCAACTGGTCAAGACCCTGCAACAGCAGCTATTCCTACTCAATCTCAACCAAACCTGACTGATTTATATCGAAGCTTTTCTAGACTTAGTGGAAAGTCATTCACAGGCAAGGAAACTGTTATCGAAGCACAAGTTTGGATTTGATCTTGCGAAAGGATTTTCAAAGGACTAAAAATTTGAAGATGATCAGATGCGATTGATAGCTTTCTGGCAACTCCAGGAAGAGGCTTTAGTATGATGAGAGAGAGTTACAATGGATGAGCCGACGGATGAGTTTACTTAGAGTCGTTTCAAGGAAGTATTTGAGCAGCGATATATGCCATCTACTAGTATCTCTAGAATGTACCAGAAGTTCATGGATTTGGAGCATGAAAGCTTATCGTTTGAGGAATACTTGAACAAATTCAATGAATTATCTCGATTTGGTATGGAGTTGGTGAATACCCCTTTGAAAAAGAATGAAAAGTTTATTATGGGAATAAACAAGAAGTTTCAGGAGAGAATGACTACTCACGTAAAGGAATATTTTTCTGAATTGATCGAGATGGGTTATCGATACGATACTCTGGATAAGCAGGAAGTCATGGAGGAGAAAGGGAATACAAGCAATCTAAATTGGAGGAAAAGGAAGTTTGATGGAAAGAAACAGTGGAGAGGCAAAGGAAAGAAGAATACTCAGAATAATAAGGTGAAAGATGTTACTTGTCTCAGTTCCTTAGAGAAAGACCATAACTCGAATAATTGCAAGAATCCTTGGAAGCAAGGAATGAGAGAGCCATTTATAAAGCCAGAACAGGAATCTAGGGAATGATATTATTGCCGCAAGCCGGGACATGGGACTAAGGATTGCCCAGCACTGAAGCAAGCTTAAGTAGCGAAGGTGTATGCAATCAAAGATGATTCTTCAACCTCAAAGGCTGATAAAGGAAAAGGAATTTTAAAGGGTAACCTTCTCGTTTATGATTAAAATTTTCAAGTTTTGTTTGACACAGGAGCTATACATAGTTTTATTTCTCAGTAAATCATAAATGAGTTAAATCTTGAATCTGAGATTGTAGTAGAACCTATTTTTGTCTGTTTCATTGGGTTTCGGTAAAATCTATAAACGGTTAGTTATCCCTTTGAACTAACCAATACCCCTGTATATTTCGTAGATTAGATAACCCAATTATTTCGTAGTCGAAGGAGTTTGTTCTCATATCTACTGTTATGTTCTGATTTGGTACGCCAAATGCAGAATAGATATTCAGTTTGATTTGAAAGGAATTTCTCTATCTTTCATCTGTTATTGGTTATCTCCCTGGCAAATTTCGAGGACGAAATTTTCTTAAGGAGGGAATCTGTAACATTCCTCAATTTTAGCCAAGTTTAATTTGACAATTAATTTAATTTTGGAATTAAATTGTGAAATTATTTATGAATTAATTATAAAATTTCCATGATAAATAAATTTTTTAGATTTTAAATAGAATTTTGGTTTGAAATTTAAGGATAATATTGTATAAATAAAAACTGGATTTGAAATTTTATTTTTAAGTTAATGAGAATTTGTTTCTTTTTTTATTAAATATGCATTTTGATTTAAAAATGATGTTTTCGATGTGATAATAAATTTTTCCAAAGGCTAATTAATTATGAAACTCTAATATATTTATTCATGTGTAGTTAAATTTTAAAACTATTTATCTTTAAAAGATTATATAAATGATTAATAAGAAATGTATTTATTTAAATAAGAAATTATATGTATGAAAACATTTGTTGTAACAAGTGTAAACAAAATAAAATACATATGTGTGTTATTTATTAAAGTATGATTTTTTTTAAAATTCAATTTTTCTTAAGATTTTATAAAAGAGAATGCATTTATTTAATAATAGGAATTGTATAGATAAAAAACATAAACATTTAAAACAAAAACACATGTTAACGTATGAAAATACAAATGCCTAAAGGGTTAAAACATAAATTTTAAATTAATTTAAACAAAGGGGTAAACATAATTTTTATAATTTTTAACAAGTGTAAAACATGAAAATAAGTAATTGTACAAGTGTTGGTTTATGAGACAATTGGCATTTATTTTGTTTAAAATGAATTAAATTTTATATTGAAAAATGAAAACTAAACTACATTCTTCTTTTCTAAAATCTGAAATAAGAAAAAAAAATCAAAATCAATACAAAAACAAAATCTTCTAAACCCGAAACAAACCAGGTTATAAAATTCAATATCAAAAAACCCGACCAAGAAGAAAAAATAATCAGAGATCGTCTCAGGAAATTCAAAATCAAAATAGCAATTTAAAATCTTTAAAGCCTGGAAAATAAAAGAGCAAAGCAAAAGATCAAAGCATCAAGCAATTCAGCCTGTAAGGAATGCAAAACAGGATCATATATCAAGTACAAATTCAAACAAGTCAGACCTGAAACAGAAGATTTAAACCTGAAGATAAAAAAAAAGAAAATCAAGCACAACAGTTTTCAAAGCCTTCAAAATAAAAAAAAGAGATCAAAGCATCAAAACAGGATTAAGCAACTCAGCAAGCAACAATATTAAAAAATCAGGCTTAAAACATCGTTCCAGTTTCTGCTTTCAAGTGAATCAGGTGAGCAAACCTTTAAACTCTTATATATACTTGAAACTGTTTGTATGTTTGTGAATGTGCAAGCATGATTGTGTGAATATTTGTTTGTATTGGCTGTGCATGTTTGAATACACCTCTTTGTTTACATTCACAGGCCACAAATCCATCAAATAAACCCATATCGTTTTATTTTAACCAATTCAGATTAAGACTCTTGGAAAGAAGATGTTCGAAATAATGTCAAGTAACTTTTGAAAATAATGTCAAGTAAAACATTTAGTGAATATTTTTGAAAATTTGGATTTATAGTAAAATCATTTTAAAGCAGCAAAATCAAAATTTTCAAATTTACAATCTGATTACAGGATCATGTTTATATTACAAAATTATGAGTTTAGGTGAAGGTTTCATAATTTTTAAGCTTAAAATGGTTTAGCATTGTTGAGTTGAACAGAAAATGAAATTCTGTCGATTTCTGATGACCGCGCGATCATTTTGCCTCGGGATTCTCACTGGAGGGGGCTGGAGGTATGGTGGTGCAAGGAAAAATAGTAGATGATTTTACTAATGGCCGTGGTGGCGCGGCGAGGTCGAAATAGGGTTTTGTACCCAACATTGATTGTGGTGCTTCATGGGGTATTTACGGCATCGATGGGTGATTGGAATGGATCGCAAGGAGATGGTTCGAGGCGTTGCGATGTGACGAAGTTTTTTGCTTGGTGGCTCGGGTCCTGGTGGTCTAGTTCGTCGTCGGCGTGAGGCTGAGTCGTGTGGGTTGGTTCTGGTTGTTCGATCGAGTGTTTAAATTTCGAATGGCTCTCGAATTTTGATTTTTGGGTTGCGATGTTATCTGCAGAGGTCGAGGTCGATTTCTTTATGACCGTAGAGGTGTTCAGAGGGCAGGTCGGTGCCGTTCATATGCACGATGCACATTTGGTTGATGGAGTTGTTGTAGTTTGGGAAGAAGATAGGGACTCGGGTTCAAGCTCGTGCAAATAGGGGATGGACTCGAAGTAGATGGGGTTGTGGGTTGGCTCGGGGACAAGCTCGGGTGAAACAAGGTTTAACTCGGGTTATTTGATTTGGGGCAAAAACAATTTTAAATTTTGAAAGAAAATCAAGTTTTACTTTAAAACAATTTTGTTAAAACGGACTTTTTTGTAAATATAAGATGTTAACCCAGTTTTAAATTGGTTAAGAAAGTTTATAAATAAAAATTGTTTCAATTAACCAAGTTTTAAAATACACATGACCTCTATTTTTAAAGTTCATTTTAAATAAACTTAAGAATAGTAAAGAAGAAGGTTAATATTACAAATGTTTTAATTGTCAAATTAACTTTTAAAGCATAAGTTAATTTATTTTATTTGTAATAAATTTATATTGTTTATCCGTGAATCTGTGTGTGGAAGGTAAGCGTTATGGATATATACCGCTTATCCATAATTGCTATGCTTAAATCTGTGATGATTGATGATGTTGCACTATTGGGTAAAACCCCTGGACTACACTATACACACACAAATATGGATTGCACGAGGAAATTGGTTAAGTCATAGATTTTTGAAATGGTTTTAAAAGTTGAATTGAATCCAAATGGTTTTGGAAATGGAATTGGGTTGAAAAGCTTTTGAAAGGGAATTTTAATAATAAAAGTTATTTTGAACAACTTGATAAAGTTTTGAAATTTAAATGATTTGATTTAAATTTGAATTCAAAATTTGAAATTGAATTCTATGTTTGGAAATTTTGGTTTAAAAATGTTATACAAGTTATAAATGTGTTTATATGATTTTTAACCATTTTAGAGATATTGTTTTGAGAATTTGGAGGGCTTTAACTTGTATAATGAAATCGGATTTTTCTGAAACGAAAACTATTTGTTTTCAAATAATAAAAGATTTCATATAAGAAATGAATTTCCAATTTATGCTTAAGGGATTTCATGTTTGAAATGAAAATGGTTTTCCAAGTTATGAATGAATCTTTGGAAACGGGTTTGAAAGCTATTAGTTAAATCTTTGATTTAAAGATTGGATGAGCTAATTCGATTTGAAATGGGAATTGTTTTGAAATATGTGAATGAATCTTTGTGAAAAATGGGTGAACTTTGTGAGGTGAATCTTTTTGTTTAAAGATTTGAAAATTGTAATTTGTTTAAACCATTTGAAAAGAAATTTTTTTAGGTTATACGGTTGTGACTTAACTGAAATCCCATATCCATATGTTTTTAAACATTGCGCTCATTATTCGGTTTAGCCAGGAGAGGACCTGTATCATATAACCCATTCCAAATAATGATACGACGATATGGATTACATTTGAAGACCGGTGGTGAAGACCGGGTATTTCTGAAAACGAAAGGATAACCCGTCGAATGACTCTGCACTGAGTAGCTACGGTATAGAGATCTCCATATGTGATGGGGAGTCCGATCGGGATTGTGAATATCCGGATTTGCAAGGGCTTCTTTGGAAGTGCCTTCGGTTCTGTTCGAACCCGGAACAGACTTGTATGGATGTGTGTCTGACATTACACTTTTAGATGTAAAACCGGCTTCTATCAAATACATTTCTATTTGGTGGCGGAGATTTATTCTCTTAGATTAACACCCTTCTCTGAGACGTACGAGCTCAGAGGTTATGTAGTTGATGGTTACTAGTGATACATACTCAATTTGGTAATGTGGCATACGAAGTGCTGCTGATCATTTGTTGATCGAAGAATGGATTTGTGAAAAAGCGTAGCTTTGTGGACGAGACTGCATCAGGACCTCACATCCCGAAAATGGTCGAAACTGGAAAGATGCGCAAGGTTGCAGGGGTCGCGCCCCTAGGGTATGTCCATTCTTTCTGGAAAAGGGTGGTATTGTGGTATGGAGCCTAGATATTTAACTCATATGGACACTGTATATTTTTTACTGTGTGATGTTGCTTTGTGGTTGAGGATCCTCGGATAAAGGTCACAAACGACCGGGGGTAGCATGTCTTAGGTTTTACTCCCGGGAAGGGAGTAAACTGGCCTTGTGTTGGCAGAGATCCGGATAGCTTCTCGAGGCGTCCCTCCAGAGGCGTACCCATGTGGCAATAGGAAGTTCCTTGGCCTGACCATTTGTTGGAAATCCAATCATCCAATACGCGCCTTGTACGGTTTTAGTTGTAGAACCTTCCATCTAATATGGTAGCTATAGTAGGCATACTATAACGGTACGTATGCTGGCTAAGATTAATATTATACTTACAAATATTTTCCACTACGCACTAATAATAATAATATCAAAATGGTTTTCGCGTATCAAGCATTTTTCACTATCATAAGGAGAAATCTCCTCCAATTCTGCGTTTGCATGGTGTGTGCGACGGGAGGCCTTATGGTAGTTTCATTTTGCAAAAAACATTGCTGATTTCATTTTAAATTTCTTTCGTTCAAACCAAATGTTTTTGTTTGCTCATACCAGTCCCATGACTGACCCAGAGTTTATTGTTCCTTTCCTAAACTCTGGGTGCCCATAATTTTCCACACGGGCAGTGTAGAGTTAGATTTTTCAGATAATCTAATAACAGTTATAGATTTGATAGCTTTCAAGGTCTTTAGTTGGGTGCATTTGGAGATATTCTTCAGCTTTTGGATCTTTGATGTTTTGGTTTGGCAATCTCATTCGGGATCGCATTTGCTACAAGTTCAGCTTGATGATGGTTCGAGCTTGAAGTTTAAAGCTTTGGCTTTGGAATTTTGGTTTGGAGTTGCAGTTTTGGTTTCTCTTGAAGACTTTGCTCATGTCGATATATTTCCGTTGTGGCGTTGTGTTGTATATATTCTCTGATGGTGTTAGGTTTTTGTATCATGGTGTATATTACATTGTATCTATATTGTATATCAATGCATTCATCTTTTGTTTGCGCTGTGTTTTTTATCATCTAATGTTGTTGCAAGCTCCGACGATATGGATTTTGATGTCGTTTGTCGGGCATCGAGTTCGGGTCGTCACAATCTGTATACATGCAAGTCATTTTCAAATATATATATATGCGTGTGTGTGTTTGTGTGTATATGCAAGCTGAATTTTTTTGTGCGAAATAACATGAACAAATACTCACAAAACTCAGCTATATTTTAAATCATCAGTTTCGTTAATATTCGACATCACTATTTAACAAAATATAACCAAATTCACCGATAAGCTTTCATAAAGCAGTAGTAGTATCACAAATGTATAATTTGAAAGTTCTGAGTTGAACACACTATGTAGAACATAGTTTCCTAAAGGCAATCAAATAAAATTCATAATGGTCATTTGAAACAATTTGTATGCTATTCTTTTCTATTGGACATGTTTTTTTTCAAGGGATTTACTTTGGCGGATAAAGAAGCATATACAAATTATTCATAAATTGTTTTCTCTCCTCCTTTATCCGGGATTGAGACCGGCATCACTAATTAATTGGTGATGGCGGAGTTAAAAACATTTTTTTAATGGTTATTTTTATGTAATCCATGTTACTATGATGATCATTGTTATCCCGCTTTTTGGCAAGGCCGAGATATCAAGGCACTGGTTTAAAACCAAGGGTTGTTCGTCCTGTATATTAAGCACACACCGGTTCGCTATGGATGCCGATGAATTTTTTCGAATCCGGATCAGGCTAAAATCAGCAAAACACGACAAGCGAAGCCATAAAAGCTAGCATTCAATATTTTAGGTCAATCCGAGTTCGTATGCTCAAGTTGTGATCGGTGCAAGTTGAAGGGAAACGCCATGTTTTCGTATCCATCAGTGAGCCATACTTCGAATCCATCAACTTCGCATCGACCAGCTTCGTTTCTTTCAAGAAGCCTCAGTTTGCACCGATCAAGTTCGTATCCATCAATGGAGCGTACATTTCGTATCGATCGGCTAGATCCTGTTTCGTATTCATCCAGCTAGACACAGTTCGTATCCATGTTTGAGCCTCTATTTGAATCCACCGTCTTCGTAATGATCAGGGGTACAATACCCTCGTATCCATCTGTCTCGAATCTATTAGCGCACCCTCATTTGCAACCATCCAGTTCAAAACCATCAGTGGGTGATTACTCGAACCCATCAAGTTTTGTTAGTTCGAATACATCAGGCAACTGCTCTTCGTATCCATATGATGACATTGCTTCGCATCCATCAGACGATGACTACTTCTTATCCATTAGGGTCTCTTGTTCGAATCCACGTCCAATGGCTTGTTCGTGTCCACCAAGTCAAATGAGCCCAGATTGACGCAATGGTCATCGATGCAAATGAGGCGAGATTCATGGATGCGAAACGGTCAACTCGGAGCAAAAAGAGGATCGATGCATGGAATGTGCGTCGCGTCACCACAGAGGCATGTGCATCATCGATTCGAAGTGGATCGATTCAAATTGATGGATTCGAACCAAAGAGCCAATGAGAAACTAATGCTCGTATCGATCATAACTCAAGATCCACCGATCCAAATGCCATGAAATTTTCACAGAAGCTTACGTACAAGCCAAGGAATGTTCCTACCAAGTTTAAGCTCAATTAGACCAATTCTTGATCGATACGAAATTGATTCGTATCGATCACAGATCGAGTCAAAACTTGGTGGGATCGAGCACGTGGGCCCACTCACATGCCAGAAGGAGTCTCCCGAAGTTTGAGCGAGATATCAGCCTCCTACGCATATAAATAGTCCCCTGAAGCCTACAGAAAAAGGATCTTTTGATTCTCAAGTGCCCAAACTCTGCCGGATAGAGATTTACATCTTACCCTTGCTGTTGAATTCGAATTCCAAGATGTACTTTACTGTTGTTCGCTGTAATTGCTTGTAATCGTTTAAAGAGAATCAATAAAATCCCAAAAACTTCATAGTGCACGTAGGCAACACGTCGAACCACTCTAAAAGTGCGTGTCTGTGCATTTGTGTTATTGTTTACTGGAGTTTTTGTTAGATAATCTTTATTTTACATTTATATTCTTCACTTTTATCTCTTCAAAAACTTCTGAAGAGTGTTGTGCCTATTTTTGGTACAAACCCTTTGGTGCTTTCACTGAGAAAACCCAGTTTTTCTCCTGCTCCTTGGATCTATCGTCGATACCGGATTGCATAAATCTAAGAGAAAGATCCAGATCACTAATCCGAATTCCTTCCGTCCTATTCAGATTTACACAAAGTCTAGGAATGGAGTTCAACCCTCAAGATGGTCAGCACAAGGACCACCTCCAACATTGGCGATCAAGAAGGTCGGGATAGGCAAAATCCTACGCAGTTGCCACCAATCAACCAAAACGAAGCTGGACCCTCGGACTAACAAGGCCCAGTTACCAGGCAAGAATTCCAGTTGTTGCTACAGGAATTAACACAGAGTCGGCAACAGTTGACAGAATAGCTGTGCGCAAATGCTGAGCTGACCAACCAGCTAAACAGCCAGAAGCATAGAAGGCGTAGAAGAGATTAGGTCCCTCACTCCTCCACAGAAAGTTCTGCCTCATCTGGCTAGAACCAAAGATCCATTCGTCCTCGACCAGACGAAGATCACGCACACGCCATCGGACATCAGCCCGCATTGACTGTTGGACAGCTGAGAAATGGTCCATCGTCCAGGTTTAATACTGGACCCTCTTCTCGGGGAGGGACTATTCCTCATTACACCATAGATAACCGTGCCACCGCCGCCGCGGTTGAAACAGAGACCGATGTCCAGAATCAACATGGACATACTCCTGAACCTTACGTCCTAGAAGACGTCGAGCCAAGGAGGCGAAACATGGATCATCGATAGTGCTCGGTCCATCCTTGCAATGTGGAACCCGACCACAACTTGGCTCCACGTGCGTAGAACGTTCAGACGCCAGACCTTCCAGCTATGATACGTCAAATGATCCGTGAAAGTCAAGGTCTTACCAATGACGACTGGGGAATCTCCCATAGTCACACCCCCTTTACGGATGACATACTCTATGCCGAACCTCCTCAACGGTTTAGAATTCTCACTTTACTGGTTTATGAAGGAAATTCAGACCTAAACCAGCACATCCTGAAATATGAATGGTTGATGAACGCTGCAAGAGCAGATTACGCGATAAAGTGCCGTAGTTTCCCTATCTCTTGGGGAGGCATTGCCACAATGTGGTTTACGCGATTGCCACCCCGATCCATTTCCTGTTTCGATCAAATGGCCACAAAGTTTGTAGAACAGTTTCATTTACATGTTGCTAGGCTTAAGGATGTTAACGCTTTGTCTAGCGTCACTCAAGCTTCCAGAGAGACGCTTAGACACTACTTGGAAAGGTTCCATGTTGCATGTGCAGAGATCAGTAACCCCAGTGACAACTCAATCTTAATGGCACTAACTAAGGGAATTGACCCTGACTTCGAGTTTGGAAATTGGTTGGCCGGGAAGCCTCCCACGTCATTGGACCATTTCTACTCCAAAGTCGCCCAATTCTTAAGGCGAGAGGACGCGAAACAGTCTAGGATGTAGGACGACATAGGACCCAGTAGTGAGGGGATTCAGAGTAATGTGGCAGTTAAACAGTCGGGTGAGAGTTCTGGAAAAGTACAACTGAATATATAGAACAAGCAATCTCAACCGAGAAACACTGGTAGTCAGAATAAGAAACGGGATCAAAACCGTAGCCCACGACGTAGGGCTCTAATGTTTGATAACTACACACCATTGAATTCGTCACTAGAGAATGTGTATCTACAAACCTGTAATGCCATGCAGTATAAGAAGCCTACTTCGAAGCCATCGTCGGAGAGGCAAATTCAAACAGGAAAATTCTGTAGATTCCATGAGAGTTATGGCCACAATACCAATGAGTGTAGACATTTGCAGGACCTCATTGAGAAGTTAATCGGAGAGAGAAAGTTAGATCAATTTGTGCAGGCGTCGTAGTCTGGTGGTGCGGGCCCGTCAAACCAAAATCGTACTCAGAATCAAGAAAGACGAGAGGAACCCGCTCGTACGGGCGGGAGATTGGTAATAAATACAGTCAGTGGTGGTCCCCATCCAACAGATCGAAGCTGGAGGGAAATGGAGTCATATGCCAGTTCAATCAGGCATGTGGACTTCAAGTGTTGCAGTAGTTTTGACGAGGGGGCTCCAGCCAAACAACAGAAAACAATGACTGATGATATTGTGTTCGGAAGCCGGGATGCCGACAGGGTCGACGCCTTCGCTATTGACCCATTAGTCATATCTGCCCAGGTTGGTCCTACTTGGATGAAGAGGATCCTGGTTGACAGTGGGAGTTCAGTAAATATTTTGTTTAAGAGAGCTTACGATCTGATGAAAATGGAAGCCAAAGATTTAAAACTTTGCCAATCTCGAATTTATGGCTTCGATGGAAGTGCCAATATACCCACTGGAGTAGTGGAGCTACCGGTGGAGCTGGGAGTTGGGATTGCCGGAGAGTCCGGATGTTGCAATTTGTTGTGTTAGACATTCAATCCCCCTATAATGCATTTTTGGGCCGACCGACCCTCGCTGAATTTAGGGCAGCAATTGCCCCATGGTGTTTAACTTTGAAATTCTCCACCGATCGTGGGATTGGAGTCATTCAAGGAGATCAGGCTACTGGGAGAGCTGAGGCACAGCGAAGAGAGAAACGAAAGGGCGTAGAGGAATCTCTCTACGTCTGCTTTGCAGATAATTGACAATTGGTGCCTGGGCCTCGGCCTGATCACCACAACCAATTCCAGAGGGATCTTGACCCTAGAGACAATGAAAACAATGATGAATCTATAAAAAGTCAAGCTTCTCCGGCCGAACTGACGATTGATGTACTGATCGGTAATGATGATGAAGATTTGAGAATGTTAAAGATTGGGTCTCAGTTGAGCCAAGAAACGCAACAGGAATTGGTTGAATTTCTCCGGACGAATCTCGACGTGTTCGCCTGGACACACTCTGACATGTGTGGGATCTCGCCAGACATCGCGAGCCACACCCTGAATATTGACCCGCGGTGTATCCCGGTCAAACAGAAAAGGCGTGGTATGGATCCAGAGAGATCTGTTTCCCTTAAAGAAGAGGTCGATAAGCTCAAATCAAATGGATTTATTCGAGATGCTTTATACCCGGAGTGGGTATCCAATCCCGTACTTGTCCGAAAGCCGAATGGGAAATGGAGGACATGTGTTCATTATTCTAATCTAAATAAAGCTTGCCCAAAAGACATTTTTCCACTTCCCAGGATTGATCAGCTTGTAGATTCAACAGCTGGACACGAATTATTATCTTTCATGGACGCTTATTCCGGTTACAATCAGATACCCATGCATGTACCCGACCAAGAACATACTAGCTTTGTAACCGACCTGGGACTCTACTACTACAAAGTTATTCCCTTTGGACTAAAGAACGCCGGAGCAACATACCAACGCCTACTCAACCGGATGTTCGCTAACCAGATCGGGAAGACTATAGAGGTTTATGTAGATGACATGCTGGTAAAGTCACGGTTCTCCATTGATCACATCAAAGATTTGGAGTCAATGTTCAACATCCTTCGAAAGTACAGTATAAAGCTTAATCCGCTGAAGTGCCACTTTGGAGTCGCATCTGGAAAGTTCCTAGGGTTCATTGTCAATGCTCGAGGAATAGAAGCCAATCCAGAAAAGATCTGCGCAATCAGAAACTTGCAGACTCCAAGAACAATAAAGCAAGTTCGGAGTCTCAACGGGAAGGTAGCAGCGTTGAGTAGGTTCATATCGAAGTCTACCGACAAATGCATCCCTTTCTTTGATCTGATCCGAAAAGGAAAGCGAAACTTCGAATGGACTACGGAGTGCGAGGGCACATTCCAAGTGCTGGTTCAACATCTTTCCACACCGCCAATTTTATTAAAGCCTATTGACCATGAGCAGTTGTATATTTACCTGGCGGTATCAGAAAATGCGATCAGTGTTGCCTTAGTTCGGGAGGAAGACCAAGTGCAGAAACTGGTCTATTATGTTTGCAAGCGACTAACCAGAGCTGAGAGAAACTACCCAAAGCTAGAAAAGTTGGCCTACTACCTAGTCATTGCCTCGAGGAAGCTCCGTCCATATTTTCAGGCTCATCCTGTCACTGTGTACACCGATCATCCGTTACGACAGGTCTTTACGCGGCCTGAGACGTCTGGTAGGTTTCTTAAGTGGAATATCGAACCTAGTCGGTTCGATATCACCTATACCCCAAGAAGAGCCATTCAAGGTCAAGTCTTAGTAGATTTTGTAGTCGAATTCATTGTCCCAGAGGACTTTCCTGAGACCAGTAAATCTCCCGAATACATCTGGAAGCTGCATATCGATGGCGCATCCAACAATCGTTGCTCGAGTGCTGGGGAAGTACTTGAAACCCCCGAGGGCCGATTCTTATGCTATGCTGTGAAATATGAGTTCCGTGCGACCAATAATGAAGCTGAGTATGAAGCTTTACTTGCTGAGTTGAAGCTAGCCCGTGATCTGAGAATTATTGCTGTGGAAGTTTACTGCGACTCTCAATTAGTCGTGTGCCAAGTCCGGGGTGAATACCAAGCCAAGGATCAAAGACTATTAGCCTATCTAGATCGAGTCCAGGAAATACTTAATCAATTCGATTATTATGTCATTTTCTACATACCCCGTGAGCACAACGAGAAGGCTGATTCATTGGCCAAGTTAGCAAGTATGGGAGAAGCACAGCAGATGGGACTCGTTCCTGTTGAAACTTTATCTTCTCCTAGCATTGATCGGATGGAAATGGATTTTATATTTGAAATCGCTTCCGATAAGGAGTCATGGATGACCCCATATCGAAGCTATATCGAGCACGGAACACTGCCTGAGCGTAGAAGTGAAAGAAGATAGATTCTTCGAAAAGCCTCGCGGTTTACCATTCAAAATGGAGTCATGTATAGAAGAGGATATTCCATTCCTCTCCTCCGATGTATCGCACACGATGAAATCAAACGAGTGTTACGTGATGTGCATGAGGGAGAATGTGGCGATCACACCGGAGGGCAAGCCCTCGCCAAGAAAGTACTCCGATATGGATATTACTAGTCAACTGTGAACCGTGACGCATCAGACTAGTAAGGAAATGTGATAAATGCCAGAGACATGCTCGAATTCCGAGAGCCCCACCTACTGAGATAACCCAAATGGTCAGTCCCTGGCCATTTGCAGTATGGGGGCATTGATATCATTGGTACTCTACCTTTTGCCAAAGGAGGAGCGAATTATGCCATCGTCACAGTTGATTACTTTACTAAATGGGCTGAAGCTGAACCTCTTGCGACAATCAAGACGAAAAAAGTAATCAACTTCGTAGTTCGCAATATCATCTGCCGATTTGGTCTCTCGCATACCATCATCACTGATAACGGAGCTCAATTCGACAATGTTGAATTCAAGAATTTTTGCCAACGATTCCACATCCACAAGAATTCTCTGCGGTTGCAAACCCTCAGGCGAATGGCCAAGTTGAAGCTGTTAATAAGGTTATCAAATCTATTCTGAAGAAGCGACTGGAAAAGGCCGAGGGCAAGTGGGTTGATGAACTACCTATGGCTTTATGGGCTTACCGAACGACCCACAAATCCGCGACCGGACGCACTCCCTTTTCTCTATCTTACGGCTTAGAAGTCGTTATTCCAGTCGAAATGGAAGTACCTTCTAATCATGTGACTTATTATGACCCGAAAACTAATGCCATATTACACGCTGAATCTTTAGACTTACTGGATGAGAAGCGTGAAGAGGCTGATTTGAGGGCAACCGCATATCGAAATCGATTCGTCCGATTATACAATGCCAAGGTTCGACCACGGACCTTCGAACTTGGTGATCTCGTTCTGAAAAGAATTTATCTGGTTCCTTCACACATGAAGCCAAATTAGGAAGGACCATATGTGATCGCTCAAAAGCTCGGAGATGGCACGTTCAAGTTATCGACCGTTGACGGTCTTACTTTGCCGAGAGCTTGGAATAGTGAAAGCCTCCGTCGCTACTACATATGACAGGCTTCATTTATTCGATTCATTCTCTTATTTGCAATTTGTTTTCGCATTTCAAAATTTGAATTTGTAATAAGGAAACTGACTTTTCCATGTTTTCTCATTTCAGCAATAAAATGCCATCTCTTCGAGCCAGAGCTATGATTCATTGAATATGACGTACGACATCATGATGCACGGAGAGCTAAGTTCCATCGAACGGTGGAATTTATTCAACTAGGGAGTGACTGTGATATGACCAGTCACTCACTAAATGAAACCCGAGCTCGGGGGCAAGTCACTACGCTAATATCAAAGAGGATTGATACACGACAATCCTCAAAACAACTCCAAACTCCTAGAGCGCAAGTTGAAGTGTGAACATTCTAAGTATGATTTTGGAGAGGGCGGACCCGTCTTCCTAACGACTTCAACCATATCCTAAACAAATTAGAGGAGGATGGATTTGTCCATCTAACGTCCTCGCTTATTAGCTTGGGGTGGATGTGGCCCAACCATCCACGATCTCGATAAATTCATCATTCCCAGAGTGTGAACGACCTCCTAAAAAGTCTAAACAGATGTGACTGACCATCTGTCAACTAACTCTAAATTCTCGGGGTGCAAATTGGAGTACAAACATCAACTCTAGATTCCCGAGTGCGAATTGGAGTATAAACACTAACTCTAATTTCTCGGAGTGCAAATTGGAGTATAAACATCAACTTTAGGTTCCCGGAGTGCGAATCGGAGTATAAACACTAACTCTAATTTCCCGGAGTGTGATTTGGAGTATAAACATCAACTCTAGGTTCCCGAGTGCGAACCAAAGTATAAACACTAACTCTAATTTCTCGGAGTGTGAATTGGAGTATAAAGGTCAAATCTAGGTTTCCAGAGTGCGAACAGGAGTATAAACGCTGACTCCAAGTTTCCAGAATGAGAATTGGAGTATAAATACTGAGTCAAAGTTCTTGGAGTGCAAACTGCGCTACAAATGTCGATAACTCTTGGATTCCCAGAGTGCGAACCGGATTATCAATCATTGATTATCCTAAGTCCCCAGAGTGTGGACATGTGCTCAAGATTTGTGATAGGTGCGATTGACCAACGAAGTACAAATACCGATCCTCGAAGTGTGGATGCAATTATTATTAGTGAACACGCGCAACTAAAACTGCTCACCTTCACTTGCTTCTACATCGATATGACAATGTTAAGCTCGGAAGGCAGAGATAAAGCTGCGATCGCTAGTCGATCATTACAACTGGTTCCCCAAACTGAGGGCAGAGCTTAAGTGTGAAACACTGACTGAAACAATACGACATCGAGTGTCCAGCTTAGTCTCGAGTCATGGCATGTATCCACGATTTTAAGACTTGTGTATGAAACAGATTCAGCTCCAGAACTGAAACTCCGCAAGCATACCAAACTATGATTCGAACGTTACAACACTTAAGCATAAAAGACAGAAAGAACAGTTGAAGCGAAGAAATAAAGTTTTATTTCAACTAACTGGAAATAAAAATTTATGTACAAGTTCTTCCAAAAAAAAGCCTTCTAGTGGGGGCCGAATCCGCATCTATACACGACCTATAAAAGCAAAAGTAAACTCCTATCTACCCAAAAATGAGCCTAAGGAATCTATTTATTCCTTCTTCTTCCTCGGCTTTTTCTTCAGTGTGGAGCCGCCGACACCGCTAACGATCTTTCGTTTCGAACTTTTCCCTTTAGGCGGGGAATCTTCGGACGGAGGCATGATATCAATTTCTTCCTTCGAACTTGAGTCTATGGGTATGCTCTCTTCAGGAGGAGTCGGAGGGACTGGATCTACGACCGAGGGCGGAGTAGACACACCAGTATCAACCAGTGTCCCCCCGGGTGCTATCATCCCGAGTGTAGTTGGACCCGACGCCGTCACTCCACCCTCAGAATCACCGCCATGAGCCACTGCCTCTATCTCAGCATTAATTTCAGCCAATATCTCTGCCTCTCGAATAGCACGGGCTTTGTTGGGGGGCAGCGGTGGACTGAGACAAGCACTAGAAGCAGGAGGGAACCCACTAAGAACGAACGGAATGTTCGTAAAAGGGTCGCTGTGTCAGCCCAGGAGCTTATTCATCATCTGCTCATCAAAGGAAATTGAGCTCCCCTGTGTCACCTCAATTGGCACGGCCGCAGTCGTGGTGATCGCCTCAGTAATAATGGCCTCCTGCATTTGATGTGATTCTTGGATTGCAGGAGGCGCTGTCAATGCAACTTCGGTCACTGGATGAAGAAGAAAAGAAGCTGTTAGGACATACTTCAAAACAGGTCTTTCATTTCAAATACACATGAGATTCGTTCAGAGTACCTTCCTCGGTTTGACCTACGGCCGGCTGAACAGCTTCGGATGAATGGTCCTTAATAGGAGATAGGCATGGCTGTTCTGAGTCATAAGCCGGGATGGGCTGAGGCTCGGTCACTGGAGCAGGCTCGTCTGAGCTTGTAGCATGATGCATAGCTCCGAAACCTTCCCCGGCTTCTTGATGCTGGATCCCGAGTCTTTCTCTTGCATGAGAAATCATAAAATCATGAAGAACCTTATTCTCATCATCATTCAATATGCTGTTCTCCAGCTCAAACTCGTCAAAGGATCCGCCCGACTGCCCAGTTTTCTCCTCCTCAACCAGCAAGTTCCAGGCATTATACAGGTGTGTCGGTTAATCATCAAGCCAGGCTAAGTCCCTGTGCCTCAACATGTTGGCATTATAAGTGACGAGGAGCTCCTCTATGTCAGTCTCTAACCTGGCCTCCTCCAATCGGAACCTCTCACCGACCTCAGCCTCAACCTCGCGGACCTTTTCCATGGCCGCGTCTCTCTCCGTCTGGAGCACCACCGCTTGATTGCACGCTTCCCGTGCGGCAACGTTAGCAGCATCCTTTTCCTTTATGATTTCAGAAAATTTGGACTTAAGCTCTTTAAGGGCTGCGTCCCGCTCAGCGGTAACGATGGTGTTCCTGTGGCCCATGTCCTCCACTGTGGCATAATGCTCTCGCTTCATTCTACCCATCGCCTCCTGGGCCTCGTTGGCTTTCTTAAGAGCCTCAATCTCAGATTGGTGGGAAGATTCGGCCTCACTATTGAGCGCTTGAATAATCTGATCTTTCTAGCCGGGTTCTTTCTCCAGCTTTTCAATCATGACTGCTCGGTCGAAGGCCACCTTCGATGCTTTTTTCGTAGTTTTCGACCACTCCTGATACTGGAAAAATATGTCCGCGACATAATCATGCACTGTATTTTCGGCCGACGCCGGGATCCTTTTCAAACGCGGAGGAAAGACGAACCCATCGAAACATATATCAGGAAAATCCTTTTTCAGTCGAGCGAGCCTCATCGCTTCTTCTCCAGTGGGCTCGACAAGGGCCTGTGTAGTAATGGAAGGGTCTGCAACCTCAGTTCTACGTTGGGATTCAGACCTAGATGATTGGGAAGATGGTTTGTGCCATGAAGCTTTCGAAGGTCGTGAAACATGAATTGGCGGCGGTGCAGGAGCTCTAGGAGGAGGCGTGCGAGATTAAGACCGACGCCTGTAACCCTTATCTCTGTCAGACAGTTCCTGACTAGAGTATTCTTGATCGTAGTCCCTATCTCCTTCCCTTCTATGTGATTCGTAGTATGATGAAGACTTGCGTTTGCTGCGTAGACTACCAAGCATTGAGCCTCGATCGGACATGGTATCTGCAAAGTAAAACAGAAGCGAAATTAGTAATCTGTCACGGTGGACGTATTACAGTCAGAAATCATGTAGTGCCGTAAAGTGTGAATGTATGTGCGACCCCCCAACCAACCGGATGTCAACCACGCTAGTGGGCAGAGATTCGCTTAAAACTAAGGCGTGTGGGAGTTCATCCATTCCGGCATCATGCTGCATGGACACGTCGTCCGGAATTGGAAGATCGGCGAGCCCTTCGTAAAAATTTTCTGTTCTTGGGCGAGAAATCTTTGAAATTCTAACTCTGGAGGCAGGTCGGTACATGACCACAGATTTCCATCTCCCCCTTTTGGATTGCTTAAAAATGGCTGCCTTGCCTTTTCTCTTTTCTTCAGAATCCTGGGCTGCATCCGCAGGCTTGCCCAAAGGTTCATCATCAGTATGGGTTCTTTCAGAGTCAGCCTCTTAGATTATAACAACTCTAGGATTTTTACGCTTAACCCGCTCCCTTAAGATAGTTCTTAGTGCTCCGTCGAGCCTTATACTTTGTCTTCGCTCGATTAGCCCAAGAATCCTAAGGTTTCTGTCTGTCAAGACCAAATCAATGTTCCTATCTTCGCTTGGAACCTCTTGAAGTACCCGAATTATCTCCTTGTAATATCCGCCTTCGGGTCACCGAATTATCGCTGTAAAGAAAAAGAGATATAAGTTGGGTTTCATTTACAAATTGCCAACTACTCGCGAAGATAGCAATACTCACGTCTAAATAGCCATCGCCTGGCAAATCCTGGGGGGCATCTGACGTAGAACCACTCCATCTTGAAATAACTCAGCCTGGTCCAAGACCCCGTAATTATTTGACAATTTCTCACGGCCTCTAATGTAAAAGATGGACTGTTTGTTCGACTCTTGAAGTTGAACAAGTATCTTATCTCGGTCAGTCGAGGTGGTCGATAGAGGTGCTCCATAAATTAAATGAACAAGCTATTCAGTAAAGCATATCCATTTGGATGTAGCTGAGATGGGGCGATCCCTATAAAGGACAACACTTCCCTTATGTATTGATTGAATGCGGAAGCGTCCCAGCTGCGCACACATGTCGATTAAATGCGGTAAACCCCTCTGGTGGATTATGTGGCCTGTCATTTAGTCCCGGCAATATTACGTCGTCCATTGACAAACCATGCCTTAAGCATATTCTCCCTAGCATATCTTCAGAAATATTGGACAGAACAAAGTCTGGCGGACTATTAATAAAGGATGCGTCAGGTGCCTCGTCCGAGGCCGGATCGATAACTTCAGCCTCGATGTCCGGTATTTCAAGTCTGGGAGGAATTATACTCTGGGTTTCCTGTGGCTGCGAGCTTGAAGTTTCCATAACTAACTAACTCACAAAAAATCATCATTAGACGACAAAGAGCCCGTGTGTTCCCCTCGTGTAGAGTGTGTGTTGTGCAGTGCAGTGCTGTTCATTGCTTGAATAAATTTTTCAGAGTTCAGGAAAAATTTGCAAACGACAAAGATAATTGGAATCCAGTTGGAGTGACCATCATCGCTGACTATCATCGCCATACCATCCAGATGTTGGCGATCGATCCAAATTAAAATTTCCTATCATGTTGTTAAGTTATAGTTCCATCAACAAGCTTTGAAAGACAGTCAAATATGCAGTTCTACGGTCAAGTCCGATTATGCAAGGCAGAAGTTCGTTGGAGTCGAATGCTCGAATGTGAAAAAGTTCTCTAAAACTACCAGACTCCGGTTTGGGATCGATCGCCACAGTTCAAATCAGGAACATGTTAGAGGCCTTCTGTTCGTATAGAGTGCGTTCGAAATGATACATTTCGTATCGATCGAATTCGAATCGATGCGCTTCGAACCGATCGAATTCGAATCGATGCGTTTCGTATCGCCCAGGTTCGAATCGATGCGATTCGTATCATCTAGGTCCGAATCAATGCGCTCCGTATCGATTGGTTTATGCCAACTTCGTATGGATCACAGCTCGGCATCTTCACATCGATCGTATTCATAACGATCAAGAATGACGGGGTTCGTATCGATCACCTGCACAGGACTACGTATCAATTATAATTCCAATGTCTTCATGTTAAACACTTTGAATCGATACGAAGTGCATTCATTGTGGATCAACAGGGACCCCATCATTCGTTCTTCAGCGCTACATCGATGCGAACTCCATACTTAATCATCAATACGAAGACAAACTGTATTCTCTCTTTTCACCGATACGAACTGAAGGCCGAGCAGTCATCAATCAATTGCTCTGTATCCCCAAACTCCTTCTTCTCCAATCAACACGAACGTCGCCATAGCCATCCTCGACCAAGCTCTAGCCCAGATTTTGCCCTTGATGTCGCCGGAATTGATCATCAATAAGGGTCGGATGGATCTAAGATTCAAATCTCCTCGCTTGGATCTAGTCGTGATTAATTAATTACCTAATTTTGAATTGGAGTTCGAAGGATTAAAAGGTTGTATTCGATCGATTCGAACGCACGACACAGTTCTCCCTTAACCAAGTTGTTGGATCGATGCGAAAGTCGAAGGCAGCAGTAAAAAGTAAAAAGTGAAAAATGGCCAAGTCCAAGGGTATTTATATGGGCCGAAGTGAAAGAAAGGGTCGATTCGCCTCCCAGCCCATGCGACCGGCCATAACAGGTCAACTCCCGGACCGATTTGAACGTTCTATTCGAATCCATCGGCCCGCACCTTCATCGGGGCGAAATTACCACCAAGATTTGTCGACTCAAAACTGCAATTCGTTTCGATTGATTCGAATCCACCCACAATGCACCGATGCAAACTATGCCGTTCGAATCCATCGGCCCAGGCCTTCATCGAGATGAAATAACCGGTAGTTTCAATCGATACGAAGTGCACGATAAAGACTGTTCTGGAGACATTGTATTTCATCGATTCGCAACCATTGTTCGCATTAATGATTTTGCGAATCCTTCCATGGCCCATTGCTACAAACAACGCTTTTCGAATCCATCAATTCGCACCTTCCAAAAATCAGCATTCGTCGGCGCATGTTAAGGGTCACCTGTTCGAATCCAGCGGCATCAAAGACCATCGATACGAATGTTAACTTCGTATCCATCGATGCTCATATCCATCGATTCAAAATGCTAAATTCGCATCCATCAATATGAAGTCCAATGAGAGAACGACATTTCAAACTTCTATATCGATTCAAGAGAGGATCGATACGAAGAAGCACCCAAAAACAACCGTCAACCGTTGTTACAACTTGATTTTCGCATCGATTCAGGAGAGGATCGATATGGAATTCAACACAAGAAAACCGACAACGACTCGTGAACGTGCAACGTTAACAAGAATCAGATTAACATGTATGCATATATGTCGAACTAATATTCAATTTTCAGCGTTAGTAGCAATCGGATATTCATCTAACTGTGATTATGGCAACAAACAACTAAGCACTATCGTGTAGCAATCGGTTATAGCAACGCAAGATTACAACCTTCAACAAAGAAGCAATAATTGTTCATAATGAAGAATGCAGCTTTTCAAAGCACGTCATGTTATCACAAGACGTACTTTGGGGGGCAAATGTTATCCCGCCTTTTGGCAAGGCCGAGATATCAAGGCACTGGTTTAAAACCAAGGGTTGTTCGTCCTGTATATCAAGCACACACCGGTTCACTATGGATGTCGATGAATTTTATCCGAATCCGGATCAGGCTAAAATCAGCAAGATACGACAAGCGAAGCCATTAAAGCTAGCATTCCAAATTTCAGGTCAATCTGAGTTCGTATGCTCAAGTTGTGATCGGTGCAAGTTGAAGGGAAAAGTCATGTTTTCGTATCCATCAGTGAGCCATAGTTCGAATCCATCAACTTCGCACCGACCAGCCTCGTATCCATTAAGAAGCCTCGGTTTGCACCGATCAAGTTCGTATCCATCAACAGAGCGTACATTTCGTATCGATTGGCTAGATCCAGTTTCGTATCCATCCAGCTAGACACAGTTCATATCCATGGTTGAGCCTCTATTCGAATCCACCGTCTTCGTATCGATCAGGGGTACAATACCCTCGTATCCATCTGTCTCGAATCCGTTAGCGCGCCCTCATTTGCAACCATCCAGTTCGAAACCATCAGTAGGTGATTACTCGAACCCATCAGGTTCTGTTAGTTCGAATCCATCAGGCAACTGCTCTTCGTATCCATCAGATGACCTTGCTTCGCATCCATCAGACGGTGACTACTTTGTATCCATTAGGGGCTCTTGTTCGAATCCACATCCAATGGCTTGTTCGTGTCCATCAAGTCAAATGAGCCCAGATTGACGCAGCGGTCATCGATGCAAACGAGGTGAAATTCACGGATGCGAAACGGTCAACTCGGAGCAAAAAGAGGATCGATGCATGGAATGCGCACCGCGTCATCACAGAGGCACGTGCATCATCGATTCGAAGTGGATCGACTCGAATTGATGGATTCGAACCAAACAGCCAACGAGAAACTCATGCTCATTTCGATCATAACTCAAGATCCACCGATCCAAATGCCATAAAATTTTCACAAAAGCTTACGTACAAGCCAAGGAATGTTCCTGCCAAGTTTCAGCTCAATTAGACCAATTCTTGATCGATACAAAATCGATTCGTATCGATCACAAATCGAGTCAAAACTTGGTGGGATCGATTGCGTGGGCCCACTCACGTGCCAGAAGGAGTCTTCCGAAGTTTGAGCGAGATATCAGCCTCCTACGCTTATAAATAGCCCCCTGAAGCCTACAGAAAAAGGATCTTTTGATTCTCAAGCGCCCAAACTCTGCGGATCGAGATTTACATCTTACCTTTGCTGTTAAATTCGAATTCCAAGCTGTACTTTACTGTTGTTCGCTGTAATCCTTGTAATCGTTCAAAGAGAATCAATAAAATCCCAAAAACTTCATAGTGGACGTAGGCAACACGCCGAACCACTCTAAAAGTGTGTGTCTGTGCATTTGTGTTATTGTTTACTGGAGTTTTTGTTAGATAATCTTCATTTTACATTTATATTCTTCACTTTTATCTCTTCAAAAACTTCCGAAGAGTGTTGTGCCCATTTTTGGTACAAACAATCATAAAAATTAAAATTATTGTTTTTATAAATTTTACGTAAACGAAAGTTTAAAATTTTAGCATTAGTTAATACAGGTTAAGAAAACTAAATGAAATATAAGTTAAACCATAAAGTCCCTTTGGTAAATGTAGAATGATATTGCTCAAAAGGATTCTGAAAATGAATAATTTATAATAAAAAGTAGGTTTGATAGAAAAGATACTCTTAATTCTAATTGGTTTAGGTTTTGATTACATAACAACAAAACATCTTTGTACACTGCATTTCTATTGTGAGTTCCCTTGTTCCGTGGAATTTTTTCATTTTGTGCTTGAACCTTTGTTGAGTTTCTTGCAACTCCTTTGGATAATGCCACATATAGCTGACCATGACTAAAAACGTGCTCTGGAAGATAAGTTCCAACAAGAGGAATGGTTTGATAAGTTAATTGGGAGTTGTTTACAATTTAGATTAAAAGGCATGTTAATATTTTCAAAAGGCTTTAGGGGTATACGTGAAATAAATAACCCTTTATCACGATAATGACCAACTGTTATTTCTGCATGTATGAGATTTCTATAGAAGATATGACGTATTAATTCTGTTCCGTTACATAATCCAATTTTTAGATCAATATTTCTATGTAACATTATTGGGGATCCTATTTTAAGTGTTAGTTTATGTGGTGGCAAGCCTCCTATAGCAAGCGCGTTTAAGAATTCCGATTGATACAAATTAGTTGTATCATCTTCAACTCTATAAAAAGATTAATAAACATATTCCTCTCCTGGAAATATATTTATGATCGTATTATTTATCTCATCTTTTGTTCCATTTCTTAGTGGTAGTATTGCTCTATTCTTTATATAATCAGTACCACCTAATTTATCATGGAGTGTAGGGAAAACTTCCTTAATCAAATGACAAAAATAGCATGCATTGGTGTTGGACATAACAATATCATCTAGGAGTTTTATAAGGTCATCTTGTACATAAGGTTCTGTTCTATTTTCAATATGTAAAAGTATCTCCACATATGATTAATCATTTCTCGCTTGCATATTTTGTATTAAATGAATTACATGAACATTTTGGAGTGCCTCGCATTGTGTGTGGATAATCGGCGCACATTGACAAAAAGGGTAGTCTCACATCTTGAAAAATAATAGAGGTGGAGTGGTATATAAATGAGTTAGGTCGCATGTAACAACAAGAAATTCCTTTTGTCAAAAGATGCTGACCAAACTCATATGTTGCCTCCACATAGGGATGTGCGGACGGGATTTCAATAGAACATTCGTTCATAAATATCACTGAACTATACATGAATAAACTATCTTCTACGAAAATCGGTAGTACTTGTTGAAAATCACCTCTAAGTATAACAATCTTCCTACCAAAGGATGCATTTATACCTGTTAGGTCGCTTAATGTTCCGTCTAAGGCTTCAAATGCATAACAATGAGCCATTTTTGCTTCATCCCATAGTATAACAGAGGCCACACATAATAGTTTTGCATTATTGGATTGTTTAGGAATGTAACATGTTGACAAAAAATCCAATTTGATAGGAATTTAATTCTAGAATGTGTGGTTTGACCTCCAGGCAACGCTAGAGAAGCAATTCCAGAGGTTGCAACTGCAATAGCAATAAGACCTTAGATTCTTATATGGGCTAAAATTGCTTTATAAAGATATGTTTTTCCTATACCTCCTGACCATCTATGAAATATATTGAGTTATTTTTTTACTTTACCGAATTCATGATCATTTGAAATGCATCACTATGTTCAATGCTTAAGTTATTTGCAAAATCTATGTCAGTTTGTGGTATCTCTTTCGATTGTTCTTCTAAAATAATGGTTGAACTATTACAGTGTTGGGAAAAATCTAGATGGTTATAAGGGATGTCATTGTCAAAATTAGTTTTGTTATATTGTTTTAGGAGGTTATTAAGATCGAAAAGACATCGACTTATCAAATGTGTATTATTTTGGTTAACGGTATGCGTTGAAGGATAATCTTCAATTAAATATGGTAAAAAATCATCTGATAGTTCTCACACCTTGCAAGCATCAAAATACACTAAAATTATGACGAACAATCTTCTTTAAGCGGTGGGCATGTGTGTGTTTGAAGCATCTTGTAAACATTCCATTATACTGTTATCATTTTTGATCACACCTCTGTGTTCTATGGCTTCTTTGAAGGTGTTATAATGAGTTCCATTAACAGCAAGTAAGTGCATAAAAGATGTTGGCCCTCTAACATGGTTTAAAAGTAATCGTAAATAAAGTCGATCACCTTTTGTAGGAGATACTGTATAAATTCGATCAATTACCTTACGATTGTTTCGTCTATGTATCAATTCTTTCGTTTATATTCCCACCAATATTTTTTTAGGAAATTCATAATATAAGTATTGATGTGCATTTACATCGTTAATGTTCTCAGTGAAAAATTCAGTAAGTATTGTTGTAGATCCATGCACATCACTCAAAATAATTTCTAAATTTCGTCTACATTGAATTATTGTTGTTATCTATTTGGAAGATGTATTTGTAGTCCTATAACAGAAGAAGAAATGCAACTTAATGGAAATTTAAATATTCACCATACTATCTCGGGTGCACAAATCCATTTAGCGTTAACAAATTGAGAAATTTCATCCTCATCATCTATATTAGAAGATACGTTTACAGACACACATCTGACCCTTTGTAAACATATTTATATAAATATTTCACCGCTGTAATACTTGAGCGAATTTCAACGTCTATATGACAATCATATTTTAATAGTAAATAGGGATTATAAGGCATGACCCAACAAGTTTCAATTATTTGTCCACCTCTTTGTACTTTTATTCCATTATCACGTCCTCTATAAATTGGAAACAAATCACTTCCTTGCAAAGTTATAAGTGCAAAAGATTTTGAAAATCCTTTCTTACATTGATTATTTTTCATATGTGTGGCATTAACATAAACTACCACATGGAGTATGAATCATTTGTTTCATAACAACGGCATGTAATTCTGGTTCTAAATCTTTATCTGGGATTTCAGCCCTTACTAAAGCATTATAGTCGTCAGGGTTGTTAATCGTATCTTTTTCACATAGAATAATTAATATATGTGAATGGGGTAGGCCTCTATTTTTTTTCTTTTTAAATGGTACTTTATATACAATATGTCACTAGGACAACATATCACATGTTAATAAACGTTCGAATCATGCTACTCAAGTTTCAAACTTGTAACTTCTCGCACCAAAGCCGAATCACTTAACCACTCAGACAATGGTGCTTGTCACAATGGCATGTTGAAATCGTGTTTTAATTGTTCTAGTTTTTCTCAAAATACCCTTGTTAAATCGGGTCTATCTTGTGCTTATTGACCGGGTAGTAGTTCTTATATAATCTCCAACCACTTAACATTACACGTGCTAGTAATAAATAAATCAAGTTTCCATACCGTCGCACTATTATCATTGCATCTTAGTATCGATTATGCATATCTTGATGACAACCGATGTGAGATGATGGAAGGATTCTTCGAACACCAATGTTTCCTAAAGGTTATAGTAAAATGAAAAAAGATTACAAAATATAATTTTCATATAAAGTTACAGAAACATAATAAATAATTGATTATGACTAACCGCAGTTGTCTCTCCAGAGTTAGAGAATCTTGTAAACCTTGATATAATTTAGCTCTAATAGTATCTTGATTGTTATGAACGTACCTTAGTCTCATAGTTTCCATTCTAACATAATTATTAACCACTTACTGCTGGAACAGGCGACCGCCAAGCAAAATTAGTGACATCTCCATTGTTCATATCTAAACATATAAACAAATAACTAATAAGTATAAAAATAAAAGTAATTAAAAGTAAATAGTAATTGTTATTTACTTGTAAAAGATGAGAATAATAAGCTCTACAACATATTATTGTCGCTCCATAGTCAGGTATGTGCATATCCCATCCATGTTCACCACATGGTAATAAAAGTGGATATTGTAATGGATCATAAAGTCCTAAAGTATCTTGAACCCTTTGTGAATTTCCACTTCTTGTTTGAACTATAATAACCTTATTATTCAAATTGGTATCTTCTTCGTCTCCTACAATGATACCTCCTACTTGTGATGTAGTTGGTAACTTATGAATGTGTCTATTTACTGCAAGTTCTTTTATTTTTATTCTACAATTATATATATCATCCCGCTAGCTCAAATGTCGAAATACTTGTAAAAAAGGATCATGGATATGCAAAATTTGTTTTAAAGTCAAAAGAATGCCTGGTTTCATTGTTGTATCATCATGTTTTCTATTTTCAGTCTCATGGTCTATATCATAAATATATAACTATAAATATCTTGGTCTCATCCCATCCATAGCTAAAAAACTACTGATGCTATGATATACGAAGCCTTGTGCACGATATGGATTAACTCCAATTGCATTTTGCTAAGTTACGATCAACGTTAGCAGCCAATGATGTAAAAGCAAAAGCATTGTTATAAGATCTTATGTTGCTTCTAAAATGCATACAAACTTCGGTTTGATCAAAATAAAAATCTAGTAGCTATTGAGGTGTTGTTGGTCTTGGAATGGTAATTTTACCATTCTTACAGCAAATCTCTAATGTCTCATGAAAAAATATCTTTGATCCACAAAATGAGTAATGAGTGGGAGCTGGTAGCATGTGCTTGTGAAAATATTTTGTAGCAATAAAATTTCGACCACAATTATAGCTTGTCACAAAAGTGGGTGGGTTAACATCTGTACTTCATAGTCAGATGTTCCTAAATGATTACCAACATTGGAATGATTAAAATAACAAAAATACAAATTAAATGAGATAGTGATTAGTTTAATTGAAGAAAATTACCTGCAACATAAGATGTAAAATCATTGGTCTCCTATGTGTTCGAGTTGATTGTGCTCTTTCTTCAATGATTGATTGTCCTAAAAGAAATAATAAATATTCTTTATATTTTGAAACATGTTCCTTATATAATATGCACTTGAAACATTAAATAAAAAATAAACTTCAAATGTTTACAATAATTTCTCACAGTTTCAATAGTTGAATAAATTTCATTTTTGTTTACCATACATACTTCCCACTGTTCTATCATAATTTCATATGCACTTTGTCAAAAAAAATAGCAAAATCCTATGTCGCGCCTACTACTTCATTGTCATGACCTTAAGGTTGTTCTATCAGAAATCATAATTATATGTTGACTGGGAATGCAGATCTAATTTCCCCAACTTTAAACTATCAACAACAAAGGTTTAGAATCAACTAGCAAATAATGTGGAAGAAAAGATTGCTCCATCTTCAGCACAACAAATCTTGAATTTTAGTATTTTCAATAGAAAAGTTGGCACAAGGCCGAAACCAAAGTTAATTCATAAGTCGCCTACGGCCGGGTTGAAGAAGTAAATATGTTATTTAAGAATATTTCCCTAATAAAAATTATTAAGTTAATTAAATTTATTAAATATATCAAAATTAATAGATAAATAAAGTTGCTTTAAATAAATAATAACTTTTCCATAATTAATTGATAATATTTTGTTTCTCCATTCTCAGCTTTAATTCTCAGTTTATGGCCCTCTTCTTTATTACTAATAGTTTTACAATTTACCTTAAAAATCAGTCGTTATTTATAATTTAATACACTTTATATTTAAACATGCATTTAATAATTATCAAAATCAACTAGAAAAAGTTGAACATTTACATACAAATTTCGCAAATTTATCATTCACTTATTTTTTCTAACATAACTACATATTTGGTTTGGAATACAAACATATCAACATAAAGGATTAAAATAAATGGTTATTTTATTCAAAAAATGATTGCTAAACAAATCCTTAATCATGTTTAAATCATTATGTTCCTTATATAATTTATATTATATACTCAAATTAATAAATACCTTTTACATAATTTTTTTTATTTTAACATATAAGCATCCATCAATCTGTAATTCAACCTTATTTTAATAGACAAGCACCTTTGTCCAAGTGGTTAATTGAATCGGATTTGGTGCAGGATGTCACAAGTTCGAAACTTGCTTTCGAACGTTTATTTGACATGGGATATGTTGTTCTAATGATTTGTTGTATATAAAGTACCAATTCAAAAAAAAAATTCAACCTTAATTTAACATAACCTATGTGTTTGAGTTGATTTTTCTCTTTCTTCAGTGATTCATTGTCCTAAAAGAAATAATATACACTCATTTATGCATATTATTGATATTGTTTTGTTGGTGTGATAATAGTCAATCATTTGCATCTTATATATAATTAAATCGATATGTCTGGCAGTTTACAAAAGGTTTCATCGTTAGTTATTAACAAAAATAATTGTGTCATTTCTATATTTGTCTACCAAGCCTAACTTTCTCCATTCTCATTATTAATTCTCAGTTTATGGCCCTCTTCTTTATTACTAATATTATTTCCTAACATATCCTCTGCTTCAGATTTTATTTCTCTTAAGCGGTCAATTTATGTAGATCAAAAACTCATATCAAAGAATGACACTTCTATGCTGGATTTTTTCAAACTCGGTAATTCTTCATATTATTACACTGGTATCTATTAAATAATAGTAAAGTGGAAGAATTTAAAGCTTTCTTATTAATTCTAGGTATTTCCTCCTCTCTCCTTAATTCACTCCAGATATTTTATTTCCCTATCTCACAATTTATTGTTATTATAATTATTACAATGTTTTTATTGGTTCTCTTTTCTACTATCAAAATTTAATACTAATTTTCACAATTGTTTGCACATTTCTTGCAAGTTTTTTCTGTTATTTTTACATTTAAGTCCATATATATTAAATTTAGTTAGATGATATTAAATTTAATTTTTTAAATAAATACAATTAACGAATATTCATTGGTTGATCTAATAAATTTTGAAAAATAACAATTCTACATGCGTACTGCATTCATATTGATAAAAATGGTAAAATTAGTTTTTTATTCAAGTCCATATAGTTTTAATTTTCCACAACTATATACAAATTATACAATGTTCTACTAATATTTCCTCCTATCATTTTGCATTTAAATACCAACATTCGATAATTTTTACAATTATTACGAATTTCTCCTAAATTTTCCTATATTTATTTTACATTTAACTCCGTATTTTGAATTTATTAATTGATCTTGAATTTAAACTTTTTAACTAAATCCAATTAACAAATATTTATTGATTGATCTAATAAATCATAAAAAATGATAATTCAATGTTTATACCACATTTGCACTGATATAAATGGTAAAACTATTTTTTCACTCAAGTACGTATGATCTAATATTTTCATAATTATATACAAAATTATCTTTGATACTTTTACATTTTTCTATATTTAAGTTCATAAATTTCTTTCTTTCTAAAATTAGTTATTAAATACAAAGAAATATATGCATAGTTTTTTTCTTTCTAACATTAGTTATATAATACAAATAAATATATACATAATTATTTCTTTTTAGAGTTGTTATTTCAATACAGCAAAATATATACAAATTTTTCTTCCAAATTGGTACATGATTACAAACATATACAACGTTTTTCTTCCTAAAATTGGTAAATCAAATGGACTCTTTATCATTATTAAATTATATTTTATGAAGAATAACGTTACAATTAATGATAATTGATGAATGTTTGTATTTTGTATTATTGAAAAAAGAATAAATATTTTCAATTAGTATGTTTTTGTACAAAAAGTTACAACTTGATTATTTATATTCGTAATATGAGTTGATCAATGGACAAACATTATACCATATTCTGATTAGAAATATTTTTCTTTCATATTTTATTATCTTTTTTACATGAATGTTAAAAAAAAAATGAAAAGTTTTACGATAAAATAAAAATAGTAAGGCATGAAACAATATGATTTGTAACGTTTTAGATCTTATTTTCGCTTAATATTTCTTTTAATATAAATAAATATTTATAAATGTGTGCTGCAAGAATTTTAAATGCATACAAATACATTGAGTCTTTGGTATTACACTTTTATTTTTAGGTAATAGTCATCATTCTCTCAAGTAATATTTGATATCTAATGTATACATCATTTATCTTTTAGCCAAATGTATCAAAAGCTAAATGTCAATTTTAGGATATATGTACATGAATATTTATTTACGAAATTTTATAAAAATATTAATTTCAAAATTTATTAAGAATGTTTATTTTCATTTATTTGATTAATAAATAATGAATCCTAAAAAATAATAAATTAATATATTATTCATTTTTATCAGCAAAAATGATAATTTCATTTTTATTAAAATATACGAATATCATAAAACATACACACTTATAATATAGTAATTTCATTTTATAATTCATTTATCTTAACAAATTTATGAGATGTTGCATAATAAATTATATTCTTCAAATATAGTTAAAATATTATTTTTCTACAACACACCGTGTGCAACGCACGGGTAACACACTAGTATGGAATAATTACAACACGGTGTGAGAATTAACATCTGTTGGGTTGTAAGCAGAGAAACACCATTGTCGAATTCATCAAAATCAGAGCTTAAGATCTCCCTTAATATTATGTAAACTTAGGCTTAATCTCTACTTTTTTCAAAATCAAATATTGTAAAGTTTCCAAATATTGACTCAAACTTTTGAGACTATAAAGAATAAGAAAATATAAGTTCTAGATAAATTGTATTCTTATGATCATATTTTTTTTCTTTTCAAAAAGATAACTTAATTACACTTAAGAAAAGGTTCTCTAAATAATTTCAAATCAAAATATTATATTATTATTTTTGACCTATTATGCATTATAGTATCCATATACAAAACTTAAACCATCATTTTCTCAACCTCAATTACAATGAGTTAACGGTTGCTTTGTACGAGTTACATGCATTGGAAAATAGATTAGTATTCATACTATTACTAATTAACTATAATGAGGTTGGAAAAACCTACACATTTCTAGCTTTTTCCTACCATTTCCTTAGATATTGGAAATTGTAAAATTACTACTGGAAACAAACAAAAATTAAAAGCATATATAGCTTAACGTACTTATATATGTCTTACAATATACATGTATTCAACTTTTGTCCTAATTATCTATACATATGAAGAAGTATCGGATTGGCACGGGAAGGTCAAAATATACATGCACATACTTGTATTAGGATGGTCATTAAATTTATCGTGGAAGGAACTACAAGTATGTTAACATGAATTATCAAAGCACTTTGGAATTCTAGTATTTCTTACATCACTTTTCCTTGCTATAAATTGCATGAAATTTGTTGTAAATTTACTTGGGGGCTTTGGGTTTTTTGTTTGGAAGAGAAAGAAGAAAAGAAGAAAGAAGAGTTTAGTCCCACATTGTAGAAAAATGGAGACTATACTTGTATAATTATAGCTCTCTCAAGTGGATGTTGGGGCCTTGGGGCTCCCACATGTTTGCTTTGTTGTGAGGAGAGAAGTCATGCAACACCACAGGCGCGCCGCCGCCGTCCGTCCATCCGACCGAACCGGGCCGGGTTTCGGATCCGAAAATATTTTTTTGGATCGTATGTAGACAGTAACGGGCCAGATTTCAGCCCGTTAAGGACCCAGAACCGGAAAAAAATGAATGGACGCGACGTTTGAATTGCAACGGTTTTCTGAACGTTGCAAACAAAAGGTTGCGACGTTTAATTTTTGAATCCATTCGCAACAGTTGCGAACCGTTGCAAACGGTCGCGATGCTTCGCGAATGGACACCTCTTCACGTCTATATATAACGACGCCCGAAAACAGTTGCAACTAGTTTTCGAATCCTCTTCTTCTTCTCCACACAATTATGCAACGCCCAGAAATCCTTACAGTTTGCTCTGCTTTGTGATGTCTCCAAGGTGTTGCAAATTCAGAAAGCGTTGCAGAATTGTTTTCTTCTTCCTCTTCATTCTACTCTATATAAATTGCATCATCAGATACAGTTTCTGAAGTGTTCTTGGTCGGATCAAAGTCGTACAAACTTTGAATCCGATTACGCTGTTATAAGGCTTCATTGAATCCTGAAAGTCGATAGTTCGATAACCCGTTTGTACCTGGTGGGTTGAACTATTGTTTGAAAGAATCAATTCCATAGATCCTTGAAGTCAGAAGTACAACATTGTCTTTATCTCTATCGCCATCAAATCCGTCTCGAACCGCAAAGTCCCCAACAAATTTTCAGACAATATTTCTTCAACCATGGAAGGTTCGAGCGCTTTACAAGTTATGAATCAGCATCTAACTCGATTGGAGCGTTTTGATGGCGACAATTTCACTCGTTGGCAAGAGACGATGAAATTTTTCTTGGTCACCGTCAAGTTATTCTACATTTTGGAAGATGACTTGGAAGAAATCCCGGAGGAAACTGATAAAGATGATGCTGCTCTAAAGGCTAAACGTGCAAAGCGCAAAGAGGACGATTTTCTATGCAGAGGCCATATTCTGAATGCGCTATCTACCCCAGTCTACAATGCTCATAGAACCTTGGAAACAGCGAAGGCACTCTGGACTGCTCTGGAGAATAAGTACCGCATATCCGAGGCAAGCAATAAAAAGTTTCTTATTTCTAATTTTATGGATTTCAAAATGGTCACCAATAAGTCCATAATTGGACAAGTAAGCGAAATCTTACTGTTGGTGAATCAACTTAAAGATACTAGAATTGATCTCCCTGAATCTTTTGTTGTTGGAGTTATAATTTCTAGACTTCCGCATAGTTGGAATGATTATAAGAAAAGATGAAGCATGCGGAAACGGATTATAATTTAGACGGTTTACAGCATCATCTTCGTATTGAAGAAGACTCTCGCAAACGCGATCTAGATGATAATCCGCAAACTGAGTCTCATTCTAAGGCAAATAATGTTGAAATTACTGATAAATTAAAGCCAAAGAATGAGACACAGTTTAAGAAAAATCATTCCAAAACTAACAACAAAAAGAAAGGTGCTTGTTATTTTTGTAACAAGCCCGGCCACTATGCCCGAGACTGCCGTCTGCGGAAGAAACAACAAAAAGTGAATGTGGTCGAAGACTCGCTTGTGGCTGCAGTGCAAGAGGCAAACTCCGTTAGTGGCAATGATAATGATTAGTGGTTCGATACTGGAGCAACCATTCACATTTGCAAAGACCGTAATCTGTTCAAGAGTTACGAAGAAAATAAAGGAGAAGCCGACGAAGTTACTGGAGCAAATAAGGTTCCAAGCAAAGTTCTGTGAAAAGGCACTATAGAACTTCTTCTCACCTTTGGAAAAGTTCTTACATTAGTCAATGTATTCTATGTACCTGATATGTGTAAGAATTTGGTCTCTAAATACCTTCTTAACAAAGGAGGATTCAAGATGGTGTATGAGTCTGATGAGCTAGTGTTGTCTAAGAATGGTAAATTCATTGGTCAGGGATACTCTTGTAACGACATGATTAAGTTGAATTTAATAAAGAAATCTTCTGTTTATATTGTTGATTCTATTAATTTATGGCATGGTAGATTAGGACATGTTAATTATAATTCCATTAGGAATATGAATAAATTAGGATTAATTTCTGATTGTGATTTCGATACCATCTCTAAATGCGAAATATGCATTCAAGTAAAAATACACCGGAAAACCTTTAAATCCGTAGAAAGGAAATCTGGTTTGCTTGATTTGGTATATAGTGATGTGGGTGACTTAAAAATTCATATCACCTATGGTGGTAACCAATACTACATAACATTCATTGATGATTATACTAGATACGCATATGTATATCTAATGAAAACTAAAGATGAGGCTTTTGATAAATTCAAAATTTACAAAGCAGAGGTCGAAACACAATTAGAAGTTAACATTAAAATATTACATTCAGATCGTGGTGGTGAATATTTCTCAAATGAATTTGCCTTGTTTTGTAAACAACAAGGTATGATTCACCAATGTACTGCCCCACATACACCACAACAAAATGGTGTTGCTGAAAGGAAGAATAGAACTTTAATAGAAATGGTTAATTCCATGCTCATAAGTTCTAATTTACCTTATAACCTATGAGGTGATGCTATGTTATCTACATGTTATATTTTAAATAGAGTACCACTTAAAAAGAATAATATTTCCCCTTATGAATTATGGTTTAATAGGAAACCTAACCTAACTAGACTTAAAGTTTGGGGTTGCTTAGCTTATGTTAGAAAACCAGACCCTAAACGACCAAAGTTAGGAAATAGAGCATTTAAATGTGTTTTCATAGGATATTCACTTAATAGTATAACTTATAGATTTCTTATTCTTGACACCCTAGAAGTTATAGAATCTATAGATTTAGAATTTTTTGAAAATCAAACTGTTGAGATCCCATTGAGATCATCTAGTCCAGAACCTAGTATGACTAATGATATCATTGACGATGATTATGCTCCTGCTCAAAACAGCAAGGAAGTGTTAGTACCAGATAATAGTACTGAACAACGGAGAAGTAAAAGAGCGAGAATAGAGGACTATGGTCCTGACTTCATTACATATCTTGTAGAAGGCAATAAGGACGAAGTCCTTAATGTGACTAAATATATAATGAACGTTGGTGATGATCCCAAAACTTATTCTGAAGCAATGAGTTCCAGAGATTCAAATTTCTGGAAAGAAGCTACCAATGATGAAATGAATTCCATAGTGTTAAACCAAACTTGGGTTTTAACTGATTTACCTCCTGGTGCTAAACCTATAGGATGTAAATGGATATTCAAGAAAAAGTTGAATACAAATGGATCCATTGATAAGTTTAAAGCCAGATTAGTTGCTAAGGGATATAAGCAAAGACATGGAGTAGATTATTTTGATACATATGCTCCAGTTGCTCACATATCTTCTATACGCTGTTTAATTGCACTTGCATCAATTCATAAATTAGTCATACATCAAATGGATGTAACGACTACTTTTCTAAATGGAGATTTAGAAGAAGAGATATACATGGAACAACCTAAAGGTTTCAAAAACCCAGGCCAAGAAAAGAAAGTTTGTAAATTAGTAAAATCTCTTTATGGCCTAAAACAAGCTCCCATGCAATGGCATGAGAAGTTTGATAAAGTTGCATTGTCATATGGATTCATTGTCAATGATGCTGATAAATGTATTTATAGCAAATCGGATAACAACGGTATTGTTATAATATGTTTATACGTTGATGACATGCTAATATTTGGTTCCAATATATCCTGTGTGAATGAAACTAAAAAGTTTCTGTCTTCTAAATTCGATATGAAAGATCTAGGAGAGGCTGATGTATTTCTGGGAATTAAAATTGTTAGGAAAGAGGGGGAGTTATTACTAAATCAATCCCATTATATAGAGAAATTCCTACAAAAGTATGGTCATTACGATGACAAACCAGCACCAACTCCTTTATATCCTAGTATTAAATTAGAAAAGAACATTGGACGTACTATCTCTCAACTAGAGTATTCCAGTGTTATTGGGAGTCTTATGTATGCTATGCATTGCACTAGACCAGACATCGCACATGCTATAAGTATATTGTGTCGATTTACGAGTAATCCAGGTTTCGAACATTGGAAAGCCATTTCCAGAGTTTTAGCTTATTTGAAAGGAACCATTGAATATGGTTTATCTTATAAAGGATATCCTTCTGTAATAGAAGGATATAGTGATGCAACCTGGAACAATGTAGAATCCAAATCCAAGTCTACGACTGGATGGATCTTTACATTAGGAGGCGCTGCTGTGTCTTGGGCTTCCAAGAAGCAGACCTGTATTTCTGACTCAACAATGTTGTCAGAATTGATTGCATTAGCAGATGCATGTAAAGAAGCGGAATGACTTAGGAATTTATTAATGGAAATCCCTTTGTGGAAGAAGCCATCTCCAGCAGTCTTGATTAACTGTGACAATCAAGCAACAATATACAATGTGTCTAATAAGACATATAATGGAAAGTCTAGACATGTGAGTCTAAGACTTTAAATGGTGAGACAGTTACTAAAAAGAGGAGTTATAACTGTTGACTACATAGAAACGAAGAAAAACTTGGCTGACCCACTTACAAAAGGTCTTCCAAAGGCAATGGTTTCTATAAAGTCACAAGAAATGGGACTAAGGTCTGTGAATGAAGGTTGATCATCCTTAACAGAAACCCAACTTATGCCTTGAAAAGGATAGACAAAGTTCAATGGGTACCAACAAGTTAAGAGAATGATTATGGAACACTAAATTGATAATCTCATAATATTTAGTGTTGGATTCTGCAAGAACAAAGGATGGATATATATCCTTAATAAGTCTAGAAACCTTAAAAGGTGTATCGCAGAAACAACTTAAGAGAGTTACCTATATGAGTATGGAAATCAGGCCGTTTCCTAGGAAAGTAAGACCGCTTTCTAAGTAGACTCATGAACCAGGATTTAAGTACATGGCCATTAACGTGCTGAGCAATACAGAACACTTTACCTAAGGAAATCAACGTGTGTGATTGTTCCGGTTTTATCATTAGGGATACTTGGTTCAAGATTCGTTCACCATAGAATCTTGATAAGGCTTTGAATGGTTTGCACTAAGTAAAGTTTCAAATCCAAAAGATACCTTTTATTTATGTGTTGGTTTTCACGATGATGCAAAACTTGATCTTAGAACTACATAGGCTTGATCCCACTTGGGTATGTAGGAAGTCACTCTAGTGATTCACCCGTCCTATTTATTTATTTTCTTGTTTTGAAAATTGGGGGAGATTGTTGTAAATTTGCAAAATTTACTTGGGGGCTTTGGGTTTTTTTTTTGGAAGAGAAAGAAGAAAAGAAGAAAGAAGAGTTTAGTCCCACATTAGAAAAATGGAGACTATAATTGTATAAGTATAGCTCTCTCAAGTGGATGTTGAGGCCTTGGGGCTCCCACATGTTTGCTTTGTTGTGAGGAGAGAAGTCATGCAACCCCACACGCGCGCCGCCGCCGTCCGTCCATCCGATCGAACCGGGCCGGGTCGGGTTCGGATCCGAAAATATTTTTTTGGATCGTATGTAAACGGTAACGGGCCAGATTTCAGCCCGTTAAGGACCCAGAACCGGAAAAAACTGAATGGACGCGACGTTTGAATTGCAACGGTTTTCTGAACGTTGCAAACGAAAGGTTGCGACGTTTAATTTTTGAATCCATTCGCAACAGTTGCGAACCGTTGCAAATGGTCGCGACGCTTCGCAAATGGACACCTCTTCACGTCTATATATAACGACGCCTGAAAACAGTTGCAAATAGTTTTCGAATCCTCTTCTTCTTCTCCACACAATTCTGCGACGCCCAGAAATCCTTACAGTTTGCTCTGCTTCGTGATGTCTCCAAGGTGTTGCAAATTCAGAAAGCGTTGCAGAATTGTTTTCTTCTTCCTCTTCATTCTACTCTATATAAATTGCATCATCAGATACAGTTTCTAAAGTGTTCTTGGTCGGATCAAAGTCGTACAAACTTTGAATCCGATTACGCTGTTATAGGGCTTCATTGAATCCTTAAAGTCGATAGTTCGATAACCCGTTTGTACCTGGTGGGTTGAACTATTGTCTGAAAGAATCTATTCCATAGATCCTTGAAGTCGGAAGTACAACATTGTTTTTATCTCTATCGCCATCAAATCCGTCTCGAACCGCAAAATCCCCAACAAAATTGTAGCATCTTTAAAAATACGTAAAAGGAAATAAGTTATCTTTTTAAAACATTCTTATCTTCTACAGTGCAAAGTTGATATTAAATATTAACAAATTTATCAGCTTTCTTTGAAAACTAGTACCTAAACAAAGAAAGTTCTTAGCCCAAACATTGTAGTTGTTAGCTGTTACACATTCTAACAAAATAGTCAATCGTTACTTGTAGCTAGAAACCATACCAAAAAATCAATGAATGGTGATAAACCTACGTCCAGATTACAAAAATAATGATAATAATTAATCATTAACATTACTAGAAACATTTACCATGTTTTATAGACATTTAAAAGGTTTACCATAAAGAGTTAAAGTAAAGGAGAATTTCACTTAACCATGAACATAGATGTTAAAGTCAGCGAAATAAAATATAGCGAGGTAGTCTGAGTTCAATACACAACATGAGTAGAAATTGGAGACAGAATTATCTATGTAAAATAATTACCCAATTGACTCGAATGAGAGCTTTCATTTGTTTGGGACTTTCTATTTGAAATAGCTTGCTCTCTTGCACACTCACGTCTAGTCTGTCTTTCACGTCGTCTCTCTCTTTGTATTTCAGCCATAAGATGATGAAAATTAAAGAAACGTACTAATAAAGGGAAAAGCATGAAGCAGATCGGTAAAGTTCAGTAAGGAAGTTGCTTTGTTAGCTTAGAAAATAACTTTATTGCATTTGATTGAAGATATAAAAGAAAACAATTTACTTATAGGAAGATGATATGTGAGTGATAGTAACATGTCGTATGAATGGGTAAGAGTCTAAGAGATGAGAAACTATAGAAGGAAATAATGGACCACGTGATAAATATGCTTGATTGAGTGTACCGTCCCTAATGAACCATGTCAAATATTTCAATTCTATTTTCTAAAATTAATTTGTGTGGGTGTGTTTTGCTTCAATTTAACTTGGTGGTTAAAGTTGTGCTACATGCATGTTATGTGGCCATGGTGGCTTGACTTTTCTTGTAATTTGTTTGGTTATGTATTATAATGTATGATTAAGAAGTTATTTTTTTCTTTCTTAGCTTTTTATCAGGAGTCAATGTTTTCTTAAGTTGATTTTTTGGTGATTGTTGTATTCCAAAATTGCATGGCTAAATCGGCTGTAAACAAAGGTGAGAAGAAGCGTTTCCCAGAAGCAAGGAAGTGCAGAACCGTGTGTATGAACTGTGTATACATTATACATATACATATATATACATATATACGTGTATATATATACGTATACGTATACATATATATATATATATGTATGTATGTATGTATGTATGTGTGTGTGTGTGTATATATATATCTATGTATGTATGTATATATGATGTATGTGTGTATACGTGTGTGTGTACATATATATGTATATACATATATATGTTGGTTATATATAGCCAGTGATTATTAAATTATATGGGTGATTGTTACGAATGTTTAGCTGGTAAATTGGTAATTCAATTGTTGCCAACTTGTAGGAGTCAAAACCAACTTTAAAACTGCGTTATAGTGAGGGAGGATCATTCTAGTAAGGAGGAACATATTCTTAGATTTGCATCAAAAAGTCACCCCTAAAAGGATAGTATGAGCCAAATATCAAATCTTTAATTAATTTCACTTTCGTTTCAGTTTATTATACTCACAGTCATAAGTATAAAGTTGAAATGGTTGATTTGTATTATAATGTGTGTGTTTTGCTTTAATGTAGATTTTGTATTATAATGTGATTGTATGGGAAAAAGCATCTTGCATTATAATTATTATTATTATTATTTTCAGAAGAACCTGGCGGACTGGTAAACTCCTAAGGAGGGTATAGTAAAGTCGTCCGCTTATCCAAGCCCCCATACCCCCGGGTAAATTTATATAGGATAGGGAAGCGCATAGTAGGAATCAAACCTGGGTCTTTTTACCAGAACCCAAGCCTCCTTTCCACTGCGCCGCACCCGCGAACATAATTATTTTTCTTATAATACAAACAGTGGAGCCCGGAAAATAGTTAAAACAGGGAGATAGTACAGTGAATTTTTTTGATTTCATTCAATGGGCCTTCTTACATGGATGGTGTAAGTATTCTTCTTTAGTTACTTCTTCAACATTTTTCCTTCTATATGTTAAGTCTAGCATCATAATTATTTTTGTCTAAATAGTACACTAACTATAATTATAGCCAATAAACAACCATTAAATTGCAACCATAAATATAGAACAACCTTTCAGCATCTATTATGCAGAGAACATATCTTTTGCACAAGAAAAAGACAAAAGGTGGGTAAATCATTTATTTTATTACAAAGCTTAACCATGAAAAAATCTTATGAAATGAAAAAAAAACTTACAAAGCCAACTTTATTGTGGAACAATAACTTCACAAGGGATTGCGATAGATAAATAAAATTCTATGAAAAGATAAACATGCAGCATAAATCTTTGAAAGCTGTGTTGAAATATCAATCATTGCCTGCTAAATTTCTTTCAAAATGCAATATGTAAAAGATAATGTCACAAAGTAAACGTATGTTATATGGATAAGTAAATAAATTGTTAGTTAGTTATTCACCACAGCAGTTGTAAATGGTTCATCCTACTCATCAATCATAGATGGTTGGTCCATAGTCACATTGGATTCATGTACTTCCGTGGTTCCTTCTGATCGTTGAACATTAGTAGTTTTGTTAAAAGCTTTATCATCCACGGTTTCTTCCATGGGATGTTGTGATGAGTCTTTTTTTTTCACTTTAACTGCCACATGTAGGGAAGTTTCAGATGACTGATTAAATGATTCTATTTTAACCAAAAGGAGGTTTAAATTTTGTAGCAACTCATTAATGTGTTTCTTCTCTGCTCGCTTTAGTCGTTGCTTTCAAGTGGATATTGAATTATATTTTTGTTGTCTGTAATTTTACCCTAGCATACAATTTATGATGTAAATTTAAAAAAGAGAAAAGCTTTGTGCAATATAAATAAATGTAATTTTGAATTTCCTTAGACATGATACCTGAGAACTAAAAACATGCAACTTGAGATTTTATAAGAATGGACGAGGGATAATGGATAATTTATGTAGGCATAGGTAATTATAGGGATTGAAAGTTGCTCAATATAAACGTGGGTATTAAAGTAGGTTGAAATAATGGGTCATGATGTAAACTGAAACGATTACGATTTGAAAAGGTCATGTTACCTTGCCTATGAAGTTGCACACATAGCTTAATTAATCAATAAGTTTATTATAATAAAAAGACATGGCCTAGTCTAAAGTAAAAGTTTGCATGAGTACCCATTGCTTTCTATAGGTGATTTGCACATTTTGACAGAAAAAAAGTGATGTTAGACGAAAATTTTCCATGTTTGAACTTTAAATGGGAATACTCTAATTCATGAAACCATATATAAAATGGCAAGTATACATCTTCTTACCATGAACTCAGCTTTATTCCATGTAAACTACATAGTGCAGTAATCTTTTTGCCCGTAGTCGCATTTATTTGTGGGTATAAAAACATAAGAAAATATGGCCATAGAAGCTAATTAATTAATAAGACTAAAGCAAAAGTTTGCCGGGTACGCATTGCTTGCTATAGGTGATTTGCATGTTTTGATAGAAAGTGACAGTAGACAAAAATTGAATATTCTAATTCATGCAACCATATATGAAATGACAAATACACATCTTCTTACCACGGACTTAGCTTTTTGCCATGTACACTACATAATGCAGTAATCTTTTTTCCTGTAGGTAGTACAATATTACCTAAGCTAAAATGTTTCTAACAAATCAAAGTAGATTGAAATGAGATAATTGTATTTCTTTTAAAATAGACCTTGCATTTTAATAGTAGTTGTATATGTTATACATGATGCTCCAGAGAAATGTCAATAAAATTGTTTGCTATCATGATTATGATAGTTGTTTTTTCATTTCTGCTGACAGTTATTCACAAGCTATGCAAGAAACCTATTTGTAGCAGTCCAAGGTGAATGATAAGCTTCTCCTAGCAGCACGAAGGATTCGTAGAGCAACTGTATCATCTCATATCTTGCGGTCCAAAGCTAAGCGCTACAGATGTTGCAGTCATCTATAGTATTGACTTTCGATGAAAAAATACGATAATGTTAATGGTATCCATAATATCAGAAGCACATGAATATGAAACAAAATCACAAATTTCAACAAGCAACTTTTCTAATTACATATCACAAAATCGTGTTTCATATCCAAATACATAATCTTAAACATTTTCCAGGTTCAGATCAAATATAATTATCACATAAATACACCAAGAGCGACAAATGAAGATGTCCCCTTGGATGATCAGAGTAGTAAATAGATAGAAACTGTCTTAATACATCACAGCGGAAATAAAAAAATAACAACTCTTAAATAGCGAGCATCAGCCTCCTGCTTGTCTCCAGAAGCTTTATTTGTCCTCCTAGCAAAACCTATAAATCCTCAACTCTCGACCTACTCAAATCAATTTTGAGCATCCTAGAGTTTACGGGAAAAACATAAACTTCGAGTCAGACATAAAGCCTGGTGTGAATAATATTATACATCTTGGTATTCTGATATTATGTGAGACCATGTCGCTTTGCGGAACAGGTTTTCCCTCACTAATATCCTTTTAAAAACTTATCTTTTGCAAAAAAAAATCCTGCAACCAAACAGGTTAGGACAATAATAGCAATATCATGTATGCATACAAATCAGGTAATAAACGGACTACTGTCCGAACACTATAGTTTTGTTTGGCTAACTACTAATCTTTGGCTGACTCGGGCCTAACAGACAAATTAAACAAATAATCTAACTTCTGTTAGATACTCTGTTAGACGGTCTATCTCTAACTTACTTCTTCCAAGGTCAACTGATTCTAATGGTTTTGCGCGCTCACCACTAACCTAGTTATACTCTGTATATTCCTTTTTTTGTGTAACATCATTTTAGTATTACCTGTGACAAAGCCCTACCACAGCAAGAAACACAGTGTATTCCAATAGCGGCCGGACGTTGGAGGTCGTTGGAAAGCCGTTGGTAGACGTTGGAAATGCCGTTGGTATACATTTCAACGGCGTCCAACGTCCACCAACGGAACCAACACGCTTATACCAACGTCTTCCAACGTTCAGGTTGTCCACGTGGAAGAAGATGTTGATCAAATTGGACGTTGGAGAAACGTTGGAAGACGTTGGAAAATCCGATGGAGGACGTTGAAAGATGTTGGAATAATTGCGCCAGTAAGCCGTTGGTGGACGTTGGAAATCTGGGTGTTTTTTTTATAGAACCAACAATGCATGCTTGCAGCCACCGCCAACATCGTATATCTCATAAAAGCTCAATTTCGAGCACATATACAACAGCATATCTCACATATAATCAATCATAATAGTAAATTTAAGTAATAAGCATATATACTAATCAATATACACAATACAAATCAACATAAACAACATAAACCATCCAACATCAACATCCAACAAAACGTCCAATCCAACATCAACATCCAACAAAACATCAACATCCAACAATATCCAAACTACTACGTCAACATCTCAAAAATCACATCCAAACCAACATCCAAAACATCAGAATGTATCAAATCCTCACACTCTCCAAATATAGATGTCCATAGCAAAACAAATCAAATCATACCTGAAATCACTCTCCTCCAGAACCACCAGAAGACGGAAACCGGCTGTATTGCTCCATAAACTCCGTAAGACGCCTGTTCAGCTCCTCCGTCTTGGCTTCGGTGCGGATATTGTGTTCCTCGAGCGCAGCGACCTGGGCTCTGAGCTGTGCAATCTCCTCCTTATCTTGAGCCCTCTGATACTCAATCTAAGCCGTCTTAGCCTGTAAATAAAATTTAAATTATCAGTGTTTAATAATTGTAATTCGTGTTTATTATAATCCATCACAATGTGCAACAGTTGGTTCAGAATAATTATTTTAAAATTTAAGTTAAAGTTATTACCGATTGATTCCCAAAACCTTAGCGTCTGCCATGTGCCGCTGGATCCATGACAGACTCAAAAATTACGTCCTCCTCATCGGCGGTCAACTCGTCGTGCCCAGAGCCCTTGAGAATGGAAGTCCGTGCTTGCTGAAACTTATGATGTTATGCAAAATAAGTTGAATTTATATAACATTATTTCAATTAACTTATATAAGTGTTAAGTCATTATGTTACTTACATATACGGACTGCGCTTTGGCATCGTGATCCCATGAGTATGAAACGTTGCCTTCTTCGTCGACCTGGCTCAACGCATGAGTATGCGCAAAAACATCCCAGTAACTCACAGAAGCACCACCACACTGTCTCTCCTGAAATATGTCCATATACATATATATTATATATATAAATTGTTATATTATCTACAACTTAGAACTTAAAATCTTTAAATTATTATCGTAATTAATAAATATACCAAGTCCTCTCTGTGATGCTGAAATGACTTGGAACCACCACGATGTGTGACAGGGTTCTTGCTCCTATTGGCCGAGTTCCACTCCGACTGCCTCTGTAAATTTAATTTAAAAACAAAATTTGTTTAACATTTCTAGTTAGTATTTGCGTAGAAGAATGTAAATTAAACATGTGATAAATTTACCTAAAACTCCTCGTTTCCCCACCATTTCACAAAATCATCCCACACAGCTGCGCTCATCCACTGAGGCTTCTTTCCCGCTGTTTTTAAGTTGTTTACTGTTTCCCGGTAGTTCTTTGCGACTTTGCTGCACCAGTGGCGATATACGACTGAAATATCAGCATCCTGAAGGTCCACTTCTGCCTGCATGTTTGACAAAATAAGAGTTATACAGCTTTTATAAATAATGTAAACATGAATTGATATATCATATTCCTAATATATAAAGTGACATACCAAAATATCCTGCCAAATAGTCTCTTTAACATTATCTGGAATCGATGTCTACTTAGGCTAACATTCGGTCATACGACCCATGTACGCCCGTCGAGATATAGATAGAACTACTTGAGTCGGCTCCAAAGAGAAACCACTGTGTTTAAACAGAGAAAAAACAATTAATATTTCATGACTACTATATATTTTCAGAATAGATTGTACGAAAATGAAATTTTATTTTGAAATTTAATACTTACCTTTGATCTGCCTTTGGCTTTAGCCACATCACAGGACATCGTAGCTCCTGTGATGGACCACCGCCATCACCACTATCCGGATGAGCATGCCCTCTCTGTGAGGAAGAGGGAGACCCGGAATGTCCACCGGTACGTCCACGTGACGACATACCTATATAATACATGTTACAAACAAACATTATAACAGAAAATAAAATGACTATATGTAAAACATACAGTATGGCGTAACATAAAAACGAGATGTGATACATATCATATATTAGCATACCATTTCATTTTTAATGAAAACATAATAATGTTCAAAAAAATATAAATTTACCTTCTCAAAATGTAAATAGTTGATCAGTCCTCGTCATTTTCGGATTCAGACTCTGTTTCGCACTCTATATTTTGTTCCTCTGTACTCTCAAATGCTTTAATTAATGCATTTGATTCATCGTTTAGAGGTCCAAAATCTGTTTGATCGTCGATTATTATTATTCCCCTATTTTCCTCGATATCTGCTTGGTAAGCTTGTTCTTCGGGAATATTCCGTCCATCAAATGTAAACCTTGCCTTTGTTTTAAAAATAGCCGACCAATCTATTTTATCTCTTCTTAGAGATGGGTAAAAAGCATAATAAACTTGAAGAGCTTGTTTGGAAAGTACAAAAGGATCGTATTTATAATAACGCGAAGTATGTTTTATTTCTATAAGATTATATTTTGGGTGCACGTTGATTCCAGAACCTTGAACGTTGCTGAACCAGTTGCATTTAAACAAAAATACTTCTTCTGCGGGTCGTGTGAAATACGTCAATTGCAAAACCTGGGTTAGCACGCCATAAAAATCATGTATATGATCATTTGGATCATCACTACCTTTAACAAATACACAGTATTGTTAGTTAATTTTTCGGCACCGTATTCCTTGGTATTAAATTTATATCCATTAACAAAGAATATTGGATAGGTCTTCACTTTCCTTTTTGGTCTCATAGCTAAATGTTTCAATCCTTCGTCTACAACACAATTTGTTGTATCAAAAATGTACTTAGAAAACCAAGAAGCGAATTCTTTGCCGATATCGCCGTTAGGATGTTGTGATTCGTAAATACTGCAATTATATAACAAATGTTGCATTATGATTAAGATACACGTGTGTGCATATATTTGTGTATACACACGTGTTGATGATATATATAAGTAAATTACCTAACAAACGGTACAACTTCGGCACAGTTGAGAAGAATATATGTGTGTGCAACATGATAATCTCTATCATCCAACCATACTTCCACACAAGCACCAGCAGGCTGACCTTGTCTTTTAAAAATTGATAAGGTCATTTGACAATTATCTTGATCAATGCCTTCATCATTATGCGTAGCACTTTCAAATGATATGTTCACATGGTCACTAAAATAATGAGAGAGAAAAAACGAAGCTTCTTCTTCGATGTATGATTTGCAAATCGAACCTTCAACTCGAGCTTTCTATCTCACTTTTTTTTAGATGATTTAAATACCTTTCAAATGGATACATCCATCCATATTGCACGGGCCCTCGAAGACGTGCTTCTAATGGAAGATGAATAGGTAAATGTTCCATAACATTGAAAAAACCTGGAGGAAATACTTTTTCCATTTTGCAGAGCAATATCGGGATTTCTTCCTAAAGTTTACGTAGGCGATCAACTTTTAATGTAGTAGAACAAATCTCTTTATAAAAAAGACTAAGTTCTGTTACAACAGTCCAAACTTTTACGGGCAACAGTTCTTTAAAACGACGGGTAATAAATTTTCCATCATAACATGACAATCATGAATTTTCTTCCCGCTAAGTTTATTGTTCTTATAGTCGACACATCTACGAATATTAGAAGATATACCATCCAGGAATCTTAGTCCTTCCACCCATTTTAAAAGTACTTTAACTTGATTATTATCTAGCTCATAGCAAGCTTTTGGCTTTTTTGTGTCATTTGGCTTTATATGAAGCTCGGGACGATTACATATTACTTCGATATCACGTCTTGATTTCAAATCATCTTTGGTCTTCCCCTTGACATTCAAAAGTGTATTAAAAACATTATCAAACACATTTTTCTCATTATGCATCACATCAATATTATGACGAATCTGGAGATTTTTCCAATAAGGCAACTCCCAAAATATACTTTGTTTGCACCAGTTATGAATCGATGATTTACCTTGAATTTCAATTTGTTCTCTGGTTTCATGTATCTTTGGATAATCCTTTACAAGTTAATAAATATCTTCGCTTGACCAAACCGTAGGTGGTCTCAATGTTTCATGTCTATTAGCTGTAAAGTTTTTCTTATCTCTTCTAAAAGGATGATTAATATGAAGAAAACATTGATGATAGTCAAACCATGAAATTTTCTTTGCATGAGGTAAAGAAAATGCTTGTGTATCTTCCATGCAGTACGGACAAGCTAGACGACCAGCCGTACTCCAACCTGAAAGCATTGCATAAGCAGGAAAATCGCTGATTGTCCACATCAAAGAAGCATACATGCGAAAGTTTTTTTTGTGGAAATATCGTATGTTTCTACTCCTTCGCACCACAGTGTTTTTAAATCTTCAATCAAAGGTTGTAAATAAACATCGATTCCTTGTGTCGGATCATTAGGACCAGGGCGACAACTGTGAGAAACATATATGGAGTTTTCATACACATTGATGGAGGTAAATTATAAGGTGTGACAATTATAGGCCATGACGAATATTTAGAACCAAACTGAGAAAACGGTGAAAATCCATCCGTACATAAACCCGGTCGAACATTACGACTCTCAGATGCAAAATCAGGATATTTGTGGTCAAAATGCTTCCATGCTTCCCCATCAGCTGGGTGTGTTAACGTACCTTCTTTCCGTGTTCTAACACTATGCCATCTCATATGTTGCGCGGTTACAGAAGATGCATATAACCTTTGAAGTCTAGGAGTAATTGGTAAATAATGCATACGTTTATATGGGACTTCCTTTCCTTTTTTCTTTCTTGATTTGTACCTTTCCTGATTACATATTTTACAATTTCTAAGGTTGATATCTTCTTTCCAAAACAGCATGCAACCGTTTAGACATGTATCTATTTTATGATACGATAAACCAAAAGCTGACATCATTTTTTTTACTTCATAATGATTTTCGCACATTAAATTATTGGGAGGCATATGCCGTTTCACAGCTTGTACAATAGCTATAAATCCAGCTTCTGTGAAGTTGTATTTAGATTTCATCGTAATATATTCAGCAGTTACTGATAATTGGGTTCCGCTTGTGCAGCCTTCCCGAAGGGGTTTCTTTGCGGCATCTAATAAATCATATTTTTTTTTTGCCCCAATATTTGGTTCTTTTTCAGCATTACCATCGTCATCAATTAACTGAGGAACATGAAACATTGACCGTGCAGCATCTTCAACCATATGTTCTACGAGATTCGTCGTATCAATTTCAGTACACACTACCTCCTCAGCTTGTACATGGTTAAATGCTAACGATTCTCCATGACGATCCCAAACCAAATAGTTCGGCACGAAACCGTATAGACGCAAATGAATTCTAACCATTTCTGGTATCAAATGCTTTAACATTTTGCATTTAGTACATGGACAACAGATTTCTTCGTCGTTTCTGTTATTACTTAAAGCGAAATCAATAAATACGCGAACACCGTTATTAAACTGTTCACTTATTGAGCCTCCATTCTCGACCCTTCTTTTTTTGTACATCCAGCTTTGATCAGTAAAATAATTGCCCATTTACCTACGTATATAATTAAAAAGTACGATATAAATTTAAAAAATTGACATTTTATTAAAACAATATTATTGGTGAATTTTATATTAATAGATCATTGACACTTTGTCGATGGGTCATCCTACCTCCCATTACAAATACAATAACGTAATCAAATCGCGTAAATCATTTCAATTTAAACGATTCAACAAAATTTCGGCAACACTTCACTTTAGTTCCCTGAACAGTACATATTTGCGTGTACACAAGGAACATAAAGGAAGCGCTGTCGAAATTCTATGAACCATTTAAAATGAAATGTTTTACGAGATTTAATTACGTTATTGTGTTCGTAACTTGTCCAATACACGGACAAATCCAACAAATATTGTATACGATGAATATAGATGTCTGTTCTGTTAAAAAACGAATATTCACATAACGATCATATACAATACTTATCAGACGGGGCCGAAAGACACTCTAAGGGTTTCATGAATATAAAATATCGTTTTTGAAATTTTCTAAAATACATAAACTAATTGTATGCTCACTAACAACTAACGTTTCCAAACAAACCTAAAACTAATTGTATGCGCACATTATTCTATTGTTAACACAAACTTAAATATATATAATCTTGCAATACATAAGTTAATAACATAAATTGTGCCTCAATAAACTAGATTATACATACAATAAGGCAATACAAACATTTAATACACTAATTTAACAAATTTAATTAAATATAGGAATTAGGGTTTATACCTTTTCTTGAGAGATTAGGGAGTTAGAGAGGACGAGAGGGAGGCTTGGAGTCGTCGGAGGATCTGTTGATCGTCGGAGCAGCTTGGGGGGGCGGAATTGGAGCTAGCTTGGGAATTTGGGGGGAGAAAATGAGTTCAGCCGAATGAAACGAAGAGGAAGAAGGGTTTCAGTTTTGCTTGCGACTTTCCAACGTCTATCAACGGCCGCCAACGTCCACATTACAACGTCTACCAACGTCCTACAGTTTTTAACTAATAAAATATACGATAACACTACACCATATATGCAATTTCGCAACACCATAATGCGACAAATTCACAACGGACTTAGGCTGTTGCAATATAGCAACGGCTTTGATCCGTTGCGAACCCTTTGGCAACGGCTTTGAGCCGTTGCTATATTAGAACGGGTTAGGGCTTCATACGTGTGGTCCTCGAATAATAGCACGCCCTCAAAACAACGCCACGTACCCTTCAATTTTTTTTGCTCCCGCGCCTCCTTCCTATTTTCTTCTGCCAACCGGGCGATTTCTCCAAATCCCACAAAACCCTAGCTCCACGTTCTTTCCACTTCTCTTCATCGCTACCTTCCTCCTTCCCAATACTAAACCCTAGTGCTGGAATAAATTCGCGCCTGTTGCCATGTGGATTTAGCATGAACTTTGCTTACCACATCTTACGAAGCTAATAAATTGTAGGTAATCATCTCAATTCCATTTACATCTCAACAGAATCTTGTAACTCAGCTTTACAGTAGATTAAAATGACGTTTTGCATTTATTTTGTTTGAGAATTATCTTGGGTTTTCTGGTTTGAAGTTTTTGGTTGAAGTGATAATTTTAGCTGTTGAATTGAAAAGTAAAACTGAATGAATTCTATGATATCCTATTGTTTGCACGCATCTTGCTGGCCTTATTTTATTCGCCTTATATTATCACCAGTTGCTTTGAATATATGGTCTCGTACTCATTCATACTTTGTAGCCTTTGTTTTTTTTTATTTGTCTATTCCTGTTTCATGCAACCCTGCCTTTTTGAATTCGCTAGTACTATATACCTTGTACCCTGTTACCTTGCTTCGTCCTTACTAGACCATCACTGTGTTTTGGTCGTATATCAAAGATGAATAACTTATTTCAATAAAGTGGTGGTTGAGTTCTGCATTATTTTTAAGTTCTGCAGTTTCCTTTATTTGTTGTCCCGATGAGTTTCCTAGTTCCATTTTTAAACACATCAATAGACATCAATAATTTAATGAACACTTACTATCATTGACCCTCACTGTGTCTGGACCTAGCCAATTGAAGTATTTAGGTTCTAATTCATATCCTGCTCATTATTATAAGCTACGTATGCGTGAAATTCAAATTCTAAATTCTACTCTTCATATAAACTTTAGCTTTTCTTTTAACTTTAATAGTTCAAATTTGATTTTAATGGTAACTGTCCTGTAACAGATTATTTTTATAGAAACAGTGTTTGCTTGTAAATGCATTTATATCCATGAATGATTTTATTTTTTGACAACAGTTCAAACTATAACAGTTTATTTTTATAAAAACAGTAAAAAAAATCAATTATTTTTATAGAAATATGTATGTTATGGGAGTGAACTCCATATATTCCTCTGTATAGACCTGACTACTTGTTAATTATATGCCTAGTGCAATTCAGATCCAATTTCCATTTTTCATACTGTTCTGTTATTTGGTAGAAGTAGTTGATTTAATTCTTGATTTTATTCTTATTGTAAAAAACATGATGTGCCAGCATCTTAACTAGCGAAAGAGGGAGTAGTTGATACACCGGTCTATTAATTGGTTGGGACATGTAATCATGTAAATTTGGTGTAAATAAATACGAACGAAGTTGCACGTATTCCCTACTCACTTTATTTGCGCATTTGATAGTGATATATATATTTTGCCAAACATTTTCTTTTATTAGAATATCTCCTTGTTGCATCCCCAGTAAACTAAAAATCCTTTAGCAGGCTTGTTTGTTTGTGGTGGTCTGTGGAGGCAACAATTAAAGTGGTATGAGTGGTATAAAGTGGTCTTGTTTGACAGGGAGTGAGGAATTTTGATTGTGTAGACAGTGGGGTTTGAGTTTTGGTAAGGTTTGTGAATCAGGGTAGAAAGGCAAGGGGATGTGGTAGTTGGAGTGGTGGGTTTCTGGCAACTGATTGCTATGGTGTTGTTGTTGTGTAGCAGTGTATGTAGACAGGAGTATGTGGAGACAGTTTGTGGATGTTGATGGCAAGGGTGTATGGGGTATGAAGGGAGTTGTACTCTGTTATGCAGCAAGGAGGTGGAGTTTGTGTGCAGGGTGTATGGGATGTTACAGTCAGAAGTGTGAATATGTGGGTAGGAGATAGTTGATATGTAAGGTAGTGGTGGTTTGGCAATGAAGTGATGGTGGATGTTATGGCCAGAGAGGTACACAGAGCTCAGTGATATTGTGATATGTGCACAGAGCAGAGGGATATTTGAGTGTAAGGTGGTCAGTGAGTTGATGTTGAAATTGTTTTGGATTGTCGTAGCAGTTTGACAATAGAAGCAACCACCAGGTTGTTGTGTTGAAATGAAGTTTGGCGGAGGTGGTTCTGGTACAAGGAAGTAAGAAGTAATGAAATGGTATGTTTGGTATATGTGAATGGTGAACCGAGTAGTGGCTGTGTGGTAGAAAAGTGAAGTTGTTGTACAGGCAGTTTAACAAAGTGTTTTAAGTAGTTGAAAATGCACAGTGAATATGTGTAGTTGGTATGTTAAAAGTGAAGAGTGGTGCAGTTTGAGGAGGGGTAGCAGATGGATGTTAGTTGGTGTTGCTGTGTACTATTGTATGGTGGTGTGTATCAGTGTTGCTGGAGGAGCTCAGTGATGTGCAATGAAATGATATGCAGTTGTGTGCGGGTATGTTCAGTGATGCAGTTGTATGCAGTTGTATATGGGTATGAAAAGAAATGGGTAGATGTTTTATTTGATGCGCAAGCAGCTTTGTGGTGAATGGTAGATGATCGGTGGCAAGGAGTAGCAGTGGTTTTTGATTGATGGAGTGCGCAGTAGTGATTATGGCAGAGAGCTTGGGGGTAATTACAGAGTGAAATGATGTACTGCAGTTGAGAAGTGAAGGTAGCAGGCGGGATATGCAGATGTTGTATATGAATGTGAATTGGGTGAAAACAGAAGTGAATATGGTTTGTGAATGTATAACAGTTTGAAGGGGTTGAGCAAGAAACTGGTCACAGCGACGTATCAGGTTGTAGGAGTTAAATGTTGAACAATTTTGAGCAGTGCAAAATGATTCACAATTGAGATGGTGATTCACAGTTTTGAGGCATGGGTAAGGGATGCTGGCGCTGATATGGTTGATGTGGATGAGGCTAATTGCTGTTATGGGTGGGCAAGTGATATTGGCAATGTTGGCAGGTGGTTGATGTATCTGGATGGTTGAGGAGTTTAGCAGGGAGAAATTTGATGTATATGAAGATGGTTTCTCTGGTGGGGTTGTAGGAGGAATAGTTGCAGGGGCAAGGTCCAGTTGTGAAGGAAGTGGCGAACTGAAAGTTGCATAATGAGGTGACGGTTATGGATTAAAGTTGAGGAGTAGTAGTTGATGGTGATGATATGCAGCAGTTTGGAAGATCAGAGATGATGAAATGTGTTGTGTAGATGATGTACACTGAAATATGGTTTGTGGTCCAAAGGAAGTGAACAGAGATGGGAGTATGTAAAAATTTTGTAAAAACAAAATAGGAAAGAAAACAAATGTAAATGTAAATTTGAAATGCAAATGTAATACATACATACATACATACATACATACATATATATATATATATAGTTTTTGAAATTGTATGTTTTTGTTTTATTTTTTAAATAGAAATGCAAATGCAAAAAGAAACTAGAAAACAAGAAATGCACACAATCACAATGCAAAAAAAATCAAATAACAAGCGCACACACAACTTTTTAATGTAAACAAGAAGATTGCATTGTGGGCAATGGAGAAGGATGAAAGGAGGAGCAGGGAGGTTGTTCGGCAAGATGTAGAAATGAATTGAAATGTTAAGAACGGTGAAATGTAAAGTTTTGTAATGTAAGCAGAATGTTTTGACAGTCGACACAAATGTTAATAAAAAGTTCAGTAAACCCCGGTTATAATTTGGATGAATTAAAAATTACCGTAAGTGCACGGAGTAATTAAATTTTTTCTTTAAATGTGTTTTATGTCAGGTTTAAGGTTTTTTACTAAAATGTTGTATATATTTTTGTTGGCAGATCAATATGCCTTCAAGTATAAATAAAGAGTGGATGAAAGAAGCCGATCAAAGAACCCCACGATATATGGAAGGAGTGCAGAAGTTTATTGATTTTGTTGTAGAAAATGGTGGCAATAAGGAAATCTATTCTTGTCCTTACACACAGTGCAAAAATATGAAAATGAAAATTAAATTAGATGAAATTCATTTTCATCTGCTTAGATGGGGAATTGTCCAATCATATACTGTTTGGCATTTTCATGGGGAAGAGTCAGCAATGAGCCAACAACAACCTGTTAGTCAAGCCATAAGTACCGATGACTCTGAACATCCTAGGATGGAAGATCTGGTCAATGATGCTGATAGATTTCATCAATTTCAACCTACAAGTTTGTTGTCGGATAATATTGGGGATTCGCCTACGTTGATGTTGATTGGCAGGCCAATCAAAGAAAGAAGTATAAATCACTTTTTGATAATGCAAAAGAGCCATTGTATCCTTCATGTCCAAAAGGGATAACAAAATTGTATTTCGTCGTCAAGCTGAATAACTTGAAAACCCAGTATGGCTTTTCCGACAATGGTGTGACTGCACTCCTAGAATTCATAAAGGAATTACTTCCTGAAGGTAACACACTACCAACAAAGTATAATGAGATCAAGAAGATGATTAAGCAAGTTGGTATGGATTACAAAACTTATGGTGCGTGCATTAATGACTGCATTTTGTATTGGAAGGATGATGCAAATAGAGTTTTTTGTCCAGTTTGCAAACAATCAAGATATAAAACAACATTCAACGAAGAAAAAAGAGCTGCAAAAGTACCTCAGAAGACAAGGTCAATGGTTGCAAGATTGATCCTGTTTCAAACTTGATTACAGTTAATTTAGGGAAATTGAAGACCAAAGACAGGATGAACGATGAGCCATTTATTCTTGCGTCAGAAGCGAGTCAAGTGTTCTACTCAAAAGATTTAAAAAATAGCGGATGGTTTGTGGTTTTACACACACCTAAGCGGTTGACTACAATCGCGGGTGATCTTGAGTTTCCTACCGTCTATCAATCAGCCTTTGAAGATAACAAAAAATTAGAAGATCTTACCAAATGAATATGTTAATATAAGATGTATTTCTTAATTTAATTGAGTTGAATTTCAAATGTAGATGAATTTAGAATTTTTTGATTATGAATTTAGAATTTTTCATGTATCACTATTTAATTATTGTTCTAAATTCATGAAATCTGATTGATCAATTTTCAATACGTCTTTTACCATATGGAAATCCTCTATAATTTCATCTTTTTGCTCACCTCTGAGGTTTTTCTTCATTTTCAGGTAATAATGATTATGTGTCATATTTATTACATGCATAAACTACGTTTGTTGCTGATCAATAGTTGCTTTTGTTGCTTCAGTTACACCTATATTCTTTATTCGTAACCGTATAAAATTTTAATCGATAACAACCAAATATCCTTGCTTGCTTTTATTAGACAACCTGTAAAAAAAATTGATGTCCAATTATGTTGTACAATTATGTGATGTGTACAATTATGCTGTGAACTCATAGATGTTTATTTCTGAATACTTGCAGCAATAATGTCAAAAGCCGCAGAAACGTCGATCCATTCAGTCGCGAATTCGTCTTCTTCACAACCCGAGAAAGTTGAGACAAATGCATATAGTGTTCCAGTTTCTGATAATGCTGGAAAAATAGGCATTAGACTTGGTAAATTGGTGCGAATGCATGTGCCGATATCATATGAAAGTTGGGATGAAGTACCCAACAAATGTAAAGATGACGTTTGGGCTGAATTGCGGGTAAGTCATTCTCTTTTTTTTCCACTAATTCTGTATGCAAACTTATCCATAAATTAAAATTATATAAAAAAGGGATGCTTCTCAATGACAATAGACTCACATATAAATTTCCACCAAAGGTGCACTCTGTAGTAGCGGTCCTTTTGAAAGCACTTTTAGTTCATGTTGAATCCTAAAATCTATAGTATCTAACATGTGCATACTATGATTAATGTTACTTTCAACATAACTTACAAGTGACATGCACTAATGATCTGTGTATTTTCTTGTATTTTCTTTTTAATGTATTTTTTATCTTCAATATATACAGACATTTTATGAGCTAGAGTCGGATACAAAAGAGTTGTATTTTAAAAAAATGTGCGAATCATTTAGAAGATACAAAAGTGAATTGAGGACAGGGTACTACGACAAATTTGATAATGATGAAGCTAGAAGGAAAAACTGTCCGCCAAAAGTTAGCGTAGAAGATTGGGACAGATTCTTGAAAAATGAAGCAAAACCTGGCGCACGCGAAAGAAGAGAGCTAGGCCAAAAAAATAGATCACAATACAATTATACTCATCACAATGGTCGTACAAGTCACGCCGTAGTAGAACATAAAATGGTACAGTTTTAATTTTTTGTTATTTCGTTGCATTTTACCATTTCGTTGAATGAGATTGTATCGGTAGGAAATAAACTCTTCGAATAAGAATCGGTTGGTTTGATAATCGATGTTTCGGTTGCAGGCAATTGAAAATCCAGGAAAAGAAATCATACGCCGTGAAGTGTGGGAGAAAACTCATACAAAAAAGGATGGCACCATATTAGATTCAAATTCTTCGTACTTTGTAAGTTAATCAATATATTGTTTTAGATGATAAATTAAAAATCATTTACTATTATAACATATATGTTTACATGGTTTATCGGCCTATAACTTATATGCATGAAATTAAATATCTCAAGTATTATCATATTTTAGGGTAAAATTACAAAAGCAAGGGAAACAATCAATGACGACGAGGAACAAGATATGCCATTGGATGAAGACATCTTATCACAAATGTTCGACAAAGATAAAAGGGGCCAGACTCGAAGTGTTGGAACTATAATACCAAAGACACAAGTTAAAGCATCTACTATTCCACATAAACAACTCAGAAGGAGTAAACAAGACTCAAATAGATTGGAAACAAGGATGGAGAAGGTGGAGGGTTCTTTGGAGAATGTGAAGGGGACATTGAACACATTGGTTGACATATTAAAAGGATATGTGAAACAGATGCCAGACATTGCTTCCAACGAAGGAGTAAGTGGTAGGACACATCATGAAAGTGTTGGAAGAACGTCGAACAATGACAATGTTGCTAACCCGCTTATTTCGCATGTTCAGGAAAATCAAAAATGTGAAGTGTTGAACTTTGATCTAGAAGTCATTGCAACAGGTTTTGTATGCAGAGATTCGACGGCATCCATAATACATGGAAAACCTGTACCTCCTACACATGAGAAGTTGATTGTGGACAATATACTATTACCAGATGAGCCCACAGCCAAACAAAATCATCCTCTTGCTATGACCTTTGATGATGTTGGAATCGGTGGTTATGTGTGTCATCCAAAGAGTTCAATTCGATATATTTAGACGCAGGAGCAGGTATACATTATTATTATCCAATAAATTCAATCTGAATGGAAACCTATATATGTTCTCTGATCTGTTCTTAATATTAGAATCCTCCAATCTTAATATCAAAACTGAAAATTCTACAAAATCGGATAATTCTCCGATCTGTTCTTTGTTTCAGGTCTTTAACATTTGTTTCAGGTTGAAGATGCTTTCTCTGTGTACCTTTCTGATTTACAAAAGCTTGATCCGTGAGGAAACACAAAATTTACTTTGCTTCCCATTCTCAGATATTTCGTTTCTGTAGCTTTATTAGTTGACATTCTGTAAGCATTTGTCGCAAAACATCTTAAGTTTTTTCCAGATACATGCGTAAATAATTAGCGTGAAAACAGCTTATCTGCCCGCGATTTTGAACAAAGTTTCAATATTACAAATATTTGTGAATACAGCTTGAATAGTAATCAAATCATATTTTAAAATATTATTCAGACTTTGAGGTAAAACGAAACGAGAAATCGCATAAGGATTTAAATACTTATCAAGAAAGAATATGCATTTCAATAAAATAGTTGATTTTCAAAGCACATGGAATTGATATTAACATAAGTTGTGGAATATAACAAAAGTACGATAATATATCTACTTCTACGATATTAAATAATGCAATGAACAAGACCCACTCCCTCACATCCATACATACATTCTTTCCAACCCTGAATCATGATGTATGAAAGAGACGGTGAAGTGTATTTTCAGGCAGAGGAGATGTATGAAATGTTGTATGGAATGCAGTTTGCTGTAATGTAGGAGAAGTGAATGGCAGAGATGTGTAACATGAAAAATATGTATTGCAAAGGAAGAGGGTATGGAGGTGTAGTTTGTTGTGTTGTTATTGATGAAGTATGGGTTGCAGGCATTTAAAAGGTGGAAGGTTTGCTTGGTCGGTTGAGGATTGTTTTGCAACGAAGGCAGTGGCTTAGAGTTGTGAAGTGCTGCAGTGGGGTGGAGCAGTAGATGTTTGTAGGAAGAAGGTAAAAGGGGGTGAAGTTAGGGATGGAGATGGAGGTGGAGTTAGAGGCAGAGGAAGTTTGCAATGATGATATAGGTGCAAGCAGTTTTGGAAGTGGTTAAGGGCAGGGCTGGTGAATGTTTTGTGAAGTGTTTGTGAGAGTTGGTGATTGTTTGTTTAATGGTACCGAGGCTGGAGAGAAGGATGTAAGCAGGCAGTGGGATGATTTCAGGTGGAAGACAGTGGATGGTTAGTTGCTGAAGTTGTAGTGCTTTGGTTTTGATGTGTGATGCTGCAGTTAGGTGGAAGGTTGTGGCAAGTATGGTAGAAGTGTGTTGAAGCGATGCAAGTTAGTGTGTAGGAGTTTTGCCGATGGGTAGCGGGCAGTGTTTGATGGTAGTTGATTGGTAGTAAAAGAAGGCAGGAATAGGTGAATGAAGTAAATGATGTAGGACGAAGTGGCAGGAGGAGTTTGGGTGAAGTGGAAGGTAGTTTGCAATAGGAAGAGGAAGTATGTTAGCAGTGTGACAGTGTTGTAGTGTGACAGTGAGGCGGATGGAGGCAGTGATAATATGCAGCAGATGATGGTGGTGAAGTTTGGTGGCTGAAATTGCAGAGGAGGAGTTGTAGTTGTTGGTTTCGTTGAATGAAGTAGGTGGGCATAAGTACTGTAAGATGGTGGTTAGTAATGTATGGTGTGGCTGGTGCAAAAGTAGGCAGTGAGTTATTTTGGGATGTGGATGAAGTACAGTTGTTGAAGTTGCAGTAATGGTTGGTTTTAGTGAATCCCTGTACAACAGTCATTGGCTTTATTAGTCGAAATCTGAAGGTTTTATTTGGTTCCTCCTAGTAGCCTAAATCAAAGTGTTGTCATACTGGAATTATTTATACAAAAGAAAAATGTTAATTTGAAAGAATATGAAGTTAACAACACAAATATAAGTGACAACATATTATTACTATTCACTAAAAAAAATTAATGCTTTTATTAATTACAAAAATGAGTGCAAAGGGGTCTACAATCTACATACACCAAGCAAGTGCAAATACTTCAAAGATGACAGCAACTCACCTAAGAAACTCACACGAAAATACACTCACGCACTCCTCAAAGAGAAGAAAGAATTCAAAAAAAATCTACACGGTATACCAACACCGCGCACAAAAAGCATTAACACTTCCATCCATATGCAAACAACTATAACTAACCATCTTTCGTATTACTCCATAACTACCAGCCTATTTTTTGATCAATTAATTAATCCGAGCATAGAATATGCATTAAGTAACGATTGTTTGTTTGCGATGCAGTCCAGATCAATTCCACTTATACCAACTATATTGCTCTTCTATTTCTTTGCAATCATAGATTTTGGTTTCATAGTACTGAAGTAGGATTGTGACATGCTGGTTTTGTACAGTTCCCATTCCTTTTATTGAAGGAATCATATGATGCACTGAAGTTGGTTTTTCCTCACGCCTATAGAAAAACAAATTGGAAACCTATTTTCGTCTTACATAGGTCCCTTTTCCCGTTTTATAATGTCTCAAAATGAAAACATATGATTAGCTATCCAATTTAAATTAATCTAATTATATGCATTGCTATATTATATACATGGCAAAACTTCATATGCTTTATCCACTCCTCCATTTAATTCAATGCGAATGATGATAAACAGATATATAAACATGCAAGGATTATTAGGGGAGAGGAGAACGATGGCTTTGTTGGTGTTTCGTAAATTTTTTAGCTGGAGATTTATCGTTTAGATTATGTGAGGATTATTAGCTATAATTCGTTGAAACATCGGGCCTTTGATTTTATTTTGAAAAGGTTGGAATTTCATTTCCGACTTTTCCTCACCAAAAACTGCATATTACTTTCAGCTATGGTCCACCATCACAGCTCTTACACCCTGCTCATACTCTACTAACCATCCTATAAAGCTAACTGTTCCATTCTCATGTTTGGTATACAGCACGATATTACTTACCTTGTTGTGACCAAAAGAAAATATACAACGCTATGGTAAACCGGTACATCTCTGACATTTTCCAGTCTGCATTTGTTACATTGTCTAAGCCACATGCGTACAACAGAGTAGTGCACCTCATATGACATATCTGACTTACTATCAGTATTCAAACCACTCCTGTTTCATATTAATATCCTTCTGGTTGATTTTTGTTATGTGCAGATGATATTGGTTTTCCAGCACTTGTAGTTGAAGAGGTTATGTGCTCACTTAGTGGAGGGACTCCTCATATGACATATCTGAGTTATTGTTTTGTCCTGCTTGTGAAGAGGTTAATATTTGTATTTCTATTTGTGCGAGCACTCATAATTTGTATTTGTGCGACATAAGACTAATCAACCAAGGCAGGTTAAACATAAGATTGCAATGTAGTATTATGTAATGATTTCGCTGTTGTACTATATAGTGGTATGTGTTATGTTGAACATTATAATTCAAACATTTGTTATGTTTGGTTTGTGTTGAATGTATGAAAAATATTTGGTTTAATAATTATTCTTCTCTGATAGTGTTAAATTTGCAATTTTTTTTATTAATTATGATAATGAAATGACTGTCACTGGTACAGAGAAAAAAATTCGATCTTTTTAAAAAAAAATAGTAATTAGGAACGGACTAATGTCATTGCTAATAGGTAAAACAACAAGTATACGTCTACATTTAACAACGGATTTAAGCCGTTGCGAAATTAAATCCGGAACGGCTATGAGCCGTTGCTAAATAAGATTCTACAACGGCCCTTAGCCGTTGCAAAATTATATTTAGCAACGAACAAGAGCCGTTGCGAAATTTTTACCACTGCCCATTTTGCAACGGCTCAAAGCCGTTGCGAAATTATTTTGCAACGGCTTAAAGCCGTTGCGAAATGAGGATTCTGGTGTAATGTAAAACACTGGACGTTGTAAGCCGTTGGTCAATGACGTTGGAGGCCGTTGGAAGGCTCCGTTGGAATACACTGTGTGTCTTGTAGTGTACACACTAGAATTTTGGACTTATATTAGCTAGGGGCTACTAGACAAAGTATAGGGCGCGACCTCATACCAGTCCCGTCTAGTATTCTAACATCCGAGTTGTTTATTTAGGGTCAAAATTCCCCTTGAAAATATTTCTTTCAACTTGATTTTACCTTTTAAATCATTCTTAAATAAGGAAAATATTTTATGCTTTACTCAAATCACTTTGCCATGTTATATATATACTTTACACAACAATGTATATATATACTTTACACAAAACATTGTTGTTGAACACATTCGAAATCCTTATTTAAAAGCAATAAACAACCCCTTTCGAAGCCTTTGAAAGTAACCCTTTCGATACACGTAAACTACTTTACTTTATAACCTTAGGCCGAAAGGCCAAAACATACCTTTCCAAACCATTTACAATATACCTTTCGTAAGCATTGAAAACTTCTCTTTCGAAAGCTTTATAAAACCTTAGACATCCTCTTTTAAAACACTTTAAACGTGTCTTTTGAAAACATTGGAACCTTCCATTTAAAACATTTCAAAAACATTGGGGAACCACCCTTTCGATATCTTTGTCAGATACCTTTCAAAAGCATTAAGTCCTTTATATAAATCAAACCTTTCGAAAGCAATTGGTTTCAAGTAAAACATGTGGAACAACCTTTTGAAACTATTCAAAACGATTCCTGTCAAAACCTTTGGGTTTAAGTTTCAATAGAACAAAGGTCCTAAAATAACAAAGTCGAAAGCACTTTTCTGAAAGAAATTTCCTAAGTAAAGAAGTGGATGGTGTCGAAACCTATCCCTTCGAAAGCATTGTAGAAGCGGCTTAGGTTTAAAAACAAAGAAACCCTTTCGAAGGCATTGCTTCGAAAGGTAGGATGCAACAGCAAGTGGTTTCGACCCCCTTCGAAAGCTTCTTTATAAAACCGAAGGCGCAACCTCTTTCGAAACCATTCTTTAAAACCATTTGACCAAGTTGAAAGCTATCTAAGTCAAAAGCATTCTTTTCGAAAGAAAAGCAGATGCATTTTCTTTTAAAATCAAAATAAGATATCGTCCCCTTCGAAACCCTTGTTTCGACTCTATACCTTTCGCCTATCTCCAATCACTACGTACCAAGTATTTGATATCATATGTATTGGTTTCAAATTGGTTGGAGGCGGAAGATGAAGTCGAAAAGTAGGTGCTAAAAGTGACGAAATGGCAAAGTCTTATAAAAATGATTTTTAACTTAAAAAGGTTACTTCTTTCCATTAAATATTTAGATTTTGTGTTATGTAGTTTATCATTTGTCTTAAAAGGAGGAGGTGGATATGGGTTCTGGGAAGGGAGGCGGCTGTGGGATGAATGGAAAGACATGATTAGGGTTTCCAGAACAAAATCTAAATATTTAATGTATAGAGTATGTAATTTAAAAATAATTGAAAATGTGTTAAGCTCATTTAAGTAGATACACAGGTAGCATACAAGCAACTAGAGATCAAGCTTGGTCTTTACTAGCTATTTTTCCAAGTTATTTTACTATGCTTGAATTTTTTTCCTAGGGCCTCCACCCAACCATGGTCGGTCCTACATACATATTCTTTTGCTAGATCACTTTCTGTTAGTTAATTATACCATGAATAGTTATGTAGTATCGAAAAACAAATAATGGTAACAGATTGTTAAAAATTACCAAATGTAGTTAAAGATCATAAAAAAAATACTGTGATAAAATATTGAATCAGAAACCAAGCCATGTGGTCTAGTCATACGTAAAACGCAAAAACACTTAGTTTAGATGCATTAAAAAAATGAACGTGATAAAATATTTTCACAATCCTTTTTTTTCCTAACACACACAATTAAGAATAAATCAATGGGAATTTTTTTACCAGTACCAAGGAGTTTACAAAAAGGAGGCAGAGAAATGCATCTAAAATTGAACCAAATGAATTATAATTAACATCTTTCGAAGTTTTATCATATAACACCCAACAATTGATATTACTGCTTCATCACATTGTACCAAGAACAAAACAACATTTTAAAAAATTGAAGGATAGGAGCAAATATTTTGTGTATATAAAATAAAACAAACTTTGAACTGCCCGAAATTAATTAACTTTTGTGCCATCAAAAATGTATCTCATATATAAAGCATATATTGGTCAACCAAGTCAAAATTAAGCCTTGTTTGGAAGGGGCTTTACACAGCAAGTCCCTATTTTTGATGTTATTATAAGAAAAGTCCATGTATAAGTATGTAAATTATGTCCATATTTTTTCTAAATCAGAAAGCGCAAACTAGCTTGCAGTTTTCTGATAGAAAGTGCAAGCTAACTCACGCTTTTAAAAAAAAATCAAAAATTAAATTTCTTTATTCCTAAATATTAATGATTGTATTTTAAGTATAATTTTAGTAAATAAATACAGTTTTCAACATTATCGAATTTTATATTATTATTTTCAAAACTGCAAGTTACCTTGCGTTTCTATTTTTCAAAAATAGAGACCAAATTTACATATTCATTTCAGCAGAGTCTTTTCTTATAACAACATAAAAAACAAATACCCTTAACTCTTTTCTTGTTTTTGAAATGCACAAATTATCCTTCGTTTTTTCTCAAATGTAGACAGGGCAGTTCCATCATCTTTATACCCACTGTGACGCCTCACCTCTATACTCACACTAGCCGAGGACACTACGGGGTAATGCCGTTGACTAGCATGAAGAAAAAGGCTGTAGAAGAGCGATCATCTATGTAATTGCTTTTTGCGAGTATCGATATGTCAGATAGTATTATATGCATTTCGTTTCAAGAGGAAATCTGACACATCAATTACAAACATAACACAATTGCTATGTGGCCTTCGGAAACAAATAGAAAATAAGAATAACATGAATCAGTCATAGATATTCACATCACTAAAGCGGAAACAGATATGAATATAATACAAAAAAGTGTACACCAAAGTAGTGGTCATACAAGATCCACTACACCACAAAAGAATAGGTACAAGTGCTAGAAAAAAGAATATGTATACATCAAGGAGTCTCTATCTCGAATGCATAAAAACAAAAACTACTAAGCTAAGTAGTTAGCCAAAAGTTAGATGACGGACTCCGATAAAAAGTCAAGTTGAAGCACCTGAAATACATCGGTTTGACCAGAGTATTATTTAAGAAGAAAAATAATAAACGGATCAGTCTAACTATAAATATCATACAAGATGAGATAGAATAAGAGATATGACAAAAATATAAGATAACAATAATGTCATATTGTGACAAGTATACATTAGATAACATAAAAATCGTACAATATCTCAAATCTTCACAAACACCCAAAAAGAATGTCATATTCTTTAGCTTTATTCACCAAACCATAAATATTGATAAACCTTATCAATACAAATCACAAAAACTGTTGAAACACAAATTCCAGAAATCATCAAGTAGAAATCCAAAAATCACAAAGAGGGAGGTCTATCACAGACGGGAGCATGAAAACTCACCAACACGTGTATCACAAATGGGACGTTATCTCATGGTCGCTAACCATAGAGCTGGAGCAACGATGTAGTACAACGATACGACCGAGGAACCTGAAACTCAAATAATCTGAAACAACGACGTAGTACAACGGTACGCCCGATAAATCTCATAAGCCGGAACAACGATGTAGTACATTGGTACACCCAATTAATCGAATCCATAAAAGAACATGGGTCGCTAGCCCATAAAAGTGAGTCGAAACTCCAAAGAACGGGGTAAAGTCCCCCACGCAGACTAAGAGACATCGCATATCGCTAGTCTAAACCACAGAATGATCATCGTAGATCAATAAAAAGTGAAAATTACACCAAGCTAGTAAATAAATGATTTTAGCTTCATGTCTCATAACCACTGGCTTAACTTAAGTATTTACTAACAGATTGTAAATTTCCACTCGAAAATTGTCACAAGATTTCAATTGAACAAGTCGAAGAATTAACCGACAAAGAAAACGCAAGCGTTTCATACCACGTGTTTTGCTAAGTCATTTAATTAGATTTCTCATACGAATGAGGTAATGTTTGTATATACTAATAGATTGGAAAACGGTTTTAACAAACGAGCTTTATATTAATAATAACGTTAAAATTATTTTTGTGAAAGAGTTTGAATATTTACAACCAGTATAGAAACCTTTGTATTTTAAAGTGACAAATCACAGAAATGATTGTTAAAACAATCAATCGCCAAAAGTTCACATTCGACGACGTGAATCAAAATCATAGAAATCGATATCAAATCTATCAAATGGATATTCCTAAAAATCCAGAAAAGAGGTCATCAAAGTCAATAATAAATGACAACAACCAACCTGATCAACCAAAAATTGATATAAAATGGAAAGCCACATAAAACAGGCAAATTGGCTGAATTTAACAGCTCCAGACGTCTGGTGGTTTTCCCAGACGTCTGAGCTGAAAGACTGGAATTTTCTTCTAGATCGCCCAGATGTCTGGGGAACAAACTCAGACGTCTGAACTGAAAGACTGGAATTTTTATTCCGTAGCTTCAAACGTCTGAGCTTATTACCAGACGTCTGAGCTGAAGCTCAGGGCACATTTTGCCTAGGCCATTGATGGCCAAATCAACTTTTGAGCAATCGAATGAGCGACAATGGCGAGGGATTTATGCCAAGCGACAACCCTGCCTTATAGACTCATCAATACACTCCGAACAACATGTCCAAATATCCATATAAGGATTTTCATAGATTTTGACTTCAAAATGCCAAAAATTGGAAAATTCGCCAAACTAATTCAATTCAAAAGCAAATGGTCATGGAATGAATGTTAGGAATTCAAACCTAACAACTATCAAAGGTATAGACATAGATGTGAGTTCAAGAACTCACCTTTAAACCCAAAAACAATGAATGAGATGCTCTAAAATAAAGGAAAGATCAACCACTCTTCACTTCAACTCTAGAAGCTCCAATCTAACCTCAAAAGCAAATATTTTCAAAGTTAGGTTATAGGAAAAAATTTAAAAATTAAAGAGGAATTGAGATGGAGAAGATGAAGAGGATGTTTACCTAAGCTTCTCTTTGATTTTGGACTTGAATTTGAATTTCCTAATAAAACTAGGCTTTAGGAATTTTAGTTTCCCATCTTTTTCTCCATTTCCATTTAGCTTGAGAGTGTTAGGAAATTAGAAATGAAATGAATGAAGATGAGTGGAGTTAGGGTATTTGATAGAGGCGTTGGGTTCCTTGTTAGGATAGTGGGTTGAAACCCAAACCCAAAGCCCCAAATTCAAATATCAAAATTATAATCAACTCCAAACATATCGATATTTATACTCAAAAAGGTCGCAAACGCCGTTTGAACTCAATGGAAATGGTCTCGAGTCCTAATTCGACTGTTTACAAAAAGTAGCATTTCGGACTTTAATCCGACTGACGATGCTATATTTAAATATACATTTGTAAAATATGCGGGTTGTTACACCCACTGTCTCCATTTATTCACATTCAGAAAACCATCACACATCTCTTTTAGTATTTTTGTTATCTCACTCAACAAAACTTCTGCCCATGTTTGCCATTTCTCATGAAAGACATGTTAGTTAGAATGTGTGAATGCAGAAGTCTTTGATATGAGTAGTGTGGATGAAGTATTAGGTAACTCAATGGATTGTTCTATTTGTTCACTTTCACGAAGGTTTTTTTCCTTTTCTTATAGGACAAACTCTCAAATTAGGTCCGAGAAAATAATATATTTCAATTTTAGGCCTCGTTCAAAACTTATTACAAAAACATGCCTAGTTTTACGCAAATATGGGCTGCGCAAGTGTATTTTAAAAAAACAAATTTGTATATGTGAAAATTTGGAATGCTCAAGTGTTATTTAAAAAAAATGTGCTTGAGCATTTTTGAAATGCGCAAGTGTTAATTTTGAAAAAAAAATTGTGCTCGGCATTTTTTGAATATGCAAGTGCTATTTTTGAAAAAAAAAATTCTTGTACATTTTTTAAATGCGCACGTATAAAATGCTGAATGAAGCAAAACAAGACCTATTCTTGTAATAAGTTTTGGACGAGGAATAAAATTGAAATATGTTATTTTCTCGGGCCTAATTTGAAAAATTTTCCTTTTTTATACGAGATGATAAAGCATATCATAAAAAAGAACAATAGCCTCAGTTACTATTAATCATTCCAAGTTAATCATGTTTGTGACCCCACACACATATACACAAGTACTTTGGCACGTGTGATGCACATGCATATGAGGAATTAGTATTTTTAAAAACACCGTTGTAAGGTTTTTAATTTGGATCTTACACCATGGATTTGAAGTATACTAATGTTTATGTTTTTATATATGTACGTGCACTTATTTGATCTTACATAACCATTCGAAACAAAAGGTTATAGATTAAATATATGTTTGGTAGTAAGTATGTATTTTTGTAATAAAGAAAAGTTGGGTTGGAGAATAGAAAACCGAAAGAAGTATATGCGTAGGAGTGAAAGGTTTTCAAAAACAGAGGCTGAAAGCTGGAAATAATATATATTATCATTCATATACAAATTTCAATCATTATCTATATCTTTGGTTATCTGTGTGAAATTTATGCTGTAAATTGAAAGGTAAATAGAAGTTAAAGTAAAAGTGTCTTAGGGTGGTAAATGGATTTGTCAACGTACTAATTTCCTCCAAATAGTTAAAATTTTCATATATTATCATATACAGCCAAAGTTAGTTTTATTTTATCCTCATGCATTTAAGGTTAACTATTTTTCACATAGTATATGTGCTAACAGACTTTGGTAGAAGGTTGAACTTGTTGTTGAAGCAACATAATGAGTAAAGCATGACACATAAACCTGAAACTAGTTGTAAGGTTGACATTCAAGAGCTTCAATTTATGAAAAGAAAGATATGTCAACATGTGGAAGATGATCTATACAAATAGCAAGATATTATTATAGTATTAAAGGCGGTGCGAGTGGGTAGGAAACAACAGTGACTAACTAACCAACTTCTGCTAAAATAAAAACTTTTAGATATAGTTCACAATAACTGACTAATTGATGTGCTGTCTCGGTGAAAACGAAATTTATTGTTCTGGCTTAGTATATGACATGTTCAAAAAGCTTCTTTCCATTTGTAGAATAGTGTAGAAAAATTCATGGACATATTCATAAAATCAATGAACATTTTATTTTATTTGACATCCTATGGTTTTTCCATTCCTTTCAAGTTGTAGGATCTGTTAGTTGGCTAGTGTACTAAAACAGATTGCAAATAACTATAAACTCGTCGCACAAGTTTATCAATTAGAATTCCACTACGTTGGAATTCTGTATCAGATAATTGTAACAATAAGTTACGTTGTAAATAAATTACAACAACAACGTTATACTATTGTAAGAAATAGCACAACTTATGAATGGGAAAGATTATAGAGAATCTAACCAGTATATAAAGGAAATTCCGTCTGAGGCTTGTCGTAACAATTTCCTTAAGAATTTTATTTCAAAACTCTCCCAAGATACAACAGACGTAATCTGCACGAGATTGTAATGAGTATGTCAACTCTGTGATATATACGGAATATTGAGCAGTAGAGCAAAGAAGCAGAAGAAATTAGATTGGAAAATGGGATGAGAATGTGGTCGGTATTCTCTTCTATTTATAATTTCGTCCGCATCCATTCAAACAGTCGTGTCCGTTGCCATTTGGTCGCTGCTGTTCGTTAACGGGTCGCACCCTCCCGCTACTGGTTTGCTGTTTGCATCCAACGGCACTGTTTCGTACCCGCTCGTACCGCCTGGTACTGTTTCGCCCGCGCCTCTTCAGTCGAGTTGCACCCGCTCGCGCCGCATCTGTTCGCCCGCGTCCGCTTCAATCGGCTCGCACCTGTTTGCTTCAAACGGGTCGCACCCGCTACTGTTCGCGCCTATTCAACCCGCGTTCGCTTCCGAACAGATCTGCATCTGTTCGTATGGCTTGCAACTATCAGAAAGCCCGGTCTAGTTGCAGTAAAAAATACGAGTATCATATTAGACCCAAACCCAAACCCGGCCCGGTTCGGTCGGTCGGACGGCGGCGGCGCGCGTGTGCGTGATGGTGATGCATGATCTCCCTCCTCACAACGAAGCATACATTTGGGAGCCCCAGGCCCCCAACCTCCATCTGAGAAAGGCATATATAAACTAGTATACTTCTCAACAAATTGGCGATGTGAGACATTGTATATTTCCATTCATTATTTTCCCTTAGGAATTCCAACAATCCCCCGCATGAATGATAATATACATATCCCCCACACAAAGCGAAATATCACAAAGTACATATGGAATAATGCTTTATCGTGGATAAGTAGATATTTCACTTTGAACTTTCCCTAGTTAAAACATATCGGATCTACTTGGCCAATCGGTGAATTATTTCATCTTAAACCGTCGGCCTTTATTGTATATCTAGACAATAAGCTTTACGGAGCATTGATTCCCTTCTCATCCAATCTCTTGGTTTTGTTCATTTTGGTCCTGGACATATTTTGGTTCTACGAGTGTTACAGAGAATTTAAGCCTTTAATATTCTCATAGAGCCGACCCAGCTTACACTAACATAGGTGATCGCAACCATTAAGAGTATCCTACATATACCCCACTTGTTATTTTCAAGATATGGTCATCATTAAAAAACATAGTTTTAACCTTCAAAACTTCTGTAGGCATGCATTATATTTTGCACCATAGGAATGGAGTAGGATCAAGTCCAGACAAATGCATTACTTCTTGAGTTACTCATAACTGGTTTGTATTGATCCTAGTCCGTGGGATCTCCAGTTGCTAGGATAGGTTTCCGTATAAGTTAACTCTTGTTGGTTTAGGCTTTTAAAACCATTCCCCTCGATGCGCAGTCAATTTTCTCTCTTGATAAACCTTTAGTAAATGGATCCACTAGGTTATCATTTGTTCTCACATAATCTATGAAAATAGTTCTATTTGAGAGTAACTGCCTAACTGTGTTATGGCATCGACGAATATGTCGTGACTTTCCATTATACACAAAGTTGTGCGCTCTGCTTAGCGCAGCTTAGTTATCACAGTGTATGCATATGACCGGTACAGGTTTAGGCCAAAATGGAATATCTTCTAAAAAATGATGAAGCCATTCTGCTTCTTCGCCTGCTTTATCTAATGCGATAAACTCTAATTCCATAGTGGATCAAGCTATGCATGTTTGTTTAGTAGATTTCCATGACACTGCTGCCCTGCTACGGTAAAGACATAACCACTCATTGATTTTGATTCATCTGAATCTGCAATCCAGTTTGCATCACTATATCCTCCTAAGACGGCAGGATATTTTCCATAATGTAAGGAAAAATTAGTGGTATTCTTTAAATATCCCAACACTCTCATTAGTGCTTTCCAGTGTTCCTTTCCTAGATTGCTTGTATACCTGCTCAGTCGACTTACTGCATAAGCTATATCTGGTCTTGTGCAATTCATGAGATACATGAGACATCCTATTACACGAGAGTATTCCAGTTGCATTACACTCTCATCAGTGTTTTTATGCAGTACTTCTGATGGATTGAAAGGTGTTCTCACTCCTTTAATTCCATAGTCTTGAAATTTTTCAATCACTTTGTCTACATAGTGTGACTGAGATAGTTCAATTCCACTAGGATTTCTTAATATTTTGATTCCCAAAATAACGTCTGCAACTCCTAAGTCTTTCATATCGAAATTGCTAGTTAACATCTTCTTTATGGTCTCTATTACCTGAGTATTTGGACCAAATACTAACATATCGTCTACATATAAACAAATCATCACATATGATTGTCCAATTTGTTTATAATAAACACACTTATCGCATTCATTTATACGAAAACCATTTCTCATCATGACACTATCAAATTTTGCATGCCATTGTTTTGGAGCTTGTTTTAGTCCGTATAATAATTTTACTAATCTACAGGCTTTGTTTTCATTTCCTTTGGTAATAAAACCTTCAAGTTGCTCCATGTGGATCTCCTCATCGAGATCTCCATTTAAGAATGATGTCTTTATATCCATTTGATGAATTTCTAGACCATAAATCGATGCGATTGCTATTAGCATTCTTATAGAGGTTATTCGTGTTACTGGCGAATATGTGTCAAAGAAGTCTACTCCTTCTTTTTGACGATGTCCTTTGGCTACTAATCTGGCTTTATACTTGTCGATAGAGCCATCTTCTTTCATTTTCTTCTTGAAGATCCGTTTGCAGCCAATAGGTTTAATTCCAGGTGGAATATTAATAATTTCCCAAGTATTATTACTTAGAATTAAATCAATCTTACTTTGGATTGCTTCTTTCCAACACGAAGATTCAGAAGATGACATTGCTTCCTTGTACGTTTGAGGTTCTTGTTCTAAAATATAAGTCAAAAAATCCGAACCAAATGTTTTAGAAGTTCTTGCCCTTACGCTTCTTCTTGGTTCAACCTCCTCGTTGTCCTGATGAGTTTCAACTTCACATGTCTCATCTCTGTTTTCTCTTGTCCTTTTTGGGACAGGATTTTCATCGTTTCTTTTATGTGGGAACACATCTTCAAAGAACGAGGCATCTCTTGATTCCATGATTGTATTCATATGAATATCAGGTATATCAGACTTGAATACCAAAAATCTATAGGCACTACTATTTTGGGCTGGCCCTAGATAATAACAATCTACGGTTTTTGGTCCAAGTTTGACCTTCTTTGGAGGCGGAACTAGAACTTTTGCCAAGCACCCCCACACTTTGATGCATTTAAAACTTGGTTTGTGTCCTTTCCATAACTCATATGGAATTGTTCCTGTTTTATTATGAGGGACTTTGTTTAATATGTGATTAGACATATTTAATGCTTCGCCCCACAAGTTCGTCGGTAGACCAGAAGTTAAAAGCATGGCGGTAATCATGTCTTTTAACGTTCTGTTCTTCCTCTCGGCTACACCTTTTTTTGTGGTGAATATGGAGCTGTTGTTTGATGAATTATACCATTTTCGGCACAGAACTGTTCAAATGGTGATTCACATTCTCCACCTCGATCAGATCTCAATATCTTGATCTTTTTATTTAACTGATTTTCTACCTCAGCTTTGTAATTTATAAATGATGTAATTGCTTCATCTTTACTATTCAAAAGATATACATAGCAATATCGCGTATAGTCATCAATAAAAGTGATAAAGTACTTTTTCCTACCTCTTGTAGGTAATGATATAAATCACATAAATCTGTATGAACCAAATCTAGTGGTTCGGTGCTTCTATCAACAGATTGAAATGGTTTTTTAACCATTTTTGCTTCTACACATGTCTCACATTTGTAGTTCTTATCTACTTGGAATTTCGGAATTAATCCCAAGTTTGATAATATTTTCATTTTTTGAAAATTTATGTGTCCTAATCTATCATGCCATAGTAAAATTTCGTACTCAAGCAAGTAAGAAACTTTAATTTTATTAATAGCACAATCAGAATACATAGTTTTATTGCCGATAACGGCTACATTTGCCTTAAATAGGCCATCACATAAATAACCCCTTCCGATATACATTCCAGATTTGGACAGAACCATCTTGTCTGACTCGAACACCATTCTGAATCCTTTCTTTGATAATACTGCACCAGAGATGAGATTCTTGCGTATGTCTGGAACGTGGAGCACGTCATTCAACTTGACAGTTTTTCCAAAAGTAAACTTGAGGATTACTGTGCCACTGCCTTCGATCATGGAAACTGTAGAATTACCCATGTAGAGTTTTTCTTCGTGATCGAATTTCTGATATGTAGAAAACATGGATTTGTCAGAACAAACATGACGGGTAGCGCATGTATCTACCCACCATTGGTTAGGGTTCTGAACCAGATTGCATTCAGATACCACCGCCGAGAAGTTGGACTCGTCTACTTCCATGTTATCCACTATATTTGCCTCTTTATTGTGTTCCTTCTTGTGTCTGCAATCTTTAGCGGCATGTCCAAATTTTCCACAAACCCAACATTCGCCATTAAACTTCTTGGTTCGTTTGTTGTCTTTTGGTTTGTTGTCTTGAGCTTTCCTTTTCTTCTGGAAATTCTTCTTTTTGTTTTTGGTCTTTGACCCTTCAGCCACAAATGCCTCCTCGCTTTGTTTTGTTATTCCACGGTTATCTGCCTCAATTTTCAATCGGACTATGAGATCTTGTAAAGAGATTTCCTTCTTTTTATGCTTTAGATAATTGCGGTAATCTCTCCATGACGACGGCAGTTTTCCCGTGATGGCTTCAACCAAAAACGATTCTCCAACCTTATGACCTTCCGTCTCGAGTTCATGAATGATGATTTGCAGTTCATGCAGTTGAGCAGTCACCGGTTTGGAGTCAACCATCTTGTAGTCCATGAATTTGTCTACAATGAATTTCTTAAGACTGATATTCTGCGTCTTGTACTTTGTGGTAAGTGCATTCCAGAGTGCTTTTGATGTCTTTAAAGGCTGATATACTTTGTATAGCACCTTGTCGAGACAATTCAGAATATAGTTTCTGCATAAAAAATCGGAATGCTTCCACGTATTCACCTCTGCTTCCTTGCCTGGTGCAGGAATCGGTTCCTCCTCCTCGAGTTACTTTTGCAGACCAAGTGTGGTGAGATAAAACAACATCTGATTCTACCATGTCAAGAAATCATCACCATCTCCCTTGAATGGTTCGGGTCTGTTGTGAGTAGTATTCTTTGAAAATTCTACTTTTGCCATCTCTGTTTTAGTAAGAAAACGGTAAAATTCTTAAGATGTTAGTTGGCTAGTGTACTAAAACAGATAGCAAATAACTATAAACTCATCGCACAAGTTTATCAATTAGAATTCCACTACGCTGGAATTCTGTATCAGATAATTGTAATAATAAGTTACGTTGTAAATAAATTACAACAACAACGTTATACTATTGTAAGAAATAGCACAACTTATGAATGGGAAAGATTATAGAGAATCTAACCAGTATATAAAGGAAATTCCGTCTGAGGCTTGTCGTAACAATTTCCATAAGAATTTTATTTCAAAACTCTCCCAAGATACAACAGACGTAATCTGCACGAGATTGTAATGAGTATGTCAACTATGTGATATATACGGAATATTGAGCAGTAGAGCAAAGAAGCAGAAGAAATTAGATTAGAAAATTGGATGAGAATGTGATCAGTATTCTCTTCTATTTATAATTTCGTCCGCATCCCTTCAAACAGTCGCGTCTGTTGCCTTTTGGTCGCTACTGTTCGTTAACGGGTCGCACCCGCCCGCTACAGGTTTGCTGCTTGCATCCAATGGTACTGTTTCGCACCCGCTCATACCGCCTGGTACTGTTTCGCCCGCGCCTCTTCAGTCGGGTCGCACCCGCTCGCGTCGCATCTGTTCGCCCGCGTCCGCTTCAATCGGCTCGCACCTGTTTGCTTCAAACGGGTCGCACCCGCTACTGTTCGCGCCTACTCAACCCGCGTCCACTTCCGAACAGATCCGCATCTGTTCGTATGGCTTGCAACTGTCAGAAAGCCCGGTCCAGTTGCAGTAAAAAATACGAGTATCATATTAGACCCAAACCCAAACCCGGCTCGGCCCGGTTCGGTTCGGTCAGACGGACGGCGGCGGCACGCGCATGTATGATGGTGATGCATAATCTCCCTCCTCACAATGAAGCATACATTTGGGAGCCCCAGGCCCCCAACCTCCACTTGAGAAAGGCATATATAAACTAGTATACTTCTCAATAAATTGGCGATGATGGACATTGTATATTTCCATTCATTATTCTCCTTTAGGAATTCCAACAATCCCCCGCATGAATGATAATATACATATCCCCCACATTATTACAAATCTCATTAATAATCTATCATTTGGATTGTTGAGTGTCGAAATGTTGGGTTGTCATAGTTGGTATCAGAGCCAGGTTTAATGAACACCTCGACATGTAGGGTAAATTCATTAGAGATAGAGTAAGAAATACGCTAGAATGAGTAGAATCTTTCTTGAGAGAATGTGTTTTTATTAAAATAAAATGTTTTAAAATTCTTTCTATTTTCGAATTTTCTATCAAAATGGACCCTTCTTCCTTAGTAGATTTCACTTTGATTAGGTTCTCTCTTAAGTTTAGTTTCTAATCTGTGTTCTAAACCAATACTTGCCCTTATAGGATGAATAATAGAAGGAATACAAGAGGTAGAGGAAGAGGAAATGGACATATTAAAGGTGCTGTAGCACTAGTTGTTCTTGTGGTGAGATTCACCACTCTCAGCAAGGCATATACACAGCTTGGAGGTATAAAGTTCACTAGAGCAGAGGGCATAATTGAAGCATAGCAGTGGCTAAAGAGCTTGGAAAGGATTTTCACTGGATTAGGGATTACTAATGCGCAAAAGCGTTAGTTGGTAGCTTGGCAGTTACAAGAGGCTGTTCAGGATTGGTGGGAATCTTTTATAGCCCATACCCCTAAAGAGAATATCACTTGGGCTCAATTCAGGTGAAATCTTTATAAGAATTCAATATTCAATAAGATTATCGCTTTAAAATCAAGCTCAACCTTGTGTACCATAAAATTTATAGGGAAGCTTTCGTAGCTCGGTGGATGCCCAAGGTTTGAAAGACTCGGTTATAGTGGAATTTTTTGGATCTTAAGCAAGGAGACATGACAGTTTCAGAGTATGAGAGGAAAATTAATGAGCTGTCTAAGTTTAGCCCTAGTATGATAGACACCCCTCTGAAGAAGAACAAGATGTTCATAGCAGGCATGCGTCTGGAATTTCAGGACCGTCTTACAGGGCATATACATGGCACATTCACAGCTCTTATGGATATAGCAATTAGATAGGAAAACCTGAACTTTAATAAGACACCAGCTGATTAAGCCCTAACTACTCAACCAACCTCTAATGACCCATGGAAGGGAAAGTCGAATTTTAGCCAGAAAAAGAAGAATTGGCGAAGCAAGAATGGAGTTGGATATTCTCAGAAGAGGCCCACTAATCTATCTAGTATCATATGCTTCAAGTGCGACCAAAAGGGAAATTATGCAAATAGTTGCCTAGTATCAGTAGGAGCGTCTACGCCCCTAGTTCAGAAGACTGGGAAAGATCTCTATCGTATTTTCTCGCTGCCTGGCCACTTTAAGAAAAACTATCCCGTTGAGAAGAAGGGCACTCCATCCAACGTCTTTGCGGTTACAACTTCTACTCCTATGGTAGAGGAAACCAATCTAGTGCTTCAAGGTACCCTTACATCGCACCTTATGCATATTCGTGTTTTATTTGAAACTAGAGCATCTCATATCTTTATATCAGTAAACTTATGTAACAAACTTGAACATGTTTTAAAACTTGAACTTGCGTATAAATCCTTATGTGTATCAAAATTCATCGATGGTCCAGTGAACCTAGGAATAATTTGTAAAGGGGTGAGACTCCTTAAAGACAATAGGAACTTTTATGTATTAGGCTTCGAAGTGTTCGATATATTATTAGGTATGGATTGGTTAGCAAAGTTTGATGCTAATATTTCTAGCAAATCTCGAACAGTCTCTTTAGTTGATGACAATGGAAACCGCCTAGTAATAGAGTGTAAAATGCCTCTAAATCTTGCTAAGAGTTTTATTTTCTCACATGATTACCATCCAAGTGATCTCAGCACTACTCCAGTTGTCCAACAATTCCTTGATGTTTTCGGTGAAGTGACTTGTTTACTGCCTTATTGTGAAATAGAATTTCGAATTGATCTTTTTCCCAAAGCTAGACCTAAAGTACTTTCTCTAAAAAGAATGTCACCCAAGGAGAGGGCAGAGTTAAAGGTTTAAATCGAAGGTTTATTTTGTAAAGGTTTGTTAGATGTAGTCATTTAGGGTGGGAAGCTGTAGTGGTATTCGATACTAAATCTAATGGTTCCCTTACGATGTGTGTAGATTACAGAGAGCTAAACAAACTTACCTACTAGAATAGGTACCGAATTCCTCGTATAATGACATGTTTGATCAGCTATGCGAAGCATAAGTATTCTTACAGCTTGACCTAGCCAAAGAAGGTTCCTACGAATGGTTAGTTATGTCATTCGATTTAAATAATGCCCCGACCAACTTTGTATATTTTATGAACATATTATTTTGGGAAGTTCACAACAAATTCGTTCTTGTTTTCATTAATGATATTCTGGTCTTTTCAAAGGCTAAGGAAGAACATGAAGTGCACCTTAAATTTTTACCTGAGACTCTAAGAAATCACCAATTGAAAGCTAAATTTACTAAGTGCCATATCTGGCAAGATGAAGTCAGATTTCTTGGGCATGTGGTCTCTAAGAATGGAATTTCGGTTGATCCAGCTAAGATCGCTATGATCTATGTAAGTTCTTTTCTAGCGTCTTTTTCCTAAATTTTGAATATCTCTTTAAAATTTAAAATTCATATCCCTTTAAATTTTCAGGATTACGAAATTCCTAAGACTCCAATAGACGTTCAAACCTTCTTGGGCTTAGCAGGTTATTATAGGAGATTTATCGAGCATTTCTCTCGAATTTCCTTACCTCTTACAGCTTTGATAAGAAGGACGTTAAGTTTGTATGGGCTGACAAATGCCAGAAAGCGTTCGGTGAATTAAAACACAAGTTAACCACTACTCTTGTTCTCACTATTTTGAATGGAAGTGAAGGTTTGACTTTTTATACGGACGCTTGCAGAAATGGGCTAGGTGTTGTTTTGACGCAACATGGAAAAGTCATTATTTATGCTAGTAGACATTTGAAGGTTCATGGAACCAACTACGCTACACATGATCTAGAGTTACTAGCAGTGGTGTTTGCTTTAAAAATATAGAGACAACATCTTTTGGGAACGAAATTTGAACTCTTTACTGATCACAAATCACCGAAGTACATTTTCACTCAAAAGGATCTAAATCAAAGGCAGTTTAGAAGGCTTGAATTCCTAGCTGCTTATGACCTCAACATCAATTACACTTCGGGAAAATAAAATGTAGTGGCAGATGCTTTAAGTAGAAACAAAGTTGTGATATATCAACTTATTGCTTCTCCGACTCTTATGGATCACATTGCTACCAAACACGATGAAGATACAATGCTAAGGCATATCAAGGAAAATGTTATGAAAAGAGAAGTAGATACATGAAGCGGGTGAGGTGCAAAAATTGATAAAAATGGAATTATGAAATTAATAAATGAATTTGTGTTCCGAATGTGGATGGTTTGAGACAAGAAATGCTTAGAGAGAATCATACGTCCAGACTTTCTATTCATCCCGGAGTTACAAAAATGTATCAGAATATGAAGAAGTTATATTGGTAATGGGGGATGAAACGAGATATCTCCATTCACGTGAGTAGATGTGCCAACAAATAAAGGCGGGTCATCAGAAGATGGTAGGATTATTACAACCACTTGAGATTACGAATTAGAAATGGGATGAAAAATCGATGGATTTTATCGATGGACTACCAAGGATGAGGAAAGGTAACGAAAGCATCTGGGTAATTATTGATAAACTAACGAAATCTGCCCACTTTATCCCTATAAAGACAACTCGAACTGTTTCGAGTTTAGGTGAGATTTATTGAGGGAAATTATCTGATTCCATGGAGTTCCGACAAGCATAGTATGTGATAGAGACCCCATCTGTAACGATAGCGATTTTTCGTTGCCGAAAAACCGAAATGTTATGGGTTTAAGAAAAAGAAAAGAAGAAGAAAAAAAAGAAGATAGTAGAGAATAGAGAGAAAAGAAAGATAGAAAATAGAACGGAACTGAAAACAACAGAACAATATCAGAATCTCACAATTCGCAGCGGAACAACATATAATAGATAAATGAATAATCTTTAAACAAAGAACTATATCAGTTATTACATTACATTTCATTACATCATATCATCAGAGTGTACAACATCAAACAATGCAGCGGAAAGAAATACTATATACTAGTAATACGCTATCCAGCTTGCCTCCAGCAACTCCTGAATTCCAGAATATCCTGATAAACCTAACTCTTAACTGCCCGTGTGAAAATTGGTGGGCACCCAGAGTTTAGGAAGGAAAACAATAAACTCCAAGTCAGTCATGTCACTGGTGCGAGAACTAAAACAGTTTATTTATCTTTAAAATTAAAATAGAGGAATATTTTTTAAAAATCAATTCGCAATGCTTTTAAAAATGAGACTACCATAAGACCTCCCGCCACACACACAATGCAAACGCAGACTTGGGGGAGATTTCTTCCTATGTTAGTCAAAGATGCTTGATACGTATTAAAAAGAAACATTTGATATTATTACTAGTGCATAGTGTAGGAAAACATTTCAAAAGTAGAATATAAATCTTAGCCAGCATAGGTACCATTATAGTATGCTTACTATAACTACCATATTAGATGGCAGGTTCTACAACTAAAACCGTACACGTCTCGTATTGTTTCTTTGGATTTCCAACGAATGGTCAGGCCAAGGAACTTCCCACTGCCACATGAGAATGCCTCTGGATGGACATCCCCGAGAACCAAACCGGATCTCTACCAACACAAGGCCGGGTTACCCCTAACTGAGTAACAACTGACCGAATATGCCATCCCCCGGTCCTTTGGGACCTTTCACCGAGCGCTCGAAATCAATTCACACAATCATAAAGTGTTTTCAATATGAGTAAGTATCTGGGCTCCATACCATGATACCACCCTTTTCCAGAAGGAAATGCACATATCCTAAAGGGCGCTACCCCTCATAACCTTGCCGCTTCTTTCCTGTTTTGACCATTCCGGGGTGTGAGGCTCGACGAAGTCTCGTCCACAAAAACATACTTTATACAAAAGCCATGCTTTGGGTCAACAAATGATCATAGAAATGATCACCAAGATAGACGATCAAATAAATGATCCTATCACAAATAATCAACACAATGATCATTTCACAGCAACACTCAGTATGTCACATTACCAAATTGGGAATATATCGCTGATAACTTCAATTATATAACCTCTGAGCTCGTACGTCTCAGAGAAGGGTGTTAAGCTAAGAGAATAAATTCTCCGCCACCAACAGAAATATATTTGAAAGAAATCGGCTTTACATCTCAATTTGTAATGTCAGACACACAATCCATACAAGTCTGTTCCGGGATCGAACAGAACCGAAGGCACTTACAAAGAAGTCCTTGCAATCCGGATAATCTCTAATCACGTCCGAATTTCCCATCACATATGGAGATCTCAATACCGGGGATCAGCCAGTGCAGAGACAATCAACAAGAAACCCTTACGTTTTCAAAAATATCCGGTCTTCAACACCGGTCTTCGAATGCAATTCATAACGACATATCACATATTCGGAATGGGTTATACGACCCCAAGGTCCTTTCCCGGTTAACCCGAATAGTGAGCGCTTATTTTAAAAAAATAAGCGTGGCATTCAAATTCAAGCATATCACAACAAATACCTATTTAAAGGTAAATATTGATAGTCGGTTATTGAACTATCAATAGATATGCCAACATCACCAGATTCCAAATAATTTTCCAAATTATTTATTTCTCAAAAATATCCTTACAAGATATGTACATAATTTCCATACTTCAAAAATAAATCAATATTTATTTTTTAAACCCAATTTCCAATTTCATTTATAAATTCCATATTGAATTTACATTTCCAAAATATTTATGAATATGCGATTTCCATTCGTTTTCAAATATTCATTTTCAATTTATCTTCAAAAAGATAAACTCAACATATTCACTTAATATTGGAAAAACATTTCCATACTTATTTATTTATAAGTAAATCACAAGCCTTTTTATTTTCTACACTTAGAAAATATTTAATATACTCTAATCGAAATTAAGTATATATTTCATTCTTTAAGGAAATCATTCACTTAACCATATTTATTTGGGCCAAAACGAATGTTGCGTAAAACATCGTTACGACAACCCAAAATCACTAGTATAGGGATTCGAAATTAAAATAGATATATAAATCCCAATACTATACCAAATATTTCCTTTCAAAATCATTTACTATAACAACAGTGTTATAGTCCACCATTTCCTTTTATTTCTCGAAAACATCTATTTCAACAATAAATGTTGAAATCTATGGTTTCGAATCTCAACACCTTTTAAAACATCTTTAGATCGTTTTAATTCTATTTCAAACATCACGTCCAAAATAATTTTTTTAACTTATTATTCACTATTCAAAAACGTGAATATACCTTGTTAATAAATTTCATCACTTCTATTCATTTTATTTTAAAGGATTATTCACTGTTTAAAACGTGAATATAACTCCATTAATAAATTACACAATTCAGTTATCAAAATAAGTCGTTGCGGATTTATAAAACAATGTTTATAAATTCTATTTCTATTTCTTTTATAACAACTTCCTTTTATAAATTTCCTTTATTAACTTATCTCAATTCATATCACAATGATATATTAAAAATTCATATTATAAGTCAAATACTTATAATTTATTTGTTTATAAAATCGTTCCTTTAAACTTCATAAACTTTATAAATCTTATAACTTATAAGATTCTTTTGTTTATCCAAATCCATTCCTTTAATAACTTTATGAATTTTATTTTATTTTACTTTACAAATTTTATAAACCTACTGTTTATAAAATTCTATTTATAACTTCATCGTTATAATCCCATAAATTTCATTCATTTGTGAAATTCAGTCACAATTCATTCTAACACTTAGGAAAGCTCGTTTTATAACTCCAATATTTATAAATATCAATTTATAAATCTTTTATAAAAATCAATTTATACCATACTTTTAAATAACTTTAAACTCCTTTATAATTCATCATTTTGATTTATAATATAATCGAACTTCATAAATCCTAATTTTAAACTTTTTATAATAAATTCAGAAATCCCAGTTTAAACTATTTTATAAAATTATTAATCCTATATTTTCAAAAATCAACTTTTAACTGAATTTCTCAAAAATCTTAATTTTTATAATATTAAAATTATAACGTTTACTTATTTAAGATGAATCAATTCCAAAAATATTTTATAAATGTATACTTTCAAAAAAATCACTTTAGAAATTCCTTAAAATAAAAATCGTTATTTTTAAACTTCAAAAATTGGATCCGATGATGCAACACATCAAATAGTCAATCACGACTTTCCAATATCATATATCGATATGATAAACAATCAAATATCACAATATCTAAAATCAATAAATATTTGTGAGGAATCTAGTTGGATCCCTCCAACCTGTTTCTCTGCATCCACAGACATTAGCACAATACCGATTCCGTTTCAAGACGGAATATCGCGGTATATGGGATTTTATAAAATATATCCGCTTACTAACGGCGCAATAGGGTCTCATCCGCTATACAATGCGGGAAATCAATCAACTGCAATATATACATATGCCAATATATATATATTGCTATATATATAATATAATACCAATTCCACTTCAAGGTGGAATATCGCGGTATATGTGTGTAATAAATAACCTCCGCTTACTAACGGCGTATAGGGTCTATTCACGTCCAATATATATATATCAATCATCATTCAATCATTCAATCAACACAACTAACAATTTTAAATCTAACTATTTAAAATATAAATAAATAACAAAATTCCTTTTGAGTGAGAAGTTCTCACCTTTATTCCCGTTTGCAATCCATTTCCATCTTGATTCGATTTTCTTGATTTATACCTTGTATGAATATTTACACAATTTATTAATATTCGAACAGATCGAATAATGATTTTCATTAGAAAATTTCGATTCATCGGCGATTTTGTTTTAATAGTTAAACTAACTAATGGTTTTATTTAAACGAATCATAAATTTTTAACTAATTATTTTACTTTAAATTAATATCCTTATATCAATTTCTTTTTAATACTTTGATTTAACAAAAATTAAATTCAAACTATTCTTTATAAATTCAATTTTTGTCGAACAAATTTAATTTCTATTTAAATAAATTTTATTAACTAATTATTTAATTTAAACAACATTTTCTTTTATAAAATATCCTTTAGTCCTTAATTACTCATTTTTTTTCCATAATAAATAATATTTTCTTTTGATAAATCATTTTATCAAATAAGTAAAATTTCTAACTAATTTTCCTTTTACAAAATATTTTTTTCATTTGAAACTAAAATTTCTATTCAACTAATAATTTAGTTTTAAACTAAATTTTCTTTAAGTTTTAAAATTCCTATTATTATTTATTTCAAATCTATATACATTTATTAAAATTAAATTAAATTTGAAATCATAAAAATTTTACAACTCGAAAATTACTTTACTGCCATAAAATTTTAAATACTGATTTCACTTCTTCTTTTTTTTCTGCAACCTACATATATATCTTTTTTTTTAAATTAAACGAATACTGCAAATTTAAATTTTTGAATTAACTAAATTGTTAAAACAAAATCAATACCTTACAATCCCATCGCGACATCGTCGCCTTCGTCGTTGCCGATGCTTCACTGCCATCGCCCACGCGCGTGCGCCACCCTCGAGCGCGCCACTGCCATTAATCGCGACACCGTAATCACCGCGCGCTCGAATCGCCGCCGTAACCTAGCCCCAAGCGCGCGCTTCCTCGTGCCGCGCCTCCACGCGATCGCGACCACTCTACTCGCCGCCGCCGTACGCAAACCCTCCAACCTGACTGCGACCCTAACATCGAGCTCGCGACACCCAGTTCACCGCACAACATCACCTAGCTTCAATCGAACGACTCGCGACCCCCAATCGCGATTGATTCGAAAGCCCTGTCCCCATTTTTTTTATTTCTGTGTTTTTTTTTATTTTTATTTTGAATGATAAAGGAGAGGGCTTCGGCCAATTTTACTGTTTATTTTTTTTCCTTCTTTTGATTTCTGGCTTCGGCCATGATTTTTTTTTTTTTCTTTCGTTGCTTTGCAAATTGAACTGAAGGAGGGAGAGGATATTTTAAACGTGAAGGAGTATGCTCTGCACGATCTCATCAGTGATACTAGGCGCGATTTTAGGCTAGAATATAGGGATGCTGTTGTTGACTAATTTTAAAAATTAAAATTCAAATTGAATTCGATTAAATTCCAATGCGTTTACACGTCGTGTGCTCACATATAAACTCCGAAAATTACGAAATTTGAAATCCGAGAATAATTCAATATTCTGGACCCAATGGAACTGTTTTCGTCGAATTCCGAGACTGTCCTCGGACGGCTATTTTAAATATCGATTCAAACGATTAAATTTCAAAACTGAACAATTCACTTCCAAATTAAATTCTGAAGCTCCTATTATCTTCAATATTATCAATATGAATTTTACAAGCCTTTGAAATATTTTTAATCGGCTTAAAATTGAAGATTCAAATTTTTATCCTACTTTCAATAGATTAAATTCTATAATTTAATCGCCAAATTCATTCTGATAATTTGAAATTCAATTCAAACCATCCTTTAAATATTTAAAATTAATTAAATATTCTCAAATTAAATTATTTAAAATTCTGGGTCGTTACAATCTTCCCCCCTTAAAAGAATTTCGTCTCGAAATTACAAGTTAAGAAGAATGCCCCTATCCCGTCTATTATTTTTCACAATCCAAATAGTTTTATCAACTTATTAAAACAAATCTTTTTATTACAGATTCATTATCATTTCAACTAGCTTTTCAACTTCTATTATAGGTTTCAAACAACATTGTTTTCCTAACAATTCAAATTTAAATTCAAATTCAAATTTCAAACTTTCAAAATTTCTCAAAATTTTTCTAACACCCTAAATTTTCGAAAAATTTCGCCAGCGTCTCCTTTGCGCGGCTAGCTCGGTACGACTACAAAATGGCACCACGGCCCCTCAGAATCAAAAAGAAAAGAGAAAGCCAAGTGGCTGGAGAAGAAAATCATCAAATTTCATACTGAAATTGAAATACGTACCTTTTTGTCGAGCCATTCAATTTTATCTTTGGAATCAAAATCTCAATTCCTTTATACACCTGTATAACCTGTATAACCTGCTAGTAGTAGCATCCAAATCCAACATTCAAACCATTTTGTCAATTCTATTACAAAATTTTCCAATATATGCTTCTTATGCATTTTTACTTCACTATTGAAGTTTCATATCCAATTTCATTCAATTCTTACATTTCAATTCAATTCACAATTTCAATTCTTTTTTAATTAATTTTATAATTTAAATTTCATTCGAATTCAATTCTCAATACTAAATATTGAATTCTATCGACTATCTTTCATTTACTAATTCATATTACTACCTTAAATTAGTTTCATTCACTAATTCTTTTCAATTTTCAATTTCCATATTCAATTCATCTCGAATTTGCTTAATTACTAACAAAGAGAATTTCAATTTATTTCTTTTACTTACTTGAATTTATATACAAATTCAAATTTATCTTCAAATTTAGCTAACGACTAAACTTGAACTTAACCAATTCAAATTCCAATTCATTAGTTCATGAATTAATAATTTATCAAGTTAGTTTACTTGAATTCAATCCATTTTACTTCTTATTTAATTCCATATACTGATGATAATAATTTAATATTATTACAACCATGCAACCATATACTATAATAATTCATAGAAAATCATTTCTTCTCCATCAAAAATAGTTTTGGGCAAAATTATCTTATTTACCCGATTCAAAAACAATTTTATATTCACTAACAAATACGCGCTCATAGCTATTATTACACTCAAACTCATTCTAGAGTACTGCTGACTCTATCTCTAACGAGTAATACCCAACAGAACCATGGTTGTCGCTTAACCATAAGCTCTGATACCAAATGTAACGATAGCGATTTTTCGTTGCTGAAAAACCGAAATGTTATGGGTTTAAGAAAAAGAAAAGAAGAAGAAAGAAAAGAAGATAGTAGAGAATAGAGAGAAAAGAAAGATAGAAAATAGAACGGAACTGAAAACAACAGAACAATATCAGAATCTCACAATTCGCAGCGGAACAACATATAATAGATAAATGAATAATCTTTAAACAAAGAACTATATCAGTTATTACATTACATTTCATTACATCATATCATCAGAGTGTACAACATCAAACAATGCAGCGGAAAGAAATACTATATACTAGTAATACGCTATCCAGCTTGCCTCCAGCAACTCCTGAATTCCAGAATATCCTGATAAACCTAACTCTTAACTTCCCGTGTGAAAATTGGTGGGCACCCAGAGTTTAGGAAGGAAAACAATAAACTCCAAGTCAGTCATGTCACTGGTGCGAGAACTAAAACAGTTTATTTATCTTTAAAATTAAAATAGAGGAATATTTTTTAAAAATCAATTCGCAATGCTTTTAAAAATGAGACTACCATAAGACCTCCCGCCACACACACAATGCAAACGCAGACTTGGGGGAGATTTCTACTTATGTTAGTCAAAGATGCTTGATACGTATTAAAAAGAAACATTTGATATTATTACTAGTGCATAGTGTAGGAAAACATTTCAAAAGTAGAATATAAATCTTAGCCAGCATAGGTACCATTATAGTATGTTTACTATAGCTACCATATTAGATGGCAAGTTCTACAACTAAAACCGTACACGTCTCGTATTGTTTCTTTGGATTTCCAACGAATGGTCAGGCCAAGGAACTTCCCATTGCCACATGAGAATGCCTCTGGATGGACATCCCCGAGAACCAAACCGGATCTCTACCAACACAAGGCCGGGTTACCCCTAACTGAGTAACAACTGACCGAATATGCCATCCCCCGGTCCTTTGGGACCTTTCACCGAGCGCTCGAAATCAATTCACACAATCATAAAGTGTTTTCAACATGAGTAAGTATTTGGGATCCATACCATGATACCACCCTTTTCCAGAAGGAAATGCACATATCCTAAAGGGCGCTACCCCTCATAACCTTGCCGCTTCTTTCCTGTTTTGACCATTCCGGGGTGTGAGGCTCGACGAAGTATCGTCCACAAAAACATACTTTATACAAAAGACATGCTTTGGGTCAACAAATGATCATAGAAATGATCACCAAGATAGACGATCAAATAAATGATCCTATCACAAATAATCAACACAATGATCATTTCACAGCAACACTCAGTATGTCACATTACCAAATTGGGAATATATCGCTGATAACTTCAACTATATAACCTTTGAGCTCGTACGTCTCAGAGAAGGGTGTTAAGCTAAGAGAATAAATTCTCCGCCACCAACAGAAATATATTTGAAAGAAATTGGCTTTACATCTCAATTTGTAATGTCAGACACACAATCCATACAAGTCTGTTCCGGGATCGAACAGAACCGAAGGCACTTACAAAGAAGTCCTTGCAATCCGGATAATCTCAAATCACGTCCGAATTTCCCATCACATATGGAGATCTCAATACCGGGGATCAGCCAGTGCAGAAACAATCAACAAGAAACCCTTACGTTTTCAAAAATATCCGGTCTTCAACACCGGTCTTCGAATGCAATTCATAACGACATATCACATATTCGGAATGGGTTATACGACCCCAAGGTCCTTTCCCGGTTAACCCGAATAGTGAGCGCTTATTTTAAAAAAATAAGTGTGGCATTCAAATTCAAGCATATCACAACAAATACCTATTTAAAGGTAAATATTGATAGTCGGTTATTGAACTATCAATAGATATGCCAACATCACCAGATTCCAAATAATTTTCCAAATTATTTATTTCTCAAAAATATCCTTACAAGATCTATACATAATTTCCATACTTCAAAAATAAATCAATATTTATTTTTTAAACCCAATTTCCAATTTCATTTATAAATTCCATATTGAATTTACATTTCCAAAATATTTATGAATATGCGATTTCCATTCGTTTTCAAATATTCATTTTCAATTTATCTTCAAAAAGATAAACTCAAAATATTCACTTAATATTGGAAAAAAATTTCCATACTTATTTATTTATAAGTAAATCACAAGCCTTTTTATTTTCTACACTTAGAAAATATTTAATATACTCTAATCGAAATTAAGTATATATTTCATTCTTTAAGGAAATCATTCACTTAACCATATTTATTTGGGCCAAAACGAATGTTGCGTAAAACATCGTTACGACAACCCAAAATCACTAGTATAGGGATTCGAAATTAAAATAGATATATAAATCTCAATACTATACCAAATATTTCCTTTCGAAATCATTTACTATAACAACAGTGTTATAGTCCACCATTTCCTTTTATTTCTCGAAAACATCTATTTCAACAATAAATGTTGAAATCTTTGGTTTCGAATCTCAACACCTTTTAAAACATCTTTAGATCGTTTTAATTCTATTTCAAACATCACATCCAAAATAATTTTTTTAACTTATTACTCACTATTCAAAAACGTGAATATACCTTGTTAATAAATTTCATCACTTCTATTTATTTTATTTTAAAGGATTATTCACTGTTTAAAACGTGAATATAACTCCATTAATAAATTACACAATTCACTTATCAAAATAAGTCGTTGCGGATTTATAAAACAATGTTTATAAATTCTATTTCTATTTCTTTTATAACAACTTCCTTTTATAAATTTCCTTTATTAACTTATCTCAATTCATATCACAATGATATATTAGAAATTCATATTATAAGTCAAATACTTATAATTTATTTGTTTATAAAATCGTTCCTTTAAACTTCATAAATTTTATAAATCTTATAACTTATAAGATTCATTTATTTATCCAAATCCATTCCTTTAATAACTTTATGAATTTTATTTTATTTTACTTTACAAATTTTATAAACCTACTGTTTATAAAATTCTATTTATAACTTCATCGTTATAATCCCATAAATTTCATTCATTTGTGAAATTCAGTCACAATTCATTCTAACACTTAAAAAAGCTCATTTTATAACTCCAATATTTATAAATATCAATTTATAAATCTTTTATAAAAATCAATTTATACTATACTTTTAAATAACTTTAAACTCCTTTATAATTCATCATTTTGATTTATAATATAATCGAACTTCATAAATCCTAATTTTAAACTTTTTATAATAAATTCAGAAATCCCAGTTTAAACTATTTTATAAAATTATTAATCCTATATTTTCAAAAATCAACTTTTAACTGAATTTCTCAAAAATCTTAATTTTTATAATATTAAAATTATAACGTTTACTTATTTAAGATGAATCAATTCCAAAAATATTTTATAAATGTATACTTTCAAAAAAATCACTTTAGAAATTCCTTAAAATAAAAATCGTTATTTTTAAACTTCAAAAATTGGATCCGATGATGCAACACATCAAATAGTCAATCACGACTTTCCAATATCATATATCGATATGATAAACAATCAAATATCACAATATCTAAAATCAATAAATATTTGTGAGGAATCCTGTTGGATCCCTCCAACCTGTTTCTCTGCATCCACAGACATTAGCACAATACCAATTCCGTTTCAAGATGGAATATCACGGTATATGGGATTTTATAAAATATATTCGCTTACTAACGGCGCAATAGGGTCTCATCCGCTATACAATGCGGGAAATCAATCAACTGCAATATATACATATGCCAATATATATATATACATTGCTATATATATAATATAATACCAATTCCACTTCAAGGTGGAATATCACGGTATATGTGTGTAATAAATAACCTCCGCTTACTAACGGCGTATAGGGTCTATTCACATCCAATATATATATCAATCATCATTCAATCATTCAATCAACACAACTAACAATTTTAAACCTAACTATTTAAAATATAAATAAATAACAAAATTCCTTTTGAGTGAGAAGTTCTCACCTTTATTCCCGTTTACAATCCATTTCCATCTTGATTCGATTTTCTTGATTTATACCTTGTATGAATATTTACACAATTTATTAATATTCGAACAGATCGAATAATAAATTTTCATTAAAAAATTTCGATTCATCGGCGATTTTGTTTTAATAGTTAAATTAACTAATGGTTTTATTTAAACGAATCATAAATTTTTAACTAATTATTTTACTTTAAATTAATATCCTTATATCAATTTCTTTTTAATACTTTGATTTAACAAAAATTAAATTCAAACTATTCTTTATAAATTCAATTTTTGTCGAACAAATTTAATTTCTATTTAAATAAATTTTATTAACTAACTATTTAATTTAAACAACATTTTCTTTTATAAAATATCCTTTAGTCCTTAATTACTCATTTTTTTTCCATAATAAATAATATTTTCTTTTGATAAATCATTTTATCAAATAAGTAAAATTTCTAACTAATTTTCCTTTTACAAAATATTTTTTTCATTTGAAACTAAAATTTCTATTCAACTAATAATTTAGTTTTAAACTAAATTTTCTTTAAGTTTTAAAATTCCTATTATTATTTATTTCAAATCTATATACATTTATTAAAATTAAATTAAATTTGAAATCATTAAAAATTTACAACTCGAAAATTACTTTACTGTCATAAAATTTTAAATACTGATTTCACTTCTTCTTTTTTTTTCTGCAACCTACATATATATCATTTTTTTTTAAATTAAACGAATACTGCAAATTTAAATTTTTGAATTAACTAAATTGTTAAAACAAAATCAATACCTTACAATCCCATCGCGACATCGTCGCCTTCGTCGTTGCCGATGCCTCATTGCCATCGCCCACGCGCGTGCGCCACCCTCGAGCGCGCCACTGCCATTAATCGCGACACCGTAATCACCGCGCGCTCGAATCGCCGCCGTAACCTAGCCCCAAGCGCGCGCTTCCTCGTGTCGCGCCTCCACGCGATCGCGACCACTCTACTCGCCGCCGCCGTACGCAAACCCTCCAACCTGACTGCGACCCTAACATCGAGTTCGCGACACCCAGTTCACCGCACAACATCACCTAGCTTCAATCGAACGACTCGCGACCCCCAATCGCGATTGATTCGAAAGCCCTGTCCCCATTTTTTTTTATTTCTGTGTTTTTTTTTTTGAATGATAAAGGAGAGGGCTTCGGCCAATTTTACTGTTTATTTTTTTTTCCTTCTTTTGATTTCTGGCTTCGGCCATGATTTTTTTTTTTTTTTCTTTCGTTGCTTTGCAAATTGAACTGAAGGAGGGAGAGGATATTTTAAACGTGAAGGAGTATGCTCTGCACGATCTCATCAGTGATACTAGGTGCGATTTTAGGCTAGAATATAGGGATGCTGTTGTTGACTAATTTTAAAAATTAAAATTCAAATTGAATTCGATTAAATTCCAATGCGTTTACACGTCGTGTGCTCACATATAAACTCCGAAAATTACGAAATTTGAAATCCGAGAATAGGACCCAATGGAACTGGTTTCGTCGAATTCCGAGACTGTGCCTCGGACGGCTATTTTAAATATCGATTCAAACGATTAAATTTCAAAACTGAACAATTCACTTCCAAATTAAATTCTGAAGCTCCTATTATCTTCAATATTATCAATATGAATTTTACAAGCCTTTGAAATATTTTTAATCGGCTTAAAATTGAAGATTCAAATTTTTATCCTACTTTCAATAGATTAAATTCTATAATTTAATCGCCAAATTCATTCTGATAATTTGAAATTCAATTCAAACCATCCTTTAAATATTTAAAATTAATTAAATATTCTCAAATTAAATTATTTAAAATTCTGGGTCGTTACACCATCTTCACTAGAAACTTTTAGAAAGCTTTTCAGGACACGTTGGGTACTCAATTGAATTTGAGCATAGCTTATTATCGTCAAACAGATGGCCAAACTGAAAGAGTAAATCAGATTCTAGAAGACCTTCTTCGAGCTTGTGTTTTGGATTTTGGGGGATCTTGGAAAGACCATATCCATCTTGTTGAATTTACCTACAACAATAGCTATTAGGTATAATTAAATTTAAGTAAACTTAATAATATATATATGAAAAAATTAATTAATCCTTGAAATTCAGGCTAGTATTAACATGGCACCGTCCGAAGCTCTTTACGTACGACCTTATAAATATATGTCTTGTTGGGTTGAGATAGGAGATCGAGTTATTCCTTGACCTAAAATGATTCTTTAAGCTTATGAGAAATATGCTGATAGGAGGAAGAGGGACTTAGTATATGCAATAGGGGATTGGTATTTCGCAAAATTTCACCTTTGAGAAATGTGATTCGATTTGGGAGGAAAGGAAACCTAGCTCTAAAATTTGTAGGTCCTTTTCATATCATGGAGACGATTGATACTTTAGCTTATAGGGTTGACTTACCAGAGAAACTATCGGGTGTGCATAATGTGTTCCTGTTGGAACTGGACCAGCCCACAGCGAAAGTTATAGGTGAATTTCAAAAATTTTACCCTATTGGATCTTTATTAGGCCTATGAAGTCTAATTCATTTAGAACAATTCTAATTTTTTTAAATAAAATCATGTATTTTATTTAAATTTAAGCATTTTGTAATGTAAAGTTATTTTGAATGATCTAATTTATATACACACACACATATCATATACATATACATATGTGTGTGCAGGTGTAACGTAATAATCCGTGAAAGGTATAACATGTCCGTATATAGATTTTAGGATATACATCACAACGGACACATTAACTCATTTCGTATATATTGAATGTTGTCTAAATATGTGCATAAATCTATAATGCAAATTATATTTATATAAATACGTGTGTATATATATATATATATATATTTAAAATATATTTTATACTAAAAGTCTCAAAATTAAATATATGTATATATATAATTTAAAACATTTATATAAATATATATAATTAAACATATAAAATTATACATACATATCATATAATAATTAAAATTATATATATAAGGTTAAATAAAATATATATATGAATAATTAATTACATTCAAATACTTAAAATATAGTTATATATATTTTAAAATTATTTCTAGATTGAAATTAGCATAACAAACATAAAAAAATAATTTTATCATTATTATATATATAATAAATAGTTTTGATCATAATAATTACAAATATTAGTAATAATTTTTTAAAAAGTCAAATTTTAAAATTTATTAGGATCATAAAATACAAGTTTAAAAAAAATTCATGATTTTTCAGAAATAAAATATTATTTTCAATAAATAAAAGAAATGTTCAACGGAAGTAATTTAATTATTAAAATTATTAAATATTAAAAAAATTCTGAAATTTTTTCTATGGGTTAATTCATAGATGTGGTAATTTTAAAAAAAATCAAGTTTTCAGCGCAATAATTATTTTGGATATAATAAATAATTCAAATAATCAATAAAAGATAATTTAAAATTATTTATATATTAAAAGAATTAATTTCGAATTTGATAATTCATATTATGTATAAATGGGTGTAAGGAATAATTCTAAGCTATTTATGCATTATAAATATACATATATGTAATTATATGTTTAAATTATACATTAGTCTATATTAAATTAATATATAAATATACATAAAATAATTAATAATGACAAAATTTAATTTTTTGCAACAAATTAGATTTTTCTAATACATAAATTATAACACATAATAATATAACCATGCACATAACCAAATAATTTGTGACAACTACATATACCTACGAAAAATCCTAACTAGAAATACAGCATTAATATATATATATATATATATATATATATATATATATACATATATATATATATTTGAGATTAATCGATATTAAATCATGAAATATGGTATGATTACTGTAATATATAAATAAAATACCAATTGATGATACCTTTAAGTCCACTTGAATCAATGAATTCCCTTCTCTAGTTATGCTCGATCTGTCAGATTGCAAGTTTAGAATCGTCGACCTTTTCTATCAAATAGTACTTTTACTTAACTTGAATTGATTTGAGGTTTCTTAGAACTGATATTGAGATTAATTTTGACCAGCAAACTTGATAATTATAGCAACCAAAAGTTGTTTTTGATTAAGTGTTTAGACATCCATATATATAGCCTTGTACAAGAGAGATATTAGGACAATCTCATTACCTATTCTCTCTTAATCTTAGCCATCCATATCTAGGTCTAATCCTAAGTTTTAGCCACCTTCGATAACTTGTCAAAACCAAAATTTGCAGCCCTAATAATGGGCCTTAAACCCATCTAATCCCAAGCCAAAATACTATGCAATTAAATCTAATTTAATCGCTTGTCGATATTGTATATCGATCGATATTATTATAAATATATGTAACATTATTTATTTCTCAAACCATATTCAAATTTTATAATTAATATTTCAGATATTAATTATTTTAATTAATTTAATTAATTTAAAACAATTATAAATTAATTAAGTCGTTCAGTCTTAAAGGAATTCATCATTTGGCTGTGTAACTCTTGGGTATAAATTTGGTCAGCGATTAACATCAAACTATTCTAATGTTAACGTTCACACATCACTTAGTAGGTCTTTAACATTATAGCCAAATTTATAGCTTACTTATTTTCTGTAAAATCCAATTTTAGTTTAATAAGCGTTACTTGGTTGTGACATTTGCTTACACCAATTCTCTTCGTCAAAACTATATCACTTTGGGCTTATGGAATTTGGTAATGGTCAAAATTCCAACCTCATACACATTCAAATTTATAGTCCAAATACAAAATCCTTGGTCCAATAATAATTATTATTAACCGAAATGCACTGGCCAGAGACTTTGACTTTGATTTGACTTGAGTTGACTGTGATACTAACCACATATAACTAAGAAGATGAATCCTCTCTTGAATAGTGCTTCACTTCCAATACTTCCACTCGACACAACTATAGTCACTCAATGGATGCCATACCATGATTTAGCTATAATCAAAGCGGAGCTTTCATATTGAAGATCCACGGTATTCTCAAGTCGTATATAAATTAGTCATATCGATATTTTCTGTTTGACCTTAGTTATATTAACCAATAGAAAACTATCGAGTGAGTCGTTCCATAATTATCCAATAATTATTAGTATGTAACCCCTAGGTGCCCCCCAGCAGTCATGAGTAATACGCTGTTAAACATTTGGAGAGCATTACATACTCTAATCTCAATGGATACATCGATATCCAGTCTCGACGCTGCTTGGCTAGGAACATTTAAAATGGTATATTTGTTTCGTTCTGATAAATTACACACGGTTATAACACTTTGTAACTACTATCACAAAATATACCATTTATGGATTTTTCTATATAATTTACTTTTAATTAAGTTAATTAATTAATATAATCATATTCTATCAGGTATATAATAGGAAGAAAATGCATTTTATTTCGAACAAGATGGTCAACGAGTTAGATATATGTAATAAATTACATAATTACCCCTAGGGCATACCCCCAACTCTATCGATTCCATGTCTCATGTAAAGACCCACAATTTTAGGTTATTTGAAATCGTTATTTAACTGATTTTAAATATTAGAAAGTAAAATTTTATCGATTTAATAGGTTCAATTTCAAATATAATGATTATTGATAATTTAATTGTTGAATTAAATATTGAAATTGTGAATATAATTTAAATCTTAGATTTTATTGGGGAAAAAATAGTTTGAAGGAAAAAATAGTTTGAAGGCTTATTAAATTTATATTCATAAGAATTAAGGTGATACAACTTTTAAATTGGACTTAAAAGTGATTTACTCGATTTTAAAAATAACTTGTTTAAATTAGCATATAAAAATAGCCTTCCAAGACACAGTCTTGGATTTCGACAAAACAAGTTCCACTGGTCACATACGAGTTTCGAACTAGGGTTCGAATTTTTTCTTGAATGGATGCTAAATTCGTATATTTGAATTCTTATTTGATTTTGTCATAAAGAATTACACCTCGGTGCAAAAATTTGTGACCTCCGATCATTAATGGAGTCGCGCGTCATTTGGGCAGCACGAGGGAAAGGAGCAGGCCGTGATGAGTTTAATGGGATTGAACTTCGTGTGGAGGTGACGACTAGATGGATATTCCGATGAGAGAGACGATGGCAATGTCAGATTTTCATTTCGAGCGTTGGAGCTCCGTATCATTGGTCAAGCGTGCACGACCATGGGTCTTTCTCGTGTATAGGGAAAAGCGTTTAGAAAGAAGGTAGGATAGTTTGGGCCGGGCTTTAGTTCAAGTGGGTAAGAAGAAAAAGGATGGTAATGTATTTATATAAATAATTAATTAAAATGCCAATTCTTACAAAGTTCATATCTCATTCATTTTAGGTCCAAATCCAACGTGGCAGTCGCATTAGGTTCGTATTAACGATACCATTAATATGAAATCAATTTGTTGCATTTGGAGCTTCTCGAATTTTCTGTTAAATTCGAACGCGTTCGAATTTAATCGGAATCAGAACACGGAAACGATATCAAAAATAAAAAGTTGAGTGTTTTATAACACTCCCAACGTATTAAAATATTTTTATGCTAGTTAAATTTGAAATTATGAAGTGATATGAATTTATTAATAGTTTTTTGATAAGTCATCCTCTAAATTGTCATTTGAATTAACTGTTAAAAAATAAAATTGACAGTTAAATTTGAAATTGGAATTGAATTGACACTAAAATACCCGATATTAATAATTATGAAATTGTTGTGAATCATATTGTCTGTTTGTATGATTAATTGTGATGGATGCCAATTGATTGATATTTGGATGATTGGATGTTTATTTATTATATATATATATATATATCATGTTATCACCTGGTAAATTGTTTATAGTGTATAAAACTGTGAATTGAATTATTTCGAATAAACCAAGAAATAGGTTGAAATAATATATACCTATGACACTGTGATCTGGATTGAAATGATATATATCCATCCCTGAAATTAAAATGAAATAACTGATCATTTGGCTACAGGATAAAAAATATATATAGACACCGGATTGGTCAAATTAAATGATTTTAAAATTTTGATTTGAAATTATTTAAATGATTTTGATTTATCTTTAAAAGATCACACTTGAGATTTTGAATTTATAATTAAAATATTATTTAGATTTCGAAAATTGGGTTTTTAAATGTTTGGACTTTTATTTTCGGCAAATTTGGATTTTAAAATTGGATATTGAAAGTAAATTTGGTTTAAGTGATGTAAATCGATATTTTGAAAATCGAACTTGAATTTATATAAATCAAAATGGTTTACCATTGAGAATTGAATTGAAATTAATTCAAATTGGAATTGAATCAATTTAAATGGAAATGGTAATTTAATTGATTTGTATGGAAAATATTGGGAATTGAATCGGTTTGACTTTGAAACTATTTTTAAATAAACTATTTTGATATAAACTATTTAAATCTATCTTTTTGAATATTCAAATTATTTTGGATTTTCCATACAATTTTGCTATATAAACCATTTTAGTACTTAAACTATTTTATATAAAACTATGTTAACCTTTTAAACTATTTTTAACTATTTTAATTATTTAAAACTATTTTAAAATTATTTAAACTTATTTTCTAAAATTCAAACTGGCCAAAAGGGTAGAGTGTTTATATTTAAATTTTAGATTTAAATACGAATTGGGTTAAAATGAAGTTATAACCTAAACTGAAATTCAAACTGATTTTGGAAGCGAAATCGAAATATTAAGGCGAAAATGATTTTGAAATGAAATGATATATTTTGAGTAAATATAATGAATTTGAAATGGATTTGATTTTAAATCGAATGTGATATTTTGATATCAAGTACGCACTGTTTTCGAAATATAAAAGAACCAACCGATGTGTAAAACGACGTTTGGTTGTTAAAGAGACCGGGGCCTCTTATCGACATAATCTCTGTCAATATTGAAACCACTTTCACAAATATGTATGTGGAGCAGACTCCAGAACGAAGTGGTTAGATTTAGCGTACGTTTGCTGGATTTGAAAAAAGAGAACGATGATGGATAGACCCCGGCACATGTACCAATTTGAAATGACTAAAACATGATGGCTTGTTAGGGCCAAGTGGGCTAATTTCCCTGAGCGGACATCTGTTCTTCGATTTTCTTGGACTCGGTCTATATTATTACTCTTGTTGTTGGTTTGGATTAGTGCACCTTGATTTGGGATGGCCTCCCTTTGACTCGATATGGGATGGATAGACGCGGTGGGCGGTCATGGTCAAGATGTGTTACCACCAACCCTGCGGCTTGAACTGGTAGTATCCTACCTTAGGCATTGCCTCACGTTCCTTGTCATACTATTATCCCTATACGAAACCCCTAAGATTTTGGTTTAGTGTTGTCATATCACAGCGCATCCCTATCCAGCGATGGTTTACTGGTATTTTATATGCAAACTGTACGACAGTGCTTAAAAACGCATTAAGGGGGATCAATGTAAAGCCTTAAGGCTGAGAAAAATATTTATTTTTCCTATTAGACATTATATGTAGCGTATTCTACTATACATAAATATTTTGACGGATTCTTAAGAGATGGAAAATCCAGTAACATCTCTTGAGTTATTGCACGCACGTTATACATTGGATAAGAGATGTGAAATCCCGTAAACATCCCTGACGCTATTAGACTCATGTTATATGCGATATTGATTTGACTTACATGAGGATATTTAGTCCTGAATCGAGTGTTTTATCTTTTCATTATGCTTGGGTCAGCGCTGAGTTTTCAGCTTATCGAAGATTATTCTCTGAATGATGAAGACGAAGATTTGACGTATTATTAGTACGAATATTATTCCCAGCATTATGTTGTTCTGCTGCATTATATTTTGTTCTGTTGTATATGTATAATTCTGATAAATGTTGTATAGATTATGATCAAATGTATAGCAAACAGCTTCATGAACTATTTATTTGATTATTATATTTTATCTTTCCACTGCGAGATTTTGTGTTTGTTTTCTTCTTCTTTTCTTATTTTTCTTAATTAACCCCAATGATTATCTATGTTCCGGATTGTTTAAGTTAGACATATGTGGATTTTTGTCGATTTAAACCTTCCGAAATGTAGGTTGTCACATCTGGTATCAGAGCTTTGATTTAGCGAAAACCTTAGCTTTATGGGGTAACTTAATAAAGATAGGGTCAGTAGTATCCTAGAATGAGTTTTAGTATATATATATGAGCGCGTACTTGTTAGTGAACATAAAAATTGTTTTACATTGTGTTGGTTGATTTGTTGAGTGGCTTATGGATTCTGGTCAATACGAGTAATTAACGTTATTGATAGGAATCTCTAAACACTTGAACATAACAATTCGATATAGTATTGTTTTGAAATTGGGTAAATAAAATAATTTTTCCCTGATTATATTTTATATATAAAGGAATAATTTTTAGAAATTATTATGGTATATATAGTGTGTTTGGTTGTTAGGAATGACAATATTGATTATTATCATTAATTGATTGTTGTGCCTTAATAAAAGATGTTAAATTAAACGATGATAAAACATTTGTGGAATGTTTTAAGGATGTGAAATTTTGTAAATATAATTTATAAATGTGACTTATAAATTAAAATTGATTTAAATCGAAAAGTTTTGAATCTAAGTCCAAGAGATTTTGTATTCCAATGTGTTTTAGAAATAATAAAGGATAGTATTATTTTGGAAGTGTTTTTTTGAATAAAAATGGTTTTTTCAAAAGAAATAAAAGCAGTGAACTCACTGTGATCGCTCGAAAACAATTATGATGATTATCGCGACATCATCGGTGTTCATTTTTGAGTTTCTAAGTGATAGATTGCTACCGTAATAATTTGCTAATGGAGTCTTGTTTAGATTAACAAGTTTTTGATTCTAAGAAATTCAAAATCTTGATCTGAAATAAGTGTGATATATATATATATATATATATATATATATATATATATATATATATGATTTCAAATTGATTTAAAGTTAAACCAGGTGTTTAGATTCTGAAATTTAGTGTTGTAAAATAAATAAAGACAAGTTTTAAACTTATAAATTTGAGAAATGATACAGATAAGAAAAGAAATTATGAAATTGAGATAAGAGATTATATTTAACTTAAGAAAAGTTAAGTGAAGTGATTGTGGTAGTAGAATAAATTAGTGAAGTGAGCAAATTAAGTGAATTGAATTGAACTAATAAAGTGAAATTTGGAAATTTAGCCTAGGTGTCGCTAAATAAAATAAAATTTTGGAAATGGAATTTATTGAGATTTTAAATAATTAAGGAAATAGGCTGATTAAGCTAACTAATTTGATTAGTGAGCAAATATGGTTTGGGATAAGGTTGATAAAATTCAATATTTAAAATTGTGAGTTAAATTGTGTTAAATGGAATTGAATTTGAATTTGAATAGAGATGGATATAAATTTAAGTGGTGAAGTGGTAATAAACATAAGAACTTTTGTATAAAAATGTTTATAATTGACTTAAGAAAATTTGAGGAGAAAATTCTTAAGAGATAATTGTTATTGAAAATAGTACTAAGAAATTAAGCAATGTGAATAATATGATATGGATGATAATTGTGAATAATTGAATGGAAATGAAGTAAATATAAACAAAGGAATTTGGTGTAACTAATAAATCAATTGGAATAAATATGTAAGTTGTACGTATGTTATTTTAGTCGCATAACGATTTAATCCAGATTCGAGCACAAAATTTTGAGATAATTTATATCTATCCGAGTTAGAATTTTTCACTCGATTTTCGACAGCAAACCTGGGATATGGATTTTTGATTTGACTCTATAATTCTTTATCATATTATATGGCTATGCAAGAAGAATAACGGTTTGTAATCAAGGAACCAAATCTGAGACCACACTAGAGAATCATGTGAACGATACTAGTTCAGAAGTGAAATTGTGTGGTCCAGTGAGCGATCAAATTTGATATTGCATACGGATTATATATGTACATCGTACGGGCGTAGTAAATCAAATGTTGGAAATTGAAAATGTAAAATATAAAATGATTTTAAATTATATGATTGGTTATCATTGGTAAATAAGATGCAGGTATTTAAAATCAAGAAAATTTTGGATTACCCGACAAAAAGGTACATGTTTATTTTGTCATTTGATTTGATGGTTTTATGGTTGAGCCACTTGGCCTTTGTTTTTTTATTGATTTGGGCTCGTAGTGGCATTTTGTAGTTGTTTTGATTTAGCCTCATAAAGGAGACGCTGGCGAAATTTTTTGAAAATTTAAGGAGTTAGAAAATTTTGAAATTTTTTGAATAAAAGTAATTTGATTTTGGATTATAATTTGAAATGGTTGAGTAAATAATATTATTTGGAATCTATGGGTGAATTAGTAAAAATGATAGTGTGGTTTCAACAAATTGATTTTGGGAAGTTGTTTCAACTAATTTGTTTTAGGAAAGTTAATGGGTTTTAGGCCATTCTTCTTACCTTGGCAATTTCGGGACGAAAGGGGAAGGAATGTAATGATCCAGAATTTTAGGTTATTTGAAGTCATTTATTTAATTGATTTTAAATATTGGATAGTAAAATTTTATCGATTCAATAGGTTGAATTTCAAATTTGATAATTAATTGATAATTTAATTGTCGAATTAAATAATTGAAATCATGAAAATAATTTAAATCTTGGATTTTTATTAGGGAAAAAAATAGTTTAAAGGCTTATCAAATTTATATTCATAAGAATGAAGGTAATAGAACTTTTAAATTAAATTTAAAAGTGATTTACTCAATTTTAAAAATAACTCTTTCAAATTAGCATATAAAAATAGCCTTCCGGGACATAGCCTCGGATTTCGATGAAATTAGTTCCACTGGATCCGTAATAGTGTATTATTATTAGATTTCAAATTTCGTCGCGTCTGGGTTTACTATTTGGCCATATGGGACATAAACGCGCTGAATTAACATCGAAAATTTAATATTATAGTTGGGTTCAAAAAGCTATCTTCTCCATACGATCAAATTAGGTCCCGAAACCTATTCCATTGCATTCGAAATAGGGGTATAACATTGCGAACACCTGGCGGCATACCTCGATTAGGATCCGAAAATTTTAACTAGATATTTTCGAATATATATATATATATATATATATATATATAATTTTTAGATTTCCTTTCAACCAAATTTTTTTGGGTCAACTTCAGCCATCCTATGATTTGATCGTGCCTATTCCTTCTATAATACGCTTCTCCTTCCTTCTTTTAAATAACACAGTAGATACAAAGAAAATTTAATTTGTAAGCTTTAAAAATTTATTTCTCTTGATATACAAAATGATAAATTCTAAAATCAATTTTAAAAATCATAGCTTGGTGAGTACTTCAATCTGATATGCTATTGTGGAGTGTGATCTAGATTAGGGAGGCACGACAGTTTGGTCGCGTACGAGTTTTGAAGTAGTGTTCGAATTTTTGCTTGAATGAATGCTAAATTCGTATTTTTGAATTCATATTTGATTTTGTCGTGAAGAATTACACCTCGGTGCAAAAATCTATGACCTTCGATCATCAATGGAGGTGCGCGTCACCTGGGCAGCACGAGGGAAAGGAGCAGGTCGCGATGAGGTTAATGGGATCAGACTTCGTGTGGTGGTGACGACTAGATGGAGATTCCGGTGAGAAAGACGATGGTAATGTCGGATTTTCATTTCGAGATTTGGAGCTCTGTATCACTGGTCAAGGAGCACGACCATGGGTCGTTCTTATGTATAGGGGAAAGCGTTTGGCAAGAAGGTAGGATAGTTTCGGTCGGGGTTTAGTTTAAGTGGGTATGAAGAAAAAGGATGGTAATTTATTTATATAAATTTAGTTATATAATTTATTTATATAAATTGTTAATTAGTAAATTATTAATTTAAATTAAGATTTAATGATTTATGTTTTAGCTCCTATGAAATAATGGCGGCTGTTGTATCTTCGTCCTCCAATCAAAACCCTAATTCGACGATTCCGTCCTTGTCTTCAGATCGGGATGGAGAAGGCGACGATAATTGGCAAGAGGTCAGGAGAAAAGGAAAGCAGAAGGTGGCGGCAAACCCTAGCATTAACCAAGTTCGTTCGATTTATGCTGATGCGCTCAAATCTCAAGTTTTTTCAATCGAAAAGAATAAAAGCTGGACAAAAGCTACATGCTGCAAAGAAATTATAGACAATAACGTTCGATTCTATGAGAAAACGGAGGATGATAAAGGAGCTTTTGTAGAAATTGATGAGGAGGATTTTGCCGAGGCTATGAGCATGTGGAAGAATTCGATATATATTTACATGGCAGGAAAAAGACCTTATTATATTCACTTTAATGCATACAAAAAAAAGAGAGTGGAAACCACAAGGAGGGTGGAGCATTTTTGCGAAAGTAAATGGATATTATCTAGTTAAATTTGATCTGGAGTCTGATTGCCAAAAAGTTACAGACAACTGACCATGGTTTATGGATAGCAAATTATTATTTATCAAAAGATAGGAGGCAAACCAAAGATTGGAGAGGGATATGCTTGATTCACATCCTATATGGATCAGATTTACAAATCTAAATCTAGCCCTATGGAGCAGTAGGGGGATCAGTAAATTGGCCAGTCTCATAGGAAAACCTATCAAGATGGATGAAGACATAAAACATCTTAGAAAACTCAAGTTTGCAAGGGTTATGGTAGAGATTTCAGTAGAGTCAAAATTACCTAACAAAATACGAGCTAAGGACAACACTGGAAAGAAGTATGTTCAAGATGTGGAATATGAATATATACCTCTAAAATGTACACAGTGTTTATGTTTTGTCCACACACAAATGCAATGCACAAGAAGTAACGTTCAAGAGTGGGGGATCAAAGGAACAACAGTGGAGCAACAAAAAATTAGTGAACAGGAGAGTAGTTCTGAGATAAGGATTAATAATATACATCATAATCAAAATGAGAGGTTGCCAGAACCATTACAATCCCCACAAAAAGCATCAGGTGAGAATATTAACAATGCATCACCAGTCACCCAGAATATACATAGCAGTGTCAGTACTGTTACTGATTCAATACATCATAATACTGTTGATAATCAAACACCCCCTGGCCACCCAAGTTATGCAAAGGAAACCCCTGAGAAGCAATCGGTGCATTTGAATAATTTGGCGCATGAGAAGGCTCGGGAACAGAAGCTTGAAGATTCATACCAGAATGAAGAGGAACCTGAAACAGTAGAAGAAATTAATAAAATGAACATAAATCTGAGTTCTAGTGATGAGGAGATAAATGACGATACAAAAACAAGAACTTACACTAAACCAAACCAGGAATACATAGAACAGTTCAATAAGAAAGCCAGTAAGCATGGTCCAAAGAACATTGCTCCTAGGAACTTGAGGAGTAATAAACCACCTTCCCAATGACAGTAATTTGCTGGAATGTTAGAGGTCTTAATAGTGATGAGAGATAATTAGACCTCTTTAATTTAAGAAATAAATATAAACCATCATTACTTAGTTTACTTGAAAATAAAATGAATAATGATAACATAGATAATTTTCATTATATTTGGGGGCAACTGGAGTATATATTATAATAACTCTAATACTTGTAAAGGAAGGATATTAGTTGCCTGGTGTAATGATTTCTGGTCATGTAATCTGACAAGCAAGGATGATCAGCAAATTACAATAAAAACTACAAATATGGGAGGCTTGAAAATTAATATTACTTTCATGTATGCCAATAACCTTGCAACAAAAAGATCATGTCTCTGGAATCAAATTTAAAAAATTTCAAATCAAATATATGGTCCATGGTTAACAATGGGAGACTACAATGCAATGCTAAAAGTAAAAGAGAAAGTTGGTGGTCTCACATTAAAAGCATCCCAGTTGGAGGAATTCAATGGCTGTCTTGCTGCTGCAGGATTAACTGAAGTTGCCCACATTGGACTGAAATATACATGGAGAAGTGGTGAAGTTATAAAGATAGCCTGCAAACTGGATAGAGTTTTAGCAAATTCAGATGTTATTAACATGTTTCCTGCAATGAAAGTCAATATTCTGCCTTGCACTACAAGTGACCACTCCCCTCTCTTAGTTGAACTTATTCAACTTAACATCGAGAAAGGCAAGCCATTTAAATATGCTAATTACCGGCCTTTATGAAAAGACTACTATAAAGCAGCAGACTTTTCCAAACTCGATATATTTGAGGGTAATAATTCTTTTGTCCTAATTATGATCCTTAAACATATTAAATTGAGAATCAAAGAATGGAACAAATGTAGAATAAAGAAAGGTAACATGGTTGCTCAACTTCAGGAAACCCTAGGTAATATCCAATCTAAACTGGATATAGATCCTTATAATGATGAATTAAACAGGGATTTTTTTTAAAGTGCAATAAGAACTCAAAAATGCTTTAAAAATTCAAGCTATAGAGCTAAAAAGAAGGCTAAAGAGAAATGGATGACAGAGGGTGATGAAAGCTTAAAAAAATTTTATACAAAAATATCTGTCAAACAGAACTATAACAATTTACACAATGTTGTCGATGACAAAGGTGAACTGGTAACTAATCTGAAGAGTCTGGAAAAGGATGCAATTGATTATTTTACTGATCTTTTTTATGGCAACTATCATCAAAAGTTACCTGACATTAAAACCAGATGCTTGGTTACTGAAAGTAGGAGGCGTATGCTGTCCATAGATATTGAAACCAGGGAAATTGAGGAAGCTATGAAATCCATTCATCATGATTCCAGCCCAGGGCAGATGTGTTGGGTTCTCATTTCTATGTAACCCATTAGGAGGATTTGAAAGATAAACTGAGGTTAGCTTACCAAGAAGCATTAGATTCTAGAAAAGTCATAAAAGAATTGAACCACACTTTCATATGTCTATTACCAAAAAAAGAAAAACCATCTCAGATACAGGATTATAGACCAATTTCGTGCTGCAATGTCTCTTATAAAATCTTGAGTAAAATCATTTGCAACAGAATTAAACCAATTTTAAATGAATGCATAAGTGAATGTCAAAGTGCATTTATTAAAGGGAGGAGCATACCTGAGAACTCTTTGCTAGCTCATGAGTTTGTTAGGAATTTTAAAAGAAGGGAGCTGGAAAAAGTTGTTTAAAGGTGGACCTTCAAAAAGCTTATGATAAAGTAAACAGAAGCTTCATCATTCACATGCTCAGAAGTATGGGTTCCTTGAAAAAATTTTGCGTCTTATGAAAGAATGCATATGCTCTCCCACCTACTCTGTCTTAATTAATGGAGTTCCAAAAGGTTTTATCAAAAGCAATAGGGGACTGAGGCAAGGAGACCCCCTCTCCCCATATCTATTTGCAGTGGTTATGGAATTTTTTGCCCACACATGGAAATATATACTCATAGTAACATGATACAGCCAATTTATAAAATCCATCCTCCAATAACACACCTTCTATATGCTAATGATCTTATTATTTGCTATAAAGCCTCAAATGCTGCAATTAGGGGAATGAAAGAAATATTTCAAACACTTGAGAGCCTAGCAGGTTTGAAAGTAAATGAACAAAAGACAAAGTGTTATTTCAATGAGTAGTGCATAGACAAAGAAAAATTTTGTTCCCTCCTTAACTATGAAGAGAGTTATCTTCCTGTCAAATACCTTGGTGTGCCACTGCCTACAAATGTGATTACTGATAGAGAGTGTGGAATCCTAGTAACAAAAATAAGAAATAAACTACAAAGTTGGAGCTCAAAATTGCTATCCTTTGCTGGTAGGATAGAACCGGTTCACACTGTTATAACTTATAAGGTTAGATTTTGGTTACACACGTTTCAAATTCCTAGTGCTTCCATTGACAAAATTGAAAGTGTCTGTGCAAACTTCATTTGGAAAGGGGGATACATAAAATATCATATCAAACACTATGCAAACCCAAAAAGGAAGGAGGAGTGGGACTTAAAAATCTCAGGGACTTAAAAAAATCTTATGCTACAAAAGTGGCACGGAAGATTCTAAATGGGAAAGGTCTTTGGGCTACTTGGATGAGAAGTAGATATCTAAAAGAAAATTTCTGGATTCAAAGAGAGGACCCAAATGCATCAGGCACATGGAAAACAATCCTCAGAGCTAGAAGTGACCTTAAAAACTTAGTAAACAGAAGAATTGCAAATGGTGAATGCACGAGCTTCTGGTTCAACCCCTGGCTGAACAATGAATGTATCATAAACAAGCTAGGATGGGACAGTTTTAATGCATATGGAGGAAGATATTTTATGTTAGGAAAAATTATACAAGGAAAATCATGGTGTCTTCCTCCTGACTCTCCAGAAAACCAAATCAAACAGGAAATAATGAGTATTACATTAAGTGATAACTCATCAGACACTTGGATATGGCAACCTAACAATAAAGACTTCAGCTTGAAAACTGCCTGGGAACAACCGAGGGAAAGAAGTATTGAAATTGAATGGGCGCAAATTGTATGGAATAGAGCTAGCACCCCCAAAATGACACAAAAAACTTACAAGGCTCTATTAAACAGACTTCCTACCATGGACAGACTCAAAAAGTGGGGGATTATACAAGACTCGGCATGTGTATTCTGTAAACAGTCGGAAGAAAATCATAAACACATCTTTTTCCAATGTACATTCACTAGACAAATCTGGGACGACCAAAAATCAGTTATGAACTGCAATTTACAAGACTATAACCTAAGTGACATTGCGATTTACTTGACACGAAGTTGGAAATCCAAAAGCCTGATGGGGAAAATTGCTTCCATTTTGATGACTACTTTTGTATGGCATGTATGGAGAGAAAGAAATAGACGAATTTTCCAAAACAAATGCAAAAATGGACACTCAATTAGTGAAATGATAAGACGAGATGTTCGAATTATTATGAAAAGAGTAGGGAAACTCACAGATCTATCAGCTGCTAAACTAGATGCATTGAAGAAGATGGGACTAAAAGCACATAATAACGAGATTCAACAGGCGCAGCCATGGAATCCTCCGTGAAGAGCTTAAAGGAAGACGAAGCGGTTCTTTTATTATTTAACTTTTCTGGAAAGAATGTGAATAGTTCGAACTAATATTATATGTATGGGTCGGGCCGACCTTGTTATGGTCTTAGTAATAAAGCTTTTACCAATTTTCAAAAAAAAATTGTTAATTAAAATGCCAATTCTTACAAAGTTCATATCTCATTAATTTTTGGTCCAAATCCAACACTGTCAGTTGCGTTGAGTTCATATAAACGAAATCATTGCTATGATATAAATTTGGTTGAATTTAGAGCTTTTGGAATTTTCAGTTAAATTCGAACGCGTTCGAATTTAATCGGAATCAGAACACGGAAGCGACAACAAAAATAAAAAGGTGAGTGTTTTATAATGCTCACGACATCTAAAATATTTTTATGCTAGTTAAATTTGAAATTATGAAGTGATATGAATTTGTTTATTGTTATTTGATAAATCATCCTCTAAATTGCCATTTGAATTAACTATTAAAAATTAAAATTGACAGTTAATTCGAAATTGGAATTGAATTGTCAGTAAATACCCGAGATTAATAACTATGAAATATTTGTCAATTATATTGTATGTTTGTATGATTGATTATGATGGATACCGATTGATTGAGATGGATGTCAACTAATTGTGAAGGATGTCAATTGATTGATATTTGGATGATTGGTTGTTTATTTATTTTATATATATTCTATTGTTTCTTGGTAAATTATTTACAGTATACAAAACAGTGAATTGAATTATTTCTAATAAATTAAGAAATAGGTTGAATGATATATACCTATGACATTGTGATCTAGATTGAGATGATATATATCCATCCTTGAAATTAAATTGAAATAACTGATCACTTGGCCATAGGATAGAAAATTATATACGGACACGGGATTGGTTAAACTAAATGATTTAAAATTTTGATTTGAAATTATTTAAATGATTTTTGATTTAAAGAAATAAACATTGAATTTATGGAAAGAGAATTATTTTCGAACTCGAGCTTGAAATGTGAAATTAAAATTTGAGATTGTTTAAAAGATCGCACTTGAGATTTTAAAGTTATAATTGAAATATGATTTGGATTTCGAAAATTGGGTTGTTTTAAAGGTTTGGATTTTTATTTTCAAAAATTTAGATTTTAAAATTGTATATTGAAAGTAAATTTGGTTTAAGTGACGTAAATCAACATTTTGAAAATCGAACTCGAATTTATATAAATCGAAATGGTTTACATTGAGAATTGAATTGAAATTAATTCAAATTGGAATTGAATCAATTTTAATAGAAATAGAAATTGAATTGATTTGTATCAATAAGATTTGGAAATTGAATTAGTTTGACATTGAAACTATTTTCAAATAAATTATTTTGATATAAACTATTTAAATCTATCTTTTTAAATATTCAAATATTTTGGATTTTCCAAACAATTTTTCTATATAAACTATTTTAATACTTTACCTATTTTATATAAAACTATGTTAACCTTTTAAACTATTTTTAACTATTTTAATTATTTAAAACTATTCTAAAATTATTTAAACTATTTTTCTACAATTCAAACTAGTCAAAAGGGTAGAGTGTTTATATTCAAATCATGGATTTAAATACAAATTGGGTTAAACTGAAGTTATAACTTAAATTAAAATTCGAACCGATTTTGGAAGCGAAATTAAATATTAAGGAGAAAATGATTTTGAAATGAAATGGTATATTTTGAGTAAGTATAATGATTTCGAAATGGATTTGATTTTGAAGCGAATATGATATTTTGATATCAAGTAAAAAATTGCTTTCGAAATATAAAAGAACCAACCGGTGTGTAAAACGACGTTTGATTGTTAAAGAGACCGAGACCTCTTATTGGCATATTTTCTGTCAATATTGAAACCACTTTAACAACTGTGTATGTGGAGGAGACTCCAGAACGAAGTGGTTGGATTGTGCGTACGTTTGCTGGATTTGAAGAAAGAGAGCGATGATGGGTAGACCCCGGCACTTGTGCCAATTTGAAATGACTAAAATAGGACGGCTTGACAGGGCCAAGTGGGCTAATTACCCCGAGCGGACATCCGTTCTTTGATTTTCTTGGACTCGGTCCATATTATTACCCTTGTTGTTGGTTTCGATTAGTTCACCTTGATTTGGGATAGCCTCCCTTTGATATGGGATGGATGGACGCGATGGGCAGTCATGGCTGTGATGCGTTATCACCAGCCCTACGACTCAAACTGATAGTATCCTATATTGAGCATTGCTTCACGTGTATTATCATACTTTTATCCCTATACGAGATCCCTAAGAATTTGGTTAGTGTTGTCGTATCATGGCGCATCCCTATCCACCAATGGTTTACTGGTGTTTTATATGAAAACTGTACGATAATGCTTAAAACGCATTAAGAGGGATCAACGTAAAGCCTTAACGCTAAGAACAATATTTATTTTACCCATTAGACATTATATATGAAGAGTATTCTACTATATATAAATATTTTGATGGATCGTTAAGAGATGGAAAATCCCGTAACATCTCTTGATTTATTGCACATGCGTTATACACTGGATAGGAGATGTGAAATCTCGTAATCATCTCTGACGTTATTACACTCATGTTATATGCTATATTGATTTGACTTACATAAGAATATTTAGTCATGACTCGAGTATTTTGTCTTTTCATTACGCTCGGGACATCCCTGAGTTTTCAGCTTATGGAAGATTATTCTCTAAAGGACGAAGACGAAGATTTGGTATATTATTAGTACTAATATTATTCTCAGCATCATGTTGTTCTTCTGCATTATATTTTGTTCTTTTGTACATGTATTGCTCTAATAAATGTTGTATAAATTATAATCAAATGTAAAACAGCTTCATGAACTATTTATTTGATTATTATATTTCATCGTTCCGCTATGAGATTCTGGTTTGTTTTCTTCTACATTTCTTATTTTTCTTAATTAACCCCAATGATTATATATGTTCCGGATTGTTTAAGTTGAACATGTGTGGATTATTGTCGATTTAAACCTTTCGAAATGTGGGTCATAACATCTTGTATTAGAGCTTTAGTTTAGCATAATCTTAGCCTTATGGGATAACTCATTAGAGATAGGGTCTCTAGTACCCTAGAATGAGTTTGAGTGTATATATATGAGCACGTATTTGTTAGTGAATATAAAAATTGTTTTAAAAAATGTGTCATGTTGTGCAGTTAATGCGCTCGGTAGATTCAAAGCGGTAGAGGTGCAAAAAGTCATAGCGGGGATACAGCGAGGATATAGCGGGATATAGCGGATGGCTCTAAAATAACATATAAAACTCGTACTTAATGTTTTTACCAATATATAAATGGTAATTAAATGAAAAATTATCATTCAATTGAATTATAAATAATACATAAATAATTTTAAATAAAAACATGTGCGAATATACTTTAAATGAACGAAAAACTGTTATATAACATAATTGAATTTGGTAGAATATTAGAGTATTTTCATTTCTGAAAATATATTAAAAATTAAATCAAATAAATTAGTTTCATAATTTTATAATGTATAAATGCAATTTTTCAATTTATTTTATTAAAAAAGATATAGCGGGAATATCGAAATATAGCGGAAATAACGGTATATAGCGAAAATAGCAGGGATTAAAGCGGAAAGGCTATATCCTGGGGCTATATGGAAAAATCGTAGCGGTAGAAATCCGCTATGAGATATACGGGGTTGTAGCGAGGTAATAGTGGGGCATTAACTACACAGGTGTCATGTTATATTGGAAAATATTTCGTAACTCCATCATACAAAAAAAAATTGTAAGGAAACTGATATTTAATTCAGCCATCTGGGTATTTTAAAGAAAATAGCTTTACTGTAAAAATGTATTTTTATAAAACTAACTATTATGACCTGGAATTTTTTTTGTTACTCTAGCATATTATTTAGAGAATATTTAATAAAAGGACCTATATTTATTTTGGCCATCTGTTAATTTTAATAATTTAATCATTGAAATTAGCCTTTTGGAAATTGAGAAAATTATTTAATCGATTTGGCAAATCTGAAACATTACTGGAAATTCTAAAAAACTTTACTAGAAATCTTTATGTAGATTCAGGCAGTTTCGATTAAAATGTCTTTTCTATTTTTTCTTTTATCTAATGCAAAAAGAAACACACATCAATAAATTCGGTTGTTGTTAGAACCTCCAATCTATGGTTTCAATGACAACTATACAATCACATATATTATATTTTATCAAGATTGCAGGTATATATTACAAGAGATCGTTATGCTCAAAGATATCGAGACTCAAAAACGAACAAAGACTTATGGACCATGCTATGATTACTAAGGTTATAATACTGTATTAAGAGTCTTATAAAAACATTGTAAGGTCTCTTTGAGTGTATATATATGCACACACAAATTCATAATTCAATATTGGCATACAAAAAACCATGATATCCAAATTTGGCCATCCATAGACGTCTATGGGAAAGCCACAGACGTCTATGAATATTTTTGGGAATCTAATTCCTGAAGCCACAAACGTCTGAGGTTTTCTTGCGAACGTCTGAGGTTTTCTTGCGAACGTCTGTCATATAGCAACTACTCTATTCTAAAAGGATGCTTCATTCCATATTGAATAATAGCATCCCTTCTTCAATGGTTGCAACCATTAAAACATATAGATAATTTTAAACAGTAACAACTCCTCATATGCATCTACTCAAACCTATATATACTTCAAATATTGAGAATTGGGAAAAAATATATACAATTTTAATCTATTCTCTTGATTTCTTATTACTCTATTTACATATTTGCGCATACATTGCATACATATTCTCAATATATCATAACTAAAATATTATTTTGGTTAAATCACTTGCTACAACTCAAAGTACTCATATTCACATACTCAAAGGAGTTCATAGGAAGAATTGTACAATTAGTCAAAATCCGTGTTATTTGGAACGCAAGGTTGTCAGAGAAATACTTTTTATATTAGCCTATTCCTTCGGGCAAAGCAAGTGTTATTTTGTTAAAGGAAATATCGAAGGGGAGCTTCGAGACAGAATGTAGGATGGGAGGTAAGAACCAGTATAAAATATCTGGTGTGATCACTTTTATTATTTACTTTCTCTATATTCAGTTATTATTCTCTGGTTAGTGTAATTTTTAACATACACTCTCACACTTACATATGTAAGATTGCATTATATAAAGATCCTTTATTCTTTCAATTGGTATCAGAGCACGGTCATTTCAATCTACAGTAACACGTAGTTGAAAAATTGTTAATATGGCATGTATTTTTCAAGAAGGTCAATCAACTGCACGACCTCCATTATTTATTGGTTCTAACTATGCTTACTAGCCAACTCGTATGAGAATCTCTATGGAAGCAATTGGGTTAGAAATATGGCTAGCAACCCAAAACAAATATGAAAAACCTAACACAGACGTTAGCACTTGGACAGATGCACAAAAAGCAACAGCATCTAACAATGCCAAAGCTATGAATGTACTATTTTTCTCACTTAACAAAAATGAGTTTTCATATGTCATGCTTTGCACCACTGCGTATGATATGTGGTGTAGTTTACAAGTCACACATGAAGGAACAACTAAAGTCAAGCAAAATAAAATATCAATTTTACAAAATCAATTTTCATCTTTCAAAATTAAAGCAAATGAATCAATTATTGATATTTATGCTTGATTTCAAACCATACAACACAATCTCATGGCACTTGGAGTAAAATTCACAGATTTTGATCTAGTCACACGAGTTTTAAACTCTTTGACAAGTAAATGGGAGAGAAAATTTTTAGCCATTGAAGAAGCTAATGAGTTAATAGGAAATACGATGTCGTATGAAGCTAACTTGCAGGCTAGAAAGGATCAAAATCATGAAAGGAAAAATATAGCATTCCAAGCAAGTAACGAAGATTCGGACTTCGACGAAGGTGAGATTGTTTTTATTGCCAAAAACTACAAAAAATTCAAGAAGTTCAAGAAGATGACTATATTTCAAAATGGTGGCAAACGAAACTTTTAAATGAAACATCGATTAAATGCTATAAGTGTGAAAAATTTGGCCACATGAAGAATGATTGTCCACGACTCAATAATGATAAAAAGAAAAGCAAGTTTGAGAAATTGAAGAAAAAGAAAAGAGCTTTTCAAATAACATGGGACGTTTTGGATTCATCCACTTCATTTGACAGTGATAGTGGAAGCAACTCGAAATAAGCAAATGTGTGTTTTACAGCTAACACTGATGAGGTACGTCCTGAATTTACTTATGATGAAATAATAAAAATTAGCATTAATTGGATGACAAATATATAGAATCAAAAAAATTAAATAAGGAATATGTAGGAAAATTAACTAGAGCAGAATTAAAAATTGAATTATTAAAAAATGAAAAAATAATCTTAAAAGAAGAATTATAAATTACTTAAAAAAATTACGCAACATTATTATCTCAAAATGTATCTTATTACATGATTTAGAAACTATAAGTTAGAAAAAGTGAATCTTGAAAAAGAAAAACTAGAATTACAAGCAAATTTAGATTCTAGCAAAATTGAAATTTGTGATCTTAAAAGTAAGTTAGATAAAATAACAAATGATGTGACAAAATTCAACAAAGGAAAACAAAATTTAAAATTTTTGATTAAAATATCTTAACCACCTGGAAACCGAAATGGAATGGGTTTTAAATAGCAAACAAAAGTCAAAGAAGTATAGCACATTATACATCGAATTCAAAAAGCCAAAATTAGAAGAAAAGACTAAGAATTCATACACAAGTATGGTCAAAATATGTTCAAAAAACAAATAATAAACTAATTACACAAAAGTATATTGATGAATATGTTGGAACTGGGCCAGCGTGGTGGGTGTATGTCAATTTTTTATCCTATTGGATCTTTATTGGGCCTATGAAGTCCAATTCATTTAGAACAATTCTAAATTTGTTTTAAATAAAATCATGTATTTTATTAAATTTAAGTATTTTGTAACGTAAAGTTAATTTGAATGATTTAATTTATGTATATATACACACACATGCATCATATACAGATACATATGTGTGTGCATGTGTAACATAATAACTCATGAAGGATACAACATGTCTGTATATAGATGTTGAGATTTATATCACAACGGACACATTAGCTCATTTCGTATGTATTGCATGTTGTCTAAATATGTGCATAAATCTATAATGCAAAGTATATTTATACAAATACGTATACATATATTTAAAATATATTTTATAAATAAAAGCCTCAAAATTAAATATATATATATATATAATTTAAAACATTTGTATAAATATATATACATAATTAAACATATAAAATTATACGTATATATATATATAATAACAATTAATATTATATATATATGTATAAAAAGTTAAATAAAATATATATATGAATAATTAATTACATTCAAATACTTAAAATATAATTATATGTATTTTAAAATTATTTCCAGCTTAAAAGTAGCATAAAAACATAAAATAATAATTTATAATTTTATCATTATTATATATAATAAATATTTTGATCATAATAATTAAATACGTTAGTAATAAACATTAAAAAAGTAGAATTTAAAATTTAAAAAAAAAATCATAAAATACAGAATCAAAAAAAAATTAATGATTTTTTGAAATAAAATATTATTTTTAATAAATAAAAGAAATGTCCAACCGAAGTAATTTAATAATTAAAAATACTAAATTTTAACAGAAAATTCTAAATTTTTTTTGTGGGTTACTGTATAGATGTAGTAATTTTATAAAATATAAAATCGAATATTTAGTGCAATAATTATTTTAGATATAATAAACAATTCAAATAATCAAGAAAATATAATTTAAAATTATTTGTATAAATAAAAAATTATTTTCGAATTTGATAATTCATATTATGTATAAATAGGTGTAAGGAAAAATTCTAAGCTATTTATACATCATACATATACATATGTGTAACTATGTTTAAAATATACATTAGTCTATATTTAAATTAATATATAAATATACATAAATTAATTAATAATGATAAAATTTAATTTTTTACAGCAAATTAGATTTATTTATACATAAATTACAACATATAATAATATAACCATGCACATAACCAAACTACTTTGTGACAACTACATACACCTACGAAAATCTCACCTAACTAGAATACAACATTAATATATTTATACAAATTTGGGATTAATCAATATTAAATCATAAAATATGACATGATTACTGTAATATATAAATAAAATACCAATTGATGATGTCTTTGAGTCCACTTGAATCAATGAATTCCCTTTTGTGGTTATGCTCGATCCGTCAGATTGCAAGTTTGAAATCGTCGACCTTTTCTATCAAATAGTGTTTTTACTTAACATGAATTGATTTGAGATTCTTAGAACTGATATGGGGATTAATTTCGGGCAGCAAAATTGATAATTATGGTAGCCAAAAGTTTTTATTTGATTAAGGGGTTAGAGATCCATATATGTAGCCTTGTCCAAGAGAGATATTAGGACAATCTCATTACCTATTCTTTATTAATCTTAGCCATCTCTCTAGATCTAATCCTAAGTTTTATCCGCCTCCAATAACTTGTAAAAACTGAAATTTGCAGCCCTAATGATGGGCTTTAAACCCATTTAAGCCTAAGTCAAAATGCTATGCAATTAAATCTAATTTAATCGTTTATCAATATCGTATATCGATTGATACATTTATAACTATTATAAATACATAACAATTTTTATTTCTCAAACCATATTCAAATTTTATAATTAATATTTTATAAATATTAATTATTTAATTTATTTATAACAATTATAAACTAATTAAATCATTCGTTTTTAAGAGAATTCATCATTTCAGTTGTGTAACTCTTGGGTGTAAATTTGGTCGGCAATTAACACTGAACTATTCAAATGCCAACGTTCACATGTCATTTAGCAAATTATGGCAGTGATAATATGGCCAAATTTATCGCTTATTCATTTACAGTAAAATCTTATTTGATTTAATAAGCATTACCCATTAGTGACATTTATATACACCAATTCTCTTCGTCAAAACTGTATCACTTTGGATTTATGGAACTTGGTAATTGTTAAAATTCAGTATTGCCCATATTCAACTCTATAGTCCAAACACAAAATTCTCAGTTCAATAATAACAATTATTATTAACCGTACTACTCTGAGCAGAGATTTTGACTCTGGATTGACTTGAGTTGACCATGATACTAACCTCATATAACTGAAGTGACGAATCCTCTCTTGAACGGTGTCTTCCTTCCAATACTCCCACTCAACCCAACTATAATCACTTGATGGATGTCGTTCCATGATTTGAATATAATCAAAGTAGAGTTTTTCATATTGAAGGTTGATAGTATTCTCAAGTCGAAAGAATTATGTAAATTAGTCACATCGATATTTTTTGTTTGACCTTAGTTATATTAACCAATAGAAAACTGCTAGTCAGTTGTTATATAGCTATCCAATGACTATCAGTACATAACCTCTAGGTGCCCCCAGCAGTCATGAGTGATACACTGCTTAACATTTGAAGAGTATTATGTACTCAAGTCTCAACGGATACATCAATATCCAGTGTCGATGCATCTTGACTAGGAACATTTAAAATGATGTGTTTTGTAACAATATGATCCAATACTCATGATTACAACTAAATGTAATTACATCACAAACACGTCATTTATGTATTTTCTGTTAAATATATTTTTAATTAAACATTTAATTATTTATAACACATTATAACAAATATATAACAGAAAGAAGAAACACCTTTATTTCGAACAAGAATTGATTTCGGAGTTAATAAATTACAGAATTGCCCCTAAGGCATACCCCTAACACTATCAATCTCCCACTTGCACTTGGTGCTAATTATGGAATCTCAATCCCATCCTCTCAATCAGTTTCTCGAGAAATGCCCGAGTTATACCCTTTAGTGAATGGATCTGTTATGTTGCCCTTGGTATCTACCCTTTGAATCACAACTTCTTTCTTTTCAACGAATTCTCTAATCAGGTGGAACTTTCGAAGAATGTGTCATGGCTTCTTATGTTCTCTAGGTTTCTTTGCGATCTGTATCGCTGCATTGTTTTCACAAAACAATGTCATTGGATTCTCAATATTGGAAATCACTCTGAGCTCACTCAAGAACTTGCCCATCCATACTGCATCTTTTGCTGCTTCATTGAGGACGATATACTCGGCCTCCATCATGGAATCAGCAACTGTTTCTTGCTTGGAACTTTTCCAGCTAATAGCTCCACCATTTAGTGCAAAGACATAGTCGGACACTGATTTACTATCATCTATATCGCTTTGAAAGTCCGCATACCCCTTCATAAGGAGGTCTCCATTCCCAAAAATGAGGTATAGGTCCTTAGTATTTGTCAAATACTTAAGCATACATTTTGCGACCATCTAATGTTTTTCTCCGAGGTTAGACTGGTATCGGCTTACACATCCTAATGCATACGCTACATTTGGTCTAGTATATAACATAGCACACATTATGAATCCTATAGTTGAAGCATAGGGAATCCTCTTTATATTCTCTTTCTCATCATCGGTATGAGGAGCATCCTTTTTAGAAAGGAAAAATCCAGATCACATTTGGAATTCACCAAACTAAATCGTTTTAGTATAATATCTATGTATGGGGATTGGGACAATCCCAATAGCCTCTTAGACCTATCTCTATAGATCTTTATACCAATTATATAGGCTTCTTCTCCCAAATCCTTCATGAAGAATTTTTGGAAGGCCAAGGTTTCATTGATTGCAATGATGAAGTGTCATTGCCAATCAACAATAGATCATCAACATAGAGTACTAAGAATACGATAGCATTTCCTTGTTCTTTTCTGTATATGAACGCTTCCGTTACGTTCTGATAAAAACCAAACTGCTTGATTACTTTACCAAAACAGTAGTTCCAACTCCTTGAAGCTTGTTTGAGTCCATAAATGGACTTTAACAACTTGCAAGCTCTGCCTTCACTCCCATTGACTACAAAACTCTATGGCTATGATATATAAATGATTTATTCTAAATCACCATTTAGAAAAGCCGTCTTTACATCCATTTTCCATAGTCACAGAATGTGGCAATGGCTAACATAATCCGAATAAGTTTAAGCATGGCTACGGGAGAAAAGGTCTCGTCATAATCAACATCTTGAATTTGATGAAATCCTTTTGCAACTAGCCTTGCCTTATAAGTTTCCTCTTCTCCATCCGCATTTAGTTTTTTCTTAAAAATCCATTGGCAGTCGATGGGTTTTATCCCTTCGGGTACGTCCGACAAAGTCCGAACTTTGTTTTCATACATGGAGTCCATTTCGTATTTCATAGCTTCAAGCCAAAATGCAGAGTCTTTACTTTGCATTGCTTGTTGGAAAGACAGAGGAGTGTTGCCATCTAAGACACGGTCCTCCTTTTCATCATCCATGAGAAAACTGTATTATCTCTCTGGTGTGCGCGATTTCCTACTAGACCTTCTAATAGGTTGCATGTTTTCATATATGGGTGACCTTGTTTCTCCCACTATTTCGGCTTCAGTGTTAGTTTCTCGAATCTCATCCAAGTTTACAACTTCGCTGTTAATTTCTTTTAACGAAAATTCCTTTTCTAGAAAGGTAGTATGTTGAGAAACAACGACATTTTGTTCCTCGGTATTGTAGAATATATATCCCATCGAGTTTTTGGGATATCCTATAAACTTACATAGTACCGATCTTGCCTCTAGTTTATTTGGACTAACGTTTTTAACATATGTCAGATAACCCCATGCTTTCAAATATTTGAGTTGGGGTTTCTTACCACACCACATCTCATATGGTGTTTTGGGCACAGATTTAGTGGGTAACAAGTTTAACATATATGCTGCAATTTCTAGCGCATATCCCCAATAGGACAAAGGTACTCGGCCTTACTCATCATGGAACGAACCATATCTAACAGGGTTCGATCCTTCGCTCCAACACACGATTGTGTTGCAGAGTATAAGGTGGAGTAACCTAAGAGATAATCCCATTATCTTTTAAGTATTGTTGAAAATCTTGTCCAACATACTCACCTCCTCGATCTGATTGAAGAATTTTAATTTTACGGCCTGTTTGATTTTCTACTATCTTATTGTACTCAATAAATTTCTCATAAACATCGGACTTGTTCTTCATAAGATATACATATCCTAGTCTTGAAAAATCATTAGTGAAAGTAAAAAAGTAAGAACTATTAGTTTTGGTTAATATAGGCATTAGGCCACATACATCACTATGTACTAACGCTAAGAGTTCATTAACTCTTTCATTGCTCCTAATGAAGGGATGCTTGGTCATTTTACCTTTAATACATGCCTCAGAAGTTTCAAATTGTTCAGAATTAACCGACGGAAGAAAACCATCGGTTTTCAATTTGTGTAGTTCTCACTAATATGATCAAGCCTACAATGCCAAAGATAATTGTCGTTTAATTTATTACAAACTTTATTCACAGAATAGTCATAATTAGTATTAATTGCATAAACGCCATTTCCAAGGACACCTTTGTAAACTTTATTTTCTTCCAAACTAATGTTGATAACATTATTTGCACAATGAAAAATATATCCAGTCTTAGAAAATCTAGAAACAGAGATAATTCCACAAATAAAGTCTTCTACATAATAGCAATTATTTAATACTAATCCACTTGGCAAATCTAAATGATTGTCTCCTACTGCTGTTGCATCTACTATAGATCCATCAGCAACTTGGAGCTTTATTTCTCCTTTTCCCATGCGATGCCAGTTCCTAAGCCCTTATAACGAATTACATATATGAGTACCAGATCTAGTATCTAAAACCCATGACATTTAATTGATTACAAAACATTTTTTATCATAAATGTATGTGATGGAGCTGTAGATCCATTCTGCTTCCTTTCATTAAAAATCTTCAAGTAGTCAGGACAGTTTCTCTTCCAGTAACCTTTTTGTGGCAATGGTGACATTCACCCTTATCATCAGTCTTCTTACTTTTCTTTTTCTTACTATCTCTTTTCTGCTTCTTTGAACCTTTCAAAGATGATTCATTTTCCTTCATAGCATGTATGACACCTTGATCTTTAGATGTTGACTCGGCTGACCTCAACATATTGAGGAGATCCACGAGATTCATATTTAATTGGTTCATGTTGTAATTTAGAATGAACGGTTCATACTGAGGAGAGAGAGAACCATGGACCAAGTCTACTTGCATTTTTTTGCTTATCTCTATGTCCAATTGTTCAAGTCTATCAACATAGCATTTCATCATTAGAACATAATCGTCCACATTCTATCCCTTGGTCATTTTGGTCTTAAATGGTTTTCCCGAAAGCTTGTACCTTACGGAATGGGACTGTTCACCAAAAAGAGCTTTGAGACTATTAAAAATCTCATGGACAGACATGTTCTTGTGTTTCCTTTGCAAAAGTTTATCTAAGGTAGACAACATGAAAACTTGGGCGATCTCTAAGTCAGATTTCCACTTTAAATAAGCAAGTGATTCTTCAGGGTTTGCACCATCAGCGGGTTCTGTTTTGGGTTCAAATGTAATAAAAGTCCAAAGACGCTCATAAATCAATGCTATTTTATTTGCACTTAGCCAGTCGGTATAGTTAGGTCTGGTGAGTTTGTCACTTTCATAAAATAGTTTTGGAGTTGACATTTTCTGCAAGTTTAAATGGTAGATTACTATGACAAAACATAATAGATGTTCTTATAATATTAGTAAGGTCAAACATTATGTTCCATTTTACTAATAATCTCTTACTAGTCATTAATGTTTTGCCAAACCCTAAGTCACAACATAGAAGTCTTATGACTTCACTAGTAGGTGTTAGGACTTGTCCATCTTGGAATTTTGACCTTGAGTTTGCTCAATAAGTCATAGCTCCATAAACAATGGATAACCTTTTATTGATTATATCACATACAACTCCTAACCCTTAAAACCTTGTCCTAATTTAGTATTGACCTTAAGTTTGCTCAACAAATCAAAATGAAATTATTCACTTGTACCTACCATGTCTTGATGGCCTAAGTATAGTATATGTACTTTGAGTTCGCTCAACAAATACATATAGTTATCTTACCTCATCTATTCAATATATGAATAATACTACACATAACATCCTTAGCTTGAGTTTTCTCAACAACTAAGGAGTATGCAAGTAATTTATTAACATATAAATGGTAGATGACAACATTAAATTGAGTGATATCAATTTATGAAATAATGTAATTCTTATGAACTACTCTCGTGATTCAAGTGTCGAACACAACAGAAATCACGATATACATATGATTACGTATGTGTTTATTTTTTAAGTCTATTATGGGTTTTATACATTCATATCATATAAGTTATATATATATATATTGTTTTTATATTTCACATTACTTATATAATAATCTTGTGTATAATATTATATTAATTAAATCAAATTTAATTAATATTTTTTTAGTTGCAACAAAAACAATAAAATAAAATAGCTTATAACGAATACAAGCTACAAATACACACAAGGAAAAAACTTCAAAAGAATAGGCACATTTAGAATACAAAGCAAGAAAAGAAAAAGGAACATAGACAAAACCCGAAGCAGACCACAAGCTACCTCCAAGCATAACTCGAAGCAGTAGTAAAAACAGGCAGTCTCTTCAAAGATTCATAAATTTCATGCTTTAGAGCCTTCCATAATACATCCCTATCCCTCCTCTTCTTTTCAAGACAGATCATATTCCGTTCAAACCACGCAATGATCAAATACTTCTTGAGGAAAATCGAAAGAAGTCTAGCTTTCATGGTTCTCCACCTTGTAGCTTTGTATATCATGTCCATATCAATAGGGCTTAGAGTTGACAGTAAAGAACTACCGGCAAGCTGCATCATTTGTCTAAATAGAATCAGATTAAAGTTGCATTCAAAAAACAAATGGTGGTGGTCTCAGAATAGTTAGAATAGAAAAAGCAAGAAACATAAAGATTAAGACCCATATCCATCATCTTACTTTTAGCTAACAAGGAATTTTGAACAACCTTCCAAAGCATTAAATTTTCTATGGGCACAGAATTAGAAATCCAAATAATTTTGTTCAACTTAAAAGCCTGCATACTGCCAGAATGAATCAGGTGATTGTACACATGAGAGACAGAATGGGGTTTGGCACTCCATTGAATAGCATCAACCTCAACTCTAGGGTAATTATTACTTTGTAATTCATTCCAAACAGACCTAATATATTGGTTGGAGGAGTATGGTAACTGTAAGTTACCTTGATAGATAAAATCAACTACCCTAGCAGAGTTGGCAACTCCAAACTGAATTACTTGTTGACAGCTGAAAATGTTGTGCAATATCACGCCAGAGGCTACCCATGGATCAAACCAAAACTTCACTTCAAATGTGGTGGCCATGTTATGTACTATCATGGGAAGTAATGTGTTATGCAAGTCAAGCAACTTTCTTCACTTCCAACTACAAGTTGCTGGCACTTGCACACTCCACAAGCTTTTCCTTCCTGTTCTATAGGCCCAAACCCAATAAACACACCCACTGTTCTTCCTGGTAATTATTGAATTAAAATGTGTATTGAAAGCATCTACATTCCATTTCATGATGTTTATAACTCCTAGTCCTCCATAATTTTTGTCTTTCCCAAAAAGACTGAAAGAGAAAGGTAGTGGTTTCCTGTTATGTATGGTTCTAGCCCCAAAAAAAATCTTAACATGGCACCTCTAATCAGTTTCAAAAGTTTAAAAGGCAAAAGAAAAGTTTGGACCAATAAACGACCATAGAAAAGCAAACTGATTTGATAAGAACTAGCCTTCCTGCCCGAGTTAAAAATATGTTTGCCCACTAGTCTAATAATGAAACAATTTTGGTGTAAATAGGTAGACAATCAAAGAGTTTTAATCTAGAAGTTAAAAGTGGTAGGCCTAGATATGTCATAATTGAGTTCATAAGCTGAAGCCCAGAAATTTGCAGCAGAGATAAGGAAAGTTGTGTTGAAATACCAGCAAAAGTAATACTGGATTTGGAACAATTAAGCAGCAAACCAGTCATTTTGTAGAGATTTCTCAACGAACTAATAACACACCGAATCGAAGAAAAATATAGCTTAGTGAAAATCATTATATCATCAGCGAACATAAGAGTTGTAACATTTGTAAGCTTACACTTAGGGTGGTATCTAATCTAACTAGAATAGTACTTGATATTCATGTATCTGGTGAGGACTTCCATCACCAGAAGAAATAAATAAGATGAGATGGGGTCACCTTGCCTAATTCCTTGCTTACTCTTGAAATACCCAACATGCTGACCATTCAGAACAATAGAGTAGCTAGGAGTTGATATACATTCATATAGCCATCCTACAAAAGGATTAGGAAATTTCATTAAATCCATAATATGTACTATAGAGGACCAGTGTATCGAGTCATATGCTTTTGTGATATCAAGCTTTAACATGGCTTATGGAGTTGCATTTGATCTCCCACACCCACAACGAAGCTCTTGGGCAAGAAGAATGTTGTCAAATATACTTCTGCTAGGTAGGAAAGCAACTTGATATTTAGATGTAATTTGAGGTAGGACTCGCATTAATCTAGAGGCAATGAGTTTGGAAATACATTTGTACACCACATTACAACAAGAAATAGGTCTGGACGATGATACAGTACAAGCATCGGGTGATTTTGAGATTAAGACAATGTTTGTAGAATTAACTTCAGTTAGAAGAGGGAATTTATTAGAAAAGTTATGCACAGCTTTGCAGAAATCAAGTTGAACTATGTCCCAGCATGTGATGAAGAAAAGAACATTAAAACCATCGGGACCACCACTCGATTTTCTGTTCATGGCAACAAGAGTATGTTTAATTTCTTCATCAGAAACCTTTTCAACAAGCATTGGATACTGCACACTGGAAATAGTTGGAAGAGGAATTTCGTTAAACATATCTAGGTTCGGATTAAAGTCAGAGGAGTTATAAAATAAATCCTTAAAATAATTAAGAAAAGCTGCATCAATCCACTCAGTAGAGAAGGCTAAGGTACCATCAAGTGTACGTATCATACGTATATTTTCTTTAGCTTGCTTAATTTTAGTTGAAGAATGAAAAAATTCAGTGTTACGATCACCATAGTGAAACACTTACAGTGAAACTGCTGTTGTTTCATCCCACTTTCAATATCAAGGGCTTTGTTAAGTAATGTGCAGAGCTTTCCTTCCTCCTCGACGGCTATATGGTCATGTGGGTCATTCATCATAAATTCTTGAGCTTGTTTATACCTGGTCTTCAAAAGAGTTGACTGTTTTGTTCCATCCCCATGCAATTCAGCTGCTTAAGTTCTCAAAAGATTTATAACAAGTTTGAGCTTCCTACAAAGAATAAACATAATATTTAATTGATTTTAATTAATTAACATTTTAATTAATTTTATATTGATACTACATTTATATTTATTATGTACGATAACCTTTATAGTATAACACATATATCATATACATGCGTAATTATAATTTCAATTTATTAACCTTTTAATTAAATTATCTTGATTTCAAAAATCATTATTCATATGTATGCATGCATATTTATGATATCCTAAACATTTTAAAAATATCAAAACATATTTCATAATATATTTACTACATTCACATGCATTTTATTAATTAACATATCAATAAAATTTATAATTTTCAAAAATTATGTTATTTTGTTTTTCAAACATTTTGAAAAATATGTTACATTATAACTATTATAATAAATATATATTTTATTTTAAATTTAACAATTAAATTTAAAATCTTTACATTAATTTTCAAGACAATTTTGAAAATTAGCCCAAGACCCAAATTAAGTTAGGCCTTTTTTATTAGGGGCAACCTTTAGGCTCACTTCACCTTTCAGGTCATGCTGGTAACCAGGTAGTACAGGTACTTGATTACCCATTCCAATACTAAACATTACATTTTTAGACACCATATTGAGTGAGAAAGCTTAATAAGTTAGCCCTAACATGACTAATTTAGGCGCATAGGCTATTGGGCTCTGATACCATTGTTGGAAATAGGCCAGCCCGCAGCGGTAGTGGTGGGTGAATTTTAAATTTTTTTATCCTATTGGATCTTTATTGGGCCTATGAAGTCTAATTCATTTAGAACAATTCTAAATCTGTTTTAAATGAAATCATGTATTTTATTTAAATTTAAGTATTTTCTAATGTAAAGTTAATTTGAATGATTTAATTTATATATATATATATATATATATATATATACATGTATCATATACATATACATATGTGTGTGCATGTGTAACATTTCAATTGAATAAACATAAATAATATTTGAAATTCTTGGTTGTTTTGGCTTATGGGATGTTTGGGAATGGATACTTCTAATTGTTTAAGGTTGTGTGGATAATCTATTAAGTAATTATCCAAGGTTGTTGAGCGTAAGGCACACTTGATAGTTTATTTATCACCTTGCATGATATTAAAAGTTTCTAAACTAAACAAACAATTGGTTTTGGTTGCTATGGATGCATGATTGATTACTTTGGTTGCATATGATGATTGTATGGTATCGTTTGCAAGTGACTATTGTTATGTTGTGTTGGTTTGTTTTTCTATTGATTGCAACGACTTAAATATTTCTCTTGTACATAATTCTTACTATTTTGGATTAGATAAGTGAAGTACACGTTTACAGAAGCAATAGCAACTGGTATTGGTTTCATAAATTAAACGTTGTTTGTCCGATAAATAGGTACGTTCTCGAAATACGGTTATATAGCGATATTATATTGTTTTCCCGTGATTTGGAATGTTTTATTATAGTAATATGATATATATATATATATTGTAATTATCGATATCACTATTATCCAGAGGTATCCGCGAAGGAGACTCCCGAAATTTTTTAAAAATTTAAGACTTGGAATTTTTGTAGAATTTGAGTTATTTTCAAATTTTATTAAACTTAAATATTTAGGTTTAATTGTTTATAAATTAACTGTTTAAATAAAATATAACTGATTTTTGGATTCCTTCTTGTTTCTTTTCGGGGATGAAAAGTTTTGAGTGGGGGAGATTGTAACGACCAATATTTTTAAACATTTAAATGTATTAAATTAAATAAGATTTTTGAATAAAATTGTTAGGAATAAAAAAATTAAGATTTTATTGATACAAATTAAATTATAATACAAGTCATGAGCTTAATTAAATTTCTATTAATGACATATTTTGCAATAATATAAGGATGATAACAAATGTTAGAGTGTATTTTAATAACATTGGTTTGAATGATATTAACAATTATCTGAATGTAAATTTTCAATTGATTGGAATAATAAATGTTAATAAGGAATAATAAATGTTTCTTTATTAAAAGAAGAAATCTTATTTTTATTTATTTGAAACGTTTGGTGGTTGAAAGATTGATTGCAGAGATGAGAACCTATTATTTGGTAAGAAATATATTATTCTTGTTTGTAACCAATAGTGCATAAATACGTTTAAATACCTATTCGATAGGAAATAATTGTTTTATTTCTCATTACATTTATTTTTTCCATTTTTAAATTCACCTTTGTAAACAATTGAAGTTAATGTAATTTAATAAGTCCAATTAATGATAGAGAGTACACCAAATTGTAAATTAGTAGGTGTAATTAAACGTAGCTTATGTTTTGTGAAAATATAAGGAAAGTTGGTTTAATGAAAAGAACATTTATATCAAATAAAATGAATGTTTTATTTGTGAATGTAGGTTTAATTTCATTAAAATAAAGAATAGAATGGTTGATTTAAAGGAAGAAATATATATATATATATATATATATATATATATATATATGAACTATGTTTTAGCATATAGATGGATTACAAGAGTAGAAAAATAATTCATTTAAGTCAGTAGTTTATTGCTCTACTATATAAAAAAATAATTATAAACATGTTTAAATGACTAAAGGAAAAAATTATTCTATTTTTCATCCATTTTAGTTGTCTATTTTAAAATTTAACTCTATAAGTAATTGTGTAACGACTCGTTTTTTAGCTATTTTAAATTATTGAATTAATGGGATGACTAGATAAAAATGGGTAGAAACAAAATTTTGATGATTTATTACTATAGTTTATTAATAGTTAAGTTGTTTAAATTTAACTTTGGAAATTTTTTTGAATGATTGGACTTTTGAATTAATGTAAATGAAATGATATCATAAATTGATTAAAATTTTATTTAAATATAAATGAAGATAGTTAACATTTAAAATTTGATTTAAATGTGAAAAAAATTAGAAATTTGAAAAAAAAAATTAACGAGTTAAAATAGCCATCTTGGCCACTGTCTTGGATTTCGACGAAACCAGTTTCATCGGATAAGTAATAGTGAATTATTGTATGGGTTCAATTTTCGTAGCGATCGGACCTGTCATTTGGTCGTGCGGGCTTGAAACGCATAGAAATTCAATTTCAAATTTAATTAAAATAATTCAATTTCAAATTTAATTAAAATAATTCAATTTGAAAAGCTATCTTTCTCATACGATCGAATTAGCCCTCGGGACTAGTCTCATTGCGTTCGTACCGGGGGGTAAAACCTTGTAAAACGTCAGGCGACACTCGTCAATTGGAGTTCATGTTTTCGTTGGCAAATCAGATATTTTCTTATTGTTATAATATATATATATATATATATATATATATATATATATATATATATAATCGTTCAAACACACCTTTTTCGGCCGTACATACCTCTTCCTCCTTTTTCTTCTAATCGCACTACTGCTTCTTTAAAAAAACGAAATCGATTGGAAAACAAAGGATTCAAACAAGCAGATCTTGATTCAGAAAAAAACGAATGGAAACAAATTGGACGCAGCCTAAAAAAAATAAGAAACTCGATCGAAAAAAAAGCAATAAGTCGCGAGCAATGGTGACAGGATTGGAGCACGATAGGGGCAAAGTTTAATTGCTCGCATACGTGTTTTCGATCTCGATGATGAGGCGACTGTGGCGATCGATGGCGGCGGCGCTAGGGAGTGAGGCACAGAGCTTTGCCGCAGCGTGTCTCGAGTTGGGTGTTGGGTCGATTGGCGATGAACGAAGGCGGCAATGGGCGAACGAGTGGCTAGTTGTATTCACGGCTAGGGTTTACGAGTTTGGTCCAAGCGCATACGCGTGTATCTGGTGATGGGGGCGAAGGCTCGTAACGTCTGGGGCGGCTTAGCTGAGTGGTCATAGTGCAATTAAAAAAAATAGAAGAAGATAAATTTAATTTTACATTTAATTGACATCTGAATAAATTGGTAGAATTTAGTTTCGTTAGTTAAATGTAATTAGGATTTTAAACTACTAGTAAAATACCTGATTTATCGAAATTTGGTTGACTCTTGTGAATGTTGATTGTTTGGATGATTGAGTGAGATGGATGCTATTGATTGATATTTTGGATGTTTATTTATATAGCATGTTATCATCCTGTATACTATTTATAGTGTATAAAATAGAAAATTGAATTATTTCGAATAAATTAAGAAGTAGGTCGAAATGATATATACCTATGACATTTATTTTGGATTGAAATGATATATATCCATCCTTAGAATTATATTTGAAGTAATTATCCACTTGGCCATAGGTTAGAAAATTTTATACGGACACCTGGTTGGTTAAATTAAATGATTATAAAAGTATTTGAAATTGTTTAAACTAATTGATTTTAAGAAAAAAAATCAAATTTATGGAAATTGTATTATTTTGAATTGGAGCTCAAAATATTGGAATTTAAACTTGGTAAACGAAATTGTTATATTAATCGAAGTTTAGATTTTTAAGTTAAAATTGAAATACGACGTAAATTTTCGAAAGTTGATTTGTTTTAAAAGATTGGACTTTTATTCGAACTTTGAATATTTCTAAGAAAAATTGATATGAAATGATATTTCAAGTTTGATTTTGGAATTGAAAATTTGGATTTAGAATTTGGTATTGAAAGTAAATTGGATTAAGTGTTTAAATCGACAATAATCCACACATGTCCGACTTAAATAATCTGGGACGTAGTTAATCAATGAGGTTAAATAAGAAAAATAAGAAGAGAAGAAGCAAACAAATAACAGAATCTCACAGCGGAAACGATAAAATATAATAATCAAATAAACAATTTATGAAGTTGTTCACTATACATACATTTGATTTTAATCTATATACATTTATCAGAGTTATAAATACATATCAGGGATAAATAATCAATACAGCAGAATAGGATAATCCAGGGTTTTATAATAATAGTAGTATACCAACTCTATCTTCGTCCTCCAGAGAATAGTCTTTCATACGCCGAAAACTCAGGACTGATTCCCGAGCGTAATAAAAAAAGAAAACACTCGAGTTAGGACTAAAACACTCTTATGTAAGTCAAATCAATATCACAATATGAGTGCAATAACTTAAGAGATGTTACGTGATTTTCGATCTCCTAAGGATCCGTTAAACTATTTATATATAATAGTATACGCTATAATAGATAATGTTTATCAGTAAAACAAATGTCAAAATAGCGTTAAGGCTTTACATTGATCCACATAACACAATTACAGTTTTAAATCAAAATCGTAATGGGCTCGTATAGGGATAAATATGACAAGACACGTGAGGTAATGCCCAAGGTAGGATTCTATCTGTTTACCCTTTCTGGCTGGTCGTAACCCATCCGTGGTCGACCACGACAATCTATCCAAATGACAAATAAGGTTCACCCATCGAATCCGAAACCACAATAGTAATACGAGGGATCAACGTCGCTAGAGCTAGCTAACCTCAATGGCCAGACATAGATTCATGTTTTAGTCATCTAAATTATGACACGAATGTCAAGGCTATCCATCATCGTTCTCTTACTTCATTCCAGTAAACGTCTCCAATTCAACCACTACATTCTGGATATCATCCACCGCGAACACAGTTGTCAAAGTGGTTCCAATATTGACAGAGAGTATGCCAATAAGAGGTCCCGGTCTCTTTAACAACCAATCGTCATTTTACATACCGGTTTGTTCTTTTACATTTCGAAAAATATTTGCACTTGATACCAAAATATCATATTTGTTTCAAAATCAAATCCATTTCGAAATCATCATATATTCGCTTCAATATCAATTCCATTTCGAAATTATCATATATTCAAAATTATCAATTTTGTCCGATAAATCGATTCCACTTCCAAGATTTGATTCGAAATCAATGTAGGTTATATTCTTCACTTTAACCTAGTTCGTATTTAAATCTAAGATTTAAATATAACAAGTTAACTTTAACCAGTTTGAATTTTTAGAAAATAGTATAAATAGTTTAAAATAGTTAAAATAGTTTAATAGAAAATTGTTTAAATAGTTTAATCGAAGATAATTTGAATATAAAAATGGTTTATATAGCAAAATAGTTTGGAAAATCAAAATAATTTGAATATTGAAAAGATAAAAATTTTAAATCATTTATACTAAAACATTCATTTCTAAAAAATTCCAAAGTCAAACCGGTCAACTTCCCAATTTCCTACCCAAATCAATTCTAAATTCCATTTCGATTTAATCGATTCGATTCCGATTCCAACTCGAATAAATTTCAATTCCACATAGATTTCGAGTTCAATTCACAAATTTCTTTTAATTTCAATTTCCATCTCCAAATTAATTTAAATCTCAATTTCAAATTAATTTCCAATTCCAAATAAATTTAATTCTAATTTCAAATTAATTTCCAATTTCAAATTAATTTCCAAATTCAATTTCAAAATATCGATTTAAACATTTCAATACCAAATTCTAAATCCAAATTTTCAATTCCAAACTCAAATTTGAAATATCTTTCATATCAATTTTTCTTAGAAATATTCAAAGTTCGAATAAAAGTATAATCTTTTAAAACATATCAACTTTTGAAAATTTACGCCGTATTTCAATTTTAACTTAAATATCTAAACTTTGATTAATCTAACAATTTCGTTTACCAAGTTTAAATTCCAACATTTTGAGCTCCAATTCAAAATAATTCAATTTCCATAAATTTGATTTTTTTTTTCTTAAAATCAATTCATTACAACAATTTCAAATACTTTTATAATCATTTACTCAAATACTTTTATAATCATTTACTCGAATACTTTTATAATCATTTACTTTAACCAACCCGGTGTCCGTATAAAATTTTCTAACCTATGGCCAAGTGGATAATTATTTCAAATTTAATTCTAAGGAAGGATATGTATCATTTCAATCCAAAATAAATGTCATAGGTATATATCATTTCGACCTATTTCTTAATTTATTCGAAATAATTCAATTTTCAATTTTATACACTATAAATAGTATACAGGATGATAACATGGTATGTAAATAAACATCCAAAATATCAATCAATAGCATCCATCTCAATCAATCATCCAAACAATCAATATTCACAAGAGTCAACCGAATTTCGATAAATCAGGTATTTTACTAGCAGTTTAAAATCCTAATTATATTTAGCTAACTAAATTCTACCAATTTATTCAGATGTCAATTAAATGTAAAATTAAATTTATCTAACAACCATCAATAAATTTAAATCACCACAAGATAGAAATTTTACTAACATAAAAATATATTAGTCAAACGTGAGCGTATAGACACTCACCTTTTCTATTTGAAACTGAAAATAAATTTCAGCTTCAAGTAAATTACACTACCGCCTCAAGCTGTAGTCTTCGCCGATACAAATCCAATGTAATTTGCTTCGTCCAAACGGACCTCATACAAAACACGATACGATTATTAGAACACTCCAATTTTTATTTAAATTTAATTAAACAAATTTTAGATGTTAATTGCTTACCCTTTAATCACGTTTACACGAAACCCTCCCTTCCAGATCAACGCTAATACCAAAATGATGAAACCCATCGTCGACTCAGCTTCCATCTTCTTCCTTCCTCGATCAATATTGCGCTGCCGCTTCCCTTGCTATCTTCTTCTATTTTTTTTAATTGCATGGTGACCACTCAGCCAAGCCGCCCTAGACGTTACAAGCCTTCGCCGCCTTCACCAAATACATGCGTGTGCGCTCGGACCAAACTCGAAAACCCTAGCTGTGAATACAACTTGCCACTTGTTCGCCCATCGCCGCCTTCATTCAACGCCAATCGACCCAACACCCAACTCGAGACATGCCATGGCAAAGCTCCACGCCTCCGCCATCGATCGCCGCAGTCTCCTCATCATTGAGATCAGAAACACGTGCACGAGCAATTCGACTTTGCCCCTATCGTGCTCCGATCTTGTTACCATCGCTCACGACTTACTGCTTTTTCTCCGATCGAGTTTCTTATTTTTTTTAGGCTGCGGCCATTTTATTTCCGTTCGTTTTTTTTCAATCGAGATTTGCTTGTTTGAATCCTTTTTTCAATTGATTTCTTTTTTTAAAGAAGCAGCAGCGCGATTAGAAGAAAGGGGAGGAAGAGGTATGTGCGGCCGAAAAAGGTGGGTTTGAATGAGTTATATATATATATATATATATATATATATATATATATATATATATATTATAACAATAAGAAAATATATGATTTGCCAGCGAAAACATGAACTCCAATTGACGAGTGTCGACTGACGTTTTACAAGGTTTTACCCCATTACGAACGCAATGAGACTAGTTCCGAGGCCTAATTCGATTGTATGAGAAAGATAGCTTTCCAAATTGAATTATTTTAATTAAATTTGAAATTGAATTTCTACGCGTTTCAAGCTCGCATGGCCAAATGACAGGTCCGATCGCTATGAAAATTGAACCCATACAATAACTCACTATTACGGATCCAATGAAACTGGTTTCGTCAAAATCCGATATAGTGGCCAAAATGGCTATTTTAACTCGTTAATTAAAATTAAAAATTTTGAATTTTGAATTTTTTTCACATTTAAATCCAATTTTAAATGTTAACTATCTTCATTTATATTTAAATAAATTTAAATCAACTTCTGATATCATTTCATTCACCTTAATTCAAAAGTTCAATCATGCAAAAAAATTCCAAAGTTCAATATAAACAACTTAACTATTAATAAATTACAATAATAAATCATCAAAATTTTATTTCTGCCCATTTTTATCCAGTCATCCCATTAAATTCAATAACTTAAAATAGCCAAAAATACGATTCGTTACATACTTCCCGACTCAAAAAATTTCGTCCTCGAAAAGGCGGTAGGTAAAGAATTTAACATACAATGGATTTTATTCAAATAATCACTTATAACTTTAAAATATTATTAGAAAATCTTTATTACGGTTTTTACTACGCCATTTCGATATCGATTTTATGAAAAATAAAATTTATATATAAAACAAGTATAAAACTTTTAAAACTTCAAAAAATTTCTAACACCCGGATTCACGGAAAATTTCAGCAGGGTCTCCTTTGCGCGGCTTGATCGGAAAAATTTTACAATTCAATATATAACACAAATATAACCAATATATATCAAATATACATCTCATCACAATGATGAGGCATATCGAAGGGCAAAAATATAAATTCGTGGTATGTAATCCGAGATACGTACCTTATTATTTATAATACGAGCGAGTTCGCTCGTATTAAGCAAGCAAAAACATATAAAGCCGTGTATACGCCTCAAACGGTCTTCGTATGTACCTATCTCAACTCAATTTGAATGTTAATTACTTATAATAAGATGTAGAACATGTATAAGTTCCAATAAGTATAAAACATGCATTTTGAATTCAAATATCAAGCACGAGCACAAACTTGCAACCATACAACCATCATATGCATTCATAACAATTAAACAAGGATTTATAACAAAACAAATCATCCGACAAATCCATATTCATTCTAATTCATAACTATCACAATTTATATTCTCAATGTCAATATTTAATTCATATACACCCATTCTTATTAACATTAAATTTTATTAACATTTTATTTACTCATTTTCCATTTGTTCATAACACTGAATCGACTTATATTCAATTTCATTTGTTTCGAAAATCTATTTCATTCATTTAAATGTTATTAAGCTCACATTCACTTGTTTATATTTATTTATTGTTACATTTATTTCTTTTCACTTCAATTATTTCATTTCAGTGATTCATATAATTATTTATACTTAAGTAATTAATCCCATGCCACATTCTATATTTTTTTTAGATCAATTCACATTCAATTATTAATATTCATTTCATTAATCATACAATGGATTTATATTCAATTCATTCGTTTTTAATTGATTTACATTCAACTAATTTGGTTTCAATTCATTCTTTTCTTTCAATCAATATTTATTGCATTCACATTTGATTTATTTCAATTCAATATACTTATATTCAATGGATTTGTTCCAATTATTTACAACTGTTTCATCCACATTTAAATTTAATTTGTAAAACTCCACTTATTATATTCTCTCTTTTTATTATACTAACATTATTTATAAATTATCAAGTTTATTATAAATATTTTATACAACACAACTTACCTTTATTATTATCACTTCATATCCTAAGTTATTATTAACTCATCGATTCACTTCTTTATTCAAATTCATATTATTAATTTACTAAAGAATTTTTTTTTATTTAATAACTCAATTCATATTAATAAAAAATTACAGTTTATTTCATTCAAATTTCTTAAGTTACTTCCATCCTTAATTTGTTTCATTAACTTATTCCATATTTACTTAGTTACAATTCAATTTTATTAAAACTCGTTCTATTTGAATTTAATTTCTCTTTTCTTTTTCTTTTTTCTAATTTTAAATCAAATCCAATTACTCGTACTAATTTTTCTTACACGTATTTACTTTATTTCATTTCTTTCATACTTAGATTACATTCCATTTTCATATTCAAGTTAGTATTCGTATTATTAATTCATTTTATAGCTTGGATGAAATTAATTCACTTTAGTAGTTTATCTGGTTTCCCTTAATATCTATATCAATTGATTTAATATTAAGTTAAACTTCATTTTATTTTAATCCATTACTCATTTTATTTAAACTAATTCAAGTTAAATTTTCATATCATTCCCATTCAACAAATATTAAAATTTGTTGAATGGCTTAAAATTCTCAAATCTATAAATTATACAATTTATTCACTTTATTATTTTATCCAATTCATTTCGATAACATTTCATATTTTTATTTAAGCTTTTTGTGTTAAATGTATTTTATTTACTTCATTTCACTAACTCCATTTAATTTAACATTTCTTATATCATTTATTTTGCTTAACCAAAATTTTAACCATTTTAAATTTGGTTTTTATTCTCCTATTCAAATTTATAAGTTATAACTTAAATATTTCTATACTATTTTAAATTTATAAGTCGTAAACTTATTCCTTATATATTATTTTCAATTAAGTTCAAAACCGTTTCATATATTTATTAAATCGCCTAGAATTATTTTCACAATCAGAACTTGTTTAAATGAAAAATAAATTTCTTTTGGTAGTAATTTTCACCCAGAAACTCAAAAATGAACAATAGCGATGCTGGAGTCATCCCCATAATTATTTCCCGACGGTCAAGCGAGTTTAATGCTTTTATTTCCTCAAAAATCCTTCCAAAATATTTTTTTCTAGCCAAAACTCGTTCAAATTACACTATTATTAATTTTTAAGGCTTTGAAAAACAATTTTGATAACAAAAGGATTTTGAATTCAAAATTCTCAAATTTTTAAAATCATTTCTATATATATGCTATATTATAAATATACTTAAACAAATTTTCTTTATTATCGAAATATTCCATTAATTTACAAGTTGGTCATTTTAAACAATTCTTATTGCAATTATATTTCAATTCAATTTAATTATCAATGCTTTATAAAAACAAAAATCATTAAGTATTCATTTTATTTTAATTCAACTAATAATTGATGATAATTAAATGTTATCGACAACAATTTCATTAAAAATTACCATTTTATATATATAATATAGTTTAGCCAAAATTATTTCATTTACTTGATTTTTAAAATAATATTATGTCGACTTGCCTCGTTTAAGTGTTTAGAAGCCCCTATCGATAACATGGCGTCATGCACATCGACTAGAATTTATAAACAACTCAACGGACAAGTAAACACAATATAAACTATTTATAACATTAAAAAGTACGCTCTCTCATATTCATACACTTAAACTGAATCATTCTAGGGTATTACTACCCTATCTCTAATGAGTCACCCCACAAAGCCAAGGTTATCACTAAACCTTCACTCTGATACCAACTGTAACGACCCACATTTCGGAAGGTTCAAATCAACAATAATCCACATATGTCTGACTTAAACAATCCGGAACTTAGATAATCAATGGGGTTAAATAAGAAAAATAAGAAGAGAAGAAGCAAACAAATAACAGAATCTCACAGCGGAAACGTTAAAATATAATAATCAAATAAACAATTCATGAAGTTGTTTGCTATACATACGTTTGATTTTAATCTAAACACATTTATCAGAGTTATAAATACATATCAGGGATAAATAATCAATACAGCAGAATAGCATAATGCAGGGGATAATAATAGTAGTAGTAAACCAAATTCCGTCTTCGTGCTCCAGAGAATAGTCTTCCAAACGCTGAAAACTCAGGACTGACCCGAGCGTAATGAAAAAAAACAAAGCACTCGAGTCGGGACTAAAATATTCTTATGTAAGTCAAATCAATATCACAATATGAGTGCAATAATTTAAGAGATGTTACGGGATTTTCCATCTCCTAAGGATCCGTTAAACTATTTATATATAATAGTATACGCTATAATAGATAATGTATATCAGTAAAATAAATATCAAAATAGCGTTAAGGCTTTACATTGATCCACCATAACACATTTACAGTTTTAAGTCAAAGTCATAATGGGCTCGTATAGGGATAAATATGACAAGGCACGTGAGGCAATGCCCAAGGTAGGATTCTACCAGTTTACCCTTTCTGGCTGGTCGTAACCCATCCGTGGCCGACCGCGCAAACGACAAATAAGGTGCTCCCATCGAATCTGTAACCACAATAGTAATACGAGGGATCAACGTCGCTAGATGTAGCTAACCTCAATGGCCAGACATAGGCTCTTTTTTAGTCATTTTAATTATGACACGAATGTCAATGTTATCCATCATCGTTCTCTTACTTCATTCCAGTAAACGTCGCCAATTCAACCACCAAATTCTGGATATCATCCACTGCGTACACTGTTGTCAAAGTGGTTCCAATATTGACAGAGAGTATGCCAATAAGAGGCACCAGTCTCTTTAACAACCGATCGTCATTTTACACACCGATTGGTTCTTTTACATTTCGAAAACAATTTGCACTTGATACCAAAATATCATATTTGCTTCAAAATCAAATCCATTTCGAAATCATCATATATTCGCTTCAACATCAATTCCATTTCGAAATTATCATATATTCAAAATTATCAATTTTGTCCGATAAATCGATTCCACTTCCAAAATTTGATTCGAATTCAATTTAGGTTATATTCTTCACTTTAACCTAGTTCGTATTTAAATCCAAGGTTTAAATATAACAAGTTACCCTTTAACTAGTTTGAATTTTTAGAAAATAGTTTAAATAGTTTAAAATAGTTAAAATAGTTTAATAAAAAAATATTTAAATAGTTTAATCGAAGATAATTTGAATATAAAAATGGTTTATATAGCAAAATAGTTTAGAGAATCAAAATAATTTGAATATTTAAAGGATAAAATTTTTAAATCATTTATACTAAAATATTCATTTTTAAAAAATTCCAAAGTCAAACCGGTCAACTTTCCAATTTCCTACCCAAATCAATTCCAAATTCCGTTTCGATTTAATCGATTCAATTCCGATTCCAACTCGAATAAATTTTATCGTTTCCGCTATCGAAATATATGTATAGCAAACAACTTTATGAATTGTTTATTTGATTATTATATTTTATCATTCCGCTGTGAGATTTTGTTATTTGTTTGCTTCTTCTCTTCTTATTTTTCTTATTTAACCCCATTGATTATCTACGTTCTGGATTGTTTAAGTCGGACATGTGTGGATTATTTTTAATTTAAACCTTTCGAAATGTGGGTTGTTACAAATTGTTATTAATTTAATTGAAATATTCCAATTAGAAGGGAAGAAAACATTGATTGCAATTAATAGATTTAATAAAAGAAACGCTCCTTTTGTGTTAAATAGAAAGATTTTTAACGGAAATAAAAGATCATTTTGGGAAAACCAAATTGAACGTTTTTATTTTTGTGGTAAGTAATTCTATTTATTATGCATAGATTAAAAAAACTATATGTGTGCAAATTTGAATATTATTTGAGTTAATGAAGTTAATTTGGTTACGTTTCATAAATTGAATTTCAAAAAGGTTATGCGATATACATGGTCCCTTCATTTCTTTTGTTATTAATTGTTGCATGTAAGTTTTAAAATAGTTATCTCATTATTAATACTTGATCCGTTCATTTCTTCTTCTGTTTAATACCTAAGCCTAGACTTTGAGGTTGTATTTAATTCTTGCCATCTCATTTTCGCGGATATATTAAATTTCACTTTTCTTTGGTTTGCTAACTTTTCCCTTCTACGTACATTTCTTCATGCATTATTAATGCATGAAGCTTTCAAAATAAAACATGAAATTTTTTCCCTCCATCTTACTTTCCTAATTATTAAATAACCTACAGCTTGTTTCTTTCACTGGTAGTGTATATTTATGTTCTATTTTTTCGCTAAGTCTTATTAGGTTTGTTTTGGACTAATGGGCTACTTAGTAAACCAAGAGACCCTAGGAATCATAAAAGAATTTGGATCCTTCCTTTTCTCACACATTGACCTTCTATTTTCCTATCTGACTAAAACCAAGTACGTACAAAAATTCTCCATTTGAGAAACTTTCTACGTACTCTTCTTCTTCTTCCTCAAATCTATAGAAAACTCCAATCCCCAAAACTCCAAAATCTCCAAATCAAATTTCATCCTTCCTCCTTCAAAACCCTAGCCTACCTCTCTCCTCTTGCCGCCCCCCCTCCATCACCAACAACAACCCACGGCAGTAACCCATGGCCAAAGCCCCACCTTTCCTCTTCTCTCCTTTCTCTATTTTTCCATCTTTTCCCCTACACTTTTCCCACTTCCTTCCCCTTATTTCCATGGCTTCTATATTCCACTAAACTACTCTAAATCAAAAAAAAATTGAAACACATATAATTTCAATGGCAGCAACTTTGTTGTCGAACCATTCTTCCCATTCTGAATATTTCTATATCAAAAACTCCATTTTTCAAGCCCTTTCTCGGGTCCAGTTTTGGATGAAAATACCTCATATTATATCAATCATATCTCCTTCAGGAATGAACCAAATTATGTGGCTTTTTTCTAAACCATTTATTTTTCCAGTGGCTTCAACTTTCGTATAGATTAGTTCTTCAAATTCCTTAAATTTCTACGCACCTCAAATCTTTTCGAAGTATATTTGAACTCAAATTTTCAACTCAGAAAACACCTCTGTTTGTTTTGATCATAACTTCCTAAAGACCGATGCTTTTTAAGTGATTTTTTTTGAAAGTGGAGAGAAAAGAATTTGCAGCAACTTTCTAGTTAGTCACTTTTATAGATTCAATAATATGTTGGTCCGTATATTTTCTTAAAGATGACCTAGTTACCGGTTTGTCCGCTGTTCAAATTTGGGCATTTAATTGGATTTTTAATCGTCGACAAATCAAAGGTGAGCATTTTAACCCACTCATAACTACTAAATCATCTTATGTTGGTTAATTAGTTTTATAATGTGATTATAGGTTTATTAATTTCTGTTTGGTGTTTAAAATTGGTCATTTTGATTTACCTTGAATTTATATTGAATTTCATAGCCATATAATTAATATTGAATATAATTTCTAGTTAAACACCTAATAATGACAACCAATTAATTTTTGTGATTTATTTTCTAATTTGGATGTTGATTGTGATGGATGTTATTGGTTGAAATTTTGGATGATTGGATATTTATTTATGCCTATATCTCTATTATCACTATGGGTTGAAATGATATATACCCGAATGATCTTATAGATTAGGGAAATCGTTTTGGGTTGAAATGATAAACCCGAGCGGTTTTAGTTGATTTGAAATTTTTAATTTTAGATACTGGTTGAAATGATATATACATCCATACAATTTCTTGAATTTGGATTATGTATTGGAATTGAATTATTTAAAAGGTTTAAGTTAAACTTCAAATTTTTTAAATTAAAGTGGTTGAAATTGATACCTCAAATTATTTGAAATCTTTTAAATATTATATTCACGTTGTATACTTGATAGGAGATGGAAAATCCCGTAATATCTCTGAAGCCATTGCACTCACATTTTAGTTTAGATTAATTTGACTTACATAAGATCTTTTAGTTCAGACTCGAGTGTTTTGTTTTCATTACGCTCGGGTCAATCTGAGCTTTTCAGTGCATTGAAGACTATTTTCTGGAGGATGAAGACGAAGATTCAGTATATTATTACTATTAATTATAATTATTCCACTACATCATGTATTCGGCTGCATTATTTATTTATTCATGTTGTATGTGTAACTCTGATGTATAATATAAAAGTGTAATCACATGTTATTTGTAAAACAACTTCACGAACTGTTTGTTTGATCATTATATTTTGTCATTCCGCTACGAGATTCTGTGTTTAATTTTTCCTTCTTTTCTTTTATTTTCTTATTTTCCTCATTAACAATCCTCCCTTTTGAATGGTTTGAATTAGACTTTTGTGGTTAATTGTCGATTTAAACCGTCCAAAAAGATAGGTCGTTACAGTTGGTATCAGAGCTTTGGTTTAGACATACTTAGTCTGTTGTGGTTAACTCATTAGAGATAGGGTAGTAATATCCTAGAATGAGTTGTCTGAGTGTATATATGAGAGCGCATATTTGTTAATGTCATAAAAATGTTTTATATAAGTTTTGAAATGAAATTATTTATCCTAATATTATATGATATATATATATATATATATGAAGGAATAAATTTTTATAGCTAATATAGTTATTTGTAATGTGTTTGATATATGAAATGGTAATATTTAGTTATTATCATTTATTGTTGATTAGTTGAGTTTTTGTCAGTTTATAAGCATTGGCTAATTATTGTTGATTTAATTTATGGACTAAACACTAGTTTAGTAATGGTGTATTAAAGAGAATAAAATGAATGATTATGATATTTGGTTATGAAATTGAAATGTTTGGTTGTGAATATTGTTGTTTATTGATTGGTAGTTTCAACTATTGAAATGGAATATCTGGATATTTTGGATAGCCGAAACTTCTAAATTAATATATGAGTTGAAATATAGAAATTTTGTTGAATTATGCAGTTGAATTTGGTAACCTTAAATTGAAAGCAAGTGGAACAAGGTCAAATTTGTTATATCTATATTTAGTAAATGAATAGAATTGTTGTATACATTATTAGCATGTAACGTAATAATACACAAATGTGAACTTTAAGCCTTAGGATGTTTAAATTAAAAGTGTGATTAAAGAAATGGTATATGTGACGCCTCACCTCTATACCCACGCTAGCCAAGAACACTACGGTGTAGTGCTGTCAACTAGCACGGAGAATAAGGCTGTTGAGGAGCGACCATCCATGTGATTGCTTATCACACGGTGGCTATAAATAATCTTTGGAAACAAACATAGAAATAAGCATAACACAAATCAGTCACAGACATCCATATCACAAAGGCGGAAGAAGATATGAATATATAACTAACACATGAAAGTGTACATCAGAGTAGTGGTCAAAAAGATCCACAATAATACAAAAGAGTAGCAACACGTGCTATATAAAAGAATACAACTATGAGTCTATATCTCAAGTGTATACAACAAAAACTGCTAATCTAAATAGTTAGCCAAAAGTCAGAGTAGCAAATCCCGGGAAGAAGTCAAGCAGAAGCACCTGTAACATCTCGGTCTGACCCGAGTATTATTTAAGAAAATAATAAACGAATCAGTCTAGCTATAAATATCAGATGACATGGTATAAAATAAAAGATATGGCATAAACATAAAATATCCATACTGACATACTACTATAAGTATGCAAATGATGATCAACAGAAGATCAATCAATAAGAGATAAATCAATATCACAAGAATCTTCTCAAAGATCCAAAGAGGGCATCCTACCCTAAACTTGTACTCATAACAAGTCAATGACATAAATTCCAGAAATCAACACAAGAAATCCAGAAATCACAGAAAAAGGGAAAGAGACCTATCACATGACGGTTCGAAGACCATGGGGAGCTACCCCATATGGGTGAGTCGGAATCACCCAGATGAGGTCTAGGCTAACCAAAAAGCAAAAAGGTATGTGTGAGTGGAATCACACAAATGGTGTCTAGCCTAACCTCGCAACAAAAAGGTATGTGTGAGTGGAATCACACAAATGGTGTCTAGACTAACCTTGCGGACAAAGAGATACGTGTGAGTCGGAATCACACCCATGAGGTCTAGTCTAACATTGCAAACAAAGAGACATCGCACAATTGCTAGTCTAAATCATAAAATGATTGTCATGATCAATGAGAAGTGTCAATTACACTAAGCTAGTAAATATAAAAGTTTATCTTCGTGTCCCATAACCACTTGCTTAACTTAAATATTTACGAACAAACTGTAAATCTTCACTAGAAAATTGTCACAAGAGGTTCAATCGAACAAGTCCAAGAATTAACCGACGAAGTGAACGCATGCGTTTCATACCACTTGTTTTACTAAGCCGTTTGATTAGATTTCTCATCCGAGTGAGGTAAAGGTTTGTATATACTAGTAGATTGGAAAACAGTTTAAGAAAAGAGCTTTGTTATTGAAAATAGAGTTGAAATCATTTTGTTGAAAGAGCTTTGATATTTACTACTAGTATTGAAACCTTCATATTTCTAAAGTTGTTATCCCGCCTTTTTAGCAAGGCCGTGATACCATAAAATCGACCGAGAAGCACAGGCCAAGCGACCTAACATTTTAAGGCCGAACGACCTAATTAAACTCGCGACCTAACGGGTACACGACCTAAAGTTATAAAGGTCTAACGACCTAAGGGAGGCGAGCGACTTAAGGAACTCGCGGGTTAGAAGAGGCGAGCGACCTACGAGTTAAAGGGGTTGAGCGACCTAGAGGTGTTCGCAACCTAGTGGTCGAGCGACTTAAGGGGGTACACGACCTATTGAAGTTCGCGATCAAATGGAACAAATGTCGAGCGACCTATGTGGAAAGGCCGAGCAACGACCTAAAGTATAAAGGTCTAACGACCTAGAGGTGCGCGAGCTAAATGAAGGCGGAACAACTCAGGGTCTAACGACCTAGCGGGAGGCCGACCTAAGGTCTAACGACCTAAGACTGAGGAGACGTTTCCAACAGAGGGAACGACTTAACGACCTAAGCCTAGCGACCTACGACCCAGCGACGTTACTTAGAGGCGACATTTCGTGGCCAAACGACCTACGACCTAGTGCCGAGCGACCTAAGGCTGTAGAACGATTTAAGGCCAGAAACGGGCTATTTGAAGGCCGAGACTTTTCCACGCAAACGACCTAGCATAGGCAGAACGACCTAAGTGCAGAATTTCACCAAAAACACTAAAAATTGGAGTTTTTCGCCAATCCAATCCAAACCAAATGCAAATGTACATGCTAAAGTGATGGGGAGTCATTCCCAATAGTCCAATATAGTTATAGGCTAGAATTGTGAGATAAAAATCTCACCTTTACACAAATTCAATGGAGAAGAAGCTTGAAGTCAATAGAGAAGCAACTACAAGCTTGAATCCAATGTCTTTACTTTGATTTTGGAGTTGGATGTTGATTTTGCTAATGGACTTGGGCTTGGAATTTTAATTTCCCTTTCCACTCACCATTAATGCTAAAACTAGAGTTAGGTAGGAATTTACGAAGATATGAGGAGAAGGGGTTGGAACTTAGGTTTAATAGGCTAAACCAACCCAAAGTCCAAAGCGGGAAAAGTTAGTGAAATTCCACTAACCCCAAACATATCAAAGTTTATACTTAAAAAGATTGTAAACGGCATTTCGAACTCAATGGAAGTGGTCTCGAGTCCTAATTTGACCGTTTGCAAAAAGTAGCTTTTCGGACCAATATCCGATTAACGACAAAATATTTAAATAAAATATTTAAATATAAAATCGATAAATATGCGGGTTGTTACAGTATAGATGGGATTAAATTGGAAAAAAGTGTTTACAAACATGATTAAAATTTATGAAATGTGTCATAAATAAATTTGAAAAGTAAAGGTGAAACTATTTAGATAAACAAATATGAACAAAGTGAAATATTTGTAAATAAAGCCATGACTTGTAAATTGTTATGAAATAAATGGAATGTTGCAATAAATGGTTATAAATAAAGTTGTGCTAACTTTAAACAAGAACAATGTCTTATAAAATGGAATTAAGCTTTTATAAATTGGTTATGAACTTCAGAAAATTCCTTATGAAATGATTTGCAAATAAATGTAGTATTAAATGAGAAATATTACATGTGAAATGAATGTAATTTAAATTGAAGAGAAATATAAGAAATATTATGAGAATGAATATATTAATGCTTTATATTAAATGGAGAAATTATTTGGAAAAAATATTAATGTATGATGTGATATTTGTGTTAATCAATGAGATTAAAAATGAATTTAACTGAAAGTGTTGCAAATAGCGTTTTAAAAGCTATATTCTTCAAAACGACTTTTATATCATTTAGAAATGCAAATTTTCAACTTAAATCTCTTTTAATACATTTTAAAAGATTTTTTAGGATTTATTTTATATTTTTAAAACATTTAAAATATCAATTTTAGACTTTGGTCACTTTACTGTAAAAGCGCGATTTTTTCTAGAAAATTGTTTTGGACATATTTAAAGTACACAAGATAAAATCTTGATTTTCTTCCTTTATTTCTTTAAACATATTTAAATGGTTATAAAACATTTCTAACTCGTTTTAAAACTATTTTCAAAAGGTTTAAGCATTCCATATACACCATTTCATTTTCAAAAGGAAAGTAATTTCCTTTGTGCTTATCGACGTGTATTAACGTGACTTGGTAAAACAATTTAACAATCATATCAAACATCAATACTTGATGATCGAAGCATATATAAGAATCCATAATAATCATAACACAACATCAAACATGTATATATATATAAATAGAGATGCTAAATAGAGTTTCTCACCATAAACCAAAGCGATTAACTTCCTACCAACATTCTAATCAACCAACACTTCACTAATTAATTCCTACTCCATTAAAAACTAGCAAACAACACCCTCTCCCTTCCAATAACTTGGCCGGGGCTTAAGATTGAGGTTGGCCGAAAATATAGAGAAGAAGCAGCAGAGCTTTGAACTTGAATTCTCAAAATTAGACCCGAAAAATTGGTCATCTTCTCTCTTGTTTTTGACTCTCTTACTCTCAAATTTTAAAAAACTTGCTAACTGAAAATTTGTTTAAATTATTTTCTCTTGAATTAAAATAATAATAATTTGAATCCAAATTGTTTTGAGGGAGATAAGATAGAATGAAGAAGAGGTATTGTCGGATTGACAAAAATGAAGCCCGAAAATGCACTTCAAAGAATTGAGTTTCAGGTATAACAAACCTCAAAAATGGAAAACATTATCAACATAAAATTTGTATCCACTGGAATTTCATATGTTTTTAAAAAAAAAATTCTTAATTTTGATCAGTTATGATCAAGTTATGATCAAAACAAAATGGCCTATTCTCTAGCTTAAAAACTGGACCAGAAAATGCACTGGAAAGAAGTATAGCTTTGACATAGATAACTATAAAATGAGACAAAGTGGTCAACATGAAATTTGCATCCACTGGAAAAATACATGTTTTAAAGAAAATAATTTTGCATTTCGGTTCTGTTTTGAAGAATTTATGGCCGAAAGAAGAAGAGGTAAAATATGGAGAAAAATGAGTTTGATTTAAAGAGAACGAACATTGATTTCTTTTGATTATTTTGAGAATATTTTGACATTATTTATTTCTAATTTTTTTCTATGGCTTGAAAGCCATTAAAGAGAAGAGGAAGAAGATGAAGAAGCTTGAGAAAAGAAGAAGAAGAAATGTAAATGAAAGTGAAGAAGGAGGTGGGTATTTACAGAAAAAGAAAGAAGTGGTAAATTTGCCAAAATAACCTCTTACCAAATTACCAAACTAACCTTACTTCAACCTAAAGAAAACTCTACTTTTTAAATACTTAACATCATCTTTCACATCCTTAGTTTATGTCTTAGTCACTTAAAGATTAAGTAAAAAATATCGTAATTATGTTGGCTTTGATTTGATGTGATTTGATGTTTACTTTTTCTTGCTTTTGTTAATTCTTACTTACTTTTACTAATGACTTCTAGAAGTTTTCTAATCTTATTTAGTAAAAGCAAACATATTTAGTGAGTTAATTAATACTTACACTATTTGAATATATTTTCCTGCATAAGAAAGTAAAGGTGCAATGACGTCGCGACAACTTTTAATCGACAAAACATCGTTTTTTGACAAAATATTTTACGGTCATATTTTGATGTTTTAGTTAAACTATTTATTTATGTAAACCAAATTTAAAAATAAAATTTTATAATGCTATTTAAAAATATAAACACCCATAAATTAATTAAGATAATTTATTTAACCATTGAAACATACTTTTCTGAAATCAGCATTTTGTTACTTTTGTTGTTATAGGCAAATGTTACTATTTTTGTGTATACTTCTCTTTCCAAATCCTATCTAGTATTGTTTGAATCATATAACCTTGCATATTTTATATTTCAAATCATTCTAAATATTATATTTTAAAGTGGTCAAATTCTCGGTCGTTAAATTCTCTCCTACTTAAAAGAATTTCATCCTCGAAATTACCCAAACAAAAGTTTACCTAAAACATTTATCTTTAAACTTAATTCCATATAATATACACAGATCATCCGTATGAAATATCTTATGTGATCTCCTATTCAAATACAAAAATTCATTTTCGAACTAGTATCGATCCTCCGATCCTTTAGTTCGGATTTTAATCGGGCTCTTTTCTCAGAAACCTTTGCTTTCCTTGCATAGTGCTCAACTATGATAGAAACTAAAGTACCTAACCAAGCATCATCATCAATGTTCGTCGTCAAGAATCGAGTGATAAATTCTTTTTTGGATCAGTGTATACACCTCAAAATTTCGAACTTGGATCTTAGATCAAAATTGTGTGATGAGATGATCTACATATAACATATGTATATATTAACCCTCAAAACATCCATAAACTTTTATCTTAAGCTCAAAACACTTTATAAAGGTATTTTTTTAAATATAATCCCTTTATTTATTTATTTCCAAATATTTTATTAAAGGAATATATTTCAACGAAACCATTTTTCACTCAAAAGATAATTTATCTTTATAAAAAAGTCTTCCCACAATCTTTTAACTCGGTATATTTCCTTTAACACTAATACTATTTATGAACCATTTTATAAATCTATTACTTAAGTTTATTACATCTTATAACTTATGTAAATCAATCACTTTTAAAGACATTAGTCCAAATTCTTAATTAATGCTAAAATTCATTAATAAAACATTTTCTAGATTATAATTACATTTTTGAGGAGTCGTTATTTACTTAATAGTTCATGACTTAAATCTACATTTGTATGATATACCTTTACATCCTAAGAGTACATACAAATCCAAAATTCCAAATTGGTTTTACTTAAATCCGTCTGTCTAACAAATTTAGACTTTGTTGTAATTTATTATTATCTCAAATTCATAAGTTATAAAACTTATTTAGCACTATCGTTAATTTCCTAGCTTTGAAAACAAATTTTAAAACCACTCGTATTTAAACCCTTACACTCTTAACTCTTAAATCTTTATTTTTCTTTATAAATCATATTTATAATTATCCTTATCTTATTTCATTTACTCATAGTATTTCACAATGGTTTATCTTTTACCAGAATATTCCATAAATTCCTTAGCATTGAGTTTGATGCGATTCAAAAAATTTCGACTGTCCAAAATCTTCGGAAATTCCGCTTTATTTTAGCAATTAGCGATTCCAAATTTATCTTTACTTTAAACACTTTTATAAAGATTACTAATTAATGGTTCATATTATTTCATTAACTTAAGAAAATTATATAGATTGAGTAACTCTAAAACAATCTAAGGAACTGGGTACTACCAATAGTATCACATATTCTCTTAACAAGAAGAGTAATACTTAAGTGAAGTGCTTACCATCCGAACACATCCCTTGCCCATTTTTTTTATTTTAGAGCCATTCGAATTAGTTATCATACAATACCTCTTTTTATTTGAAATAATAACATTTTCAAAATCCATTAGAGATTACTTTATAAAACCTATTTTATAAATTCATTTTATAAATTTATATTATATTAATTATCTTTATTTAAATTACCATAATTCTTTTAAATTACTCGAATTTTAAACCTTCGTTCCTTTTATACTTTCCTTTTTACACAATCATTTTATATTATTTAAATACATTTTTATCTTATATGTTCATTCCTTAAACCAATCTTATTATCAAATATCTTATAGTCAAATCGTGAAACTTAATTCATAAGATATTTATACTCTAACTTTTAAATTAAACAATTGATTAATTTATGATAGTAACTTAACATTATCATTTCTTAATTTATTATTTTGGAACAAGTATTAAAGATGTTAATTACCTTATTCGATTTCTTACTTATCGATTATCATTATGAAACATCTTATAGAGTCAAATCGTGAAATCCTAATCACAAGATGTTCATATTTAAATTTCATTGATCTTGATTTCTAACTATACAACTTTTCCAAATACATACTTTATATTCAAAATATAATCCTAGGTAAAATTATTTCATTTACCTTTTTTAAAAAACAAAACCATTTTTATAAAATTAACAATTACGCGCTCATATATATAACACTATCATAACTCATTCTAGGGTGTTACTAACCCTATCTCTAATGAGTTACTCATCCTAGGATATTACTAATCCTATCTCTGATTAGACATACCCCTATCAGGCTTGGGTGTTCGCTCAACCAAAAGCTTTTATACCAAATGTAAAGACTCGTTTTTCCATACTCTTTGAATCGACAATAAACCACACATGTCTAACTCAAATTGCACGAAAAGACGGATCTTTAAGGGTAAAAAAGAAAAGTAGACAGAACAGAATCTCGCTCAAATGGAATAACATATAATATTGAACAAATATTTTATAGCGGAAAACTTTTAAATACATATATCAGAGTCTAACCTAAATTCAGTTTGGACAGTTATAAACATATGTCCTTACAATTGTTGACAAACATTAAACAAAATACACAAAGTACAACGGATAATAGAATATGCTCATACGTCGATGAATATCTCTAGCTCTCCTCTGGAAACTTCAACCGTCTTCGACTATCCTGAAACTACTCGGATCTGACCCGAGTATTGAAAATACCCGGATCAGGCTTGATAAACCAGCGTGAGAAAAACTCAATAATAAATGACAATGTCATATATCAGCCTTTGAATAAAAATCCTTTGAAAAGAAAGAGTATCTCATAAGACCACACCTACACATAAACACGGACGGGTTCTTACCTTATGATAACTAAAAAACTTTTATATCAAAACCTTTGATACTATTTATAATGACATTCTTTGAAAATCTTTGCAAGTAAACTTATTAATTGTGACAACCCGGAATTTTGAGCAATGTCAATTTAATAATCTTTGTTAATAATTAAATTGATTTGATCAATTTACATTATAAATTGACAAGTTAAAATTCTTTTTAAAGGTTATATAGTAATAATCTGTTAATATCTATCAACATTTTTCTTAACAATATAAAATTGGTAAGAATTATTTTTCAAAAGTTAATCAAAATATTTTCTATTTATAATATATATATTGATATATCTTGTAAATAGGAAGTTTTTAATGTAATAAAAGTTATTATATTCAAATTGTAATATATATGAATATATATACTATGATTTGGTTTGTATTTTAAAATTCAACACGGTAATTTTCAAATTTAATGCTAAAATGTTTTTCTATTTGAAATGTGTATATATTTGTGTGTGTGTGTGTGTATATATATATATATATTTGAAATAGGAATTTTATTAATTTGAATTTAATAAGTATTTGCAAACTTTAATAGATATATAAATTGTATTTTGAAATGTTAATTTGATTTAATGTTTTTGAAATGATATTTGAGATTTAAATTTTAATAACAAAGTTAATTTCTTATTTTATTATAAATATATACTTTAAACTTTGGTTTTAAATAAGATTTAAATTTAAAGGTTCATTTGTTTTAATATTTCTTTCATTTTAATTTTATCATAAGATAAAATTGTTTTAAAATTTTTATATAAGGAGTTAAATTTAATTTCTTAAATTTATAAACACATGTTATATAGAATTGAATCAAAATATAAGTTATTTTCAATAAATGTTTACATGAATTTGCTTTTGTATTTATTAAAATCTAAAATTTGTTTATTAAAAAGATAAATACTTAATATTACATAATTACTTATATATATAAACTTAAATAAATTATAAATAGGAAAGTAACATTTAAAAACATTAATTAAACATTAAAACAGCACTTGTAAACATTATAATACATGTTAAAAACACTTGTAAGCATATAAGCTTAGGTGTAAGGAAATTAAAGCATCCAAGGGACAAGTGTCAAATTCTTTTAATAATTAAATTTAAAATTAAATTGCAAAGGAAAGAGGAGTTTTATTTTCAGAAAATTCTTTCTTCATTCTCAACAAAATTACAATACAAAAACAAATGATCAAAAGAAGTAAAATCTGGAAAAAAAATAAAACCTGGATTTCAATCTGAAACAAGAGGATGAAAAGAAAGTTCAAACAGAGAATATGCAGGAAAATTACAATAGCAAGAGCAAGATGTAAATTTCAAATGCAAGATCTTCAAGTATAATTAAATAACTCGGTAATCAACAGCAAGATGTAATACTTCAACATGCAAACCTGGAAAGGAATATGCTGGATATTCAACATCAAGCAAAACTGGGAAAATTCAGCATGCAAATTGTTTTCAACAAGCAATGCAGACAGGAGGATTGATTCTTTAACATGCAAAATTGGAATAAATCAAGTAATTCAAGAATATGCAGATAAATTCAAGCTTGGAAACTAGTTTTTATCTTCTGCAAATATAAAAGTGAGTAAATAATTTCTTTTAAAAAAAACAGTTTAAAAACCTGAATTTCATCATGTTAATATGGTTGAGTATCTTAATGTTATTTGAATATTGGGATTAGAATTGGGTGCATGTTTGAATTAAGTTTAGTTGAATGCCTGGTAGTTTAAAATTTATACTCTGTGTAAATTTGAAGTTTACAGTTTTATAATAAATTCAATAACTTGATTTTTAATTCGAACCTGACTTTGATTTCTTAATGAAAGTTGTTTGAAATCAAGTAGGCTATCATCTAAAAATAGTTGCAAGTTTTTAAATGAAATAATTTGTTATAAATTTTGAAATTTACAGCAGAATTTAAATTGGGTTAAAATTGGATGATTTCAATTTCTAATTTTGATATCATAATTGGATTTTAAATAAGGAATCATGATTTTAGAAGCAGGAATCACAAATTTTAGATCATAAATTTGTGAGAATTTGGGTTTTGTCTGATTTGGGTAAATTGGTCGACTTACGGCAAACGACGGCAAGGTTGTGGACGAGGTTGTGCTCGAAGGTGGAGGGGACAATGGTGATCATCAGAAAAATATTTGTGTATTTTAGTGATGATCAAGTTGGTCAGTATTCAATCGAGTAGGGTTTTGTTACCTGTTTCTGTCGACGACATTCATTTAGGTCTCGCGACGTCGTGATGCCACCGGGGACGACCGCGTATGGTTTTGGAGATGCTGGGGAGCGAGACGTGGCTTTGGGGTGGAGGACGTGGCGTATCGTGGCATGGATCACCATCGGCAATCAATTTTCTATTGATATTGGTTTCAAGCAGTTTGGGTTGAGGGGCAAATTTCGATTCTCGATCGTATCAGAGTTTCTAGGTTGCGCGAGAGGTTGACGTGGTCGAGTGTGAGGTGTGGGAGTCAAGCGTGGAGTTCGTCGACGTCCAATGACGTCGTGCACGTTAACGTGCACGATTGTGGGTATCAGATGATGTTTGGTTTTGAATTGGAGAAGGAGGGGTTCGTGCTCAAAGCATCACTCGGGAGTTTGTAGTTCTGGCCCGAAGCAGGCATAGGGTAGGGGAATACTCGGGTTTTTGGCTTGGTTTCTCGAGATCGGCTCGAGTTTGTTGAGTAGTTTGTATTCAGGGTTGTTAAAATTTGACAGTATTGTTTTTTTTTTTAGGATTTTGAACCCAGAAGAAGACTTGATTGTGAAAATAATAAAAGCTAAACTAAAAGTTAAACAAGTTTAATTATATAACTAAATTTGTTTAAAGTTAAGTTCTAATATGTTGAAATATAAAAGTTTTAAAAATAAATAAGTGGATTTTAATAATAGGTTTGTATTAAAATTTTATTTAATAACCTTGGAGGAGTTCAAAAAGTTTTTATTTGAATGTTTAAAATTATTTTAATTGATTTCAGATATAATTTATTTTAAATAAGTTTAAAGATTAAGAATTCGATAATCAATTATAATAAAGATTTAACTTATGTAAATTAGAATTTTGATTTATTTAAAGATAAATAATTGTGAGAATAATTGAGATAATCCAATTATTATCAATTATCAAGTGTTATTGGTTAATATAAATGATTTAATTAAGATGATGTTTTCTTAATTAAGAATTTTATAGTATAAGAATTTAAGAATCATTTAAGTAAATTTAAATGATTAAGTAGTGTAATTAATTAAGTAATTAATTAGTGATTAATTTCAAGATAATCACTTTAGAGTTAATTAGGTATAATTGCTTGGTGAAGTAATCAAGTGATTAATTACTAGAGGTAATTAAGCAAAAGATAATTACTTTATGAAAGTAATTAAGTGGATGTGATTAAGGGTTAATCATCTGTGTTATTAATTAAAAAATTAATTAATAAATTAATTAAAGGTTTAAATTATTTAATAAATAAAAGATAAGAGTATTTAATAATGTGATTGATTACTTGTTAAAGTAATTAATTAAAAAGAAATTTAATTAATGAAAATAGTCATTAATTAATGGAAATAAATAATTAATTGTTAACTAATAATTAAAGGGTAATTAGTTTATAATTAAGTTTTAATTACTAAATGTAATTAAAAAAGTAATTAATCAAAGGTGATTAATTAAAAGTAGTTAATCAAGGTGATTAATTACAAGTAATTAATTAAAGACGATTAATTAAAAGTAATTAATTAAATGTGATTAATCAAAAGTAATTAATCAAGTAGGTTTAATTAAAGGTAATTAATCAAGTGTGATTACTTAAAAGTGATTAGTCAGGTGTGATTAAAGGATAATTAAGGAATAATTATCAGATTAATTAAATAATAATTAATCAGGTGTGATTAATTTAAAAGAGTAAACAAGAGATAATTACCTGGATAATTAAGAAGTAATTAATCAAGATGATTAATTAATATTGTAATTAAGGAATAAATTACTTAAGGTAATTAAGAGATAATTAATGGAGATTAATTAAAGAGAATAACTAAGTAATGTTTATTAATTAATTTGGAATTAATTAATGAATGGTAAGATGGATTGATGATAATCCAAGTGTTTAAGTAAGTAATTAATTTAATTAAGGATTAATTAATTTAATTAAGTTGAATCAAACCTTGTTATGGATGATGAATGATTGGTTGATAAGTATCATTGGATGAGTTAATGATATTGGATGATATTGAATGTCATTGGTTGATAGATGATATGAATATGATATATCTGAGATGTGATATATATATATATATATATATATATATATGATGCTTTGTGATATATATATGGATGAATGTGATAATACTGACTTATCTATCCGTGTAATGTGAATCATCCATTTATGTTAGGTGATATTTTTGAATATCTACTGTTTAAACCCTTAAGTACAACTTGGACATTAAAATGGCGTTTTGAATTCAGTGAGACCGGGATCGGGTTTCCATATTTGGATATCCGAAAACCACACCGATCCAAAATAAACGTTAGGTCGTGAATCCAAGTGGAGCTTAGTGAAGACTCGAGGTGTAAGAACTATACGTCAATATAACTCTGTGGGTGATTCCATAATGAGTTTAACAGAATAGTAGTTATAGGTTTGAGATGGTGATTCAGAGTGCAAGGGCTATGGTCGTTGACTCTTAGGGTGATTCCAAAATGAGTGCAATGAGATAGTGCCTTCGGTTCCGTTCGTACCCAGAACGGACTTGTATGGATTGAATGCTTTCAGAACATCGTCAGGTGGACGATGAGCATTCTAAGATAAATGTATCCTACAAAGGTAATCGCAGCCTCAAGCTCATCAATCGGGAATGGCTAAAATAGGGGAGGTGCAGCAAGACTTCGTGGGTAGCTCCCACTGGAGAGCGAGATTTACCCCTGTCTAGAAGTCCCTTTATATTCGGCTGTGTGGGGCGGTTGATTGCAACAGCTGCCGGGATTGTCTTGTTCTGAGCTGTTCAGTAAGGAACGGTTCTGGCCTTGTGCTGCAGGTGAGTTAGGGTGGCTCCTCGGTACAATGATCTAGGCCACGTACTGTGACGGGCGGTACCCCAGTAGCCCTGCCATTGTTGGAAACCCATTCTTCCTACGAGACCCTACGGTTTTGTTTGTATTACCCACTTTTGTGGCTAGTAGCTGGAATTTAATCATGTAACAATTTCGGGTATTTCATATTTACTTGAAAACCCTAGACACTATCATAATATCACTGGATTTCCTATCAAATGTTTTGGTTAGCGTAAAGTAAAAACTTTTCCATGTTTATGTATGGGAAGTCTAACGTGATACCTTTTCTTTTCAAAGGTTTTCTAAAGTTAAGCAATCTTTAAACCGTTTACTCACACCAGACCCCTGTCTCACCGAGTGTTTATTTTCTGTTTTATTAAACTCTTGGGTACTCATATTCTGTAGGAGTAGTCAAGTGATTCAGGTTATCCTTGACGAATTCTGGAGGATCTTTGGAGCAGGAGGCTTCAGCGTGTAGATATATAGTTAAAGTTTCCGCTGTGTTATTCTATATAGTTGTTCTTGTATTGTATATTAGACAGAAATGTTATAATGTCTAAATTGAGATGTATAGTTGCGTACTCTGTTGTATATGATACTATGTATATGTTCTATATTATATTTCAATCGTTCCGCTGTGAGATTCTGATGTGTTGTTGTTCTTTCTTCTCTTTCTTTTCTTCTTCTATCCCTTTCTTTCTTTAATAGTGATGCGATTTTCTGGTGATAGAAAGTCGGGTCGCTACAGTTGGTATCAGAGCATTAGGTTGAGTGAATACCTGGCTCTGGAGTGGTGTCTATCTTGAGAGAGCGTACTTGTAATATATATATATATATATATGTGTGTGTGTGTGTGTGTGTATATATATATTTATATATATCTACCTAATCTGTTGGGTTATCTGTTCGGATTTTCCAACATAGGTTATAGAGATAGATAAGGTAGAAATGTGTGTAACACGACTACCACTAATGAAGAGGCTCATATGTTGTGGTTGGAAGTGTATCTATCGAGATTGTAGATCTAATACCATCTCGAATAAGCTTTGTAGATTGGTGAAAGGATTACAGTGATCCGAGAGGAAGTATTTTCAAGAATTGGAGTATATTTTTGAAGGATGGGGTTGATTTTCTCTCGAGTGAGCGAGATTTCCAAGAGTTGAATCTGTCAGCTGAGCAGAAGCAGGTGATGGTATCTTGGTGACTTCAGGAAGGAATAGTTGTGTGATGAGATGCAATTCTGAAGATGTTCTTTTGGAGCAAGATTTAGATGGTGATAAAGAAACAGTGATATCTACTGCAGGGAAGATTCGGATGTTTAGAGATTTTCTGGATCTCAAATAAGGTTGTCTTATCTATATTGAAATATGAGACTAAGGTCGATGAGTTACTTCATTTCGGACATGGTCTCATTTGTTTTCCCTTTAAAGGAACAAGTGGTTGGTGTTTGGTTTAGAGCCGAGTTTCTTGAGAAGATGTCAACTTGTCTCAAGGATTTTTAGTGGAATTCGGTGATAGTTTTGTGTTTAAAGAAGCTTGGGGTTAAGGATGATCTTTTGGCTTAGCTCTATCTTTGAAGTGAAGTTTGGAAGCAGCAGTGTGGATCCATTTCTTCGATGATTCAGTAATCTTTGGGATTCTACTATCAGCAGACCAGACAGATAGTGAAGGTTTATTCTTTTCTTTGGGAAGCTCAACAGAGCAGGATATTTGCTGGAAGTGGTCTATCAGTTTTTCTGGTAGGTGAGCCATTCTGGAAAGATTGATCTCAATTAGGAAAAGCTGTTCTAGTGGGTGGAGATAGTTCTTTGGAATCTGAACTGAGTAAGATCACAAAAGTGACTTGCGATTAGTTTGGAAATCTTTGGGTATTCTTTGGTTTGAGATTGAGACATCTCAAGGGGAGATGAAAGCGATGAAGGTAGTCAAAGATTTTTTTCGATTGAGTTTTCTTATCGACTTGGAATTCCAGGAGTAGTTTTGATGGTCAACCATGTAGTGGGATGACTCTTGGAGCGAGAAGAGTTTGGTAAAGCAGCTCAAGATTCTTTGGAGAAGAATTGACCATCTAGTTTTAGTTATGGTTCTGTTGGGATGTTTTGACAAAGGGGAATGGTCACTAAGATTTTAGTGAGTCGGATGAACTGTGTATGGAGAAAGATTGTGCTCGAGTTCTTCGATAGCATTCTTATCTGTTCCAGATCAGAGTTGTGCAGCGAAAGCGAGATAGCAGATGTTCTAGTATGGGAGCAACCGGGAGTTGTAGTTTTCTTGGATTAGAAAATTCCTACAGGAAATTCAAGTATGGAGGAATTTTCTGGATTTGGAAGGTAAGGTTGTCAAGTACAACTATTTGGCTATTCCAGATAAGAGATGAAGGTTTGAAGTCCACTGATGTTTGTGGAATAGAGTTGTGTATTGGATTTCAACAAATTTTTGAGAGAGTCATTTTGTTGAGTAGGATCTGGAAATTGGTTTGATCATAGTCTTGTTTGTTTCATGAAGCAATCAGCAAGAGTTAAGCTGATCAGGAATATTGGAGGTGACTCAGAGCATCAGAAGAGTTGTGCAGTTAAGAATTAAGGAGATTTGGAATATGAAGTGGATTTTGGATATTGTTTTAGTTTTATCCGATCAATAGAGATATAAGACTGGGTAAAACTGGAGGGCTAGCTCCGGAAGTATTTTGATTTTTCCTGTGTTCTCTAGAGATTAGATTTTGATCTACAAGATTGAATTGCCAGTTCGGATAACTGGAATTCATTGTATTTCACATATTTTTTAAGGAATATGTGTATGATTCATCGAGCGATAGAATCAGCAGTTCAGAAGGATTTGGCACTTGAGCTGATTTTGAGTTTAGCCTGATATCTTGTTCAGATTTATAGGATCAGATGAGGGAGTTCTTGGTTATAGTAGTATAGTTACTTAAGATTCTGTAGAGCGAGTATTCCGGTATAGGTACCTGGAAACTCTTGATAATATTAGGAAGTTCTATTTAGAATTTTGTCTGGATAGATAAAATTGTTTGTTTGAATTGGTTGCTATGATTGATTGTGTGATTGCTGTTTGAAAATTTAAATTCTTTAGCTGGCTTATTAAATTATCGTTGCTTTTAAATTTCGGGGATGAAATTCTTTTAAGGGGGAAGGAGAGTGACGACCCGAAATTTTGAGCAATATCAATTTAATAATCTTTGTTAATAATTAAATTGATTTGATCATTTTACATTACAAATTGACAAGTTAAAATTCTTTTTAAAGGTTATGTAGTAATAATCTGTTAATATCTATCAACATGTTTCTTAACAATATAAAATTGGTAAGAATTATTTTTCAAAAGTTAATCAAAATATTTTCTATTTATAATAAATATATATTGATATATCTTGTAAATAGGAAGTTTTTAATGTAATAAAAGCTAATATATTCAAATTGTAATATATATATATATGAATATATATATTATGATTTCGTTTGTATTTTAAAATTCAACACAGTAATTTTCAAATTTAATGTTAAAATGTTTTTCTATTTGAAATGTGTAAATATTTGTGTGTATATATATTTGAAATAGGAATTTCATTAATTTGAATTTAATAAGTATTTGCAAACTTTAATAGATATATAAATTGTAATTTGAAATGTTAATTTGATTTAATGTTTTTGAAATGATATTTGAGATTTAAATTTTAATAACAAAGTTAATTTCTTATTTATTATAAACATATACTTTAAACTTTGGTTTTAAATAAGATTTAAATTTAAAGGTTCATTTGTTTTAATATTTCTTCCATTTTAATTTTATCATAAGATAAAATTGTTTTAAAATTTTTATATAAGGAGTTAAATTTGATTTCTCAAATTTATAAACACATGTTATATAGAATTGAATCAAAATATAAGTTATTGTCAATAAATGTTCACATGAATTTGCTTTTGTATTTATTAAAATCTAAAATTTGTTTATTAAAAAGATAAATACTTAATATTACATAATTACTTATATATATAAACTTAAATAAATTATAAATAGGGAAGTAACATTTAAAAACATTAATTAAACATTAAAACAACACTTGTAAACATTATAATACATGTTAAAAACACTTGTAAGCATATAAGCTTAGGTGTAAGGAAATTAAAGCATCCAAGGGACAAGTGTCAAATTCTTTTAATAATTAAATTTAAAATTAAATTGCAAAGGAAAGAGGAATTTATTTTCAGCAAATTCTTTCTTCATTCTCAACAAAATTACAAAACAAAAACAAATGATCAAAAGAAGTAAAATCTGGAAAAAAATAAAACCTGGATTTCAATCTGAAACAAGAGGATGAAAAGCAAGTTCAAACAGAGAATATGCAGGAAAATTACTGTAACGACCCAGAATTTTTAGAAATTAAAATTTGAATATTTAATTAATTTTAAATATTAATTAGTGAATTTATAAGTCAAATAAATTTTTATTTGAAATTTTGGATTTAATTGAATAATTAAATCGATAATTTAATATGTGAAATTATGGAAATAATTGAAAATATAGTTAAATATGATTACACTACACCACAAAAGGCTTTTAACAGCGTTTGATAAACGCTGTAATATGATACAACAGCGTTATTAGAAACGCTGTATAACGACATGCTGTCGTATATACATAACTTACAACAGCGTTTCTATAAACGCTGTTGAAACATCTCCGTGACAGCGTTTATTACGAGCTGTCAATAATATTTTTTACAGCGTTTCAGACGTGCTGTCGAAGATGTTCAAATTCTACTTTAACTGTTTACAACAGCTTTTTCTAAACGCTGTTATTGAATCATCAACAATTTCGACAGCGTGATAAAAACGCTGTGATTGAATCATCAACTATTTCGACAGCATGTAAAAAACGCTGTTATTGACAATTTCAAGATAATTACAGCACGAAATAAACGCTGTTGTTTCTTCATTGACAGCATTAATCAAACGCTGTCTTCTATTTATATAACAGCTTTAATATTCCACTCTATTTTTGAATATTCCAAAACTATATTTTAAGCATATTTAAGCAACTAGTATATATAACAGGTTCTAATAACTATTAATTGGTTACATAAACTAGTTAAGACAATATTAATAAACAAAAGACATCCATAAACCAAGTTTCAATAATATCCATAAACAAAAATAACAAAGTAAACTATTGACATACAAACACCTCTGCCTATACAAAGTAAACTAGCATCCATACACTATTGAAGCAACACATACCATTTCCCAATCATCCAAACACCTCTGCCTATACGCGAAAAGCTTCCATGCTATCTGCTTTCTCCCACAAAATCATCACAGCCTTCATACCACCAGAGAACTTCAACACCACCACTGCTCCAGAGGACCATGAAGATGAAGAAAAGTATTGTCACAAATTACTGCACATCTGACCCAGAGTTGGAGTTTGCCATCTCCACAAAAATCAATCTTCCATTCAAAATCTGGCACATTAGATCCCATCAACAGTTGGAACAATATCATCATAATTTACTTTATATTTTTACACACACAATTTCAACACCAACACAATTTGCATAAGATTTACATGTAACAAAACAACACAACTAGCTCATGGAAAAAGCTGTTTAATATACAAAATTTTACAATGGGAAAACCTCAATCCATATCTTTCTTTCCAGCATAAAGAAATGTACTAACAACATGTAGAAAATATTGAAATATGTTGTTCTCTCTATATGACCAAGGAAAGAGAGAAGCTAGGACTTAAAAATGATCAAAAGCTGTGACTTCCATTAGATCTTATGTTCGATTGCTGAAAGCTATCAGCTTTTGCTAGCACAAATAGTAGGAGTTACGTATCATCATCATCATATTTATACCTTAGGTTTTTGAATTTTTCCTTCAGTATTAATGATCTCATCTCATTATTGATGCATCATATTGTATTTTCTGTATGTTTTTATACATGCTTACTTTGTTATTTTTGTTGTGATCTGTCGAAGGTACTGTAATCCTGTTATATATTATTATTAGCAGTATAAAATATTAAGTTATATATTATAATTATATAAACTAATCCTGTTAATTTTTATAAAACTTAGTTAATTTTGTTAAAATTTCATAATACTTAGTTAATTTTCATAAACTTATCTAATATTTATAAATATTAGTTAACTTAGTATTATTATTATAAATCTTAGTTAATAGTAATAATAATTATTATTATTATTTGGTTATGTTTTAAATTTTTATGTACTTAGTTAATTTTTATAAATTAAACTTGCTAAATTTTATAAAACTTGGTTAACTTAGTTAAAAAAAAATTATAATAATCATACTTAGTTAACTTAGTTAAATTTATGGAAGAAAGGCAAGTAACCATTGAAGATGGAAGCGCAGAAACAATGATAAAACATCTTTTACCTCCTCCCATTCAGCAACCAGCAAGCTCGAAGGAACTGTTGTGACATTTCGACTTTGTTCCAGATTCATCTGCTTATATGCAAATAAAATTAAGAAGATGATTTCATGAAAACAGATAAAAAGGGATTGTTGAAGAAATTAATTATTTACTAAAAGGAGAACATACTCACATGTATTTGCTCTACAGACTACCAACTGTCCAAAAAGTTTAAGTTGAACCCTGTGCAGTGAAAAAAAAGGCAAAAAGCAAAAAAAGCAATCAAATGAAACGCTGACAGGACCATTGCTAAAGTGTTTAAGTTTAAAAGAAAGATAAGTTGTACATACCATGCTGACAGGACTTCCTTGATAAGTTTCATAAGTGCCTTCTCCTGCTGCAATTTCCGAAGAATCTTTTAAAGCATGATAATATATTGTTTCAAAAATATCTCTGTTTAGCTGTTGAGCCTGAACAAACAGTTGAACAGATAACAACGGATGAGGCACAAGGGGAAAAATTATCCATACAAGTTAAAGACAACCAAATACCTCTTCTGAATCAAAAGGCATGCCTAGCAACATAAATGCATCTGCCAGGCCTTGTACACCTAAACTAATTGGTCTATGCCTCATATTTGACCTCCTCGCCGTCTCATCTGGGTAATAATTAACATCAGTTATCTTGTTGAGGTTTGCAGTAACAATTGATGTTATCTTTCAAAATTATGAGCATATTAAGCAACGCTTGACACATGATTACAAAATTAACTGAGTATGCATATTAAAATAATATTCTAACCTCGGCTAGCTTGTAAAAATCAAAATATCTGTTCTTAGATCCAATGCTTCCAACTAATTTAGATGGATGAGATTCCAATGGAACATTCTGAAAATTCATAATTTTGTTTATAGTTTGCATGTAAGAAGCTAGTACACAAAGAAGTGTATTATTTGATGTAGGTAGTAGTACCTTCTCTCTAACAAATCTTGGTAGAGCTATTGAAGCCAAATAGGACACAACATTTTCATCAGGGCTAATTGAAGACAGACATTATCAATAAAGTAAGGCCCGAAGGTACTGTAATCAAAGTGTGGGGACGAAATTGATTTTCATTAGAACGGGAAAAAAGTGACAATAAAATTATATGCATGCTTCAGTTCAGAACCTTCATGATTCAGCACTTGCTTCGAAAATTGCCATGCTTCAGTTCACCACTTTCATGCTTAAGGACCTAATTATGATTTTTGGTCATGTTTATAGTTCAGTTCAGTTCAGGCGGTCCTCTAAACATTTTAAGGCCTTTGATAGCATAAATGATATGAGTTACTTCCATCAGTGAAGTACATAACCATCAATTCATTTTAATGCCATGTTATTTTGAGAATCATAATGAATTCTCTCTGATACATCCTACAACTTTTCCAAAAAATGCCCAGGAGTCATTTCTGTATTAATCAAGAGGTTAAAAGATCAATATGATTCCTATATCATTCTTCCTCAAACTTAAAACACATAGCCATATAAGTTTGCATGCATGTTATACAACAAATATTTTAGTTCAATTCCTGACGGTAATATACATGTATAATACAAGTTTACATGCGTCTTACACAGTAAATGTTATACATATATATTACCCGGTCTCTATGCATCATACTGTGTCATGTCTCTAATTAATATGCAAAGTTTTAGCTGTTGGTCTACTATTATGGTTGTAAAAGTAACGATGATAAACTATTGTTGAACAAGATCCAAAGTGAAATTAGTATATATGGATTACAAGTGAAAGTATGTAATATAAATATTGTTAGGATAATCAAGATGATTAAGGAGATTGGAAGTGTAAAAGATTTACCGCATTTTCTGTTACATCTCCATACAAACAACATACACAACAACAATACCCACACTTCCTCAGCAAACCAGAAATCACCACCTAGTCATGCCAATCCTGAACCATTCAGCCCAGTCGTGCCAATCCCGAACCATCTCAACAACCTGCATATTATCCAAACAAACAATGACACAGTAAATACTGCCACAACCTGAACTTTGATTTATTAAAAAAATCTGAAGTTAGAAGGGAAAGAAATCAATGCTTGCTTATAGAAGCTAATGCATTGAATTAAGTTTATTAACAACTACAGAGCAGTATATTTTTTTTTCTTTTTATTTGATCTGGATTTAATTTGAATCTGCATTTTACTTCTACCTGATCTTTGAATCACTTGAAACTTGATTTGTTTTTGGAATTGCTTGATCTTGACCCTCGTTCCAGATTGAAGATTTTGACTCAGCTTTTATTCTGAATCTTGGTTTACAGGTTTTGAATTTGAAAACTTTCAGACTGGGAATGTTTTTGATCAGGCAACCACATATCAATGGTTTTCAATGGTTTTGAATTTGAAAACTTCCCACTTCAACCACATATCAAGCACTTATCCACTACAAACAGTTACAACAGTCATTCAAAACCATCCCACAGCAACAAAACAAACATTTAACCATTTTTGTTTCAGTCACAAATGCAGAAGACAATAAGCAAATAATACCAAACTGAAAAAGATTATGCCAGTGCAAGGAAAAGACCACTACTGCTATAGAAAATGAAAACTAATGTTAATACCATAGAGTACTTTCTGTTTTATAACAAAAAATTCGAATATAAGACCATCTTTTACCATATGTAAGTCTGAGTAAAAATTTAAGTACTTTTTCATATTTATGGAATAAAGTAAAGAGAGAGAAAGAGGGGAAAAAACATCAAACTCAACCAAAGGGTAGGAGGATGATAACCTGTTATAGATATCCCAAAAAGTAGTTCATCTCATCATGAATCCATCTGTTATGGAATTGATACATCCAAGTAAAACCTGGGCATTAAAACAACACGAAATTGAGCCATTAAAGCAACATCTACACACACACAACATGAAAACTAAGCCATTCGTATGATTCATGTGGCACTCTATGAATGCATTGCATCTCATATAATAAGCTTCGAAGGACTACTTGAATGAAAAAGAAAATATAAGGACTCCAATTTAGTTTTAGGATCTAGTACATTTTCATGTACACTTTAACTAATAACTCAAATGAATACATGATAAAAAACATAAAATATTGTATTAAAATTGATAATTACAGGTAGGCATCATTTTGAAACACTGATAAACATTTACCGTAGAATAAAACATACTGATAAATCCATATAGCAGCATATAAAATATTGTAAAGAGAATGATAAATACAAGTTACTAGTTCGTATATTTATGCCATTTGTAATAAGTATGATACTATTAAGTGGCAAACATATTTAACATTGCAATAAACTAAAAATATGACAAATGCATATAGCATTGTGAAGAATTAAATGAAGAACCGATTTATCCATCTTTAAAAAACTAAAAAATAAGGATGTCCCAAATTGGACAATGATATATCTCTGGATTGTTTATCTGGAGATAGTGGGAGTGAATCATGTTTCTATTAATTAAGAATTTTCTTGTTCAGAAAATTGATAAATTTATTGTTAAAAACCATGTAGTTTTACATTTATGATGATGTGTCAAACTAATTTTTAGATCTAGAAGATTGGTGAAGTAAAATAACTAGTTTTCCTATGGTCATTAAGTGAGTAGCTTCGTCGTAGGATTTGCCGATGGTGCTCTAAGTGGATCAGAAAACTCAAGTTTGAGAAAAAGAAAAGAAATTTTAGGGTTCTTTGATTTTGGAGCAAGAGGATAGCTATGAAGGGAAAATAAATGGAAAGACTAGGATTTAATCTAACTTCCTAAGTTGAGATTGGCAATGATAAAACAATGTTTAATTATTATTCTCTTCTTATTTATTTCAAACAACACTCCATTTAGAAACACTGATAATAATTGATGTCACTAAATTGTTTTCTTATAGTGTCACCTAAACATACCATTGATAAAGATATGCATGAATTCGTGTGATTCCTCTTAGACATTTTCTTAATGAAAGCTTTTGCAAACTTAACTATTCACTTCTGAAATGTTGCTTTTGTATGATATGGCAAAAAAGGAAGAAATGGTATCAGTTGATATGCACATAAAACTAGGTGAAGCATAGGAATATTGCCCAAGGAGTACTTTACGGAAAACTAGTGATAAATATGAAAAATGAATTTGACATGGTAAATACTCAAAAGCTTCCCTCTCCCTATGTCAAGAAACATTCTCGGTCTGTATGTTCTTGGCATGTGTAAGTAATGAAGGTAGGCTTTGAGAACGAATTCTTTGTTCTAAGAAGTGTGAAAGGTATTTTCTAATCGGATTCTTATACAAACATTTATTTTATCAAAATTTTGCTTATATATCTCTTTTATCTCGCATTCATATATTATATACCCAATTGTAAAGGTACAAAGTGCACATGAGATTCATCCTCAAATTGCATGTGCCCAATGTTCTAAAACAATCATAACCATATACCCTTTTGATTTAAAAAATTAGTTAGAATATGTATAATATAACGAATGAATGAGATTGTTTAGGGACCAAGGCATGGTGCATATGACATAAAATCTATGCAGTATAAATTGGAACAGATTTAGTCACACACGCATGCCTATTTTAATTTCATAAAATTGAATTATTTCTCAATATGCTTTCTTTGATATATCTTGTTTTTGAGTGGTGGATGTGGACAATCATATTGGATGTTGTGAAAAGTGAAAACCATAGATTTTATGAAATTAAACCTGCAAATAGTTCAACACTGAACTAAAAGTACACAAAATTTTGAAAAATTGTTTAAAATGAAAATTTTCACCTTTTCCCAAATTATACCAAGAGTAAATAGCAACAATGAAATCTGAAAAAAAATTAGTACATACCAAAATTACAAACACTATCAACAAAACAAATTTTGAAAAAGCAATATAAAGGAAAAAAAATCAAGATAAAGTAAAAGATGGTAACACATACCTATAGTCGTATTCGATCACTTTTTGAAAATTAGTTTTAAGTATTGCACTTGGGGTAAAATTCTAGAGTAAAAGCAGGGTAATTTATTTGAACTTGTCAAGTGGTATTGCAAGAAACTACCATGAAATCTGACCGTTACAAGAAGTAATAGGAAAAAAATCAAGTTATACTGATATGCAAACACATTAATCAAATTGCTCTAGAAAATATATGTCAAATGCAATAATGAATACATACAAAGGACAATCTCCTTATTACAAGAACCAATTGTGGCTTTTTTATATCAAGTTGTTTGTGGAAGTTTCTTTTAAATTTCATAATTCACTTCTTCAGGTGCCAACACATTTTAATAATATATATAATCCTACAAGTAACCCATACCTGAACAATTTGGTCTTCCTTTAATGCTGATAAGCTAAGCAATATAGGAAATCTTCCAATAAACTCTGGAATGATACCATATGATAAAGATCTCCACTCTCAACCTATAGTTAAATTCCAAGTACAATAAAGTTTGTAAGATTCAAGAATCCATAATTATTAGAGAAGGGAAATCTGGGTATCAACAAACTACTAAGACGTACATTACATATTATCAAAGAATTTACCGATTTACAAACCAAAGAATAAATATGGAACATACCGATTCCAACAAGGATGAAGTCACTGCAATACTGGTTAATCCACTATCCCTCAAACTTGCATGTTCGGGAGCCCTAAAACCTATATAACAATCTTTCCATCTGTAGTGTAATAAAAAAGCAGAAACTTCTCAGTTTATGGGAGTAGGAAATTGATAAATACTAAGGCTGTTAGATAAATTCAGCTTTCTGATATCGTTTTCTCCAACCTAATTAACAAATTAACTTTCAATATTCTACATAAATTACCTCAAATCAAATTTTCGAAGAGAACCGTCAAAGAATTCTTCAGTGAATGGTAGTCTTAACTATTGACTGAACTCAAAATCAAATCATTTTGTTCTGTTTGCCAAAGACAAATTAAGGGCATTAGGGTCAACTGAATTGGATATTGCAGGCAAAATCAGAGGATGAACAAAATTTCATGGGAGATTTCATGCGTTTTTGGTATTTTGATTAGGTTTAAAATAATTCATCGAAGGATCTGGGATTATACGAGAAGTTAAAAAGAAAAGAAAGAAAGGAAGGCGGCTAAAGTAACCGCGAAATGAAAAAATGTCAACATTGAACGGCTTAGTTTGAACAGCGTTTAACATTCTAGTTTTTATTTGTCAAAGTACTTTTGTCAGCGATCAGGGAGGAAACGCTGACTTCTAATGCTGTCAAAACTACATTTTTTTGTAGTGGTTGTAATATTATGGGGAAAGCGTGCATTCTTATGATATTTCAACCTACTACCATTTTTGACTATCGTTGTTGCTTCTTACTTATGAGAGTAAAAACATAAATACCAATATTTTATGTAAGTCATGTCCTACTAGTGACCGAAAAAATTATGGAGCTTCTCAGTAAGATGCATTTTGTAACTCTGTGGAAAATAGAAAAAATTTCAAACTACATGGCAATGTAGATTATCTTTTACAACTTGAACCCTTTTCGGTTATTTTTCTCTCGTTGTTTCAAACACTCGTGTATTTGGTGAACTGGAGTGTTGATAATTAAGTATTCTAGGGCTTTCCGATTATATAATTCTTTAATTTAAGCAATTTTCTAAATTCAAGTCTACATGGTATCTTGAAAGGTTTTACATGTAGAATTAGAATTAAGGTAACATAAATATTAGTTAACATGATTGAGCTACTTGCGCAGCCTTTAAGCAACATTAGGTTAGCTTTAACAATTCTAAAACAAGAAGTATTGTTGATTCTAGAAAACTATAATAAGATTACCCAATGCTTAAGTATGTATCAAGACTGAACATGAAGGTCAATCTAATGGTTATATGGTTATAGGATTAACAGCAGAACATGAAGCATCTTGTAGAAGTTTAAAATCTATATCCAGAAATCCAATTCATGCAACTTTCAGAAAGTTATATCAAGAACTTTATAGCACATAACTTCATGAATATATTTATAATTGAAGATAATATTACAGAGTTATCATGACTAGCAGAAAATCAAAAGTAAACATCTTATAGAAAATCCAACAATTCATGGATTATGTTGTTCAAACATATATCATATATGTTCAATTTCAATTAACAACATTAATCAAAACTACCAGTAGTGTTCATAACACCAGGAGAATTATACGAATAAAATAGTCCTTCCAATTGTTAACGGTTAACAAAATTCTATTGGCAATTAAACAAATTCCCAACTCCAGTAAAATGTTTTCTTACATGATGTTATACATTAAAATCGAATACAGTAAGACTTTTAATCTCAACTAACGTTTTGCAATTAGCTTTGATACCATTGAAGGGTTTCAACAATAAATTTGCAGCAGAAATTAAATCAAAAACCATTCATCTGAAATCCTGAAACTAGGATCCAAGCGAAAAAACAGTAAATTGAGAAAGACATACCAATTGATTTGTGCAGAAATCCAAGCTGGAGATGAAGATCTAAAATTGCAGCGAATTGACAACATAACCCTAACTGGACAGCGTCTCTATGGTATCCACACAAACGCTGCTTATTCCACGAATGCTTATTATCAAGCTTCTGGTCGCCATCACCATGATTTTAAGCGAAGTCCGAGTCGGATTTGCATGTGGAAGTCGGAGCTCGAAGAAGCGGTCGGTGAGGAAGTGAAAGCGGTTCGAGTCGGATGGGATGAGGACGATGATGCGGTAGTTGATAATTTACGTAGGATTTAGGATTTGGGATTGCTGGTGAAATTTGAGGAGGATTTGGATTTCATAGATTTATTACTTTGCGTGAAGATAAGAAGAAAGGATGGGGGAAAAGTAGCAGCGTAATGAAATAATCCTCAAAATCAAGCGGGCTATTTCACACAGCGTTTGTGGTAATCATTTTTCATTTTCAACGCACTATTGTCAGCACTTATGTCAAAAACGCTGTCGATTATTGCTGAGAAAAGCCCATTTTGTTGTAGTGTTAGAAATAATTTGGAAAATTTTATTTTATCATGTTGGAGTTAGAATGATATTTTAGAACTTTTAAAATCGAATTTAAAGTTAATTTGTGAAAATTGAATATTTTAATATTTAAATCGACTAGTAAAATACCCAATTTTTGAACAGTCTCAGAATTGAACGAAACTAGTTCCATTGGATCCGTAATAGTTAGTTATTACCGGATTTCAATTTTCGTATCAATCGGAGTTATCGTTTGATCGTGGCAGCTCGAAACGCATCGAATCGTTTTTAATTTAAATTTGACGAGTCAAAATAGCCATTTTTCAAACTATCTCGGATTTCGACGAAACCAGTTTCATCGGATCCGTAATGTGATATTATTGTAAGGTTTCAAATTTCGTGTCAATTGGATTTACCGTTTGTCCGGTACAAATTAAAACGCCTAGAAATCGATTTAAATCGGTTTAATTTAAATTGAGCGTTTATAGCCATAACTCGCACATACTTCCGAATTAGCTTCCGAAACATGTTCCATTGTGTCCGGAACGCGGGGTAAACCTTAGAAACGCTGGTTACGGCGCCTAAATCGGAGTTCGGAATTCCCGGGATGAATAATGTTTACGCTTGCTTTTTCTATAAATATACCATACCCTCATTCACAAATTAAAAATCAAAACCTAACCCTAATATTCATCAGCCGCCACTTTCTAATTCAAAGGCCAGAAATTTCCCAAATTCATCTCTTAATCTCTCCCAATCCGTAAAGAATTACGCGAAGTGATCAACAGCAAAATCGAAGAGCACGATGAGATCTTCGATTCTATAAGGTGATGATCGGAAACGGAGCGGCGTGGAGGGGGATAGGAGGCCGCGTCCTCCATGACCTGCGCACGACTTCCAAGGTGAGAGGGAGGGCCGAGCTTGCTGCAGTTTGGGCCGAAGGTGGGGATCGTGTAGGGGCTTCGTTTGGCGCGTCTTGATCGAAGTATCGTCGTGTATGGATGAAGCAATAATTAACCCTAGTATTGATAATGGGTTCAAGGCTTGCGTTCTAATGCCTGGAGGTAGTTGCGTGAACGAAGAAGAGAGATGGGGGGACGCACGGATCTGAAGTGAAGGTGGATGGATGGCCCAGATTTGTTTTGGGTATAAAATAGTTAAATTTATGTTGTAAATTTAGTTATAAAATTGTGTGCAAACTTGTAAAAATCATAACTTTTTCATACGAGGTCGAAAAAATGCAAAATCAGTTGCGTTGGAATCGTATGGACGAGCACTACGCGATGGAGTTGGTTTGGAGTCGTTTGGAGTTAGTGAGAATTTTGGGTAAAATTAAACGCGCGTTTAATTTTATTCGAAATAAATCGCTAAAACGGAAATTAAAACCAAGGTGAGAATTTCTCACTCAATCGAATCGGTTTCGATTTTATTTTAAATAGTTAGATTTAAAATATTTGAATGCATGTTTGAATGTTGGTTGATATCTATTGATTGTTAAAATAGACATTATACGCCGTTAGTAAGCGGATGTTATTTATTAAAAACATATACCGCGAATATTTCATAAACAGTGAAATTGGTATTATATATAATATCAATATATATATATTGGCATATGTATATATTGCAGTTGTTGATTTCCCGCATTTTTTGTTTAGCGGATGAGACCCTATTACGCCGTTATTAAGCGGATAATATTTAATAAAAACATATACCGCGATAATTTCGTACTGGAGCGAAATTGGTATTGTGCTAATGTTTTTGGATGCAGGAAAACAGGTTGGAGGGATCCAACAGGATTCCTCAACAGTTTTTATTTGATTTCAGATATTTTGATATTTGATGGATTATCATATACGATATATGATGGATCGTTGTAGTCGTGATTGACTATTTGGTGTGTAGCATCATTGGACCCAAATTTTGGGATTTTAAAATGATTTTAAAAGTGATTGTTGAAATTATTCTATATTTTTGGAAACTGATTTATTTTAAATAAATAAAGGTTATAATTTTTAAAGTTATAAAAATTATGATTTTGAGAAATATAGTTAAAGATTGATTTTTGAGAAATATGGGTTAATGATTTTATAAAATAGTTAAATTGGATTTTTGAATATATTATAAAAGTTTAAATATAGAATTTATGAAGTTTGATTATTTTATAAATCAAAAATGGTGAAACTATAAAGGAGTTAAGACGTTTTAAAGAATAATATAGATTGATTTATATTAAAGGATTTACAAATGAATATTTGTAAATTAAAATGTTGGAATTATAAAATGAGATTTTATAAGTGTTTGAATGAAGTAAAAATGAATTTTGTAAATGAATGGAATTCATAGAATTATATAACGGTAAAGTTATAAATGGAATTTTATAAACAGTAGGTTTATAAAATTTGTAAAGTTATTAAAGTAATAAGATTTGGATAAATAATTGAATCTTATAAGTTATAAGATTTATAATTATGAAGTTCAATGGAATGGTTTTTGCAAACGAATAGATTATAAGTGTTTAACTTATAATATGAACCTGTAGTTTATAACCGAGTTATAAATCGAATAAGTTAATAAATGAGATTTATAACAAGGAAGTTTTTATAATTAAATAGAAATGGAATTTATAAACGTTGCTTTATAAATTCACAAACGACTTATTTTGATAAGTTAATTGTTATAACTTATAAATGGAGTTATATTCACGTTTTAGACAGTGAATAATCCTTTGAATTAAATTGAATAAAAGGATGGAATTTGTTAAAGAAGTATATTCACGTTTTTAAATAGTGAATGATATGTTAAAGAAATTGTTTTGAATGAGATGTTTAAATTGAATTAAAACTATCTAACGATGTTTTAAAATGTGTTGAGATTCGAAACCATAGATTTCAACATTTATTGTTGAAATAGACGTTTTCGAGAAATAAAAGGAAATGTGGACTATAACACTGCTGTTATAGTAAATGATTTCCGAAAGGAAATGTTTTGTATAGTATTGGGATTTATATATCTATTTTAATTTCGAATCCCTATACTAGTGATTTTGGGTTGTCGTAACGATGTTTTACGCAACATTCGTTTTGACCCAAATAAATATGTTAAGAAAATGATTTCCTTAATAGAATGAAATATATACTTAATTCGGTTTAAGTATATTGAATATTTTCTAAGTGTTGAAAATAAAAAAGATTTGTGAATTACTTATGAATAAATAAGTATGGAAATGTTTTCCAATATGAAGTGAATAATTAGAATTTATCTTTTTGAGGATAAATTGAAATGGATAATTGAAATCGTATATGCATTGATATTTTGAAATATAAATCCATTATGGAATTTATATGAGAAAGAGGAACTTGTTAAAAATAAATATTGATTTATTTTTGAAGTGTTGAAATTATATATCTTGTAAAGATATTTTGGAAAATAAATAATTTGGAAAATTATTTGGAATCTGGTGATGTGTGCATATCAATTGATAGTTCAATAATTGACTATCAATAATTTCCCTTTGAATGGGTATTTGATGTGATTTGATTGAATTTGAATGCCACACTTATTTTTGAATAAGCGCTCACTATTCGGGTTAACCGGGAAAGGACCATGGGGTCGTATAACCCATTCCGAATATGTGATACGTCGTTGTGAATTGCATTTGAAGATCGGTGTTGAAGACCGGATATTTGTGAGAATGATAGGATGAACTATCGATTGACTCTGCACCGAGTAGCTACGGTATTGAGTTCTCCATATGTGATGGTGAATCCGATCAGGATTGTGGATATCCGGATTGCAAGGACTTCTTTGTAAGTGCCTTCGGTTTTGTTCGATCCCGGAACAGACTTGTATGGATGGTATGTCTGACATTACAAGTTGAGATATAAAGCCGATTTCTTTCAAATATATTTCTGTTGGTGGCGGAGAATTTATTCTTTGCTTAACACCCTTCTTTGAGACGTACGAGCTCAAAGGTTATATAGTTGAAGTTATCAGCGATATATTCCCAGTTTGGTAATGTGACATGCTGAGTGATGCTGAAATGATCATTGTGTTGATTATTTGTGATAGGATCATTTATTTGATCGTCTATCCTTGTGATCATTGTGTTGATCATTTGTTGACCCAAAGCATGGCTTTTGTATAAAGTATGTTTTTGTGGACGTGACTTCGTCGAGCCTCACACCCCGTGAATGGTCAAAACAGGAAAGAAGCAGCAAGGTTATGAGGGGTAGCACCCTTTAGGATGTGTCCATTTCCTTCTGGAAAAGGGTGGTATCATGGTATGGAGCCCAGATACTTACTCATGTTGAAAACACTTTGTTATGATTGTGTGAATTGATTACGAGCGCTCGGTGATAAAGGTCCCAAAGGACCGGGGGATGGCATATTCGGTCAGTTGTTACTAAGTTAGGAGTAACCCGGCCTTGTGTTGGTAGAGATCCGGTTTGGTTCTCGGGGATGTCCATCCAGAGGCATTCTCATGTGGCAATGGGAAGTTCCTTGGCCTGACCATTTGTTGGAAATCCAAAGAAACAATACGTGACTTGTACGGTTTTAGTTGTAGAACCTGCCATCTAATATGGTAGCTATTAGTAGGCATAATATAATGGTACCTATGCTGGCTAAGATTTATATTCTACTTTCGAAATGAATTTTTCCTACACTATGCACTAATAATAATATCAAATGCTCTTTTTAAATGCGTATCAAGCATGTTTGACTATCATAAGGAGAAATCTTCTCCAAGTCTGCGTTTGCATTGTGTGTGTGGCAGGAGGTCTTATGGTAGTCTCATTTTTAAAAGCATTGCGAATTGAATTTAAAAATATTCCTCTATTTTGATTTTAAAGATAAATAAACTGTTTTGAGTTCTCACACCAGTCACATGACTGACTCGGAGTTTATTGTTTTCCTTCCTAAACTCTGGGTGCCCACCAATTTTCCACACGGGCAGTTAAGAGTTAGGTTTATCAGGATATTCTGGATATTCTGGAGTTGCTGGAGGCAAGCTGGATGGCATGGCGTATTACTAGTTTATATAGTATTTCTTTTTCCGCTGCATTGTTTGATGTTGTATGTTGTACACTCTGATGATATGATGTAATGTAATGTATAAAATGTAATAACTGATATAGTTCTTTGTTTAAAGATTATTCATTTATTATTATATGTTGTTCCGCTGCGAATTGTGAGATTCTGATATTGTTCTGTTGTTTTCTGTTCCGTTCTATCATCTTTTCGTTCTATTTCTCTTCCGTTTTATTTTCTTTTCTCTCTATTTTCTTATCTTCTCTTTCTATCCTTTTCTTTTCTTTTTAAAACCCATAACATTCCGGTTTTTGACCTTCGAATTCTCGGCAGTCGATAAAGTGAGTATCGATGTTGAATTTTCGAAAGTCGAAAATTTTCGGGGCGTTACATTTGGTATCAGAGCTTATGGTTAAGCGACAACCATGGTTCTGTTGGGTATAATTCATTAGAGATAGAGTCAGCAGTACTCTAGAATGAGTTTGAGTGTAATAATAGCTATGAGAGCGTATTTGTTAGTGAATATAAAATTGTTTTATATTGTGATGATTGGTTTGTTGAGTGGTATATAGATTCTGGTTAATACGAGTAATTAACGTTGTTGATAGGGATCTCTAAACACTTAAATAGAACAATTCGACACGATATTGTTTTGAAATTGGGTAAATGAAATAATTTTACCTTGATTATATTTTATATATAAAGAAATAATTTTTTCAGAATTATTAAATGTATATAAGTTGATTGTTTAGTTGTTTGAATAATCTAAATAAAGGAATAATTGTATAGGTAAAATGAATTATAAGAATTAAATTATAATTAATGTGATTTACAATTGTGAATGAACTTATATATATAAAAAGTGAAACTATATGAATATATTTATGAATATGAGTTGTGAATAAGAAATGTGAACTTGAGTATATGAATGAAATTCAACTTAGAAATTGAATTGAAAAAAATGGTTTGGATGTTAATTAATTGAATTGTGAATCAATTGAATGGAAAATAGAATTGATATGAAATAATGAATATAAATGTTAATTCATTAAAATCTAATGTTATTAGAAGTTGAATGGTTGAATAAAAACCAATTTAATTAAACCAAATTGAATGAATATAAGCAAAGGAATTTGGTTATAATTAATAAACATTGGTTGTTATATGATTGTTGATTGGTTGTATATAATTCATTAAGAGTTAATGAAATTGAATTAATGAAATTGGAAGCTATGAAATTGAATTCAAATTTGAAGTAAATAAATTTGAATAGAATTGAATGTGAATTAGATTTAATTAGTAAATGTAAACTAATTGAATTGAGAATGAATGTTAGTAAATCCAATGTAAATAAATCAAATGTGATTTAAAGTGAAAAACCATTTCATTGAATATTAATGAGAATATGAATGAATATTATTGATTATGAATGATAATTGGTTGATGGTTGAATATATATTGCTATTGTTGCATTGCTATGTGACATATATAGTTATTATGTTGCTATATGTTGTATATTGATACTATTTACATGTATGCATGGTTCTCATGTTGTTTGTTGAGTGTTTAGTAGGTGCGGATCGCGTTTGCTTCGCATTTGGAGTTCGCTTTAGCGCTATATTAGCCGTATATGCTTGCTAATAAAATATAAGGTACATATCTCGGATTGAATACAGTACTTTTACACTTTTTTCCCTTCGGGATGCCTCATTACTTGATGAGATGTATATTTGTGATATATATACTGTCTTTTTTTTTCGGATCGAGCCGCGCAAAGGAGACTATGGCGAATTTTTCCGAAAATTTAAGGCGTTAGAAAAAAATTTGAGAAAATTGGAAAATTTTGAAAACTATAACTTTGATTTTGGAATTGAAAGTTAAACTATAGTAGTTGTTTTTGAAAAGATAACTAAGTATGATTTGAAAACTTAGTAAAGATTTGTAAGAAGTTTAACTATGAACTTTGGGAAAGTTAATAAATTGTATAACTTTTCTTACTTGTAATTTCGAGGACGAAATTCTTTTAAGTGGGGAAGATTGTAACGACCCAGAATTTTTAGAAATTAAAATTTGAATATTTAATTAATTTTAAATATTAATTAGTGAATTTATAAGTCAAATAAATTTTTATTTGAAATTTTGGATTTAATTGAATAATTAAATCGATAATTTAATATGTGAAATTATGGAAATAATTGAAAATATAGTTAAATATGATTAGAAATAATTTGGAAAATTTTATTTTATCATGTTGGAGTTAGAATGATATTTTAGAACTTTTAAAATCGAATTTAAAGTTAATTTGTGAAAATTGAATATTTTAATATTTAAATCGACTAGTAAAATACCCAATTTTTGAACAGTCTCAGAATTGAACGAAACTAGTTCCATTGGATCCATAATAATTAGTTATTACCGGATTTCAATTTTCGTATCAATCGGAGTTATCGTTTGATCGTGGCAGCTCGAAACGCATCGAATCGTTTTTAATTTAAATTTGACGAGTCAAAATAGCCATTTTTCAAACTGTCTCGGATTTCGACGAAACCAGTTTCATCGGATCCGTAATGTGATATTATTGTAAGGTTTCAAATTTCGTGTCAATTGGATTTACCGTTTGTCCGGTACAAATTAAAACGCCTAGAAATCGATTTAAATCGGTTTAATTTAAATTGAGCGTTTATAGCCATAACTCGCACATACTTCCGAATTAGCTTCCGAAACCTGTTCCATTGTGTCCGGAACGCGGGGTAAACCTTAGAAACGCTGGTTACGGCGCCTAAATCGGAGTTCGGAATTCCCGGGATGAATAGTGTTTACGCTTGCTTTTTCTATAAATATACCATACCCTCATTCACAAATTAAAAATCAAAACCTAACCCTAATATTCATCAGCCGCCACTTTCTAATTCAAAGGCCAGAAATTTCCCAAATTCATCTCTTAATCTCTCCCAATCCGTAAAGAATTACGCGAAGTGATCAACAGCAAAATCGAAGAGCACGATGAGATCTTCGATTCTATAAGGTGATGATCGGAAACGGAGCGGCGTGGAGGGGGATAGGAGGCCGCGTCCTCCATGACCTACGCACGACTTCCAAGGTGAGAGGGAGGGCCGAGCTTGCTGCAGTTTGGGCCGAAGGTGGGGATCGTGTAGGGGCTTCGTTTGGCGCGTCTTGATCGAAGTATCGTCGTGTATGGATGAAGCAATAATTAACCCTAGTATTGATAATGGGTTCAAGGCTTGCGTTCTAATGCCTGGAGGTAGTTGCGTGAACGAAGAAGAGAGATGGGGGGGACGCACGGATCTGAAGTGAAGGTGGATGGATGGCCCAGATTTGTTTTGGGTATAAAATAGTTAAATTTATGTTGTAAATTTAGTTATAAAATTGTGTGCAAACTTGTAAAAATCATAACTTTTTCATACGAGGTCGAAAAAATGCAAAATCAGTTGCGTTGGAATCGTATGGACGAGAACTACGCGATGGAGTTGGTTTGGAGTCGTTTGGAGTTAGTGAGAATTTTGGGTAAAATTAAACGCGCGTTTAATTTTATTCGAAATAAATCGCTAAAACGGAAATTAAAACCAAGGTGAGAATTTCTCACTCAATCGAATCGGTTTCGATTTTATTTTAAATAGTTAGATTTAAAATATTTGAATGCATGTTTGAATGTTGGTTGATATCTATTGATTGTTAAAATAGACATTATACACCGTTAGTAAGCGGATGTTATTTATTAAAAACATATACCGCGAATATTTCATAAACAGTGAAATTGGTATTATATATAATATCAATATATATATATTGGCATATGTATATATTGCAGTTGTTGATTTCCCGCATTTTTTGTTTAGCGGATGAGACCCTATTACGCCGTTATTAAGCGGATAATATTTAATAAAAACATATACCGCGATAATTTCGTACTGGAGCGAAATTGGTATTGTGCTAATGTTTTTGGATGCAGGAAAACAGGTTGGAGGGATCCAACAGGATTTCTCAACAGTTTTTATTTGATTTCAGATATTTTGATATTTGATGGATTATCATATACGATATATGATGGATCGTTGTAGTCGTGATTGACTATTTGGTGTGTAGCATCATTGGACCCAAATTTTGGGATTTTAAAATGATTTTAAAAGTGATTGTTGAAATTATTCTATATTTTTGGAAACTGATTTATTTTAAATAAATAAAGGTTATAATTTTTAAAGTTATAAAAATTATGATTTTGAGAAATATAGTTAAAGATTGATTTTTGAGAAATATGGGTTAATGATTTTATAAAATAGTTAAATTGGATTTTTGAATATATTATAAAAGTTTAAATATAGAATTTATGAAGTTTGATTATTTTATAAATCAAAAATGGTGAAACTATAAAGGAGTTAAGACGTTTTAAAGAATAATATAGATTGATTTATATTAAAGGATTTACAAATGAATATTTGTAAATTAAAATGTTGGAATTATAAAATGAGATTTTATAAGTGTTTGAATGAAGTAAAAATGAATTTTGTAAATGAATGGAATTCATAGAATTATATAACGGTAAAGTTATAAATGGAATTTTATAAACAGTAGGTTTATAAAATTTGTAAAGTTATTAAAGTAATAAGATTTGGATAAATAATTGAATCTTATAAGTTATAAGATTTATAATTATGAAGTTCAATGGAATGGTTTTTGCAAACGAATAGATTATAAGTGTTTAACTTATAATATGAACCTGTAGTTTATAACCGAGTTATAAATCGAATAAGTTAATAAATGAGATTTATAACAAGGAAGTTTTTATAATTAAATAGAAATGGAATTTATAAACGTTGCTTTATAAATTCACAAACGACTTATTTTGATAAGTTAATTGTTATAACTTATAAATGGAGTTATATTCACGTTTTAGACAGTGAATAATCCTTTGAATTAAATTGAATAAAAGGATGGAATTTGTTAAAGAAGTATATTCACGTTTTTAAATAGTGAATGATATGTTAAAGAAATTGTTTTGAATGAGATGTTTAAATTGAATTAAAACTATCTAACGATGTTTTAAAATGTGTTGAGATTCGAAACCATAGATTTCAACATTTATTGTTGAAATAGACGTTTTCGAGAAATAAAAGGAAATGTGGACTATAACACTGTTGTTATAGTAAATGATTTCCGAAAGGAAATGTTTTGTATAGTATTGGGATTTATATATCTATTTTAATTTCGAATCCCTATACTAGTGATTTTGGGTTGTCGTAACGATGTTTTACGCAACATTCGTTTTGACCCAAATAAATATGTTAAGAAAATGATTTCCTTAATAGAATGAAATATATACTTAATTCGGTTTAAGTATATTGAATATTTTCTAAGTGTTGAAAATAAAAAAGATTTGTGAATTACTTATGAATAAATAAGTATGGAAATGTTTTCCAATATGAAGTGAATAATTAGAATTTATCTTTTTGAGGATAAATTGAAATGGATAATTGAAATCGTATATGCATTGATATTTTGAAATATAAATCCATTATGGAATTTATATGAGAAAGAGGAACTTGTTAAAAATAAATATTGATTTATTTTTGAAGTGTTGAAATTATATATCTTGTAAAGATATTTTGGAAAATAAATAATTTGGAAAATTATTTGGAATCTGGTGATGTGTGCATATCAATTGATAGTTCAATAATTGACTATCAATAATTTCCCTTTGAATGGGTATTTGATGTGATTTGATTGAATTTGAATGCCACACTTATTTTTGAATAAGCGCTCACTATTCGGGTTAACCGGGAAAGGACCATGGGGTCGTATAACCCATTCCGAATATGTGATACGTCGTTGTGAATTGCATTTGAAGATCGGTGTTGAAGACCGGATATTTGTGAGAATGATAGGATGAACTATCGATTGACTCTGCACCGAGTAGCTACGGTATTGAGTTCTCCATATGTGATGGTGAATCCGATCAGGATTGTGGATATCCGGATTGCAAGGACTTCTTTGTAAGTGCCTTCGGTTTTGTTCGATCCCGGAACAGACTTGTATGGATGGTATGTCTGACATTACAAGTTGAGATATAAAGCCGATTTCTTTCAAATATATTTCTGTTGGTGGCGGAGAATTTATTCTTTGCTTAACACCCTTCTTTGAGACGTACGAGCTCAAAGGTTATATAGTTGAAGTTATCAGCGATATATTCCCAGTTTGGTAATGTGACATGCTGAGTGATGCTGAAATGATCATTGTGTTGATTATTTGTGATAGGATCATTTATTTGATCGTCTATCCTTGTGATCATTGTGTTGATCATTTGTTGACCCAAAGCATGGCTTTTGTATAAAGTATGTTTTTGTGGACGTGACTTCGTCGAGCCTCACACCCCGTGAATGGTCAAAACAGGAAAGAAGCAGCAAGGTTATGAGGGGTAGCACCCTTTAGGATGTGTCCATTTCCTTCTGGAAAAGGGTGGTATCATGGTATGGAGCCCAGATACTTACTCATGTTGAAAACACTTTGTTATGATTGTGTGAACTGATTACGAGCGCTCGGTGATAAAGGTCCCAAAGGACCGGGGGATGGCATATTCGGTCAGTTGTTACTCAGTTAGGAGTAACCCGGCCTTGTGTTGGTAGAGATCCGGTTTGGTTCTCGGGGATGTCCATCCAGAGGCATTCTCATGTGGCAATGGGAAGTTCCTTGGCCTGACCATTTGTTGGAAATCCAAAGAAACAATACGTGACTTGTACGGTTTTAGTTGTAGAACCTGCCATCTAATATGGTAGCTATTAGTAGGCATAATATAATGGTACCTATGCTGGCTAAGATTTATATTCTACTTTCGAAATGAATTTTTCCTACACTATGCACTAATAATAATATCAAATGCTCTTTTTAAATGCGTATCAAGCATGTTTGACTATCATAAGGAGAAATCTTCTCCAAGTCTGCGTTTGCATTGTGTGTGTGGTAGGAGGTCTTATGGTAGTCTCATTTTTAAAAGCATTGCGAATTGAATTTAAAAATATTCCTCTATTTTGATTTTAAAGATAAATAAACTGTTTTGAGTTCTCACACCAGTCACATGACTGACTCGGAGTTTATTGTTTTCCTTCCTAAACTCTGGGTGCCCACCAATTTTCCACACGGGCAGTTAAGAGTTAGGTTTATCAGGATATTCTGGATATTCTGGAGTTGCTGGAGGCAAGCTGGATGGCATGGCGTATTACTAGTTTATATAGTATTTCTTTTTCCGCTGCATTGTTTGATGTTGTATGTTGTACACTCTGATGATATGATGTAATGTAATGTATAAAATGTAATAACTGATATAGTTCTTTGTTTAAAGATTATTCATTTATTATTATATGTTGTTCCGCTGCGAATTGTGAGATTCTGATGTTGTTCTGTTGTTTTCTGTTCCGTTCTATCCTCTTTTCGTTCTATTTCTCTTCCGTTTTATTTTCTTTTCTCTCTATTTTCTTATCTTCTCTTTCTATCCTTTTCTTTTCTTTTTAAAACCCATAACATTCCGGTTTTTGACCTTCGAATTCTCGGCAGTCGATAAAGTGAGTATCGATGTTGAATTTTCGAAAGTCGAAAATTTTCGGGGCGTTACAATTACAATAGCAAGATGTAAATTTCAAATGCAAGATCTTTAAGTACAATTAAACAACTCAGTAATCAACAGCAAGATGTAAAACTTCAACATGCAAACCGAGAAAGGAATATGCTGGATATTCAACATCAAGCAAAACTGGGAAAATTCAGCATGCAAATTGTTTTCAACAAGCAATGCAAACAGGAGGATTGATTCTTTAACATGCAAAACTGGAATAAATCAAGTAATTCAAGAATATGCAGATAAATTCAAGCTTGGAAACCAGTTTTTATCTTCTGCAAATATAAAAGTGAGTAAATAATTTCTTTTTAAAAAAAACAGTTTAAAAACCTGAATTTCATCATGTTAATATGGTTGAGTATCTTAGTGTTATTTGAATACTGGGATTAGAATTGGGTGCATGTTTGAATTAAGTTTAGTTGAATGCCTGGTAGTTTAAAATTTATACTCTGTGTAAATTTGAAGTTTACAGTTTTATAATAAATTCAATAACTTGATTTTTAATTCGAATCTGACTTTGATTTGTTAATGAAAGTTGTTTGAAATCATGTAGGCTATCATCTAAAAATAGTTACAAGTTTTTAAACGAAATAATTTGTTCTAAATTTTGAAATTTGTAGTAGAATTTAAATTGGGTTAAAATTGGATGATTTCAATTTCTAATTTTGATATCATAATTGGATTATAAATAAGGAATCATGATTTTAGAAGCAGGAATCACGAATTTTAGATCAGAAATTTGTGAGAATTTGGGTTTTGTCTGATTTGGGTAAATTGGTCGATTTACGGCAAACGATGACAAGGTTGTGGACGAGGTTGTGCTCGAAGGTGGAGGGGACAACGGTGATCATCAGAAAAATACTTGTGTATTTTATTAATGATCAAGTTGGTCAATATTCAATCGAGTAGGGTTTTGTCACCTGTTTCTCCAGACGACATTCATTTAGGTCTCGCGACGTCGTGATGCCACCGGGGACGACCGCGTATTGTTCTGGAGATGTTGGGGAGCGAGACGTGGCTTCGGGGAGGAGGACGTGGCGTATCGTGGCATGGATCACCGTCGGCAATCAATTTTCTGTTGATATTGGGTTCAGGCAGTTTGGGTTGAGGGGCAAATTTCGATTCTCGATCGTATCAGAGTTTCTGGGTTGCGCGAGAGGTTAACGTAGTCGAGAGTGAGGTGTGGGAGTCAAGCGTGGAGTTCGTCGACGTCCAACGACGTCGTGCACGTTAACGTGCACGATTGTGGGTATCAGATGATGTTTGGTTTTGAATTGGAGAAGGAGGGGTTCATGCTCGAAGCATCACTCGGGAGTTTGTAGTTCTGGCTCGAAGCAGGCATAGGGTAGGGGAATACTCGGGTTTTCGGCTTGGTTTCTCTAGATCGACTCGAGTTTGTTGAGTAGTTTATATTCAGGGTTGTTAAAATTCAACAGTGCTGTTTTTTTTAGGATTTTGAACCCAAAAGAAGACTTGATTGTGAAAATAATAAAAGTTAAACTAAAAGTTAAACAAGTTTAATTATATAACTAAATTTGTTTAAAGTTAAGTTCTTATATGTTGAAATATAAAAGTTTTAAAAATAAATAAGTAGATTTTAGTAATAGGTTTGTATTAAAAATTTATTTAATAACCTTGGAGGAGTTCAAAAAGTTTTTATTTGAATGTTTAAAATTATTTTAATTTTAATTGATTTCAAATATAATTTATTTTAAATAAGTTTAAAGATTAAGAATTCGATAATCAATTATAATAAAGATTTAACTTATGTAAATTAGAATTTTTATTTATTTAAAGATAAATAATTATGAGAATAATTGAGATAATCCAATTATTATCAATTATCAAGTGTTATTGGTTGATATAAATGATTTAATTAAGATGATGTTTTCTTAATTAAGAATTTTATAGTATAAGAATTTAAGAATCATTTAATTAAATTTAAATGATTAAGTAGAGTAATTAATTAAGTAATTAATTAGTGATTAATTTCAAGATAATCACTTTAGAGTTAATTAGGTATAATTGCTTGGTGAAGTAATCAAGTGATTAATTACTAGAGGTAATTAAGTAAAAGATAATTACTTTATGAAAGTAATTAAGTGGATGTGATTAAGGGTTAATCATCTGTGTTATTAATTAAAGAATAATTAATAAATTAATTAAAGGTTTAAATTATTTAATAAATAAAAGATTAAGAGAATTTAATAATGTGATTAATTACTTGTTAAAGTAATTAATTAAAAAGAAATTTAATTAATGAAAATAGTCATTAATTAATGGAAATAAATAATTAATTGTTAACTAATAATTAAAGGGTAATTAATTTATAATTAAGTTTTAATTACTAAATGTAATTATAAAAGTAATTAATCAAAGGTGATTAATTAAAAGTAGTTAATTAAAGGTGATTAATTACAAGTAATTATTTAAAGATGATTAATTAAAAGTAATTAATTAAATGTGATTAATCAAAAGTAATTAATCAAGTAGGTTTAATTAAAGGTAATTAATCAAGTGTGATTAATTAAAAGTGATTAGTCAGGTGTGATTAAAGGATAATTAAGGAATAATTATCAGAATAATTAAATAATAATTAATCAGGTGGATTAATTTAAAAGAGTAATTAAGAGATAATTACCTGGATAATTAAGAAGTAATTAATCAAGATGATTAATTAATATTGTAATTAAGGAATAAATTACTTAAAGTAATTAAGAGATAATTAAGGGAGATTAATTAAAGGGAATAATTAAGTAATGTTTATTAATTAATTTGGAATTAATTAATGAATGGTAAGATGGATTGATGATAATCCAAGTGTTTAAGTAAGGAATTAATTTAGTTAAGGATTAATTAAATTAATTAAGTTGAATCAAACCTTGTTATGGATGATGAATGATTGGTTGATAAGTATTATTGGATGAGTTAATGATATTGGATGATATTGAATGTCATTGGTTGATATGTGATGATATGAATATGATATATCTGAGATGTGATATATATATATATGCTGCTTTGTGATATATATGGATGAATGTGATAATAGTGACTTATCTATCCGTGTAATGTGAATCATCCATTTATGTTAGGTGATATTTTTGAATATCTATTATTTAAACCCTTATGTACAACTTGGACATTAAAATGGCGTTTGGATTCGGTGAGACCGGGATCGGGTTTCCATATTTGGATATCCGAAAACCACGCCGATCCAAAATAAATGTTAGGTCGTGAATCCAAGTGGAGCTTAGTGAAGACTCGAGGTGTAATAACTATACGTCAGTATAACTCTGTGGGTGATTCCATAATGAGTTTGACGGAATAGTACTTATAGGTTCGAGATGGTGATTCAGAGTGCAAGGGCTATGGTAGTTGACTCTGAGGGTGATTCCAAAATGAGTGCAACGAGATAGTGCCTTCGGTTCCGTTCGAACCCGGAACGGATTTGTATGGATTGAATGCTTTCAGAACATCGTCAGGTAGACGATGAGCATTCTAAGATAAATGTGTCCTACAAAGGTAATCGCATCCTCAAGCCTCACCACTCGGGAATGGCTAAAACAGGGGAGGTGCAGCAAGGCTTCGTGGGTAGCTCCCACTGGAGAGCGAGATTTACCTCTGTCCAGAAGTCCCTTTATATTCGGGTGTGTGGGGCGGCTGATTGCAACAACTGTCGGGGTTGTCTTGTTCGGAGCTGTTCAGTAAGGAACGGTTCCCGCCTTGTGTTGCAGGGGAGTTAGGGTGGCTCCTCGGTACGGTGATCTAGGCCACGTACTATGACAGGCAGTACCCCAGTATCCCTGCCATTGTTGGAAACCCATTCTTCCTACGAGACCCTACGATTTTGCTTGTATTACCCACTTTTGTGGCTAGTAGCTGGAATTTAATCATGTAACAATTTTGGCTATATCATATTTACTTGAAAACCCTATACACTATCATAATATCACTGGATTTCCTATCAAATGTTTTGGTTAGCGGTAGGTAAAAACTTTTTCATGTTTATGTGTGGGAAGTCTTACGTGATACCTTTTCTTTTTAAAGGTTTTCTAAAGTTAAGCAATCTTTAAACCGTTTACTCACACCAGACCCCTGTCTGACCCGAGTGTTTATTTTCTGTTTTATTAAACTCTTGGGTACTCATAATCTGTATGAGTAGTCAAGTGAGTCAGGTTATCCTTGACGAATTCTGGAGGACCTTTGGAGCAGGAGGCTTCAGCGTGTAGATATATAGTTAAAGTTTCTACTGTGTGTTATAACTGTCTAAATGTTATAACTGTCTAAATTGAGATGTATAGTTGTGTGCTTTGTTCTATATGATACTATGTATATGTTCTATATTATATTTCAATCGTTTCGTTGTGAGATTCTGATGTGTTGTTGTTCTTTCTTCTCTTTCTTTTCTTCTTCTATCCCTTTCTTTCTTTAATAGGGATGCGATTTTCTGGTGATAGAAAGTCGGGTCGCTACATTAATCTTAGCCGAAATTGTTACATTGATTAAATTCCAGCATAATATGTTTACAATCAACTTTGAAGGTTCTAATTGGAGAATGGATTTCCATACAAATGACCAGATGAATGGACTATCTTTCGAAGGGGTAAACTTCTAGATGGATGTCCCGAGGACCATCACACAGGATCCTCTACCAACACAAGACCGTCCTACCTATGTAACTAAATAGTACCGAATATGTCATTCCCCGGTCGTTACCGACCTTTATCCGAGGGGCCTCATAGCATACAAACCACAATTATCAGATACACGACGTCATAGCGTGCAAAGATATATCTAGAAGAGGATGACCATATCCTAATTGGGAATGACCCACTTAGCCCTGCTGCATCTAACCGTGTTTCCGTCATTTCCGATTTGATGAGGCTTGAGGCAAACGATTACCTTTCACACAACACATATCACATCTTTGAATGCCACATTGTCATTTTCGTTAACTACTAATTGCCTTCCACAAAAATACAACCCTTGAGCTCGTACGTCTCAAGGAGGGTGTTAAGCTAAGAGAAGTTGCCTTCTCTGCCACCACTGATGTACGTTTGTAAAAATCAATGTACGTAATCTTTAGAAATGCAATGTCAGACAAACATCCATACAAGTTGTCCAGGAATAGGACAAACCGAAGGCACTCTCCTACTACCACTAGTAGCGAGTAGTCCTTGCAATCCAAAAAATCTCCACAACAAGGTGACCACTGCTGTGACGACCCAAAATTTTTTAACATTTGAAATGAAATATTTAATTGATTTTAAATATTTGAAAGTTATTTTAACTTGAATTTTAAATATAATTATGAATTTGGCAATTTAATTGTTGAATTTAATTTATTGAAGTTGGATAAATTTAAATTTTGAATCTTCAGTTTTAAGCTGATTTAAAAAATATTTTCAAGGCCTAGGAAATTTATATTGATGCTATTGAAGATAATAGAAGCTTCAGAATTTGATTTGAAAGTGATTTATTCAGTTTGAATTTATATCGTTTAAATCGATATTTAAAAATAGCCTTCCGAGGCACGGTCTTGGATTTCAATGAAACCAGTTCCATTAGATTCGTAATATTGTATTATTATCAAATTTCAATTTTTGTAGCAATCGGAGTTGTCATTTAACCCTGACAGCTCAAAACGCAAAGAAACAATTTTGATCGATTCAATTTAAAATTGATCGTTTACTTCCGTAACTTGCGTATATGGTTGAATTAGCCTTCGAAACACATTCCATTGTGTTCGGAATGCGGATAAAACCTTACAAACGCTTGGCGGCACTCCTCAATAGGAGTTTGGGATTTCGAGTTAGGTTATACGAGATATTATGAATATAAAATTTTAAAAATCAATTAGAAAATCAAACCCTACCTTCTTCAACACGCCAACATCCCATCCCTTCTTTTTGAAAGCAAAGCAAGTCATCTTCTTTTCCAATTACAATTAGAAAATCAAAAGAAAAATCGAGCAGAAAGGAAGAGTGTGTCTCTTCTCCCTTTTAATTCCTGGCCGTGATTTAGTTCAAAAATGAACATCGTTCAAAGTTCATTCCTCCTCAAAACCAAAGACGGTTAAAATCGAAATCCTATATTCTCAGAAAAAAGAAGAAAAAAAAGGGCAGAGTCGAAGCTAGCAGTATCGAGTGCGATAATCGCGATGGGAGGGGCATCGGCTCGCGATTGAGCACGGCAAGAGGATGGGCAAGTCAATGGCGGCCATCGGTGCAGTTCAAATCAGGAGCACATAGGCGCGTCAGTGGGTGGCCGCTATCATTGGGCGTTGTGCTAGGTAGGGAAATCTAGGGCTTCGATTTTGACTTAGGTGAGGAGGCGACAGCTCAATGGTGACTTGGGGATTCGGGCAGGAGCATGCAAATTTTGTTGTGACGAGTGGATGATCAAGTAGAAGTGACGGCAATGGCATAGCTGCCGTGGGGTTAAAGCATGAGATGGTGGTTCGAACTCGATGTAGGGTGGGCCTGGTTTCGACAGAAGCTTATCGATTGTTTTCATGTTCGTGTTCGTCTTCAGGTAATTTAAACTGTAAAATAAATAAATAAATATATATATATATATAGGAAAAGATTTTCGAAACATATTTGGAAAAGTTTACAGTAAGATGCACAGCCATTTTGTTTGAAAATTCGATTACATATATATGATATATATATATATATATATACATATATATTCTGAGGAAACGAGTTACTGTTTGTTTATTTGCAGAAAATAAAAATAAGTATACATATACAAATTCCAGATTTAGTTTTAATTATAACCAATGATTATTTAAAAAAAGGAAATTTAATTTTTGTTAAATAAATTCATTTAAAGAAGAAATTGGTTTAAATAAAACTATTAGTTAATTAATTATCAAATAGAAATTTAATTATTCGAATATTAATAAAAATCATCTAATGGTTATACAAGGTCTAAAACTATGAAGAAAAAAGTCAGAATGGAAATGGATTGCGAAACAAAAGCAAAGGTGAGATCTTCTCACTCAAAATTTTAATAATTGAAAATTTCAGTTATTGATTGATGGTTGAATTGTGATAGTTAAATTTAAAATTGATTGTCGGTGTGCTTGGATGATTAATTTATTATCAGTTATATTAGTTAGACCCTATTGCGTCGCATAATAGCGGAGGTTATTATATTAAACCCATATAATGCGATATTCCACCTTGAAGTGGAATTGGTATTATATATGTATTTGGAGTTGTTGATTTCCCGCATTATATACCGGATGAGACCATATTGTGCCGCATAATAGCGGGTGATATTTTATAAATCTCATATACCACGATATTCCACCTCAAAGTGGAATTGGTATTTAATTGTTGTGCTAACATCTGTAAATGCAGGGAAACATGTTGGAGGGATCCAACTGGATTCCTCGAATATTTAAATTAGCTTCAATATTGTGTGTTGATTATTTGAAATCTATGTGTGACTATTTGTGATTGAAACTGTTGAAGGCTATAATTTAGCCGAATATATTTTTGGTATCGTAGGATACATAAAATAAATAAAAATTGGACTTTTAAAATTACTATTGAAAATCTATAGTAAAATTTATTTTTTAATTGAATAAATTTAAAAGAAGGAATTTTAAAAGGATACAGTTTTATTTTTGAATCCTATTGAATAAAATTCTAAAATATGAGAAAAAAATTTAATAAATGGATTTCAAGCAATAATATTCAAAAGATGAAGAATTTATTTAATAAAAATATGGTTTTTAAATAAATTGGAAAAATAAAGGAATTTATTTTAAAAATAAATTCGTAAATTGATTTGGTGTTAAAAGAATAAATCCTTGGGAAATCAATATGAAAATTGATTTGGTGTTGAATGAAAATCGATTTGGTGTTGAAATAAAATTGAAATCAATGCGGAAATTGATTTGGTGTTTGTAAATGATTTTTAACGTCGATTTAAAAATCATATATCAGTAGATATTTGGGAATTTGAATTCACAATGGGAATTTATAAAGGGAAGAGAAATTTGTTTTAAAAATAAACATTTGGTTATTTTTAAAAGTGTGAAAGGAATTTACGGATTTGGAACGTAAATTTAAAGTAAATCCAAAAGGATTTATAAATTGATTTGAATGAACCATTTTAGAATAGAAGGTGTACTTTCCCTGGAAAGCCGGGTATGTTTTCAATATAGTCTATAAATATGAAATTGAAGTTGTGAAGATGGTTTTGAGGAAAGATTATTTTGGAGAAATTATTTACTTGGGTTATTTTTTTGAAAATCTTTAAAGTAAATATTTATTTTAATTTATTATAGAAGTGATTATTTAAAGTTTTAATTGATATTTGTTTTAGAAAATGGATATTTAAATAGTTATATCCTATCTACTAATTTTATTTTAAAAATTTGTTTTGGACTTGAATTTTTATATGCGATATTAGTATAATGTTTTTCATAACCAATATTTAAGCAAGTATTTTTAAATAGTTTTATTTTGAATATTTCTAAGTATATTTTGGATAAGCATTTTAAATTATTTTAAAATATTTGAACTCGGCAGATTTTCAGTGGAAATGAATAAATATTTGGAAATGTTTTCCCGTAAGGAAAAGTGATTTGAAATTTGTTTTCAAAGAATGGAAATGTGGAAAAGTAATTTGAAATTTGTTTTCAAGGGATTGAAATGTGAATAGTGATTTGAAATTTGTTTTCAAAATGTTAAAGTGATAAAAGTATATCTTGCGAAGATATTTTTGAAAATAAATAATTTGGGAAATTTATTTAAATCCGGCAATTGTCGTGGATGTTGATTGATAGTTAAATAACTGACTATCAATATTTGCCTTTAAACGACATTTGAATTTCGATGCGACCGGGGGTCGGATTCCAAGTGGATATCCGAAAACCACATCGAACCTTTGTGATTGTGATGGATCTTTTATTTAAAAGATCAAAGTGGAAATTGTTTTGATTTGTTGAAATCTGAATGTAACACTTATTTTTAAAAGTAAGCGCTCATTATCCGGATTTGCCGGGAGAGGACTTTGTGTCATAAAACTCATTCCGAATAATGATACAACGAAATGGGATTGCATTTGAAGACAGTGTTGAAGACCGGGTACTTTTGAAAGCGAAAGGATTACCTGTTGATTGTCTTTGCACCGGGTTGCTCCGGTATAGAGATTTTATCACCCTTTGTGATGGGAATTCCGGACGTTATTAGTGAATATCCGGATTTGCAAGGGCTTCTTTGAAGTGCCTTCGGTTCCGTTCGATCCTGGAACGGACTTGTATGGTTGTGTGTCTGACACTACACTTTGAGATATAAAGCAAATTTCTTTCAAATACATATCTGTTGGTGGCGGAGAATTTATTCTCTTGGCTTAACACCCTTCTCTGAGATGTACGAGCTCAGAGGTTATGTAGTTGAAGGTTATCAGCGATATACTCCCAATTTGGTAGTGTGGCATGCTAAGTGCTGCTGTGTATTGATGATCATTTGTTGATCATTTGTGATCAAAGCATGGCTTTTGTGTAAAGCGTAGCTTTGTGGATGAGACCTCATCGAACCTCACAACCCGGTATGGTCGAAATAGGAATCGTGGCAGCAAGGTTATTTGGGGGTAGCACCTCTAAGGGTATGTCCATTTCCTTCTGGATTATAAGTTGTATCATGGTATGGAGCCCAGATACTTACTTTGTGGTTGCTGTAAAACTTATTGCTTTGTGGTTGTCGGTTGACAAGTGCTTCGGATAAAGGTTGGTAACAATCGGGAGGTGGCATACTCGTGTTAGTTGTTACCTACTCACAGAGGTAACCCGGCCTTGTGTAGCAGAGATCCGGTTAGGTTCTCGGGGACGTCCCTCCAGAGGCGTTCCATTTTATATGGGAAGTTCCTTTGCCTGACCATTTGTTGAAAATCCAATCATCCAATAAGACCTCTTTATGGTTATAGTTGTATAACCTGCCATTTACTTATGGTGGTCACCACTGTTTAGATGGTAGCTATAGTAGGCCTAGTACGAAATGTCTATGCTGGCTAAGATTAATATTATATTAATATTATACTTCCGAAATGTTTTCACACTATGCATTATTAATAATATTTGAAAAAAAATTTCGTATCAAGCATTTTTTACTTTCATAAGGAGGAATCTCCTCCAAGTTTGTGCTTGCATTGTGTGTGTGGCGGGAGGCCTTATGGCAGTTTCATTCTCAAAAAGCATTGCAGATTTCGTTTTACGTTCTTTGTGAAAATAACAGTTTTTAAGATCTCACACCAGTCCCACGACTGACCTGGAGTTTGTTGTTCCTTTTCTAAACTCTGGGTGCCCACCAATTTCCACACGGGAAACCTAGAGTCAGGTAATCAGGTCATTCTAGAATTCAGGAGTTGCTGTGGAGCTCAAGAGGCAAGCTGGATGGTGAGACGTTCTATCTATACTATGTAGTATCTGCTGCGTTTGGGTTTGTGTGAGACAAATTTCTATGTAGGCAAGTCATTTATAACTGCCAGTGTTGTGTGTTGTTGTACTCTGATGTTGTATTGTTATAACATATATAGCCCTTTTGTTTTAAAGATTATTTATCTATTGCATATTATTCCGCTGCGACATGTGAGATTCTGTTTATTGTTTCTGTTCTATTTTCTTCTTCTTCTACCTCTTTCTTCTGTAAACCCTAAAGACTCATAAGTTTGTTCCTCTTTGGGCTGAATGTTGTGGGATTTCGCCAGCTCAAAAGGGATACGAATTTGCGGGCCTTTACAAGTGGTATCAGAGCATTTGGTTAAGTGATAACCTTAGCTCTGTTAGGTGTTACTCGTTAGAGATAGAGTCAGTAGTACTCTAGAATGAGTGTGAGTGTAATAATAGATATAAGCGCGTATTTGTTAGTGAATATAAAATTGTTTTATATTGTGTTGATTGGTTTGTTGAGTGGTATATGGATTCTGATCAATACGGGTAATTAACGTTATTGATAGGGATCTCTAAACACTTGTACAGAATAAATTCGACATGATATCATTTTAAAATAGGGTAAATGAAATAATTTTACCCAAACTATTTTCGTATATAAAAGAAATAAATTTTCTGTGAATTATTATAATATATGGTTGCTTGGTTGCTAAGAAGCGATAATATTAAATTATTATCATCGTTGTATGAGGAATTTAAATCAAAACCAAAAGCTAAGAAAATAAAAATCCAAATGGGATTTGTAAATGTAAATTGTAAATGAGATTTATAATTTGAAACAGAATTCCAGAGAAATATTTGGAAATGTTCTTAAAAATATTTGAAATTCGAGAAGTTTGGAAATTAAATTCCTTTTGAGATTGGAAATAGTTTTCAAGGGTTTTGAAAAATTTATTGAAGGGATGAAAGCTCTAAAATCTTTTCGGTCGCTGGAAAATAATTCCGGTGATGATCGCGACATCATCGGTGTTCATTTTCGAGTTTCCAATAGAGGAATTGCAGTCAAATTGTTTTAAATTAAAGTTGTTTGGAAAATTTGGGTTTGGTTTTGGAATTCAAAGGATAATTTGAATTATTTTCAATAATGGTTTTGGAAAAGGTGGAAAGACTCTGGAATTTTATTAAAAATAGTTATGGAATAAAAAGTTTGAAAAATTAGGAAACTCGGATTTAAACTGAAATTGACTTGAGTTAATTTGAACAAAGGTGAATTTTAGAAGTCTAATTGTAACAGCTCGCAAATCCGTACCCCTTGAGTCAACCCTATTCTACTTAGATCAACTCAAGTTGTACAGAAATACGAACCATTTGGGTTAAAGAAGAAGAGGTAGAAGAAGAAAATAGAAATCAACAACAGAATCTAATCATCGCAGCGGAATAAAATATAATAGATACTAAATAATCTTTACTCAAAAATCAAATATCTCTGTTTATATATATACATCATCAGAGTACATCAATCACAGCTCAACATCAATATCATACGGATGGATACACAACAACTCAACAAAGCGGAATATATATATAAACAAGTACGGGAGTACGTATCATCATTCTGCTCGTCTCCTGAGCTCCACAGCACCATATCCTGTATCCTATAATACTCGGTCTGACCCGAGCATTATAGTTAAATAACACCCGAGTCAGTCTGGAGTACCAGCGTGAGAAAATCACACTCAGTTGATTATTAAAGTTTCAAAAATCCTTTGAAAACAAAAGCATCTCGTAAGACCACGCCACAAATAAACATGTCAGGTTTTTACCTTACGATAGCTAAAACAATTTTTATAGAAATCCTCTGATATTATAATAGGGTCCATATACAAATACTTATAAAATAGCCGAAATTGTTACATTATTAAATTCCAGCTACTAGCCACAGAGTGGGTAATACAAACAAAACTCGTACAAGGCTCGTAGGGAGAATGGATTTCCAACTAATGACTAGGCATTGGGGTACCACCTGTCACAGTACGGGGCCTAGATCACCGTACCGAGGAGTACGCCCGCTCCCCTGCAACACAAGACCGGGACTACCCCTTACTGGATAATCCCGAGGGAGATCACCCCGCGGTTGGGATCAGCAACCGCCCACTAAGCCGAAATAAAAAGGGACATCTAGACAGGGATGACCTCACCCTGCTTGGGTACTACCCACCTAGCCTTGCTGCATAACCCCTGATTTTCAGTCATTCCCATTGGATGAGGCTCGAGGCTAAGCGTTACCTTTTTAGAACATATCCCTTAGAATGCCCATCGTTCACCTGACGATGTTTCGCAAGCATTCACCCATACAAGTCCGTCCCGGCTTCGAACAGAACCGAAGGCACTATTCCTACTACATCCATTTTGGAAATATCCTCAGGATTAGTAGCGATTAGCCCTTGCACTTTACTGCTCCATCTTCGAATCCAAAATCGTTTTCCCCGAAACATACAAACCGGATCGAAGTGGTTTTCGAGAAATAAATCTCGATCCCGGTCTCTTCGAAACGATCAATGTATTTGGCAATATTGATAGTCGGTGATTTAACTATCAATTAATATTCACAAACAACCATCAACCAATAAATAATTTCCCAAATTATTTATTTATCTCAAAATATCTTTACAAGATATAATTTCACTTTCAAACCCTTTTGAAAACAGTTTTCAAACTATCTTCCTTTTCTCAGAATAAATTCCGAGTATTTTCATTTCCACTGGAATCGCCAAGCACAAAACTTTAGATTTTTAAAATAATTTAAAACATTTTATTGAAAAATATATTTAACATTTAATTTAGAAAAAATTTACTTTAATACTTAATTTAAAATAATACTCTAGAAATAACTAAAATAAGGTTACCTTATAACCATACATTAGATTTCTTCTTTAATCAAATACCAAATCATTCTTTAAATAATTATTACGAAAATAGATTAAACAAAATGCGCGTTTGGAATTTACTTTAAAACATTTAAGTTAGAACTACTTCAATAATTGGTTAAAAATATATACTATATAAACATTTGAAAATAAAGTTACTTAATAAAATTAAAACTAGATTTCTACTTTTAAAAACAAAATACTAAGTTACTTCTTAATAATTACAGCTAAAATATATTAAAAGAAAATACTTACTTTAGACTTTAAATATTAGAAATAATAAATTTTACAAAACTTGCTTTCTTTTAAAAAAAACTTTAAAACATTTAATTTATATTTAAAGATTTACTTTTAAAAACATGTACTTGGCTATCCAGAGAAAATTTCAACTTCAATCACTTAAATCAATTTCCCCAAATTGATTTCCAATTTATTTTATTTTGAAATAAGTTCCTTTAATTACTCAATTCATTAGTTATGGACTTATAATTATTGTTGTTATTTTCCATTTGGTTTAAAATCTTTTAACTGGAATATACCAATTTCAGATTTTTTTTTTCAATTTCTTCTTTATTCTTCTTAAATAATTTAAACCTTGAATTTTAAATAAATGTTTTAATCATACTGAAATTTAAAAATTCATTAATCTTCTGTTTATTCAAAATTTCCCTTCCATATACGGAATTTATTTATTAGAATTTAAAACTATTATTATTCTTATCCAATTCATTCCTAATTTATTTAAATTCTCTATAATTATTTCACTTACAAATTTTCTTCATTTTATTTCCAAAATACAATTCTATATATCTTGATAAATTAGTGCACCGGAACATATTCAGTTAAACCATAACATCCAATATTCCAATTTTCAATAATATTCATCATAGAATATAAAATAATCACAACAGAGGGTATTAAATAATTTAAATAAATGTTGAGGGATCCAGTTGGATCCCTCCAGCCTGTTTTCCCTGCATCACAGACGTTAGCACAATACAATATTCCAATTCCAAAATATCATACTATAGCACATTAATCAATTCAACCATTCAAACAATATTTAAATTTAATCATTTAAATTTAAGTTTAATTGAGTGAGATTAACTCACCTTTGACTCTTGTTTTGCAATCCGACCCAATCCGGCTTGCTTCTATCAGATTTTGACCTTGTATAACACCCATACGAATTATTACACTTTGAAATACTTGAATAATTTATTTTTATTTTATAAATTTTCTTTAAGTAACTAAGAACAAATAAATTTCCATCATTCATTATTTAAAAATTTCACTAGTAAATGGAAATAGATATATATGTGTGTGTGTGTGTGTGTGTGTATTTATTAATATCTTAACTTATCAAACAATTTATTACCATTAAATAAATAAATCAACTAATAATTAAATTTTACAAATTACTTTAATTTTCCTTTTGAAATTACAAAAATACCGATAACATAACCCATACAGATTTTAAATCTATTTTTATAAAATAAGCTAGTAAATTTAAAAACGTGTATATGTATAACTTAGCTTATTCCAAAATAATCTACATCAGCTTTAAAATCTAATTTTACGCAACTTTAAACTCTCGTATATATTTTTCCAAAATCCTATATATATATTATTGTTATTATTGTACTACAGATTTTACATATATATTTAAATTAACTAGGATTAACTCTAGATTTAAACTGTTGGACAGAAACCACCCCTTTTCACTTTACTGTATATAAACAAAAGTAACTTTTATATATAAATTATATATATATATATATATATATTTTAATTTACAAGTCCCTGCTTAGATTAGATTACATATTTTAAAATCTATATGTATATGTATGGCTAAGTTTAATTGAAAGAAACAAATCAAATACCTCCACTGCTCTGTCGTGTTGCCCAGTCCATTGCGACGTCGATGTAGTCGCCGAACCCTAGTTGCCTGGAAATCTCAGCAACCTCGCGAGCTACCAAATGCGCCGCCATGCTTAACTTCGTCGCCTCGGCCTCAACACCACCCAACTCGCGACATCGTGATGCGACGCCAAAAACAAACCACGCAGTGCCTCTCGCGAATCCACCCTACGCGAGCCCAAGGTCAGTCGCGAAGCCCCAAAATCGAGGTCAATTATCTCAAACACGAAAACGTTGATTTAGAAAAGAAAGAAGGGCTCGAGTGTCACCATTTTTTTTGAAAAGGCTTCGGCCGACATTATTATTTTCTCTTTTCTGGTCTTTGATTTTGTTTTTGATTTGAAGGAAGGGAATTCGGTTTCATTATTAAAGAAAGAGGGGTTTTGCATGATGTAGTAAAAAGAAGAAACATTGGTACGAAAAGAAGTCGGCTGCTCAGGAATAAAGGGTGGCTAATGGGAAAGGATTATGATAGGTGAAAAGATGTAAGATATTCAAATTAAACGATTAATTATTTTCTAGACGTTTTTATCTCGTACGCTCACACGATGATTCCGAATGCTACAAAATTCGAAATCCAAAAATAGTTCAATATTACGGACTCAAAGGAACTGGTTTCGTTGAATTCCGAGACTGTACCTCGAAAGGATATTTTTAAATCAAATTTAAACGATAAAATTTCAAAACCATCACTGTTAAATTCAATTTTAAAACTTCTATTATCTTCGGTGTTATCAATATAAATTTTATAAGCCTTCAATTTATTTTCAACAAGCTTAAAACTCCAGATTCAACATTTTACTCAACTTCAAACTATTTAATCCAATAAATTTAATTATCAATAATTAGTGATATTTGAATTCAAGTTAAAAATTACTCTATTGAATATTTAAAATCAATTAAATATTTCAATTTTTAAATGCTCGAAAATTCCGGGTCGTCACATTCCTCCCCCCTTAAAAGAATTTCGTCCCCGAAATTACTAGTTAGGAAGAATGGTCCAATACCCGTTTACTATTTCCCAAAACCAAACAGTTTAATTAACTTGCCATAACATATCCTTTTTATTATAGGCCCACTATCATTCTTACTAACTTCTCAAACTCCCCCATAATTTGCAAACAATCCTATTTGCCCAATCATTCAAGTTTTAATTTTAAAACCAATTTTGACTTATCAAAATTTTCTCAAAAATTTTCTAACTCTCAAAATTTCCGAAAAATTTCGCCAGTGTGTCCTTTGCGCGGCTAGCTCGGTACAACTACAAAAGGCCTCTACGGGCTCCCAAATCCCAAAAGAAAACAAAAGGGCCAAGTGGCTCGATCAAAAACCCAATCAAATTTCATATAGAAACTTAAACACATACCTTTTGTCGAGCATTTCAAATTTATCTTCTGAAATTAAAATCAATTCTCTTTTCCTTTATAATGCCTGCATATTCTACTTAGCACTAATATCCAATCACAACTTTCAAACCATTTTATTGACTTCCTTACCAATGTCAATATCTATTCATTCAAATATTATTTTAGATTATATTTGTAATATCAATTTCCAATTGAGTATGCACCATTCCTTACTTAAGTTTAGTATAAGCATTTTATATGTTTCTTATATTTATTTCCATCTTACCACTTCAGTTTATATCTATTTCTATTCAAATGGATTCTTCCATTTCTATATGAATTTAATTTATCTTTAACTCTGAATATTTAAATTTTATTTTTCATTTATAACTAATTCATGTCATTATTTTAATTAGTTACATTTACTAATTTATTTCAATTTCCAGTTCGAAATTGTTTTGTCATTAACAAAATTTTCCAAAATTTTCGAAAATTTTCTAACTGCCTAAATTTCCGAAATTTTTTGGCAGAGTCTCCTTTATATGGAGGAGCTTTTGCAATTTGACAGGAGATATAAATATATATACATCGACTCACACGGTCGAAAAAACAAAAAACAGTTCATATTTTCTATTTTTATTGCGTAGGCGTACCTTATTTAGCATTTTTAAGCAAGCGGCTTATTATTTTTAGCAAATAGCACAACCAAAACCAGCCACATGGCTCTCGGGTACCTGTACTTACTCAATTTAAACATGTAAGCGCCATATAAATGAAGTTTAACAACATTTCACTTATTTGCAATAGTTAAACTCATGAATTCTAAAAGAAATTCACACCAAACATTTTCCCGTAAGCAAATTTTACAATTTTCATGCTAATTCAACTGTTTCAATTAATTTATAACCATTTTCATTCAATTTGAATGGTTTTCAATCCATTCATATACAACTTCATCAATTTGAATGGTTTAAAACTCAATCGCTTACATTTAATTTATTTTTAAGCAAACTGAACTCATATTTAATTCAATTGCCCTCAAAATCAATTTATTTTACTCCTAACAATTCATAGAATTTTAATTACTTCCATTTACATCAAATGACAATTTATTCTATGCAATTTAATGAGATCTGTGTGAATAAATAAGTATTTATGTTTTATAACCAATTTAAATGGACTTCAACTCAATTTATACTTAATTCCCTTCCATTTTTAAATTTATTCACAATTCATATATTCTCAGTTTCATTGCATTTAAATTTGAATCCATTCACTTGCGTTTCATTTTATTAACCAAACTAGTTCATACAAAACCATTAACAACTTAGGTTCATCTACATTACCAATTAAATTTCCCTTTTATTTTAATTCATTCACAATCATTTATTTAGCTCGACACATTCCATTTAAATTTCATTCACAATCCATTCATCTACGATTCATTCCAAAATTGTTTATTCCGAACTATTTTATTTAGCTCGAAGACAATCCAAGCTATTTCATTCAACAACCAATTCTCAACTTATTTAAACCACACTTCATTTGATTCTTATTTATTCCATCCATTTATTTATTCAATATAATTAGTTTACCCACTCAATCCATTATGAATTTTCATTTCCTTAAATATTATTTATAACCCACCGAATTCTATTCCGATTCAAATTTATTTTCACTTGATTTAAATCCAACCCAATGTCATTAAACTTAGTTTAAGTTGAATTAAATTCAGCTCTCTTCCATTTGTTTAGCTTAAGTTAATTTACTTCAATTTATTCAAATTTTATTCTTAAGCTCATTTTCATTTTACAAGTAAATTTTCTTTTCTATTCAACTTAATTCTATTTCAATTAAATCTCATTTCAATCTACAATTTCCTTTGATTAGTTTTTATAAAGTTTAACTTTCAGATTCAACTCGTTCAATTGATTACAAGGCCATATCCAATTTATTTTCACATATTTGGATTTTATTCGCAATACAAACCATTACTATTTTAATCCAATTTCATTTTTATTCGATACATTTCCAATTATATTTAATTTGTTAACACTTCAAGTTAAATTTTTAATTTATAACTCAAATTATGAATCCAATATCCATTTTCAATTTACCATCCAATTTATTAACCACAATTCAATTACATTTACTTCACTATCGATCCAGGTCGAATTTGATTTATAACTTGAGTTTTATTTTCAAACTTCATTATTAACTCACAATTCAGCTTTATTTAACTACATTAGGTTCCCATTACATATTTCATTAATTAATTTATTATCTAATTAGTTCTTCCCCTAGTCAAAATTCAATACTTGATTTTTAATTCCAAATATCACTTCATTTAATTTCCTTAAGTTTGATTTATTTTATAATTCAAGTTTGGATCTTTGCTTTATTTCCAAAACATCAAACAATATTAATTTTGGGTTTTCTATCTCACCCTTTCAATTTTATAAGTCACAACATATTATTTTACACATTTCCATTCATTCTAGGCTTGAATATATTCATCTTTCATTTTTAACTCAAGATTTACGCTTATTTATAGCTCAAGCATATTTTTATTTCCATGGATTTTAATTCTTTTACAAGTCATTCTACTTTATTTATTTCAATGCAATCCTCATTCATCTTATTTTCCATTTGTTCAGGTAAGAATCTAATTCCATTCAATAACTCAATTGAATATTTATTCCACTTTAATTTTTATTTTAACTCGGATTTATTTAACTCAATTCGATTTCAACTTAATTCGAATATAACTGGATATTATTTCAGCCTATTTAAATTAATTTCAATCCAGTTAAATTTTTATTTCCCAATCCAAGTTAATTTCATTTTTAACTTTACACTTTAAATTCAAATTCCAACATTCAAAACTTATATTTCCTTGATTTAAAAATCATCTCAATTTATAAGCTTACCACCTATCTCTTCAGGATTTTTAAACACCCGACTTTGGTTTCAAATTATTTTGAAATCTCCAACGTCTCAAATCACATTTCTCAAAAGTCAAACCAATCCTAGTTTTATTCCCAACAAATTTCCTTTGAGATTTTCAAAAACAACCACCTTTTCTGAACAAATCAGTTTTTGGCAGCAATCCATCACTTAGAAATTCGAAAATGAATACTGATGATGCGGCCGTCGTCATCATAATTATTTCCCAATAATCCAAGTGATTTCAATGCTATATCACTTTCAAAATCCATTCAAAACACATTTTCTTTCAGAAATACCTTCAAAAGAATAATGCTATTATTTATCTTCAAAACACTTCCAAATCTTCGGGATTTTAAATTTCCAAATCCTGCTTAAATCAATTTCAACTATAATCCATTAACATAGTTTATGCTCATACAAATTCTCATTTGATTGTATGTCAATTTATAATTTACATTTATAATTCATATTTATGAATTTCATTTTATAATGAATTTATTCCCTTAAACTTTGGTTATATTTTCAATTTCTATTTAAATTTTTACACAACGGTGATAATAATTTAATATTATCATTTTTAACATCCAAGTAACCATGTATTAGCTAAAATAGTTCACAAAAACTTTCTTTATATCAAAAATATATTTTTGGGTAAAATTATTTCATTCACCCACATTTAAAACAATACCGTATCAATTGTTCTATTCAAGTGTTTAGATACCCCTTCAATACAGTTGTCCAGACTGTGCCGACGAAGGTTCATATGCTACTAAATAAACCAATCAACACAATATTAAAACAATTTATATTCACTAACAAATACGCGCTCATATCTATTAATACGCTCAAACTCATTCTAGAGTACTACGGACTCTACTTGAAATGAGTAGTTCCCACCAGAGCCAAGGTTATCACCAACCTAGGCTCTGATACCACGCGTAACAGCCCGCAAATCCGTACCCCTTGAGTCAACCCTATTCTACTTAGATCAACTCAAGTTGTACAGAAATACGAACCATTTGGGTTAAGGAAGAAGAGGTAGAAGAAGAAAATAGAAATCAACAACAGAATCTAACCATCAACCAATAAATAATTTCCCAAATTATTTATTTATCTCAAAATATCTTTACAAGATATAATTTCACTTTCAAACCCTTTTGAAAACAGTTTTCAAACTATCTTCCTTTTCTCAGAATAAATTCCGAGTATTTCCATTTCCACTGGAATCACCAAGCACAAAACTTTAGATTTTTAAAATAATTTAAAACACTTTATTGAAAAATATATTTAACATTTAATTTAGAAAAAAATTACTTTAATACTTAATTTAAAATAATACTCTAGAAATAACTAAAATAAGGTTGCCTTATAACCATACATTAGATTTCTTCTTTAATCAAATATCAAATCATTCTTTAAATAATTATTATGAAAATAGATTAAACAAAATGCTTGTTTGGAATTTACTTTAAAAAAATTAAGTTAGAACTACTTCAATAATTGATTAAAAGTATATAGTATATAAACATTTGAAAATAAAGTTACTTAATAAAATATAAAACTAGATTTCTACTTTTAAAAACAAAATACTAAGTTACTTCTTAATAATTACAGCTAAAATAGATTAAAAGAAAATACTTACTTTAGACTTTAAATGTTAGAAATAATAACTTTTACAAAACTTGCTTTCTTTTAAAAAAAAACAACTTTAAACATTTAATTTATATTTAAAGATATACTTTTAAAAACATGTGCTTGGCTATCTAGAAAAAATTCCAACTTCAATCACTTAAATCAATTTTCCCAAATTGATTTCCAATTTATTTTATTTTGAAATAAGTTCCTTTAATTACTCAATTCATTTCATAATTCATTAGTTATGGACTTATTATTATTGTTGTTATTTTCCGTTTGGTTTAAAATCTTTTAACTGGAATATACCAATTTCAGATTTTTTCTGATTTCTTCTTTATTCTTCTTAAATAATTTAAACCTTGAATTTTAAATAAATGTTTTAATCATACTGAAGTTTAAAAATTCATTAATCTTCTGTTTATTCAAAATTTCCCTTCCATATACGGAATTTATTTATTAGAATTTAAAACTATTATTATTCTTATCCAATTCATTCCTAATTTATTTAAATTCTCTATAATTATTTCACTTACAAATTCTCTTCATTTTATTTCCAAAATCCAATTCTATATATCTTGATAAATTTGTGCACCGGAACATATTCAGTTAAACCATAACATCCAATATTCCAATTGTCAATAATATTCATCACAGAATATAAAATAATCACAACAGAGGGCTTTAAATAATTTAAATAAATGTTGAGGGATCCAGTTGGATCCCTCCAACCTGTTTTCCCTGCATCACAGACGTTAGCACAATACAATATTCCAATTCCAAAATATCATACCATAGCACATTAATCAATTCAACCATTCAAACAATTATTTAAATTTAAGTTTAGTTGAGTGAGATTAACTCACCTTTGACTCTTGTTTTGCAATCCGACCTAACCCGGCTTGCTTCTATCAAATTTTGACCTTGTATAACACCAATACGAATTATTACACTTTGAAATACTTGAAAATTTTATTTTTATTTTATAAATTTTCTTTAAGTAGCTAAGAACAAATAAATTTCCATCATTCATTATTTAAAAATTTCACTAGTAAATGGAAATAGATATATATATATGTGTGTGTGTGTGTGTATTTATTAATATCTTAACTTATCAAACAATTTATTACCATTAAATAAATAAATCAACTAATAATTAAATTTTACAAATTTCTTTAATTTTCCTTTCGAAATTACAAAAATACCGATAACATAACCCATACAGATTTTAAATCTATTTTTATAAAATAAGCTAGTAAATTTAAAAACGTGTATATGTATAATTTAGCTTATTCCAAAATCATCTACATCAGCTTTAAAATCTAATTTACGCAACTTTAAACTCTCATATATTTTTTTCCAAAATCCTAATATATATATTATTATTACTGTACTACAGATTTTACATATATATTTAAATTAACTAGGATTAACTCTAGATTTAAATTGTTGGACAGAAACCACCCCTTTTCGCTTTACTATATATAAATAAAAGTAACTTTTATATATAAACTATATATATATATATTTTAAATTTACAAGTCCCTGCTTAGATTAGGTTACATATTTTAAAATCTATATGTATACGTATGGCTAAGTTTAATTGAAAGAAACAAATCAAATACCTCCGCTGCTCTGTCGTGCTGCCCAATCCATCGCGACGTTGATGCCGTCGCCGAACCCTAGTTGCCTGGAAATCTCAGCAACCTCGCGAGCTACCAAATGCGCCGCCATGCTTGCCTTCGCCGCCTCGGCCTCAACGCCACCCAACTCACGACATCGTGATGCGACGCCGAAAATGAACCGCGCAGTGCCTCTCGCGAATCCATCGTACGCGAGCCCAAGGTCAGTCGCGAAGCCCCAAAATCGAAGTCAATTATCTCGAACTCGAAAATGTTGATTTAGAAAAGAAAGAAGGGCTCGAGTGTCACCATTTTTTTTTGAAAAGGCTTCGGGCGACATTATTATTTTCTTTTTTCTGGTCTTTCATTTTTTTTTTGATTTGAAGGAAGGGAATTCGGTTTCATTATTAAAGAAAGAGGGGTTTTGCGTGATGTAGTAAAAAGAAGAACAATTGGTACGAAAAGAAGTCGGCTGCTCAGGAATAAAGGGTGGCTGATGGGAAAAGATTATGATAGGTGAAAGGATGTAAGATATTCAAATTAAACGATTAATTATTTTCTACACGTTTTTATCTCGTACGCTCACACGATGATTCCGAATGCTACAAAATTCAAAATCCGATAATAGTTCAATATTACGGACTCAATGGAACTGGTTTCGTTGAATTCCGAGACTGTGCCTCGGAAGGCTATTTTTAAATCCAATTTAAACGATAAAATTTCAAAACCGAACAAATCACTATTAATTTAATTTTAAAACTCCTGTTATCTTCAGTGTTATCAATATAAATTTTATAAGCCTTCAATTTATTTTCAACAAGCTTAAAACTCCAGATTCAACATTTTACTCAACTTCAAACTATTTAATTCAATAAATTTAATTATCAATAATTAGTGATATTTGAATTCAAGTTAAAAAATTACTCTATTGAATATTTAAAATCAAATAAATATTCCAATTTTTAAATGCTCTAAAATTCCGGGTCGTCACACTAATAGACTAAAATGATTGGAATAAAATTATTAAGATGGAAATAAATTGTGAATGAATGAATAAATTTGCAATTGCAAGTACATGAAAGTGAATTAAATGTTGAATTGTTTTTTGAATTTGTAAGTAAATAGAACTGGAATTGGAATTGAATTTGATTTGTATTAAACAAAGTGAAATATTGAAATAAAATTAGTAATTAAAACTAATTAAAGGAATGACGAAATAGAATATGATTTGAAATGAATCGAAATTCAATAATTATAAATGAAAGGTAAATTAAATTCATATGGAATTTGAAATCCAGTTTAAATATAAGTAGTTATAAACCAGAATAGTGAATTGAAAATAAATTTTTAGGAAGGAATAAAACTGGAATTGAAACTGAATATCGAAAACCAATTTGAATTGTGTGAAATAAAATGAAATTGTAAAATTAGTTTGAAGTGAACTAAAGATAATAAAGATAGAAATATAAAAAGGGTTTGAGATAAAATGAATTAGAATTTGTAATGAATTAATAAATGAAATTAATTTAAAATAGTGCAGTTGTGAATGAATAATTGATAAAATTCAATATTCAGAAGTTAAAATGAATCCAAATAACTTGAAATTGTAAATTGAATTCAAATGAAACTGAAAATGCAAAATTGAATAAAAATGGATATATAACTTCAATAGTGAAGTAAAAATGGTATAAGGAGTATTCAAACCTTTGTAAAGAAATGTGCAAAAATAATATTTGAATGTTGTAATTGGATATTATGGCTAGCAGGATATATAGGTGTATTAAAGTAAATGGAATTAGGATTTTGAAGATAAAATTGAATTGCTCGATATGTATTTAAATTTCAGTATGAAATTTGGTGATTTTCTTGTCTAGCCACTTGGCCTTTTGTTTTCTTTTTGAATCTGGGGGCCTGTGGTGCCATTTTGTAGTTGTATCGAGCTAGCCGCGCAAAGGAGACACCGGAGAAATTTTTTGAAAATTTAGGGAGTTAGGAAAATTTTTAGAAAATTTGAAATTTAAATTTGGATTTTTAAAGAAAATAATATTGTTTAAAACTTATGATTAAGTTTTGGAAGTTAATAAGAGGGCTAATATGTCCTTAATAAAAAGATTGGTTCTGGTAATTAATAAAACAATTTGGTTTTGGGAAAATAATAAACGGGTATTGGAGGATTCTTCCTAACTTGTAATTTCGAGACGAAATTCTTTAAAGGGGGAAGGATGTGACAACCCGAAAATTTTTAACATTTGAAATGGAATATTTAATTGATTTTAAATATTTGAAAGTTATTTTAACTTGAATTTCAAATATAATTATGAATTTGGAAATTTAATTGTTGAATTTAATTTATTGAAGTTGGATAAATTTAAAATTTGAATCTTCAGTTTTAAGCTGATTTAAAAAAAATCAAGGCCTAGGAAATTTATATTGATGCTACTGAAGATAATAGAAGCTTCAGAATTTGATTTGAAAGTGGTTTATTCAATTTTGAATTTATATCGTTTAAATCGATATTTAAAAATAGCCTTCTGAAGCATAGTCTCGGATTTCGACGAAACCAGTTTCATTGGATCCGTAATATTGTATTATTATCAGATTTCAATTTTCGTAGCAATCGGAGTTGTCGTTTAACCCTGGCAGCTCAAAACGCATAGAAACTATTTTAATCGATTCAATTTAAAATTGATCGTTTACTTCCGTAACTTGCGTATATGATCGAATTAGCCTCCTGAACACGTTCCATTGTGTTCGGAATGCAGATAAAACCTTATAAACGCTTGGCGGCATGCCTCGATAGGAGTTTGGGATTTCGAGTTAGGTTATACGAGATATTTTGAATATAAAATTTTAAAAATCAATTAGAAAATCAAACCCTACCTTCCTCAACACGCCAACATCCCATCCCTTCTTTTTAAAAGCAGAGCACGTCGTCTTCTTTTCCAATTACAATCAGAAAATCAAAAGAAAAATCGAGCGGAAAGGAAGAGTGTGTCTCTTCTCCCTTTTAATTCCTGGCCACGATTTAGTTCAAAAATGAAAATCGTTCAAAGTTCATTCCTCCTCAAATCCAAAGCCGATTCAAACCGAAATCCTATATTCTTAGAAGAAGAAAAAAAGGAGAGTCGAAGCTAGCAGTATCGAGTGCGATAATCGCGATGGGAGGGGCATCGGCTCTCGATTGAGCATGGCAAGAGGATGGTCAGTTCAATGGCGGCCATCGGTGCAGTTCAAATCAGGAGCATAGGCGCGTCAGTGGGTGGCCGCTGTCGTTGGGCGTTGTGCTAGGTAGGGCAATCTAGAGCTTCGATTTCGACTTAGGTGAGGAGGCGACAGCACAATAGTGGCTGGGGGATTCGGGCGGGAGCAGGCGAATGTTGTTGTAACGAGTGGATGGTCGAGTAGAAGTGACGGCATGGCATAGCTGCCGTGGGGTTAAAGCACGAGACGGTGGTTCGAACTCGATGTAGGGTGGGCCTGGTTTCGATGGCAGCTTACCTTTTGTTTCCTATTCGTGTTCGTCTTCAGGTAATTTAAACAGCAAAATAAATAAATATATATATATATATATATATATATATATAGGGAAAGATTTTCGAAACAGATTTGGAAAAGTTTACATTAAGATGCAAAGCAATTTTGTTTGAAAATTCGATTACATATATATGATATATATATATATATATATTTTCTGGGGAAACGAGTTACTGTTTGTTTATTTGCAGAAAATAAAAATAAGTTTACATATACAAATTTCAGATTTAGTTTTAATTATTTTGGTTACCAATGATTATTTAAAAAAAAGGAAATTTAATTTTTTTGTTAAATAAATTCATTTAAAGAAGAAATTGGTTTAAATAAAACTATTAGTTAATTAAATAATCAAATAGAAATTTAATTATTCGATTTATTCGAATATTAATAAAAATCATCTAATGGTTATACAAGGTCTAAAACTGTGAAGAAACAAGTCAGAATGGAAATGGATTGCGAAACAAAAGCAAAGGTGAGATCTTCTCACTTAAAATTTTAATAATTGAAAATTTCAGTTATCGATTGATGGTTGAATTGTGATAGTTAAATTTAAAATTGATTGACAGTGTGCTTGGATGATTAATTTATTATCAGTTATATTAGTTAGACCCTATTACGCCGCATAATAGCGGAGGTTATTATATTAAACTCATATACCGCGATATTCTACCTTGAAGTGGAATTGGTATTATATATGTATTTGGAGTTGTTGATTTCCTACATTATATAGTGGATGAGACCCTATTGTGCCGCATAATAGCAGGTGATATTTTATAAATCCTATATACCGCGATATTCCACCTCGAAGTGGAATTGGTATTTAATTGTTGTGCTAACATCTGTGGATGTAGGGAAACAGGTTGGAGGGATCCAACTGAATTCCTCAAATATTTAAATTAGTTTCAATATTGTGTGTTGATTATTTGAAATCTGTGTGTGACTATTTATAATTGAAACTGTTGAAGGCTATAATTTAGCCGAATATATTTTTGGTACCGTAGGATACCGAAAATAAATAAAAATTGGACTTTTAAAATTAATATTGAAAATCTATAGTAAAATTTATTTTTGAATTGAATAAATTTAAAGAAGGAATTTTAAAAGGATACGGTTTTAATTTTGAATCCTATTGAATAAAATTCCAAAACATGGGAAAAAAATTTAATAAATGGACTTTAAGTAATAATATTCAAAAGATGAAGAATTTTTTTAATAAAAATATGGTTTTTAAATAAATTGGAAAAATAAAGGAATTTACTTTAAAAATAAATTCGTAAATTAATTTGGTGTTAAAAGAATAAATCCTTGGGAAATCAATATGAAAATTGATTTGGTATTGAATGAAAATCGATTTGGTGTTGAAATAAAATTGAAATCAATTTGAAAATTGATTTGGTGTTTGTAAATGATTTTCAACATCGATTTAAAAATCATATATCAGTAGATATTTGGGAATTTGAATTCGCAATGGGAATTTATAAAGGGAAGAGAAATTTGTTTTAAAAATAAACATTTGATTATTTTTAAAAGTGTGAAAGGAATTTATGGATTTGGAACGTAAATTTAAAGTAAATCCAGAAGGATTTATAAATTGATTTGAATGAACCATTTTAGAATGGAAGGTGTACTTTCCCTGGAAAGCCGAGTATGTTTTCAATATAGTCTATAAATATGAAATTGAAGTTGTGAAGATGGTTTTAAGGAAAGATTATTCTGGAGAAATTATTTACTTGGGTAATTTTTTGAAAATCTTTAAAGTAAAGATTTATTTTAATTTATTATAGAAGTGATTATTTAAAGTTTTAATTGATATTTGTTTTAGAAAATGGATATTTAAATAGTTATATCCTATCTACTAATTTTATTTTAAAAATTTGTTTTGGACTTGAATATTTATATGCGATATTAGAATAATATTTTTCATAACCAATATTCAAGCAAGTATTTTAAAATAGTTTTATTTTGAATATTTCTAAGTATATTTTGGATAAGCATTTTAAATTATTTTAAAATATTTGAACTCGACAGATTTTCAGTGGAAATGAATAAATATTTTGAAATGTTTTCCTCGTAAGGAAAAGTGATTTGAAATTTGTTTTCAAAGTATGGAAATGTGGAAAAGTAATTTGAAATTTGTTTTCAAGGGATTGAAATGTGAATAGTGATTTGAAATTTGTTTTCAAAATGTTAAAGTGATAAAAGTATATCTTACGAAGATATTTTTGAAAATAAATAATTTGGGAAATTTATTTAAATCCGGCAATTTTCGTGGATGTTGATTGATAGTTAAATAACCGACTGTCAATATTTGCCTTTAAACGACATTTGAATTTCGATGCGACTGAGGGTCGGATTCCAAGTGGATATCCGAAAACCACATCGAACCTTTGTGATTGTGATGGATCCTTTATTTAAAAGATCAAAGTGGAAATTATTGTGATTTGTTGAAATCTGAATGTAACACTTATTTTTAAAAATAAGCGCTCATTATTCGGATTAGCCGGGAGAGGACTTTGTGTCATAAAACCCATTTCGAATAATGATACAACGAAATGGGATTGCATTTGAAGATGGTGTTGAAGACCGGGTATTTTCGAAAGCGAAAGGATTACATGTCGATTGTCTCTGCACCGGGTTGCTCCGGTATAGAGATTTTATCACCCTTTATGATGGGGATTCCGGACGTGATTAGTGAATATCCGGATTTGCAAGGGCTTCTTTGAAGTGCCTTCGGTTCCGTTCGATCCCGGAACGGACTTGTGTGGTTGTGTATCTGACACTACACTTTGAGATATAAAGCAAATTTCTTCCAAATACATATCTTTTGGTGGCGGAGAATTTATTCTCTTAGCTTAACACCCTTCTCTGAGACGTACGAGCTCAGAGGTTATGTAGTTGAAGGTTATCAACGATATACTCCCAATTTGGTAGTGTGGCATGCTAAGTGCTGCTGTGTGTTGATGATCATTTGTTAATCATTTTTGATCAAAGCATGGCTTTTGTGTAAAGCGTAGCTTTGTGGACGAGACCTCATCGAACCTCACAACCCGGTATGGTCGAAACAGGAATCGTGGCAGCAAGGTTATTTAGGGGTAGCACCCCCTGAGGGTATGTCCATTTCCTTCTGGATTATAAGTGGTATCATGGTATGGAGCTCAGATACTTACTTTGTGGCTGCTGCAAAACTTATTGCTTTGTGGTTGTCGGTTGAGAAGCGCTTCGAATAAAGGTTGGTAACAACCGGGAGGTGGCATACTCGTGTCAGTTGTTACCTAGTCACAGAGGTAACCCGGCCTTGTGTAGCAGAGATCCGGTTAGGTTCTCGGGGACGTCCCTCCATAGGCATTCCATTTTATGTGGGAAGTTCCTTTGCCCGGCCATTTGTTGAAAATCCAATCATCCAACACGAGCTCTTTACGGTTTTAGTTGTATAACCTGCCATTTACTTATGGTGGTCACCACTGTTTAGATGGTAGCTATAGTAGGCATAGTACGAAATGTCTATGCTGGCCAAGATTAATATTATACTTCCGAAATGTTTTCACGCTATGCACTAATAATAATATTTAAAAGAGTTTTTCTCGTATCAAGCATTTTTGACTGTCATAAGGAGAAATCTCCTCCAAGTTTGCGCTTGCATTGTGTATGTGGCGGGAGGTCTTATGGCAGTTTCATTCTCAAAAAGCATTGCAGATTTCTTTTTATTTTCTTTGTGAAAATAATAGTTTTTAGGATCTCACACCAGTCTCATGACTGACCTAGAGTTTATTTTTCCTTTTCTAAACTCTGGGTACCCACCAATTTCCACACGGGCAGCCTAAAGTCAGGTTATCAGGTCATTCTGGAATTCAGGAGTTGCTTTGGAGCTCAAGAGGCAAGCTGGATGGCGAGACGTATTATCTATATTATGTAGTATCTTCTGCGTTTGAGTTTGTGTAAGACAAATTTCTATGTAGGCAAGTCATTTATAACTGCCAGTGTTGTGTGTTGTTGTTGTACTCTGATGTTGTATTGTAATAACATATACAGCCCTTTTGTTTTAAAGATTATTTATCTACTGTATATTGTTCCGCTGCGAAATATGAGATTCTGCTTATTGGTTCTGTTCTATATTCTTCTTCTACCTCTTTCTTCTGTAAACCCTAAAGACTCGTAAGTTTGTTCCTCTTTGGGCTGAATTGTTGTGGGATTTTGCCAGCTCAAAAGGGGTACGGATTTGCAGGCCTTTACAACTGTTATATATAACTCTATAATGGGTGCGACCCCGAGCAAATCAACAAGCAGTCCTCACGCTATGAACATCCACGATCTTCAATGATCATTGTCTTCAACATATCTTTACATTCGAACGTATACATTGGTTCGAAGTGGTTTTCGGATAGGAATTTTCCAAATCCGACCCCGGTTCCTTCGAAGCCAATTATCGATTTAAAAGATGTTAAGTTCATATGTGGATACCAATCATCAATCAATTATTCCATCTTTTATAGAATATCTTTGTTTGATATATTATTTTCAAGAGTATAAGAAATTATTAAGCCTCATTTATCAAATCATTTGGTTTATTTAAACCTTTCTTACATCCTGGAATAATTCTAAATCATTTTATCTTTTACTTAGAAAAACCTTTCCAAATCATTCATTAAATCTTAATCAAAGATTTTCTTTCTTAACTTTTAACTTAGGGAAAATATTCCCTTTTTATAATATCACTTTCCAAAACATCCATTTAATTTAAAGGATTATTCACTGTCCAAAATCGCGAATATAGTCCCTTTAATAAACTTTCACATTTAACTTATAAATTTAAATTGATTTAGATTTACAAAACGGTGTTTATAAATTCCATTTATATTTTACAAACTTCCATATACAAAATTTCTTTACTAACAAATTCCATTTATATCTCACTTATAAGTCAAAATCCAATTATAATTTAATTACTTAGAAAACTCTTATTTACAAATTCATTCCTTTCAAGTCCGATTATCTATAAAATCCATTATAAATTCTTTTCTAAATTTCAATTGCAAACCCATATAAAACTTTGATTACAATCCCATTTAATATTTATAAAAAACTTTTATAATTCCATAACTTTTATTTATAAAATATCAATTTTATAAATTTTATATATAGACCATTTAAAATAAATTCAAAGAATTTATTTCTTTTATCTTAGAAAAGCTTAATTATCTTTTAGAGCATCCGGGCTTTCCTTTCGATATGTTCCACCCCTCGCCTAAGAAGAGAAAATATAGGCCAGGTAAGTTCAGGGCACTGGTTGCTCCATTCCTAACCTTAGTTAAACACCTTGTTTTATCTTCACATATCTCACAAGGGGACAAATGTACTAGTCGTTTCCGCATTACTTAGTTTGTTATTATATTCAATCTTCTTCACTTATTGTTTAAGTGGTATGAACAATTCCTCTTTCCCATTTATTCAAACTCTCATTAAAACTTCCAAATCATCTTTAAATGACTAAATTATTATTTTCAAATCATTCAAAAATTATATAGGAAATAATTGTTAAGTTTAAAACTGCATTTCAAAAGTTATTTCAAACTGCTGCGAAAAGCCTTGCGAAAAGTGTTGCAAATAGTGTTTTAAAAGTTGTATTCTTCAAAACGACTTTTATATCATTTAGAAATACCAATTTTCAACTTAAATCTCTTTTAATACATTTTAAAAGATTTTTTTAGGATTTATTTCAAATTTTTAAAACATTTAAAATATCAATATTAAACTTTGGTCACTTTACTGCAATAGCGTGATTTTTTCTAGAAAATTGTTTTGGACATATTTAAAATATACGAGATAAAATCTTGATTTTCTTCCTTTATTTATTTAAACATATTTATATGTTTATAAAACATTTCTAACTCAATTTAAAAATATTTCCTAAAGGTTTAAGCATTCAATATACACCATTTCATTTTCAAAAGGAAAGTAATTTCCTTTGTGCTTACCGATGTATATTAACATGACTTAGTAAAACAATTTAACAATCATATCAAACAATCAATACTTGATGATCAAAGCATATATAAGCATCCATAACAATCATAACACAACATCAAACATGTATATATATAAATAGAGATGCTAAATAGAGTTTCTCACCATAAACCAAAGTGATTAACTTCCTACCAACATTCTAATCAACCAACACTTCATTAATTAATTCCTACTCCATTAAACACTAGAAAATAACACCCTCTCCCTTCTAATAGCTTGGCCGAGGCTTAAGATGGAGGTTGGCCGAAAATATAGAGAAGAAGCGGTAGAGCTTTGAACTTGAATTCTCAAAATTAGACCCCAAAATGGGTCATCTACTTTCTTGTTTGTGACTATCTTGCTCTCAAAATTTAAAAAACTTATTAACTGCAACGTTGTTGAAAATTATTTTCTATTGAATTTAAAAAAAGAATCATTTGAATCCAAGTTGATTTGAGAGAGATATGATCGAATGAAGAAGAGGTATTGTCGGATTGACAAAAACAAAGTCCGAAAATGCACTTCAAAGAATTGAGTTTCAGGTATAGAAAAACTCAAAATTGGAAAAAGTTATCAACAAAAAAGTTGTAGCCACTGAAATTTCATATGTTTTTTAAAAAAAAATCTTACTTTTTATCTTTTATGATCAAGTTATGATTAAAACAAAATGGCCTATTCTCTGGCTTAAAAACTGGGCCAGAAAATATACTGGAAAGAAGTATAATTTTGATATAGATAACTTTAAAATGAGACAAAGTGGTCAACAAAAAATTTGTGGCCACTGGAAAAATACATGATTTAAAAAAAGAATTTTTCATTTTGGTTCTGTTTTGAAGAACTTATTGCCGAAAGAAGAAGAGGTAAAATATGAAGAAAAAATGAGTTTGATTTGAAGAGAATAAACATTGATTTCTTTTGAATATTTAAAAATATTTTGACATTATTTATTTCTAACTTTTTTCTATGGCTTGAAAGCCTTTAAAGAGAAGAGGAAGAAGATGAAGAAGCTTGAGAAAAGAAGAAGAAGAAATGTGAATGAAAGTGAAGAAGGAGGTGGGTATTTATAGAAAAAGAAAGAAGTGGTAAATTTACCAAAATAACCTCTTACCAAATTACCAAACTAACCTTACTTCAACCTAAAGAAAACTCTAATTTTTCAATACTTAACATCATCTTTCACATCCTTACTTTATATCTCAGTCACTTAAAAATTAAGTAAAGAATATCATAATTATGTTGGCTTTGATTTGATGTTTACTTTTTCTTACTTTTGTTAATTCTTACTTACTTTTACTAATGACTTCTAGAAGTTTTCTAATCTTATTTAGTAAAAGAAAACATATTTAGTGAATTAATTAATACTTACACTATTTGAATATATTTTCCTATATAAGAAAATAAAGGTGCGACGACGTTGCAATAACTTTTAATCGACAAAACATAGTTTTTCGACAAAATATTTTACGGTCACATTTTGATATTTTAGTTAAACTATTTATTTATGTAAACCAAATTTAAAAATAAATTTGTATAATGCTATTTAAAAATATAAACACTCATAAATTAATTAAGATAATTTATTTGACCATTGAAACATACTTTTCTGAAATCAGCATTTTGTCACTTTTGTCATTATAGGCAAATGTTACTATTTTTGTGTATACTTCTCTTTCCAAATCCTATCTAATATTGTTTGAATCATATAACCTTGCATATTTTATATTTAAAATCATGTTAAATATTATATTTTAAAGTGGTCAAATTCTGGGTCGTTACAGTTTGGGTTGGAAATTTTGTAATTTAAATTGGAAGTTTTCTTTTAAGCAAAACTACTAATTCAAGACCATTTTACAGAACTATTTTCTTTTCTTTTTCTTAAACAAACTATTTTATTCTATTTTACATACAAACTATTTTATTTACAACCTATTTTACAAAGTATTCTATTTACCAACTTTTTTTCAATTTTACATACAAACTATTTTACGAACTGTTATTTTCAAAACTATCTTACAAACTATTCGATTTACAAAACTATTTTACAAACTATTTTACAAAAATATTTTATATACAAAACTATTTCTCAAAATGATTTTTATATACAAAACTATTCTAAATTTAAAACCCTTTATAAAGCAAAGATGTTCAATCTCATATGGCTCTTTATGCAGCGTATTTGATTTTATGAAAATTTTGATTTTTATATAAGATGGACTTTATGTAAGTATAAGGTGATTTTGAAAACTATTGATTTTGGAAAGTAATCTATCTGAAAATAAAATCTTATATATAATGGAATTTATATAAGTACGATATTTGAAGTTATGATTTTGAAAGGATACTATGTATAGTATGATATATTTTGAAGTAAATGATATGGGAAGTACCTTCCATTGGACCTCTTTGGTGGGTAATTTATCGGACCCCTTTGGTGGGTCATTTATCGGACCCCTTTGGTGGGTCATTTGTCGGACCCCTTTGGTGGGTCATTTATCGGATACCTTTGGTGGGTCACTTATTATATTAATTTGATATTGTTGGATAGCGTAAATCGAGGGGTGGGATGCCTATAGCTATAAGTGGTTCCACTGGGATAGCAGTGTAACCAATGCGTAGCTGCGATCTATCAACCATGGCGTAATTCAAGGGGCGGGATGCCTACAGTTACAAGTGATTCCGCTGGAATAACGGCGTAACCATTGCGTAACTACGATCCATGGAGGAATGTACTTTCCATATCTATTTTTAATGTTCTTAAGTATTTTCACTAGAGGTTGAAACATGTCTACTAAGTATTAGGAGAATTCTAGCCTTGCGCCTGATCAACGCCTGACCAGAGTCTGCAAGAACGAGGATAAACCTGTTAAACATCGAGTTATAAAAGTATTTTGATAAAGGATCATATAAATGAGATTTTGGTCACTTTTCTTTATTTTCTAAATGCTTCTAAATTGTTTAAAATATCGTTTATTTATGTACAAATTAGTTTAATAGTTAATTATCACCGTTGTAAATATTGTGAGGGGTTACTAACTCAATAAAACATATTTAAAGTTAATGATTATTGATTTATTAAAGATGTTTGAAAAGCATTTTGAGATTTAAGACTGATAAATTTGTAAATAATGGATTTAAGGTTTTCAATAACCCCTTTTAAATATATGTAATGATGTAAATAGTTATTTTCAAATAGTTTACATATATTTATAAAGATGTTATTTAAGATTTATAGAAATAGTATTCATAAATGAAGCAAGGAATTTTACGGATGAAATATTTTGAAAAGTGTTAAAGTATTAAAGATGACTGATTTGCAAATGAAGTTTTAAAATGAATATTTCAAGAAAAATTTATGTAAGTTTCTTTGAATGTATAATTTTAAAGATATTAAATGGTTTGGCAAATTTATTTTAGTAATATGCTTGAAAATAAATTGGAATTGCTATTTGGAAGTATGTTTTGGAACATTTACTTGATTTCGAAGCACTAATAGTTGTATGTGATATATTTGTTTTGTAAAAGTGAGATTTTACAACTAATTGATTTCAAAATAAGATTTATAAATAAAATGAATTTAATTGGAAATTTGAGAACTTAATTCCACGGTTGAAATTTGTTTTCAAAGGATTTTGGAATATAATACTAGTAATACTTGGAAGTATTTCGGATAAATGTTCTTAAATGTGATTTGGGAAAAAAGGTTCTAAAAGAATTTGTAAAAGGAAATAAGTTCTGTACTTCCCCCTTCTGTCACTGGAAAAATAATTTCGTTGAGGGGTGCACGCATCATCGACGTTCATTTTTGAGTTTCAAAGTAGGAAGGCCAGTGTAGTAGTTTTACTACAAATTTGTTTTGATAAACAAATATTAATCTTAATTTAAAAATGTGATTGGATATATAAAGCTATGAGTATATATATTATTTCATATGATTTGAAATAAACTCGGCATTTAGTTCTTAAGTTTCTATAAATTATAGAATTCAGTTATGCTAATGAATGAAATCTTGACTATATTAATAATTGAAAACTTCTAAGATGAGAAATAAGAAAATTATATGCTAAGTGATTAATGAAATATATAAGAAATTGGAAATTTGTAACTTGTAAATCGAAAGATATGAGATGTTAAACATTTTGTTAACTAAAATGAATAAGATAAACTTGTATAACATTCAATTACATTCTATAAACATATATATAACTTACCTAAAATGTTTAAAAGTTGTAATGTTAAATAGGAACACGTAATGGAACATTATACGAGTAAAACTTAAGTAATGGAAGTGTTCAATGGAATTATTTCTATAAATAAGAATTTTGATGTACAAGAAATGCTATGAACATAAGTTGATATTGTGAAATAATTTATATACGTCCATAAAAGAAAGTAAAGACATTGTATGAATGAATGAAAATAAATAAAAGGTAAATAATGATGTGAAAGGAAATCAATTAAATAAAAGTAAATAACATTTGAAATTCTTGGTTGTTTTGGCTTATGGGATGTTTGGGAATGGATACTTCTAATTGTTTAAGGTTGTATGGATAATTTATTAAGTAATTATCCAAGGCTATTGAGCATAGGGCACACTTCATAGTTTATTTATCACCTTACACGATTAAAAGTTTTTAAACTAAACAAACCATTGGTTTTGGTTGCTATGGATGTATGATTAATTACTTTGGTTGCATGTGATGATTGTATGGTGTCGTTTGCAAGGGACTATTGTTATGTTGTATTGGTTTGTTTTGCTATTTATTGCAACAACTTAAATATTTCTCTTGTACATAATTCTCGCTATTTTGGATTATATAAGTGAAGTACAGGTTTACGGAAGCAATAGCTACTGCTTTTGGTTTCATAAATTAAACGTTATTTGTCCGACAAATAGGTATGTTCTCAAATTACAATTTTATAGCTATATTATATTGTTTTTCCGTGGTTTGGAATGTTTTATTACTGAAATATGATATATATATATATGTGTGTGTGTATTGTAATTACTGATATCACTATTATCCAGACGTATCCGCGCAAAGGAGACTCTACCGAAATTATTTGAAAATTTAAGACTTAGAATTTTTATAGAATTTGAATTATTTTAAAATCTTATTAAACTTAAATATGTAGGTTTAATTGTTTATAAATTGACTGTTTAAATAAAATATAACAGATTTTTGGATTCCTTCTTGTTTCTTTTCGGGGACGAAAAGTTTTGAGTGGGGGAGATTGTAACGACCCGTATTTTTAAACATTTAAAAGTATTAAATTAAATAAGATTTTTGAATAAAATTGTTAGGAATAGAAAAAAAATAAGATTTTATTGATACAAATTAAATTATAATACAGGTTATGAGCTTAATTAAATTTCTACTAATGACATATGTTTGCAATAGTATAAGGATGATAACAAATGTTAGTGTGTATTTTAATAACATTGGTTTGAACGATATTGACAATTGTCTGAATGTAAATTTCCAATTGATTGGAATAATAAATGTTAATAAGGAATAATAAATGTTTCTTTATTAAAAAAAGAAATCATATTTTTATTTATTTGAACGTTTGGTAGCCGAAAGATTGATTGCAGAGATGAGAAACTATTATTTGGTAAGAAATGTATAATTCCTGTTTGTAACCAATAGTGAATAAATATGTTTAAATCACTATTCAATAGGAAATAATTGGTCTATTTCTTATTACATTTGTTTTGTCCATTTTGAAACTCGCCTTTGTAAATAATTGAAATTAATGTAAATGAATAATTTTAATTAATGATAGAGAGAACACGAAATTGTAAATTAAGAGGTGTAATTAAACGTAGCTTATGTTTTGTGAAAATAAAAGGAAAGTTGGTTTAGTGAAAAGAACATTTATATCAAATAAAATGAATGTTTCATTTGTGAATGTAGGTTTAATTTCATTAAAATAAAGAATAGAATGATTGATTTAAAGGAAGAAATATATATATTTGAACTATGTTTTAGCATATAGATGGATTACAAGAGTAGAAAAATAATTTATTTAAGTAAGTTATTTATTGCTCTGCTGTATAAACAACAAATTTATAAACGTGTCCAAATGACTAAAGGAAACAATTATTCTATTTTTCATCCATTTTAGTTATATGTTTCGAAATTTAACTTGGTAAGTAATTGTAATTAATGTAATTGAATATTTCAATTAGAATGGAAGAAAACGTTGACTGCAATTTATAGATTTAATAAAAGAAACGCACCTTTTGTGTTAAACAGAAAGATGTTTTAATGGAAAGAAAATATCATTTTGGAAAAACCAAATTGAACGTTTTTATTTTTATGGTAAGTAATTTATTTATTATGCAAAGATTAAAAAAATGCGTACAAATTTGAATACTATTTTAGTTAATGAAGTTAATTTGGTTACGTTTCACAAATTGAATTTCAAAAAGGTTGTGCGATGTACATGGTCCTTTATTTATTTTGTTACTAATTGTTGCATGTACATTTTAAAATAGTTATCTCATTATTAATACTTGATTTGTTCATTTCTCCTTCTGTTTAATACCTAAGCCTAGACTTTTATGTTGTATTTAATTCTTGTCACCTCATTTTCATATATATATAAAATTTCACTTTACTTTGGTTTGCAAACGTTTCCATTTCTACTACATTTCACTATGCATTATTAATTCCTGAAGCTTTCAAAATAAAACGTGACATTTTTTCTCTCCATCTTAGTTTCCTAATTATTAAATAATATGCAGCTTGTTTCTTTCATTTGCAATGTATATTTGTGTTATATTTTTTTGGCTAAGTCTTATTGAGTTTGTTTTAGACTAATGGGATACTTAGTAAACCAAGAGACCCTAGGAACGCTAAGAGACTTTGGATCCTACCTTTTCTCACACATTGACGTTCTATTTTCCTATCCAACTAAAACCAAGTACATACAAAAATTCTCCATTTGAGAAACTTTCTGCGTACTCTTCTTCCTCAAATCTATAGAAAACTCCAAACCCCAAAACACCTAAATCTCCAAATCAAATTTCATCCTTCCTCCTTCAAAACCCTAGCCTACCTCTCCCCTCTTGCTGCCACCCACCTCCATCACCACCCACAACCCACGGCAGTAACCCATGGCCAAATCCCCAACTTTCCTCTTCTCTCCTTTCTCTTTTTTCCCTTTTTCACTTTTTCCCCCTTCCATTTTCCCTCTTCCTTCCTCTTATTTCCATGGCTTCTATATTCCACTAAACTACTCAAAATCAATTTTTTTTGAAACCGCGTATAATTTCAATGGCAACAATTTTTTTGTCAAACCCTTCTTCCCATTCTGAATATTTCTATATCAAAAGCTCCATTTTTCAAGTCCTTTCTCGGGTCCAGTTTTGGACGAAAATACCCCATATTGTATCAATCATATCTCCTTATGGAATGAACCTAATTTTTTGAATGTTTTTTCAAACTATTTATTTTTCTAGTGGCTTCAACTTTCATTTAGATTAGTTCTTCAAATTCCTTAATTTTCTATGCCAAAAACTCAAATCTTTTGGAAATATATTTGAACTCAAATTTTCAAATCAGAAAACACCTCTGATTGTTTTGACCATAACTTCCTCAAGGCTAATGCTTTTAAGTGATAATTTTTTTGAAAGTAGAGAGAAAATAATTTGCAACAACTTTCTAGTTAGTCACTTTTATAGATTCAGTAATATGCTAGTCTGTATATTTTCTTAAAGATGACCTAGTTTCCGGTTTGTCCGCTATTCGAATTTGGGCATTTAATTGGATTTTTAATCCTCGACAAATCAAAGGTTGGTGTTTTAACCCACAAACAACTACTAATTTATCTTATGTTGGTTAATTAGATTTATGATGTGAATAGAAGTTTATTAATTGCTGTTTGGTGTTTTAAATTGGTCATTTAGATTTACTTTGAATTGAAATTGAATTTCATAGCCACGTAATTAATATTGAATATAATTTCTAGTTAAACACCTAATAATGATAACCAATTAATTGTTGTGATTTATTTGCTAATTTGGATGTTGATTGTGGTGGATGCTATTGGTTGAAATTTTGGATGATTGGATATTTATTTATGCTTATATCTCTGTTATCACTATGAGTTGAAATGATACATACCCGAATGATCTTATAGATTAAGGAAATCGTCTTGGGTTGAAATGATAAGCCCGAGCGGTTTTCATTGATTTGAAATTTTTAATTTTAGATACTGGTTGAAATGATATATATATCCATACAATTTCTTGAATTTGGATTATGTATTGGAATTGAATTATTTAAAAGGTTTAAGTTAAACTTCGAATTTTTTTAATTAAAGTGGTTAAAATTGATGCCTAGAATTATTTGAAATCTTTTAAAAATTATATTCACGTTGTACACTTGATAGGAGATGGAAAATCCTGTAACATCTCTGAAGCCATTGCACTCACATTTTAGTTTAGATTAATTTGACTTACATAAGATCTTTTAGTTCTGACTCGAGTGTTTTATTTTCATTACGCTCGGGCTGTGCAGTTAATGCGCTCGGTAGATTCAAAGCGGTAGAGGTGCAAAAAGTCATAGTGGGGTTACAGCGAGGATATAGCGGGATATAGAGAATGGCTCTAAAATAGCATATAAAACTCGTACTTAATGTTTTTACAAATATATAAATGGTAATTAAATGAAAAATTATCATTCAATTAAATTATAAATAATACATAAATAATTTTAAATAAAAACATGTGCGAATATACTTTAAATAAACGAAAAACTGTTATATAACATAATTGAATTTGGTAGAATATTAGAGTATTTTCATTTCTGGAAATATATTAAAAATTAAATTAAATAAATTAGTTTCATAATTTTATAATGTATAAATGTTATTTTTCAATTCATTTTATTAATAAAGATGTAGCGGGAATAGCGGAATATAGCGTAAATAACGGGATATAGCGGAAATAGCGGGGATTAAAGCGGAAAGGCTATATTCTGGGGCTATATGGAAAAATCGTAGTGGTAGAAATCCGCTATGAGATATAGCGGGATTGTAGCGGGTTAATAGCAGGGCATTAACTACACAGCGCTCGGGTCAGTTTGAGCTTTTCAGTGTATTGAAGACTATTTTCTGGAGGACGAAGACGAAGATTCAGTATATTATTGCTATTTATTATAATTATTCCACTACATCATGTATTCCGCTCTAATATTTTTTATTTCTGATGTATGTATAACTCTGATTTGAATTGTAAAAGTGTAACCACATGCCATTTGTAAAATAGCTTCATGAACTGTTTATTAGATTATTATACTTTGTCATCCCGCTGCGAGATTCTATGTTTTATTTTTTCTTATTTTCTTTTATTTTCTTATTTACCCCCATTAACAATCCTCCCCTTTGACTGGTTTGAGTTATACATGTGTGGTTTATTGTCGATTTAAACCGTCCAAAAAGGTAGGTCGTTATAGAGATCCATATATACAGCCTTGTACAAGAGAGATATTAGGACAATCTCATTACTTATTCTCTCTTATTCTTAGCCATCCATCTCTAGGTCTAATTCTAAGTTTTAGCTGCCTCCAATAACTTGTCAAAACCGAAATTTACATCCCTAATGATGGGCTTTAAACACATTTAAGCCCTAGCTAAAATGCTATGCAATTGAATCTAATTTAATCGCTTATCGATATTGTGTATCGATTGGCACATTTATAACTATTATAAATATATAACAATTTTTATTACTCAAACCGTATTCAAATTTTATAATTAATATTTCATAAATATTAATTTATTTAATTTATTTATAACAATCATAAACTAATTAAATCATTCGATCTTAAGGGAATTCATCATTTCAGTTGTGTAACTCTTGGGTGTAAATTTGGTCAGCGATTAACATCGAACTATTCGACGTTCACACGTCACTAGCAAATGGTGTGATATTATGACTAAATTTACTACTTATTCGTTTTCAGTAAAATCTTATTTAACTTAATAAATGTTACCCGTTAGTGACATTTATATACACTAATTCTCTTCGTGAAAACTGTATCACTTTGAATTTATGGAATTTTGTAGTGGTCAAAGTTTCAATATTGTCCGTATTCAACTCTATAGTCCAAACACAAAATCCTTGGTTCAATAATAACAATTATTATTAACTGTACTACTCTGGCAGAGATTTTGACTTTAGGTTGACTTGAGTTGACCATGATACTAATCTCATATAACTGAAGCGACGAATCTACTTTTGAATAGTGTCTTCCTTCCAATACTTCCACTCAATCCAATTATAATCACTCGATGGATGTCCTTCCATGATTTGACTATAATCAAAGCAGAGTTTTTCATATTGAAGGTTGACAATATTCTCAAGTCGAAAGAATTGTGTAAATTAGTCACATCGATATTTTTTGTTTGACCTTAGTTATATTAACCAACAAAAACAACCGAGTGAGTTCTTCTATAGCTATGCTATAACTATCGGTACATAACCTCTACCCCCAAAAGTCATGAGTAATACACTGCCCAACATTTGAAGAGCATTATGTACTATAGTCACAACGGATACATCGATATCAAGTATCGATGCATCTTGACTAGGAACATTTAAAATGATGTGTTTTGTAACAATGTGATCCAATACGCATGATTACAACTAATTGTAATTACTATCACGAACACGTCATTTATGGATTTTCAGTTAAATATATTTTTAATTAAATATTTAATTATTTATAACACATTATAACAAACATATGAAAGAAAGAAGAAACATCTTTTATTTCGAACAAGAATTAATTTCGGAGTTAATAAATTGCAAAATTGTCCCTATGACATACCCCTAACACTATCAGAATATATAAAGAAAGTTGTACATAACAATAATTACATTTCTAAAGGAACCAAATACTTATGGATAGGCGATCATCTTCCACTAACACGTAGGACCCTAAACAAAAAATGTGAGAAACAATTAAATTTTTAAATTTTTCCTTATTTTGCAGGTACCCAAAATTGAAATAAGAAGTAAAGAGAAATGGATACTTGATAGTGGTTGCTCCAAGCACATGACTGGAAATGCTCATATGTTGTTTAATATAACATATATCGATGGTGGCACTATGACTTTCGGAGATAATTCAAAAGGATTTGTCATTGGCATTGGAGAAGTCATCAATATCGATAATATCGATTCTCTTATTATCACTAATGTTTTATTGGTAGAAAATTTTGATACATGACTTATTAAGTATAAGTTAATTTGTGATAAAGGATTTAAAATTAATTTCGAGAAAGGCAAATGCAATATCTTTATCCAAAATAAAAATCTAATTTTTGAATAATTTAGAAATCGAAACATATATGTTTTAAACATGAATGTCAAAAAAACACTAATTCATGCTTAGCTGCAAATCATGATGATCCATTGTTATGGCATAAACGTTTTTGTCACATAAAATTAAGAATATCGACAACTAGCTAAAAATGAATTAGTTAAAGGATTACCTAAGAACAACTACAAAGTTAAAAACTTGTGTAATGCTTGTCGATTTGGTAAATTAAAGAGAAAATCTTTTAAATCTAAAAAGGAAATCTCCAGAATGCAATCTTTCGGACTACTTCATCTAGATTTCTTCGGACCGACTCAAGCACACTCAATAAATCATAACAAATATGTTTTCGTAAATGTTGATAATTTTTCAAGATATACTTGGACATTATTTTTAAAAAATAAAAGTGACCCTTTTAAAATGTTCAAAAATTTTGCTAAACGAATTACAAATTTGATGGACTTAAAAATTAAAAGTATACGAATCGATCATGGAGGCAAATTTGAAAATGAATTATTTACAAATTTTTACAACAAAAAGGGAATTATTTATAATTTACATTTCCATGAACACCTTAACAAAATGTGTTGTACAATGGAAAAATCGAACTTTACTAGTATGTGCATGAACTTTACTAAATAGTTGTAACCTACCAAAAAGTTTTTGGGCTGAAGCTGTTGATACCGCATGTTATGTATTGAATCATGTAACACTTAGAGCAATGATTAAAAACACATGTTATGAATTATTTTTCAAAAGGAAACCTAAAGTATTATTTTTTCGAGTATTTGGATCAAAAAAAAAATTCTTAAACACAAAAGATTGTCTAAGAAAATCCGATTCTAAAGCCAATGGATGAATTTTTGTTGGCTATTCGGATCGAAGTAAAGCATATAGAGTTTTCAATAAAAGAACAAACATTATAGAAGAAATTCTGCATGTATCATTTGATGAAAACTTTACAACCAATAAAAATGATGATGATGAAGAAGGTATACATAAAACTAATATACTTATACATGAAAATAATAATAATAATAATAATAATAATAATAATCATGATGATGATAATTTGATAGCTTCACCAACTAGGATGTTAAAGGACCATCCAATTAATAATATTATCAATGATTTAAATACAAAAGTATCAACCAGAAAACAGTTGAATCAAATGAGTCCAGTTGTATTTATATCAAATTTGAACCTAAAACTTATAAAGGAGCATCAAAAGATGATTTTTGGACAATGCAAGAAGAACCTAATCAATTTGAAAGAAATAACGTATGGGAACTTGTACCAAAACCAAACGATCAATCTGTAATTGGAACAAAATGGGTTTTTATATAAAAGCAGATGAAAGTGGAAACACTGTTCGAAATAAATCAAGTTTAGTAGCTCTAGGATATAATCAAGAAAAAGGAGGTGATTATGAAGAGACATTTGCTCCGATAGCACATCTCGAAACAATACAAACATTACATGCTTTCGCATGTTATCATAATTTTAAACTTTTTCAAATGGATGTAAAAACTGCTTTTCTAAATGGCTTTATAAAAGAAAAGGTTTATGTTGAACAACATCTGTTATTCATGAAAAATATCCCAATCATGTATTTAAACTTAAAAGGGCTCTATACGGATTAAAACAAGCACCTCGTGCAGTTATTGATAGACAGAAAAATCATGGTATGCATTTTCGTGTACTAGCTAAAGCATTACATATGTCTGGTGGAGATAATATCACGCTGGTACAGTAGTAGGTAAACTGGAAGGGGAACGTGAGATGACTTTAGGTTGTTTTAGATGAAAGAATAAAAATCGTTTACAAAATTTCGGTTTTCATTGGTAAAATAGACTCTACTTTATTTATAAAACAAAAAAATAATGACATATCAGTCGTACAAATATATGTTGATGACATTATTTTTGGTTCAACTAACGAAAATTTATGCAATGAATTTTTGACGTTATGAAAAATGAATTTGAAATGTTGCATATGGGTGAACTAAACTATTTTTGGGGTTTGCAAATAAAACAACTAGAGAATGGAATTTTTATAAATCAAGAAAAATACTGTCAAAATTTATTAAATCGCTTCGGGACGAAAAATATCTCAAGCAAACCGACTCCTATGAGTACTACTTTACATTTAGATAAAGAAAAAAATGAAAAAGATTTCGATCAAAAATTATACTGAAGTATGATAGGATTTCTGTTAAACTTAACGGCTAATGGACCGAATATTATGATAAGCGTATGTTTATATGCATGGTTTCAATCATAACTAAAGGAATCACATCATCGAGCGGTTAAACGAATTTTAAGATATTTAACCAACACTAAAGATTATAGTCTTTTCTACCGGGAAGGCAGCTCGTTCGAACTTGTGTCATATGGTGATGCTGATTTTTGGGGTTTTAAAGCAGATAGAAAAAGTACAGACGGCACATGTCTTTTCATTGGTCAACCTCTGATTTTGTGTTTTAGTAGAAAGCAAAATTGTGTATCTCTCGTAACATGTGAAGTCGAGTATATATCGGCAGCCTTAGCATGTGCACAAGTAATATACATGTAACAAACTCTTCAAGAATTTAGTAAAATCATAACAAATTCTCCTATATATTATGATAGTAGTAGTGCTACAAATTTATCAAAAAAAATCCTATTAACCATTCTCGAATAAAACACATTGATATTTATCATCATTTGTTAAGAGATAATGTTCAAAAAGGAATTACATCATTTGAATTTGTAAATACAGAAATCAAATTGCAAATATTTTTACCATACTACTAAGCAAACTAACTTTTATAAAATTATAAAGTTGTATTTTAAAAATTGCATGGGAAAATTATTTTTTTGTAAACTCAATGACACATAATTTTATCCTCATAAAAATAACTAAATTTTGTTATAATTCTGTGGTCAAAATTTGCTATTCCGAACTTCTATATATAGTAAAAACAATTTTGTTATAAATTAACTTTCTATGCAAAATAAATACATATCTGTTTGAAACCATTTCTATCAAAATGTCCTCCGATCACAACTCTACTTATTCCACTATCGACTATAGCTCACCCTCATCGAATAGCACCTACGTATCACTAACTAAATATACACCTCTATTAAATCGATCAGCCTCTCTAAACATTATTGCGTCATCTACATATCACACTGGTTTTCTCTTAAGGAAAAGAAAACCAAACGATCAATGGATCTAGAATCAGCATCTCTCAACAACAAAGTTAATGAAATATATCACTATCAACAAGAGATAGTAGGAGTTCAAAGAGAAATGTATTATGAGCAAAGACATCAAGGATCTCATTTAAACATTCTTGAAAAATGTATTCTATCAATTTATGGTCATTCACCAATAAAAAGTTGCATACATCAAAAATCTCCTCATTTACAAGAAACTACTATAAAAGCGTATCACATTACTTAAGAAATTTATGCAATCCTGGACCATCAAACCAAGACTGGATTGACACTCCAGCTCCCCAAGTTGGTCTCCGCTAAAGCCGTTAATCGACGACACAAAAGTTGAATCGATTTCATGGGATGTACAACAAAATTCAAAAATCCGATCCCTTTAACAAAAACAAAAATTTCATAGCATCTCTTATAAAATATTTTCCTAATATTGTAATTTTTTTTGTATTGTTGTCTATAAAAGTTCTTTAGAAATTTTAATAAAAAGTTAAAAAAATTATATTGTCTATAATAAATTTTTATTTTTTATATTGTTGTCTATAATTTTTTGAAACCACAGACGTCTACTATAGGTTTCGGGAAATTATTTCCTGAAACACATACATTTGTGGCACCCCCACAAACGTTTGCCGCTGCTCTCGGGTTTCGTTTATAGCAGCCCTATATAATCATTTTTTGTCCCCTTTCTACAATTCACCAAGCTATTTCCAATATACCCTAAACCCTAATTTTTAAAAGCTCCAATTGCTCAAAAAATGGCTCTCAAGACTCCCGTTAACAAAAGATCTAAGAAAAGTCAATCTTCATCTTCTCAATCATCCTAAGTCACCAATGCCCACATCCAAGAGTGGCTTTGAAATAGCACGACTGCCAATAAAAGATTTGAAGAGCTAAAACAAAAGAAGCTTCATTTCGACTCTTTCTACAAATTATGCAGGTTTGGCGAATATGGAATTCAAGAATTAACATCACCTCCGGCTGTCAAGATTTGATCAATTTTGACAAAAACGAGGTACAAATCGATCAACTTGCAATTTTTATTTTTTACACCAACTTATGTAACAATGATATCTGGACCCTTGAAAATGGCGACCATTGGTTATGGATAAGTGTTTAAGGTCCCACTTTGAAAATAAGCGTAGATACAATTGGTCGTATATTAGATTGTTCTTCGTCCGGCCTTGAATTAGAGGAATTTCATATCCAGAGAAATTTTCCTCATGATGAAATCACACATCAAATTTGGGAAGATAGAATGCCACAGTGGAAATCAGGTTACTTACGATCAAAGGCTCGGTAATTAAACCGAATGATAATCAATACAATAATTCTTCGCTTAGGAAGTCATGAACAAATTTACGAAAATAATCACAAAGCCCTATGCTATATTTGGTGGAATACAAGTAATTGGGCTTGGTTTATTCATGATGAAATAAAAAGGTTTTAAGTCTCATCATCGACGCAAAATTATATATGCACTGTATATCATGCATCTCTTGAATGGCCTCCGGGTACCTTCTTATATCTCTCATTTTGAAGAAATCTCAGAGAGTGGTATAAGATTTTTATCTTTAATGCACCTTCCCCAACGACCACCTCCAATCGTCTCGCTGGTCCAATGGACCTTGCAACAACAACAACAAATGTATCAGGACCCTCAACAACCTCCTGCTCCTCAACATAAACCCACTCACCTCGTCCTTCATAGCAACCTGCCATCTTTAGTCATACTATCGAATATTATTCAGATTCGGAGATTCAAGAAGCTCGTATTAAACCAATGCAAAACGAATCAATTCGTGATTTAACACTTAAAAATCAAAAGTTAACCACGGCCAACCAACAGGCTTTGAACAGTAAAATGACTGGTTTGGAACAATCTTTTTCAACGCGAATGACCAAAATGGAAAAAAAACTTTGGAAAAAGTAGTCTCCACCTTAGGAAAAGTAATGAGAAGGTACGTGGCAGATCATCCTCTCAATCATCATCTTCTCCGTCTCCTACACCACCTCCTTGAACTCAAACACCAATTTACCATGCTCATACTTCTCACGAAGGAACCTCTCAAGACAAAGGGAAACTTATTGAGCAAGAACAACCTATAGAGGAGGAAGAAGATAGTGATCATATGTCCTTATCCGACCTTCATCAATTTGAACATCAACCTTACATGACTTTCCAAGGACTTTCCATTCAAGAAAATGAGTATAACGATCAAACTAATTAGCCAGCAGCATACGAGCAAGATCCTTCAGCATACTGGGAGTATTATGAAAATTATGGCAGATTTTTTTATTCTTCTAACCAGTATAACTAACTTCGTTTATTTAATCATTTACATTCTTTTATAACTTGTGTTATTTACACTTCTATTTTCATTTTGTATGTCACTTGATAAATCTTTATTTTATGATCTAATTTTTCTTTTCACATCTATGATTATATATCTATTTGATGTTTGATAATTTACTTTTGTTTTGATAATGACAAAGAAGGAGAAATATATGCATATACATAGGAGGGATAATATGCATATATACAGTGGGAGATAAAATTCAGCACAAGTTATTATTATAACTAACGATTGTATAGTTGTCATCATCAAAAAGAGGGAGAATGTTAGAACCCCAATCTATGATTTCAATGACAACAACTATACAATCACATATATTATATCTTATCAAGATTACAAGTATATATTACAAGAGATCGTCATGCTCAAAGATATAAAGACTCAAAGATGAACAAAGACTTATGGATCATTCTATGATTAGCAAGGTTATAATATTGCATTAAGAATCTTCGAAAAACTTTGTAAGGTCTCCTTCAGTATATGTGTGTGCACACACAAATTCATAATTCAACATTGGCGTACCAAAAAACTGTGATATCCAAATTTGGCCATCCACATACGTCTTTGGGAAAGCCAAAAATGTCTGCGAATATTTTCGAGAATTTAACGTCTGATGTTTTCCCACAGACGTCTGTCATATAGAAAATACTCTATTCTGAAAGGATGTTTCATTTCATATTGAATAATAGCATCTCTTCTTCAACAGTTGCAGCCATTAAAACAAATAGATTATTTTGAACAGTAACAACTTCTCATATGCATCTACTCGAACCTACATATATACTTCAAAGGTTGAGAACTGGAAAAAATATATATAAAATTCTAATCTATTCTCTTGATTTCTTATTACTCTATTTACATATTTGCGCTACATTGCTTACATATACTCAATCTATCATAACTAACATAGTATTTTGGTTGAATCACTTCCTACAACACAAAGTACTCACGTTCACATACTCAAAGGAGATCATAAGAAGAATTGTACTATTAATCAAAATTTGTGTTATTTGGAACACAAGATTGTCAAAAGAATACTTTGTATTAGTTATTCCTCCGGACAAAGCGAAGGTTATTTGGTTAAAGGAAATACTGAAGGGGAGCTTGGGGACTGCACGTAGAAATGGAGGTCCGAACCAGTATAAAATATCTAGTGGGATTGCTCTTATTATTTACCTTTTTTATATTCGGTTATTATTCTTTGGTTAGTGCAATTTGAAACATACACTCTCACACTTATATATACATATACATATATATATATATATATATATATATGTATATGTATATGTATGTATGTATGTATGTATGTATATATATATATATATACATACATACATACATACATACATATATATATATATTCTATATTCATTCATTTGTTTTTTCGTCCGTCCATCTTTGGATCGATTTTTTTTAAAACAGAAGAGGATAAAGAAGAAATATTCGAATTTTTTAGACGAATGAGAATCGATTTTTTGTTTGATTTGAAACGATAAAGAATAACTCAAAATGCTAATATAATAATGTTTACGATCGACATATCTCCGATATGCCGGACATAAAAAACCACTGCTGTTTTTCGCTAACCAATCGTTTGTCTACGAACGCACCTTAAGATCTAAACGCATAAATGCTTGACTGTACTCATCAATTTGAAGCACTTATTCAATATGGGTTATACTTCTCATTTGGAGCTACTAAGTTAAAAGGAAATTTTGAATATTCTACAAACACCATAATTAGTAAATCTTGCCATTGTTATGCTCGATTCATGTCCAATAACACAATTAGCACAAAAAAATCTAATAACACTCTAAAAAAAGGAACTAATGTCTAATAGCGAGCAATCTAAACAGAAATTTACAAAAATAGCAAGGATGAAAATAAAAGGTTGACAAGGCTGAGAATCGAAAAATGACAAGTAGCATAAGTTGCCGTTCATGGCCATTTTTAGCCACACTCACATTTTTTACGCATCCGAAGCCTCGACCAGTTGAAGGAATTCGGTACGTTTGCGTCCAACGAGTCGTGCCGTTTCCCCAACCACTACGTCTTTCGGCTCCTATCCCCTTATATAAACGCAGCCACCCTCCTCACAGTAGTCCAAACAACATATTTCCCCACTTTTCGAATTTTTTTCGGTCCGTTTGACTTTATTTTAAAATAATTTTCTCCACTACTCTGTTTATTTTTACCGTATCTACAATGTATATTATTTTTTAAAAAAAAATTGCGTTGTTGTATTTTCGTTTTTCAGTATTATAACGCATTCTTCTGGTTCTGCCATTGTTCCTGCTTCTTCCCAACTCATAGCTTTATGAAAAACCGAAAGGGAGAAGCTTTTTATAGATCAACGCGTTGATTACCTGCCAGACAGAAGGATTCAGTTAGGGGGTTCATACGTCCATTGTGGTAGTATTCAACGAAAGACTGAACCTCGACTGGTCTCATGCACAGATGAAGAACAAATGAGACAACCTGACTGGTTCCAAGAAGTGGTGGAACACCGCTGCACGTAAATACAAAAGATTCAAGAGAAATACCTAACTCAAATTTAAAGAGTTGGATCGGCTTTTTGAAGGCTGCATAAGAAAGGACACCTGCAAGTATCAAATACATCTACCTCCACCAGCTCAGCCTTTCGCTGCCGCCGATACAACATTATATACCACTTGGGTAGCCGAAGACACCACACCTGTTCAGCCTAGACGTAGAAGGTAGATGGCAGCTCGAGTAAGCATGTGTGTGGACGGTCGTTTGTTCAGAGTGACTGTTCATCAATGACGTGCAGCGTTGTTATTCTATATTGTATGTTGCTGTACGTGTAAAGAAGTGGAAGATTATGATGATTTTTTACCAAGATCCCACAAATTTGAACATGGTGGAAACATTGCCTGATAATGAAATACTTTGATTAAGGACGTATCAGTTGAGTTCATTCCGTAGTCATCGTTAGTATGTTTGTTAAATTTTCTACTTCGTTTGGTTAAATTTTCTACTTCGTTTGGTTAGATTTTCTAATTTATTTTATTGTACATAAAGTTAAAATGTATTATTATGATTTAATGGAATATTATACAACAAAATAATTAATTAATTAACTATAGACCAACTAAATTAAAATCATAAATTAAACGCCCCGTTCAACTACCGTATTTGTAACCGCAAACGCACTCTCCTGTCAGATAACATGTTTTCGCTCATCCCAAAAACACCAAGTCAATTGAATGTTAACGAAGGAACAATGAATTATTTCTCGTCTGCTATTTTTTAAAACACGAAAAATAAAATAAAATTCTAAATTGATCGTTTTTCATAACATAGTTATATCGTGCATACTTCCGTACGAATAAAAATCCAAAACTGAAAATGACAAACCAACAGCATCCTTAGTTTTACAGAACCAGGTTCGTAGTCGCATTACAAAGGACCCCGTGAAAAATAAAAATCAAAGGGCACAAGATTCACAAAGAGCAAAAGAGCTAAGCAAGACCAAACAGTTCAAATGAAACACAGTTGTCAAGTCACAAATACATTAAAAAAATATCTAATTAGAACATTAAAATAAACAAAAGAAGAATAAGATGCAACTAGTACAAAGAAATTTTAACGCTTCTTGGAGACACCAACAGTTTTTCCCCTTCTACCGGTGGTCTTGGTGTGTTGCCCTCGGACTCTAAGACCCCAGTAGTGCCTCAGCCCTCGGTGGTTCCTGATTTCAATATATATTTATTTAGTAAATGAATATTATGATTGTGCATAAGAGCTGCTGCTACTGTCATGAAAAGAATATGGCATTCAGCGCTGATTGTGCAAGTTGCCAACCCTTCAATGTTTTCCAATTGTATTCATGTTGTTTGTAAAGTTTACAACATAAATATTGTGCGCAAGTTACTAGTATTCCGTTTTAAAAGGTATAGGAAAAAGGATGAGACATTGGACAAAATAAAATTACAAGCGAAGATTAGTATCCACCTCTTATTTTCAAGTTGCATGAAGAAAAAAACATCATCAAGAACATGTTTTAAATTACACTTTTATTTTTATTTTGGTAAAAAAAACATCTCTTACCGAAAATAAAATTGCAAATATTTGCACCCCTATATTTGTTTTTACCAAGAAAAACATTTTTGCTTTTTTCAAAAATAAAATTGCAAATATTTATGGTTTAATATGCAAATATTTGCAGTAATAAGTGCAAATATATTTGCAGTTTAAGCTACCAATATTTCCACATTTTGACCGAAACCGAAAACATAGTTATTTTTTAAAGTTCGATTTTAGTCTGAAGAACGCAGATTTAAAATTTTAGTCTGAAGGATGTCGGTGGATGAAACAAAATGCTATATTAAACTAGCATCAGATTAAACATAATACTAAATTAAATTAGCATCGAATGAACTACACTGTATGAACGAAAATAATAGTCATTTTCACCGTTAAAGAAATACCAAATTAATATGTATAATTACACATATATAATGCTATGTTTATATAGCATTCGTTTTCATGGTTCACATAACATACGTTTTATCGGATGCTATATTAATACAACATTCACCGTCTTTTAGACTAAATTTTAAAATGTGTTATTCGTTCAAAAATATGGCTGAAGTTTTTCTTTCTTCTATTTTCCTATTTTTAAAACTTGTTTTTAAGCAGGGATGGCTGTGTATTATGAAACTTACGGTGTTTTACAAAAGTTCCCAAAATACAATATCATATAAATTCTATCATTGCTGAATACAGAAAACTATTATCCATACCTGATCTTCTTCAACCGCTCTAAATCATCCCTGAGCTTCATGTCCAAAGCATTGGAAGTGACCTGTGTGTATCTTCCATCCTTGTAGTCCTTCTGTCTGTTCAAGAACCAGTCTGGAATCTTAAATTGACGAGGGTTGGATACAATAGTCATGAGTTGATCAATCTCAGCATTTGAGAGTTCCCCGGCCCTGCAAATGACATTGTGCATGGATGAAATCAGGGTTCAAGATTTCATGTTTCAGTTATGTTTCAGGCATTTGAGTTTATTGAGATTTTGGCCAATTTAATTAATTTCAGTCTGAACTCTAGTTTATATGCTTATTTCATGAAAAATACATTTAAATTTTGCATTTTGTATTTAGGATAAGAAAATATGCTTTGTTATTTAAAATGTGCATTCTTTTTTGACAAACATCTATAGGATATGATTTCCTTGGTTTTTGATATTGTCCTACTTTCTGCTGTCTTACTTTTTGCCATCAAATTGAGTTGGATTTGACAAAAGATAACGTATTCGTCGAAATACGTTGGTCTTTCGGGTTTTTTTTATTATCCTATCTGATTAGTTACTTTTTTTTGATTCAGTAGCATGTTTTGTAGCATTACTTGCAGGTTCTACATTATAGAAGTTAAAACATATTTTGAGCATATGAAAACAATACCCCAAATTTATACAGAATTCAATCTCGGTCATCACTGGGAAAGGCCGCGTTATTCCAATGTTTCGGTCAGAATCCTAATTCATGGTTAAAATTAAATACTAAACTTGTATTCAAGGTAAGAATGGTAAAGATGATCAAAACCAAAATAAGAAACCACGACATAGTATATTAAAAAGTGGTACCTAAACATGAATTTGATCATACAACACTTGATCTTTTTACATTCATACATTTAATGCATATACAATTGTTTTATTTCCATTGCCATACATACATCATAATTAACTTAATCAAGGATATACCATAGTAATACCATAGTTAATCATAAACATAAGGTGTACATGGGCGTAGCTAATTCGAAGAACCTCGAATAGGTGCTTTATTTAATCATTATGAGGAGAATGTCAATAAAAGTAAGAGAAATTGATATCTGAAGCTTATTCGTTTTCAGTATCACCAAGTGAAAAATGGTTAAGCACATTTACATGGCACTTAACTGCAACCTGTTCCATTTAAAGATAAAATTACGGATGCTTACCTAATGCAATTTGGGCTAGGCATTTTTTATTTTAAAACTTGAAATACGGAAAGTTTGCACTGTGTTATGAAGGTAAATTTAAACACCAAAAGTATAATGCTTAAATCATAATTATCATCAAGGTTTTAAAGCGAGATTCAAATCATAAATCGTAAAATTCAAACTCCAAATTGAAATTGAAATTCGATTTGAATTATGAATTGCAGATTGAAAGAGTATAGCGATATGTTTATATGGTGTAAAATTTTTGTTTTACGTTGGTTATGAAATAACATTTAAGTATGCAAGGAAATTGATTCCTTTTTCCTATAATAATAAATTATATATTGGCTAGATTTTGATGCACAGTTTTCAAAACGGGATTCAAATCACGAGTGCAAACTTTAAATCGAAAAAGGATCTAAATCATAAATCGAAGGTTCAAAGGGTGCTTTGTTTGGCTTGAAAACAAGTGCTGTGTTTTGTGTTTCTAATATGTATTTTAGATGGCGTGGGAGAGAAATAAAGAGTTGAAAAATCATAACCAGTACAGCAAAGGGGCAGGGGTAAGGGAGAAGGTAGTTTTTTATATTTTCTATGTTTTTGATATTTCCCAAAAACCGAGAAGAAAACATTTCCAATTTTACACGTTAAAATCATTTTTCAAATTAGTCTAATTTCCACCGTCTTCTTACCTATGCATTTTGAAATAAGCGTCGAAAACGCAAAATTCATCTTCAAACCCAAACCCTTATATTTTAGGCCAATTCTATTTCCACCCCTCTTTTTCCTTTCTAACCCCAGCAAATTATTTTAGATTTAAATGACATTTTTAGCCTTAGACTAATTAGACAGAAAAAGCTAATAGGTACAACGTTGAAGGACGACGAGGTTATTCTAATATCCATGTTATATTTATACGAGCTTACGATCTAAACATCGTCAAATGCAGGGTTGGCCTATCATGAAAGTGGTTCCCTCCCTTTAGCTGCAAATGGACGAGGCTTGCACCATACCAACGTCAGTATCCGACGTTGGTCTTGAAACATACAAGTGATGATTTAACGTGGTTAATGAATATTCAGCGTCCCTTTTGAACGTGGTTCATGTTGTACACCACGTAATAATGCAACGTTGATTTTTTTGCCTCATCCCTTATTGACGTGGTTACCACCACTTCGTTTTCTAAAGAATGTAAAAATATTTTTTGTAATAAAGTTGACTAACCAAAGTCTGCTAACAACAACAACTCATATATGTGGCAAGTTGTAACAAGCAGGACGTGGATTTAATGTTGGCTAGATGTAAAACAAGCATATATGAAGAAAAGGTAACAGGCTTTGCTTATGATGAAACTAACATTCACAGGTATTAACGGAGATATCTCTTGCAATAGATAAGTAACAAGATATCTCTTATAAAAAATTAATTAAAGAATTTTGGTTTTGATTTGTGTTTCGAGGAGCTAGGTTTTGTGCAATAGGGTTTTTGATTGAAGAAAATACAGCGTGGAATACTGCTTTTACTGGACGAAGTAGTTAAGGCAAATAAGACAAGGGCAGTTTTGGAAAAAACTGGGATAGGAAAGGAAAAAAGAGGGGTGTGCTATTTTTTTTTTTTTTTGAAATGCTAGGGTGTGAAAGGCAAAAGGAGGGGTGAAAATAGAATCAGCCTATATTTTAAGCTTTGTACACGCTTTGAAATCAATTTTGACGTCTGAACTTCTGTATCTAAACTTAAGAATTAATTTCATTTCTTGTTTTATTGTTACCTAGTTTGAAAATATTGAAACGGGAATTTTAGATCAAATATGCATATTGAATATAGCAATATGAATCGAATGGATCAAATGCACAACTTTAACCAAGTTTGAATCAAAATGTGAATCGGATCATAAAAGGAGATATCCAATTTGAAACGGGATTTAAATCATCAGATTTAAGATTTCTAATAACAATGTTTTAATGAAAGTGGTTTTCATGCTTTCGGCCAATAAAAAACATTTTTACCCCTTAAAAAAATGGTGCTTGAGCACCATACCTGAGGCAAAAATTACATAACTCATCTCACTTAGCGCTTGAAACAACATAGAGAATTAATAACACAAAAAAGGCATCAAATGGTAGACAAGAATCTTTTATTTCTGCTTGTAAAGTAACAATCCAATAATAAAAGCAATGAAATGTGAACATTTTAATTCTGGCATTCAGAACTTCAAAAAAACCAAATGAACTGTGTTGTTATCTAGAAAATACTAAACACATGTATACCTATAACGTTCACATTGAGCAACATCAAACACCAACCACACAGAAAATGTGAATTGAAATTGTAGATTGCAACTTTGTCAGAATTGCAAAGTGCATGATAAAATATAGGTTTTGATTATCAAATGATGAGTTCTCAAACATTTATGAAACACTAACCTTATGTACAAGATATATCATTGCAAGTATAGCTAGAAATTGTATCGTAATAAATTTAGGAGAATCGGTCTATTGGTTGCTAAAAAGGTGGATGCTTGGTGTCTAAGTAGCTAATTGCCTAATCAAGATTATTTTCATTATTTGTTGCCATCATTTGTGCTAATGGGGATCGGTTTCACGCCTATATTATGGTATCTTTTATGATGGTTATAGTTGTATTTTTAGAATTCAACCAAATAACGTTCTTCCTTAATTTATGTCTAACGGTGGTTGACTCCTAGAGTTTTTCGATCATGGGTGCTTTTCTCCAGCGGTGGTAGCCACCATATAAGATTGCCATCGACGGGATTGTGTAGAAAGGTAGCGGTTGGTTTTGGTTGTTCACAAAGCAGTGAAGTTTCTCTTTGAAATATGGTGATGACTTCATAGTGTCAAAAGGATGACATCAAAAGAATGCCGTTTCAGATTCATTGAATTAGTCTGGACCCGATTTAAGAAATGCGGCAGTTAGTAGAGATCCGATTGGATCCCTTCTGTCTGAAGTCTGAAACCACCACGGACACACCTTGTCTCCTACCTCACTGGACCGAGAAGGATGATGCACTGGTTGGGAATTTTGTTGGAGTGCTTGTTGTGATAAGATTTGCAAACTAGTGTAAACAATGAAGTTCAGACTATATATACTCCAAGCTTGGAGTTGAGAAAAAATATATTGGCAATGAGCGCTTTGGCTGCAATGGAAATGAAGTTAGAGAGGAAGGATGCGCTATCCGACAGAGAAGATTGCTACATATGGTGGCTTCAGCAATGTTGAACAGAAAACAACATGCGTGAGTTGGGCAGACACGGTATGAATGAAAGCAACTACTACAAGCTTGATGGCCACCACATTTCAATTGTTCACAATGGGTGTTTTGATGAATCCGTAGCAGCAGACTGTGATGAGAGTAGCAACAACAATACCACATGCAGCAGTTGGCAGCCACGACAGCCTCGATGGCTGCGAGGGAGCATCAGCTAATGATGGAAACTTTAATGCGGGGTTTGGCATAATGCATGATAGACCGGTCCCGTTACAATAATTCGTGATAAGTTTGGTTTGGAGAATCAGTGTTCATATGTAAGGAGTTATGTGTGTTCTGAAACGAGTTTGCAGCCCAAGGTTGTAAGACAGGTGTGCGATGTGAATATTGAAGACTTTTTGTTTAAATTTGTTGACATTGCTGAGTGAATGTATGAATCTGGCACAAGACAGAAGTCCAGCATATGTGTTCAGCATGTAGTTGTTTTCATGAAGTACTGTATGCATTTTATTTTTGGATGTGGGTTTGGATGTTAATAGAAGAAGAGATGTGGTAATGAATCTCGATGAGCCGATAAGTTTATGTTCTTGATAGCATTATGGATTTCAGTAGAGAAGAAAACGATTTGCAGAGTACTCAACTGTTTGACAGAATACTATTACAAAATAAGTATGTGTTAAGAGTGCGAGTGAAACAAACTTGGTTTCATGTCATCCCACAAGCAATGGTAATAAGTCACAGCTATACTTTGTTCGGGAGATGACTGATACCACTGTGTTGTATCAAAGGATGATACCAAATACAGATGTCAAGTGAGACCCTAGGATTAAACCGTTAGAGTTTGGTTATAGTTCAATTGTAATGGACCAATTAATGTAAAGTGGTTGAGCACAAGTGAAGATCAAAGTTGTCATTGAAGTCATTAATGCAACAATACTATCAAGAATTTTAATTCTTGAAAGATAGACGTGTGTAGTTTTGTAAACTGAATGTTTGAGATACACTTAGTTTAAGGGAGGGTGTTAGAAGTTATATCATAATATATTTTGGAGAATCAGTCTATTAGTTGCTAAAAAGGTGGATGTTTGGTGTCTAAGTAGCTTATTGCTTAGTCTGTTGCCATCCTTTATGATTGTACGGATCGGTTTCACGCCTAAACTATGGCATATTTTTACAATGGTTGTAGTTGTATTTTTAAGAATTCGATATTAATTTATTTCTAAGGAGTGTTGTATGCCAAACAAATTTTGGATTAAAATGCTATACTGATGACTATATGTGGACAAGTTCATGTTGCAAGGCGAACAAAATTCATGATTGCTGGTAAATATTTAACAATTTCCATTTCTCTAAAATAGCATATTAAAAAACTGATCAGTCGGTTAATAAGAGCACGCCTTAAGAATCATAACATATTAAAACAGGAATACAAGCAGATTATACCGTCTGTTCATGTCAATGTCAGCTTTTTTGCAAACTATGTTAGCAAATCTCCTTCCAATACCCTTAATCGAGGTCAAAGCAAACATAATCTTCTGCTTTCCATCAACATTCGTGTTCTGAACACGAAGAATGTGCTGAAAATCTTCACCTGCGACTAGAGACTGGAAGAAACAAAACTCGATTTAACAGATGATGCCCGCAAAAGGTAGAAAAAATTATCAAGAGCGATTATTAAGTTAGGGAATTGAAGATCTTACCATGGCAGCTTAGATTATGTGATCCAATCTGTGAAGGAGGAGGAAATGTGACGGCTGCAATGAAACGAGAGTGAGACCTAGAAACAAGGAGTTATATAGAGCGAATGTATTATATTTGCGAACTGGGCTTTAGCCCCTAGAAACAAGGAGATTTTGAATATTTGGTTGCTTAGAGATTTTCCTTTCATCTAATTTTTTAATTTTATTTTGCATTTATTTACCAGCAAACCGGGTGCCGAGTAAAACCGGTGCTGTGTTTGCGTCACTAAAAACATTAAAATCCGAGTATTTTTATCATCTTGCTCATGAAATGGTGACTATACCCATTTTGGGATGGGAAGATTTTCTATTTTAAGAAATCAATTTTATATTTAAAATTTGTAAATAAAGTATAAAATTAGTGACTGATCTCAAATATTAAATGAAAATATATCTCACTATGTTCAGCTTTTAACAAAATGATGATGGTACATACTTGAAGTTGAGTAAGTAGAAGGAAAAAGCATCACAAACACACACTTCTTATTATATTTTAAATTGAAAATTGAAAATTCAAAAATCAAAACTCTAGCATTATAAATTTACATGAAACTAAATAGGTGCAACAAAATCTATTTGGTGGGTATAAATATCAATTTTCACATACTAAATTAAGACAAAGGAAAAAATTAACAAAAATACAAATTTTATGGCCATAACTATACAAACACAGTGTAGCGTTGTTTCTAACTGCCACAATTAGACGAACACCGTGTAACCATGATTACATTTCTAGTTGCTATAACTCCATAAAATGATTATTAACAATTACATAATATTATTTTTAAACGTCGTAATAACTTACTTAACTTTTTGGGTTGGTGTCGTCTTTTACAATGACAGTAAAGCTAAAAGGTGCTTTTATCATGTCAAAAGTTTCAAATCAAGGTATTATCATTTTTAAATATAATTTTCAAATCAAAGACTGGTTTTTTTTTATTCATTTTTAAATGGCATAATAACTTACTTAAGAGATATGGTCGTCTTTTTCTAATAACATTAAAACTAAATCATAGAAAATGATTATTTTTTACATTTCAAAAGTTTCAAATCATGGTTTTCACATTGTATGTAGATGATGATTGGAATAGATTTGTAATTGTTCACTTCAATCGCAACCTACCTATTGCTTAAATTTCTCGCAAGCATTATAAGTTAACGCAACACTTATAAGACCGGCCCATTTCATGTAGACACACACTCAGTATGACCATACACCAGTCCATCTACTCAGCAACATTCTAAGAATAAAGTCGGGCAACTCATTTGATCAAAGCTGGCTCAAGCGCGACCCCATTTTTGGCCCGGCTCTATCTCATCTTGCCTTCGGCCGATCTTAGGAAGCTCCGTCTTGTCATACCAAGACCGTCTAGGCACGTCCCTTATGCCTTGGATCTTGACATATTCAGCTTCACTCAGCAGTCTTCAACAAGAAGCGACCAGCCACTACCGTGCACGAGAAGCTTCTCGCAGGTATAACTGGCAAGCAATTAAGCATAGCCCAACCCGGTCCAAGCCGGGCCAGCACATCCATGACTTGCCCACTAATGGAAGCCCACATCCAATCTGACTCCATGGCATCCCGTCCACTCAAAAATACTCCAAGTCTACCGCTGGCCAGCACAACTTAAGACTACTTCAACATCCAACTCCTTAGATAAGATGGCTCAAGCATGACCCATCTTTGGCTCGACATCATCATAGCATGCCTTCAATTGGTCCCAAGCAACCCGTCCCACTATCCTACAACCGGCCCGGCATGTTCCTTGTAACTTAGTCCTTAGCAATATTCAATTGTCCATAAATGCCATCAACAACCTACCAGCCAGGTCAACCCAAAGAGATGCACTCATCCGCTTTGTCACATAAGCGTGCAAAAGTAAACGACGCATCATACAGTTAGTTGTACTAGGTACTATAGCAAGTCGGCCAAAAGTATATCTTCTATTGTAGTACGACGTCAACATTAATTGTACATTAAATGCAATGCATGCCCATAGTAGTAAGGGACAACTAACATGCATCTCAGCCATATATTTCATCCAACCTTTACAACTATCTTCCATCGGCCTATGCAACCATATCGACGGTTAGGATGCTTCTAGCCTGTTTTACTATGCAATCTTATTCATCTATCATCCACTATAACCACTACAAATATCCTCTGTTATGCAGCTTAAAATGGGTTGAAAACGACTCTTCTACTAAGAAATTATTTCACAACGAATCAAATCCCTAAGCTCTTAAGATTAGTAACTTATAGTCTTAAGTGCTTTATTTCTTGTTATTCTCTTATAATTCTTTATAATTGTAAGAAAAAAATCATAGCAAGAGATCTTCATAGTGGACATAAGCAAGCTTGCCGAACCACTCTACATCATTGTGTCATTTACTTTAATTTACTGTTTTACTTCCTCATTTTACATTTTAAATCCTGGTGATTAGCAAGTAAAAGTTGCTTTCACGAACACATCAGTCTAATTGTGAAGTTGTCAAATTTGTTAGTCAACCTTTTGGTACAAGAAGGAAGGTCTTCCCTAAAAGCTCTTACATTTCTTCACTTTTTCTTCTCTGCACTCTCTTTTTACATTTCATCATATTGAATCCTACCGGTGAGAACTAGCTCATCAGCTCTAATGAATATGAAACTAGTGATAACATGAACACCAACACTGTTAGTCCCATTTCAGGCTCAACAATGATATGTGACAAAGCGTGCTACAAAGCTTGACCAACGTGGGAACTCTAGTCCACGGGATGAATGAATTGAGGACAAGGATGGATGCCCAAACAACTATGAACTTTGTTCCACCACTGTCAAACTGACTCCTCGCCAACCTGCCCCTTCCAATACTTATGACCTAATGAACAACACTAAGGCCCGACGTAAGGTATGCTTGAGACCCCGGTTGTGGATGTTCAAAACCCATCCAAGAAGACATGCTACATGTGTGCCAAGTCTATCAACATTGACCCTAAGATGGCCATGCAGAGGTAACGGAGACGTTGTTGCTTTCCTTCGGTAGAATGACAATCGATTTTAAGCACCTCTGGGTGGTAAATAGAGATCAAAACTTGAGGTATGGACATCTCACTAGTGGTTCCCACGTGGCATAGAGCAAAGGGCTCCATCAGTGTATTCTCGATGCCATAGGGGTGTAGCAAGGCTTGGATCAAGAGAAGGATGGGCTGGTCATTCACGATCACCCTTTGTGCATAGGAAGAAGGGGTCTCCCACTCTGGCTCATCATCATCATATTCACTCTCCTTCCCATCGTCAATCTCCCACTCCATTAAGATGTGGGTTGAGCCCAAAGTCAATCGTTGGCCAGACCATTCACGACAAGCAGATGTTGTTCTCAGGGAGGAAATGAACATCCTTCGCCGACAGCTCAACAAAATGCAAGCTCGAAACACCAGGGCGAAGTTTTTTCTGATGATGGGAATGGTGAGCCATATTTTAAGGATATCTTGAACACTTACATTTACAAGAAATATGCATTATCACCCATTGACAAATATGATGGGAGTACTAACCCATCTTATCACATCATCCATTTAACTCCATCACCTTTGTCGGTTAGCTTTCCAATTAAACAAAGGGTTTACACTATCTCGTCGTCCTTATAGTACCAGTCTCCCACTGGTTTGCATATACGGCTGGACAACATCAGTTCTTAGGCCCATCTATGTGCAAATTTCAAGATTAAATTTGTAACGACCTGCATTTTTAACAACTGGATATAAATAATTAATTTAAATATTTAATCGTTAGTTAATTGACGGTCCAAGTCTGACTTTTTGCATACGGGCGAATTAGGGTCTAGACCACTTTGGTTGAGTCAAGGTCGACGTTGCGAATCATAATGAATATAAATATCGTTGCTGTAACAACCCGCACCCTAGTATGCCTAAAATTTTGCTATATCGAAAAACCAAATTCATCAAAGTATGGATCGTTGGTTTGGTATCCTACAAATAAAAAAATAAATGCATATTAAAGCACTATCGATATAAACTCATGGTGGAATAGTAAAATACAATAAACATTTAGTTACCAACTGACTTCATACTTTCAATATCCAGTGTCCTTGTTAGTATCGAGCATGCTTTAGGAAACCTGTCCTTCTATTGTTTCCATATTGCACCGGTACATATCCCTCTAAAGTTATCCCATGTGTTATAATGCGAAGAGGGTCAGAACAATGTTCTGGTGACTGGTAAATTATACATTTTATACATAACACTAGTATCTGCCGATTGCTTTCCAATATATGTTATGTCTTTCATTTTACTTAATCATCACGACTCCATGTCAGCGTACTATACGCCCCATCTGCCGTAAGTAGACTAAAACTACTTATATATATATAGTCCCCCTTTGGATCAAGATACTATCCCCGTTGGTATCTGCGATTCTGCACCGTCCGAAATCATTATCAATGTCTAGGTTAAACTGCTCGTGTATAAAGCAGAATCTTCCATTAGTGTCTAATAACAACATCACAAAATTTTTAATGTATTTTATCTTGCCTTAAGGTTAACTTAGCTGCTTTCTATTATGGACTTAGCTCCACGAACTAACCTATTCGTTTTTGAAAGAACTCTTCTATAGGTTAACTAGTCTTGCCCTGATAAACAAACTAGCAAACAACTCTAGTGTATGTTACCTAATGTGAATTACCCTAGTAGGAGGCATAGCCCATTTGATGTAACCATATCTTTCCCATTTTGACCGCCCTGGACCGATGACGCACTCAACCTATGTAGCTCCTACTTTTGGTTTGGTGCCACACCTGTTGACATAACGTCGAGCTTCTCACCATCCTATTTAGATTGCCTAACGCAATCAAGGCAATAACTCCCTTTTCTATTTTTGAAGTAGACTCCGCTTTTTATTTGGGTAGCCTTTATCTATACACAGGCGTATACTCTTCATGGGTCCTACAGTTGGATATGTTCCACATCAGTACAATATACACACAACTGCTGGTAGCCCCTTATAGTGGGCAGACATATATTGTGTAACACTAATGGCCTCGCATTCTAACTCACTCTAATGACCATGTCATTCTTTTTTACTTAGTTATTTATGTACATATATATTTCATGCCCATCATAATGTATATTTGAATATACATTCATTTATTACTTTTCTTTACTTTCAATTATTACTGTTCAATAAATCTTACATAATTTGCTTTTAATTTATTCTTCTCATTTACTATCATTTGTTATCCATTTCTAATTTGTGGACTTTAAGTATCATTTATTATTTCCCTTTCGTTTAACATTATTGGATGAAATCCTCTGCTTCTTTTTTAACCAATATCTCCCAATAATTGCCTATTTAGACCTATCATTGTTAGCGCCAAAATTGGTCACTAACACCCAAATTCAAGTGAAAGCATCTATACCAGTCATAGCTCGTAGATATAATATATGTAAGAGTATAAATATGAAGAATAGCAAAAATTAAAGAGAAAGTTGTAAAGAACATCAGATTTTATATTGGTTCCGCTAACTCCGGCCTATGTCCACTACAAGAATTTCCTTTTTATTGCTGTAATAATCGATTACAGTTACAATCCAAAGTTTAATAATGGCTGAGTGCCTTAGCCTTAGAGAAGAGAAAGTCAGAGAGCCGAAAGAAGATCATTTTTTTGGAACCCCACGTGCTATATTTATAGGCAAATCCATGTAGTTATGCCTCCTGAGTAATTTGGGCCCACCAAGACCTTGGCCGAGCTCACACCCATTATCTCGACCGACCCCAAGTCCTTCATAAACCAACCTAAAGCAAACGTAGTACCGACTCGAAGTGAAATGCTCAACGACTCGTATCAACTTGACCTATAACCTAGGTCAAACCCCGGTCTAAGTACCTTTCACCAAATGCCAAAGTGAAGCACTCCTCGATGCCGAACCACGAAGTCCAGATCGAAGCCGAACCATATCATACCGAGCCATACATGCAGACTGAACCACGAAGTCCATCTCGAAGCCGACCCACATCATACCGAGCCACACATGCCGATCAAACCACAAAGTTCATCTCGAAGCTAATCCACATCATCTTGCTGACCCAAACCATACTGAGCCACAAATGTCAAGTGACCTATGCCGAGCCACATCATTCTGACTGGCCCAAACCACCATATCGAGTGACAATGTCTTGACCGAATTATACTTTTTCTCTACTCCTCCACCGAACCGTACCTCTCAAATCGTACGAACTCTCACCTTTGCCGAACGACCTCAGGCCAAGTCACCTCCGAGTGCTGAACCACCATTACCGAACCACAATGTCGGGCAACCATTAAGGCCGAACCACATCTTTCTGACCGAATGGCACATCCAAACCGAGCCATACCTTTCTGACTGAACGGCATATCCATACCGAACCACACCTTTCTACCGATCCATTAGAGACTGATCCCTCAAATGAATGTCGACCGACCTATCCAAGTGAACTTCGTCCATTTAAACCGAATCCATCATATTCCAGCCTTGATAATCGTGAAGTTATAGGTTGAATCCGCCTGTTTATGGCCTTGACAAAAGGCGGGTTAACAAGGCGTGTTTTGGGGGGAAAATGTTAACCAGCCTTTTGTCAAGGCCATAAACAGGCGGATTCAACCTAACCAACTTCATGATTATCTCGAATATGATGGATTCATTTTAAATGGACGAAGTTCACTTGGATAGGTCAGTCGACATTCATTTGAGGGATCGGTCTCTAGTGGATCGGCAAAAAGGTATGGTTCGGTATAGATATGTCGTTTGGTCAAAAAGGTATGGCTCGGTTTGGATGTGTCGTTCAGTCAGAAAGATGTGGTTCGGCCTTGGATGCTCAGCCTTAATGGTTGCTCGGCATTGTGGTTCGGTAATGGTGGTTCGGCACTCGGAGGTGGCTTGGCCTGAGGTCGTTCAGCAAGTGTGGTTCGGTGGGAGTTCTTTCGATTTGGGAGGTACGGTTCTATCGAGGAGTAGAGAAGAAGTATGGTTCGGTCAAGACAGTGTTGCTCGGTGTGGTGGTTTGGACCAATCAAAATGATGTGGCTCGGCATAGATCGCTCGGCATGTGTGGCTCAGTATGGTTTGGGTCAGCAAGATGATGTGGCTTGGCTTCGAGATGGACTTCGTGGTTCGATCGGCATGTGTGGCTCGGTATGATGTGGGTCGGCTTCGAAATGGACTTCGTGGTTCGGTCGGCATGCGTGGCTCGGTATGATATAGGTCGGCTTCGATCTAGACTTTGTGGTTCAGCATCGAGGGCTGCTACGCTTCGGCATTTGGTAAAAGTTACTTCGACCAGTATTTGACCTAGGCTATAGGTCAAGTTGCTTCGAGTCGCTGAGCATTTCACTTCGAGTCAGTACTATGTTTGCTTCAAGTCAGTTTATGAAGGACTTGGGGTCGGTCGAGATGAAGGGTGTGGGCTCGGCCAAGGTCTTGGTGGGCCCAGATTACTCAGGAGGCCCAACTACCTGGATTTGCCTATAAATACAGCATGTGGGGTTCCAGAAAAAGGATATTCCTTCGGCTCTCTGACTTTCTCTTCTCCAAGGCTAAGGCACTCAACCATTGTTAAACTTTGGATTGTAACTGTAATCAATTATTATAGCAATAAAAAGGAAATTTCTGGAGTGGGCGTAGGCCAAATTTAGCCGAACCACTATAAAATCTGTTGTTCTATACAGCTTTCTCTTTAATTTTTACCATTCTTCATATTTATACTCTCTACATATATTCTATCTATGAGCTGTGACTGGTATTAGGTGCTTTCACTTGGATTTGGGTGTTAGTGACAAATTTTGGCACTAATAATTATTTCCTTACTTGTACAATCGTATCATCTTTGTTTATTGTTTGTTTTCTACACCATCTTAAATTACAAGCTTTAGGTTTCAGATTTAAATTATTGTTATTATTCCTACTTACGTTGCTTTAGTTATACTTAAGGATTTTATACCTTAGTACACTGGAATTATTTCTTTCTTCAAAGGAAATTGTTAACACTATATTTCTCTATAAATTACTTAAATGAGAACTTGTGGTATATGTGAAATATCAAGGAACTATCTTTTATTTTTCTACTAAAATAGACAGTACACAATATAATGATTCTCTATTTTGTACATCTATTCCTTTTTGTTTGCATTGCTTGTTATTTCAACCAATACACTATTACTTGTATTTTTAGACAATTTATAGAAATTCACATTGTTACACAATTCATTCCAATTTGTTAAAATACTGTATAATCCCAATTTAATTTATAATCAATTCTGATTTATGTTCAACAATCTATATAAACTAACCAAACATGGAATCCCAATATGATTTCACTAACAAGTTATTTATAAATGTAGGGACTATTTATACCTCTTACTTTCCAAATCCAAACGTATACAGTTTTTATTAAGTTTAGGGTTTTCCATAACATATAGGCATATTTCTCATATTCAATACTGATGCAGCGCACCATGTTAAGTTGTCCGCCTTAAGTCGCTCGGCCTGCTATGAGTCGCGCCAGCTTAAGTCACAACCACATAAGTCGCTCCACGACCTAAAGCCACCCCAACCATTAGCGCATCGTGATTTCCTTAAGTCGCACCAACTTAAGTCCCTCAACGACCTAACGGCTCAAGAAAACAAGGCTGCATTTCTATAAGTCGCTCGTCTATGACGCTTTCTCTTATGTCGCTAGGTCGCAGGGTTCCTTATGTCGCTCCAGAAGCTTAAGTCGTTCCCTGAAGCCGCTTTCTTAAGTCGCTCTCCTAGGTCGTTAGGTCGCTCAGCTAGGCCGCATCCTGTTATGTCGCATATGTATTGTTGCTGTTAAGTCGCGTATGTTGTTATGTCGTTATGTCGTATTGTGTTGTACTGAGTCGCATGGTGTTGTAACTTCTTATGTCGTTGAGTCGTATGTCGCGTGTATTGTTGTACTGTTAAGTCGTGTAACATGTAACTTGTTAAGTCGTATGTCGTGTGATGTTGGTCGTGACTTGTTAAGTCGCAGGTGTTAAGTCGGTCTGTGTGTTGTAATTCCTATAAATAGGGTTGTGTTGTCATTGTAAAAGGAGTTGATTTTTGAATAAAATTTGTGTGTGCGCTTTTGCCACCATTGTTGAAGTTGAGTGTGATCTCCTTCTTCTTTCCTTCTTCGGGTTATTCGTGCGCGAATCAACGAAGTAGAAGCCAATTCTCGGTATCACTTGTGAGTGATCAACGATCGAATTATAGATCTTTCAACACGGTATCTTGCGAGATCAATGAGTTGGAGATAGCTAGATTCCGGTATTGTCACGATCAACGGAATTGGGCATTTCTCGTTCTATCAGGTTTATTTGACACAAAATCATTTTGTGAGGAAGAAAGCTGCGCCAAATTGGTATCAAAACATTATTAGCACGTCAAAGTTGTATCCGCTGCATCACCTTTTTGGTATCAGAGCTAAGTAAGATCAAGGCCGGATTAGAGCTAAGTAAGATCAAGTTGAAGCTAAGTCAAACTCGAGTTAAAGCAAGTTAGGTCGGAGCCATATCAGATCGGAGCCAAGTCAAAGAACCGAGATTGTGAAGGAACATGCCTCCAAGACGTGCTAATCGCCATCATCAAGTTGAAGATGTGTATAGAAGACAAGAAGCTGAGCAGATGGAGCAGCGTATTAATGAAAAGTTCAATGAGGGTATTGAGAAATTGGAGAAATTGATGAATGACATGAATCAAAGTCAAAGGAGAACGTCACCAGTTTCGTACCAGAGTGGAAACAGGGTTTCACCATCGGTTTTGGGAGAAAGGAGGATGTCACCCCAGTCTTATCAAGATAGGAGAGAATCATCAGTTTCAGTCAGGCGAGAACACCATGAGTATCGAAATGAAGAAAGAAGAACTCAACGTGTGTATGAGAATTAACCTTACCGTGATGCTGAAAGACAGGGTAGAAGGGACATGCGTGATCGTAGAGATATAGATGGTCGGGATCGATATCGAAGTACATATGATTTTGAGAAGGATGATGATGGAGGTAGTATTCATTATCGAAATCGAGGCCAAGTGCGAAATCAATATCTTGATTTAGAAAATGATCATAAATGGGAGCCAGGTATGAGGATGGAAATTCCAGAATTCAAAGGTGGTATGCAAGCAGAAGAATTTCTTGATTGGTTGTCTAATGTTGAAGAAATTTTGGAATTCAAGGAGGTGCCTGAGAATCACAAAGTCCAATTAGTTGCTACAAGGCTAAGGGGAAGAGCTATGGCTTGGTGGCAACAAACTAAACTAACTCGGGAGAGAATGGGAAAATCAAAAGTTGTCAGTTGGAAGAAGATGAGAAAGATGATGAAAGCAACTTTCTTGCCGTACAATTATCAATCCCTTATGTATCAACGTTTGCAGAATTTGAGACAAGAGACGAAGTCAGTGAATGATTATGCAGATGAATTCTATCAATTGATTGCAAGAAATGATATTATGGAAACCGAGGAGCAGCTAACGGCTAGATATATTGGAGGGTTATGAATGCAAATTCAGGACATGGTCAATATGTTTAATCCAATATCTGTTGCTGAAGCACATCAGAAAGCTCTAGCTTGGGAGAAACAAGGAAGACGAGGAAGTGGTGTGTTTGCGGGTTCTAACAACCAGACTAAGGGTGCTAGTAGTAGTGCTAATGTTTCTAAGGCAGTCAATAAACCAATTGTCAATGAAGCCGCTAAAGCAAAGGTCAACAATGGTATCAAGTGCTATAATTGTCAGGAGTTTGGTCATAAAAGTAATGAATGTACAAAGCCAAAGAAGAGAGCATTAGTTGCAGAGGAATGTGAGTATGAGGATGTGGAAGCTGAAATTGATTATTCTCAACCATCGAAGTTTGATGAAGATGAAGAAGTTGTGTCGGGAGACGAAGGGTGTAACTTGATGATAAGGAGGTCTTGTTTAGTGCCAAAACACGAGAATGATTCTAGTTGGTTAAGAAGCAGTATCTTTCAGTCTACATGTACTATCTTGGGAAAGGTTTGTCGATTTGTTATTGATGCGGGAAGCTGTGATAACATTATTTCTGAAGAAGCCATCACGAAGTTAGGGTTGAAGACTGAAAAACACTCTAGACCTTATAAACTGGCATGGCTGAAGAAAGGTGGAGAAGTGACAGTGGGAAAATGAGCATTTGTTACATTTTCTATTGGGAAGAAGTACAAAGATGGTATATGGTGTAATGTTGTTGATATGGATGTGTGTCACTTACTATTGGGAAGATCATGGCAATATGATAGAGCTGTACAACATAATGGTCGCACCAACAGCTACAGTTTCATTTTTGAAGGTACTCAAATTACCTTAGTTCCTAAGAAGCGTGAATAAAGTGAAAGCAAGTCAGAGAAGAAGGTGGAATCGACTAGTCTATTATCTACGAGGGAATTTGTTGAAGAAGTGAAAGATAGTGCTGAAATGTTTATGTTGATTGGGTATGAAGCAAGTGAAGATCGTGAAGTTCCTGCGGAGGCTAGACCAGTGTTGAATGAATTTGAAGATGTCTTTCCTGTAGAATTACCCAAGGAATTACCGCCACTAAGGGATATACAACATCAGATTGATCTAGTGCCAGGTGCTGTTTTACCGCATAGGCCGCATTATCGTATGAGTCCAAAGGAGCATGAAGAGTTGAGGAGACAGGTTGAGGAGTTGCTTGAGAAAGGGCGTGTTCGAGAGAGTCTCAGTCCCTGTGTTGTACCAGCTCTGTTGGTACCGAAGAAAGATGGTTCATGGAGAATGTGTATAGACAGTAGGGCACTCAACAAAATAACTGTCAGATACAGGTTTCCTATGCCAAGACTTGACGATCTATTGGATCAACTCAGTGGGTCTGTAATTTTTTCGAAGATCGATCTTAAGAGTGGTTATCATCAGATTCACATAAGACAGGTGATGAATGGAAGACAACATTCAAGACTCGAGAAGGATTATATGAATGGCTGGTAATGCCGTTTGGTCTATCTATTGCACCAAGTATATTTATAAGGGTGATAAATCAAATTTTTTGACCTTACATCAGAAAGTTTGTTGTAGTCTACTTTGATGATATCTTGATATATAGTGCTAGCACGGAGGAGCACATTCAACACTTGCAAAAGGTGTTAACTATTCTTCGTCAAGAATAATTCTATGTAGCGACGAAGAAATGCGTGGTCATGACGCCAAGTGTTTTATTTCTGGGATATGTCGTGTCTAAGGAAGGGATACAGGTAGATCAGAGCAAAGTAGCCGCAATCAGAAATTGGCCACAACCCAAAACTATCACAGAAGTCAGAAGTTTCCATGGGTTAGCTTCATTTTATTGAAGATTTATACCGTACTTTAGTAGTGTAATGGCCCCTGTTACCGATTGTATGAAAGGAAAGCAGTTTTCATGGACGAAAGATGTAGGATATGCTTTTGAACAGATCAAGGAACTTTTAACCTCAGCACCGATTCTAGTGTTGCCGGATTTTCAGTTACTATTTGAGTTACATACGGATGCATCGAAAGTTGGAATTGGAGGAGTGTTGAGTCAGAAGGGTCGTCCAATTGCCTATTTCAGTGAAAAACTTTCTAGAGCAAAGATGAGATACAGTACTTATGATGTGGAGTTTTATGGTATTGTGCAGGCTGTGAAACATTGGAGACATTACTTGTTCCACAAAGAATTTGTTTTGTATATGGACCATGAAGCGTTGAAACATTTACAAGGGCAGACTAAAATTGCAGCTAGGCATGCATCGTGGATAGCTTATTCGCAACAATTTACATTTGTCGTAAAGCACAAGTCTGGAGTAACTAATCGAGGTGCCGATGCATTGAGTCGGAGGGAGAATTTACTAACAACAATGCAAGTAGAGGTGATGGGTTTTGACTTACTTCCAGATCTGCTTACTTCAGATTCATATTTTTCCGAAATCCTAGACAAAGTCAAACGGGGAAGCATGGATGGATATATGCTGGTTGAAGGTTTTCTGTTCAGAGGAAATCAGTTATGTATTCCAGATTGCAGTCTATGAATGAAAATCATCAAAGAATTACATGAAGAAGGACACGTGGGTCGCGACCGTACTATGCAGTTGATCTCAAAGTCTTATTTTTTGGCCGTCAATGAGGAAGGAAGTTGAAAAGTCTGTTCAGAGGTGCCATATTTGTCAAGTTTCAAAGGGGACCGCGACAAATGCAGGTTTATATATGTCGTTGCCTATACCTACTAAACCATGGGTGGATGTTAGTATGGACTTTGTATTGGGTTTGCCGAGGATGCAACGTGGCAATGATTCTATCTATGTGGTGGTTGATCGGTTTTCAAAAATGGTACATTTTATTGCATGCAAGAAGACGGTAGATGTTGTTAATGTTGCACAGTTATACTTCAGAGAGATCTATCGACTTCATGGGTTGCCTGAATCTATTGTATCGGATAGAGACACTCGTTTTCTGAGTCATTTTTGGATGAGTCTATGGAGAATGGTCGGGACAAAGCTGAAATTCAGTAGTGCTTATCATCCACAGACGGATGGACAGACAGAAGTTGTGAATAGATCCCTAGGTAATCTATTGAGATGCCTCGTGAATGACAATTTGAAGAGTTGGGATACCAAGCTGTGTCAAGCTGAGTTTGCACACAACCATGCAGTTAATCGTAGCACTGGGTTCAGTCCATTTCAGGTCATTTACTCGACAATTCCTAAGGGACCATTGGATTTATCTACAGTACCACAACAGAAAGGAGTGATCAAGCGAGTTAGTGATCTTGTGAATGAATTGCAAGAATGCCACAAAGTTGTGCAGGAACGATTGCTTAAGGCGAATGAGAAATATAAGCAATCCGTAGATATCAAACGACGACATGTTGAATTCAAAGAAGAAGATTTTGTGTATGCAGTATTGACTAAGGCCTGTTGGTGCTTACAACAAACTAGCTGCTAAAAAAATTAGTACTTTGGAAATCGTAAAGAAGATTAATGAGAATGCTTATCAGTTAAGATTGCCGGATCATATCCATACTGCTGACGTTTTCAACGTCAAACACTTGATTCCATATCATGAGAATGAGTATGTCGAAGAAGAGGAAAGTGTGAATTCGGGGTCGAATTCTTGTCAACCAGGGGAGGATGATGCAGCGCACCATGTTAAGTCATCCGCCTTAAGTCGCTCGGCCTGCTATGAGTCGTGCCAGGTTAAGTCGCAACCACATAAGTCGCTCCATGACCTAAAGCCGCCCCAGCCATCAGCGCATCGTGATTTCCTTAAGTCGCACCAACTTAAGTCGCTCAACGACCTAACGGCTCAAGAAAACAAGGCCGTATTTCTATAAGTCGCTCGCCTATGCTGCTTTCTCTTATATCGCTATGTCGCTAGGTCGCAGGGTTCCTTATGTCGCTTCAGAAGCTTAAGTCATTCCCTGAAGCCGCTTTCTTAAGTCGCTCTCCTAGGTCGCTCAGCTAGGCCGCATCCTGTTATGTCGCATATGTGTTGTTGCTGTTAAGTTGCGTATGTTGTTATGTCGTTATGTCGTATTGTGTTGTACTGAGTCGCATGGTGTTGTGACTTCTTATGTCGTTGAGTCGTATGTCGTGTGTATTGTTGTACTGTTAAGTCGTGTAACGTGTAACTTGTTAAGTCGTATGTCGTGTGATGTTGGGTCGTGACTTGTTAAGTCGCATGTGTTAAGTCGGTCTGTGTGTTGTAATTCCTATAAATAGGGTTGTGTTGTCATTGTAAAAGGAGTTGATTTTTGAATAAAATTTATGTGTGTGTGCTTTTGCCACCATTGTTGAAGTTGAGTGTGATCTCCTTCTTTCCTTCTTCGGGTTATTCGTGCGCGAATCAACGAAGTAGAAGCCAATTCTCGGTATCACTTGCGAGTGATCAACGATCGAATTGTAGATCTTTCAACACGGTATCTTGCGAGATCAATGGGTTAGAGATAGCTAGATTCCGGTATCGTCCCGATCAACGGAATTGGGTATTTATCGTTCTATCAGGTTTATTTGACACGAAATCATTTCATGAGGAAGAAAGCTGCGCCAAATTGGTATCAAAACATTATTAGCACGTTAAAGTTATATCTGCTGCGTCAAATGCGAACATACAATTAAATATTCAAATCATGATTTATACCAATACTTCATGTGTATAAAATTAAATATCCAAACCATGATATATATCTAGGCACAAATGAAATAAATCTACAATTATATAAATATAATATTATGACAAAATATATAATTTTCCACTCACTTTGCTTTAGCTTTCCAATTCTTCTGATCTATATTCATTTCCTTTTAATTAACTCCCACCTACTTTAAATCCAAAATATAAAAAGGATGTACAACTATTAGAATTATAGATTTGAGGAAAGGATTGAATTAAATTTAGATTTGAGTTTGGTTCTCAATTTACCTTTGTTTCTGTGTTTTGGATTGATCATATTCTTCTCTTCTCTTATTCTCCGTTTTTCTCACTTATATATATATAATAGTTGTACTACTTTTAGAATTCTAGAGATTGTAGAGAAAAGAGAATGGCAGAGATCTACTCTATGAACCGGAAAAATGAGAAGAGAAGTGAGAAACTATATCTATAATTATAGGCGTTAGGGATTGATTTAGAGCGTTAGATGTAACGACCCGCAAATTTATCACTTTGATAAATTATATTTATTTTTAAATTTATTTAAATAAAAGATTGATAATACAAGTAATATTGTTTTGAGTGATAACAAGTAATGGTAATCTTATTTTGACTAAATATTTACAAAAATATTTTCCTCGAAATCTAAGTCGATAAAATGGCCTAAAATGGTTTTATCAATAACCAGCTCTATAATGGTAAAACATCGTGCATGGAGCTGGATACATATACTTATTTTTATAATTGAACAAGAATATGAAATAAAATCAATTGGTCTATTTTGAAAAAAAAAGTGTTTTTAACATCGTTAATAATACCCTTAAATATGATAATTGATTTATTAAATTAAATTGAGATTTAATGATTTAATAATTATTTTAATTATTCAAATAATTATTTTAAATAATCATAATTCATTTTGAATAGTTATAAAGTGATAATAAATCATTTATAATAGTTTTATAAAGACATATATTTGATTTGAAAATATAAGAAAAAAATCGCTTTATCGGTATAATAGCAGTTATTGTAAATAATTGTTAATATTAATTCATATGATTTTATAATTCAAATATGATCATTTTAATAATTTAAAATAATATGAAATTTATTTTCAAATTTTTTTTACAAATATATGTACATTAAAGAATAAGTGAAAATGTGACCGAGAATCGGTTCTCCAATTGGTAACGGTTTATCGAACGAAAGTTATTCAGAATCAATGTAACGTTGTTTATATGTAATGTGAACATATATAAAATATAAATGCATCCACTAACATGCACATGAACATATGTATGCATACATATATACTTATACACTTAAAAATACATACATAATACAAAATCTAAGATATTTTATATAAAGCTTCCTCCTTAAGCTTTCATAAGTCAATACATGCATACATGAAGTAGATGGAAGTGATGGGCTCATGTGGGGATGGGTTTTGCTGGCCTAGGGAGGTGGAAGGTGTGTTGGAGAAGCCATGAAGTGATGATTTATGTATGGATTTCTTTACACTCTTCCTTTGGCTATAAATAGTCAACCCTCTCATCACATTTTTACACTTTCTTCACTCTAGCCTAACATCCTCATATCGGACTCAAATGAGGAAATTATTTTTCTTAAACCCTTAGAAATTTCAGTGGACCACTTCTTCTCATTTTAAAGTTAGGTATGCTCAAAACTCTATTTTCTTCAAAGTATTTTCGAGCCTAGTTTTAATGATCGAAAATATCTATTTTTCATTCGAGCATAAACTCCTCTATAACCGATCCAAATGAGGTAATTTGTTTTTTCAAAACATGTATAATTCTAATCGCTGCAACTTTCATGTATAGCACTTCTTCCAGTTTTGAGTCTAACTATGCCAATTTTACATTGCATTTTCGGGATTTGTTTTGTTACGAATCCGAGATACCTCTTCTTCTCTTGACTAAAACTTCCTCAAAACAAATCAAAATTGAGTGTTCCTTTTTTGAAACCGTAGAGAAAAGAATTTCCTACAATTTTCATGTTGACCACATTTCGAAACTCAAAGAGTTGAGTGTCCAAAAACCCAAGAAAAAATAACCTATTTTAGGTCTAGTTTTCAGTAAATTCAATAATAATCCAAAGTCCTACACCACGTTTCCCATGCTTGGCCGAGAACCACTTCTGGCATGGAATGGCCGAGCACACTAGAAGGCAAGGCGTTGGGGTTTGTGAGCTTGGGCCGTGAGTTTGTGAAGCTATAGCCTTTTTCCGATAGGAAATCAATGTGAGAACTCCTAAACTATATTATATTATATGTTGAATGATGATATGATGTTTGCAAACGGATGTTTAATATGCTTTGATCAAAAAGTTTGGTTGTGTCCATATGAATGTTGAAAATATATGCAAGTCATGAATGTACATGTCGATAAGCAAAAGGAAAATCACTTTCCTTAAATTAATAAAATGGTGTGCATGGAATTGTTAAACCTATTTTAAAATGATTTAAAATAAGTTTGAAATGTTTTGTAAACATTTAAAAGTGTTTTAGTGAACTTTGAATGAGAATAGAAAATTTAATCTAAAATAAGTGCGTCACGTAATAGTAGTTCGTGATTTCACGCTATAAAGGTCAAACAAGTGTAAAAGATGAAATATTGCTCGGAATTCTTCAAGATAAGAATTGTCCAAACTTTTATATCCATAGTTTTCCAACAAAGAACACAAATCGAGATTTTGACAAATAGATTTTGAAATATGAGTGAACAAGTTTTTTGAAAAATCCCCATTATACAGTTCGCAATCCAAAACCGGATTTCTTTGAAAATGATGTTTTAAATTAAAATGTGGAATAAATCTTTTAAAATGTTTTAAAAGTGATTTGAATAATAAAAATGAATTTTCACATAATAAAAGTCGTTTTGATCAATATAGCCTAAAAGCAGTTTCCGCCACACTTTTTTATGACTTTGAAATGTAATTTTAAACGCAACCGTTCTTTCCCAAATCATTTGTAAATGTTTTTAAATGATTAATAAAGTGTTTTAAAGATAAATGGAAGGACTTATTAAATGATTAAATGTTTCAATGATTTAGAGATTAAATAACTTGACCGCCTTATGGGTGTTAGAGAGATAATGTCTAGGTTTGGATTTGGAAAACCAGTTTTCTGCTCTCCCTGCCTATCCGGACAGGCCCGAAGGAGGGGATAGTAAATTTGATTTACTTGGATTGAAATTTCAAAAAGAATAAAGAAAAAATATTTTCCAAAATTAAACAATCATGGAACTTAAAAGGTGATTTTGCCGTTATTTCGCCCATAGTATTTGTTGAATACAAGGATTGATATTGAACAGAATTAGATGATTTCTATAAATTCTGCTCACTTAATATTTACTGGTTTTTAGGATCAACATCGTAGATAACATGGTTTTAACTCAATCAAAATTTTGAGTTTTGAATTAAGAAATATTTGTTAAGATTTAATGATTTGGAAATATTTTCCTATGTGAAAAATGAAATGATTTCGAATTATTCCAAGTTTAAAAAAGGTTTAAGTAATCAAAGGATTTGATAAGAGAGGTTTAATGATTCCGTATATACCAGAAAGAATGTTTTAGAAACATATATATCTCCAAAAGATATTTTGATAAAAATAAGTTAATAAATTAAATATTGATTCCCTATTCACTTGACCTCTTTTATCGATGATTGGTTCGTAGGAACCGGGATTGGATCTGATCTGGCACTTACCCCTCGTGTTGGGGTATGCTCCATCAGTTGGAGTGTGCAGCATGATGGGGGTTCTCGCTTTCTGTTTGGTAGCGAGCAAGAGACTCTTACCCCTACATTTCCCTAGATGGAAAAGGGTTGGTTATTAGTCACGAGGCTGGCCATATCAGATTTGAGGTAACGGTGTATGCCACGGTGGTGCTGGGATGGTTGAAAAGGCTACTGGTTGTCACCGTTGATGGTTGAAAAACCCATTCGCCACATTTGGTATCAGAGTGAAAGGTTAACATTGTCTTTGGTGGGGTTAAAGTCTCATCAGGGATTGGGTTAGTAATACCCTAGGATGAGTAACTCATTAGAGATTGGGTTAGTAATATCCTAGATTGAGTTTGAGAGTATTATGTATAAGCGCGTATTTGTTAATGGTATAGCAAATGATTTTTGTTTTGAAAATTTGTAAATGAAATAATTTTACCTAAGATTATTTTTGAATATAAAGAATATTATTTTAATAAAAGTTGTTTGATTAAGGAAATGATAATACTTAGTTAGTATCATTGATTAATTGGTTGTTTAATTGAAAGTTTAAGTATGAACACCTCGTGAATTTAGTTTCACAATTTAACTATGAGACATTCAATAAATAATAAATGTTTATTGAAGGAAATTATTCAAGATAAATAAATCTTATGAACATGTTTTATACAAGTGATTTTATGAAATGGATTTATAAAACGTGCTTTATAAAGGAATTTTTAAGAATATAAATTTTGGTATTTTTGAAAGGAATTTCAAGTGATTTTTGGAAAAGGAATAATAATAGTATTATTTCTAAAATTGGACTTTGAAAATGAAAAACAATCTTATGGTTAATTGATCCGAGTGGCTCGAAAGTAATTAAAAATGGGTAGGATATGAGTTTGGATGCTAAACGCTTCTCTTAAGTATCCCCCTTCTTGTTAAAGAAATATGCGACGCTGTTGGAGGTACTTAGTTCCTTGGTATCATTTTGAGTTACTTGATCAATATAATTTTCTAAAGTAAAAGGAATAATGTGAATCATTAATTAATGGGTTAATTGATGATTGTCAATTTTTATCAAAATGTATTATCTTAATTGATAAGCATGGATATGCTTTGATCTTTAAAATAAATATTTAAAATCAATAATAAATGGTTTTAGGTTTATAATAAACGATATTTTTGCGACATTTTTTTAAAAACCCTTGAACGACACTTTGAAAGAAATTTTAGGGTATATTTAGATCTTTAATAATGGAATTTTAAGGATAATAACAAGTATTGAAATCTTTTACATGAAGATAATGAATGTTATAAGTTCAAATTTATAAAAGAAAAGGAGTTTATTATAACAATATTTTGGTAATATTTGTTTTAATCTCTTTGATTATATTTTAAATCAAGTAAAACTTGTTAAGTAAATTATGAATATAATTAAAACATTTGAATGAGTATATAAATACTTTTTAAGTATTAAAACTGATATAAGTTAAGATAATATATATGTGTGTATATAGGAAGTTTTAATTAATGAAGGAGTGTTAATTGATAAAGAAAGTATTAACTAAATAAAGAATGTTTTCACATTTGATATTAGTTAAAGGAAGTTTACGGTGATTTATCAATTTAAATGAATTATTTTGTAAATAAGTTTTTCAGAAACCATTAAGATTTGTTTAGAGATGTGTTTTAAAAAGATATTTATCTTTTGAAAGAAATGTTTTCTTTAAGTAAAAATATTCAAAAATAAAATGGTTAAGTATAAAGAAGTATCTTTATAAAAGTTTAAATAAAGAACAAAAGTTTTATGAAATGTTTTCATAATTTTTTTTGAAAGATTGTTAAATTCATATGAAGTATATGGATCATCTCGTCGCACGATTTAATCTAAGATTCTAATGCAGAACTTTAACGTGTTTGACACTAATCCGAAAAGGGATTTATCACTCGATTTATGAGGACGAACATTAATGAGGGTTTATGGTTGGATACTTGATTTTTCTATCAAAGTTGAAAGCTATGCAAGGAAAAGCTAAAGTTCTGATGAGAAAGCCTGGAAAGAGTTCGCACTAAAGGATCGGGAAATCGTTACTAATTCGGAAATAAAGTTGTGAATTCGTATAGTAGATCGAACCAGATATCATGTATGGGTGATCTATATACATCGTATGAATGTAAGTTTAAAAATAAATATTTTTGGCAAACTTTTGGGTTTTTGTTTTGGGTAATTTCGTGGACGAAATTCTTTTAGGGGGAAAGTCTGTAACGACCCGCAAATTAATCGCTTTGATAAATTATACGTATTTTTAAATTTATTTAAATAAAAATTGATAATACAAATAATATTGTTTTGAGTGATAATAAGTAATGGTAATCTTATTTTGAATAAATATTTACAAAATTATTTTCCTCGAAATCTAAATCGATGAAATGGCCTAAAACGGTTTCATCAATAACTAGCTCTATAATCGTGAAACGTTGCGCACAGAGCTGGATACATACACTTATTTTTATAGTTAAACAAGAATATGAAATAAAATCAATTGGTTTGTTTTTGAAAATATAATGTGTTTTTAACATTGTTAATAATATCCTTAAATATGATAATTGATTTATTAAATTAAATTGAGATTTAATGATTTAGTAATTATTTTAATTATTCAAATAATTATTTTAAATAATGATAATTCATTTTGAATAGTTATAAAGTGATAATAAATTATTTATCATAGTTATTATAAAGACATATATTTGATTTGAAAATATAAGAAAAAATCGATATCGCTTTATTGGTATAATAGCAATTATTGTAAATAATTGTTGATATCTATTTATATAGTTTTATGATTCAAATATGATTGTATTAATTAATTTAAAATAATAAGAAATTTATTTTAAAATTTTATTTACAAATATATGTACGCTAAAGTATAAGTGAACATGTAACCGGGAATCGGTTCTTCGATTGGCAACGGTTTATTGAACGAAAGTTGTTTGGAATCAAGGCAACGTTGTTTATATGTCATGTACACACATATAAATTATAAATGCATCCACTAACATGCACGTGACATATGTGTGCATACATATATGCTTATACACTTAAAAATACATATATAATACAAAATCTAAAATATTTTATATAAAGCTTCCTCCTTAAGCTTTCATAAGTCAATACATGCATATACTAAGTAGATGGAAGTGATGGGAATGGGGGGAAGACTTTTGCTGGCTTAGGGAGGAGGAAGGTGTGTTCGAGAAGCCATGAAGTGATGATGTGTGTATGGATTCCTTTACACTCTCCTTTTGGCTATAAATAGCCAACCCTCTCATCACACTTTTACACTTTCTTCACTCTAGCCTAACTTCCTTATACCAGACTGAAAGGAGGAAATTATTGTTTTAAACCCTTCAAAATTTCAGTGGCTACAACTTTCTAGTTGACCATTTCTTCCCATTTTAAAATTAGCTATGCTCAAGGCTCCATTTTCTCTAAAGCGTTTTCAAGCCTAGTTTTAATGGTCAAAAGTACATCTTTTTCATTCAAGCATAACTCCTCCATAATTGATCCAAATGAGGTAATTATTTTATTCCAAACATGTAGAATCCAGTGACTATAACTTTCATGTTTAACACTCTTCAAGTTTTGAGCCCAACTATGCCAAACTATCACTTTTTTACATTGCATTTTCGGGCTTTGTTTTCTTAAGAATCCAAGAATACTCTTCTTCTCTTGACCATAACTTCCTCAAAATAAATTGAAATTGATTGTTTCTTTTATTTTTTGAAACCATAGAGAAAAGAATTTTCTAAAACTTCCATTTTGACACATTTCGAAATTCAGAGAGCTGAGTGTCCAAAAACCAGAGAGAAAATGACCTATTTTTAGGTCTTGTTTTTGGTAAATTCAATAATAATCCAATGTCCTACACCTCATTTCTCATGCTTAGTCGAGCACCGCTTTTGGCATGGAATGGCCGAGCACACTAGGAGGCAAGGCGTTGGGGTTCGTGAGTTCGAATCGCAAGCCAGTGAAGCTATAGCCTTTTTCTAATAGGAAATCAATGTGAGAACTCCTAAATTATATTATATTATATGTTAAATGATGTTTGCAAATGGATGTTTAATATGCTTTGATCATCAAGTTTGGTTGTTTCCATATGAATGTTGAAAATATATGCAAGTCATGGATATACACGTCGATAAGCACAAAGAAAATCACTTGATATTTTGATAAAAGAAGGTAACAAATTAAGACTGATTCCCTATTCACTTGACCGCTTTTATCGATGATTGGTTTGGTGAAACCGAGGTCGGATTTGGATAATTCCTTTCCGAAGACCACTTCAGACCAATTTCTGTATTCGAAGTGAAGACATGAAGAAAATTAGGGAAGATGGAACGTAGGGCTACTTGTCATGGACCCTCGAGGGAAATTTCCCATATCATATTACTATGGCAGTAGTTCTTCATTTAAGGTCTTCGATGCAAGGACTTCTCACTACTAACCCCAGGCGTAACTCTCGATAGGATATGGTAGGAGATTGCCTTTGGTTTGTCCTATTCCTAGACACCTTGTATGGTCGAATGTCTGATGTTGCATTTCTAGTTACATAAGTGATCTCTATGAACGTATCATCTGTTTGGTGGTGGAGAAGGCAACTTATTTTAACTTAACACCCTGTCCTGAGATGTACGAGCTCAGGAGTTACATGTTTGTATAAATCAGTTGTGCGATCATGGAATGGCAGTGTGGCATTCAAAATGGAATGTGCTTGCTACGACCCGCCTTTCATTCCATAGAAAGACGTATCGTAATTAGAAAGAAATAGGTAGAAAAGAAATAGAAAGAAAGAACTAAACAACATCAGAATCTTACAGCGGAAAGGAAAAATATATATTACATCACATAGATATTACAGTAGTTACTATACATCAGAGTCATTCGGTTTTACAACATTATATTAGACAGTCGTGATGACCCGTCCATCCATTACGACCCAAAATGCAAACAGAGATATTAACACAGCGGAATAGATATATAGATACACCAAGTCTCTTGCTTCAAGCTTTTTCCAAAATATGTCAAGCCAATTTGATCACTTGGAACTCACAAAAATTTGAGTACCCAAGATTTTAAGAAAAACAGTAAATAAACTCCGCATTAGACATGGGTCTGGTGTGAGTAAACTGTTTAAGTAGTTTGACTTGAAAAAATCAATTTGAAATCAAAGGTATCTCGTAAGACTCTCCGCAAATAAACACAGACAAGTTTTTCCCTTACGATAACCAAAACATTTGATAGAAAATCCAGTTATACTATACTAGTGTCTAGGGTTTTCAATATAAAATAGGAAATAGCTGGAATGCTTACATCTCACATTCCAACATAGTTGGACACAATCAAAACCGTACGAGAGCTTATTGGAGATTGGATTTCATACAATGGCAGGGCTACTGGGGTACCGTCCGTCACAGTACCTAGTCTAGATCAGAGTACCGAGGATCCACCTTGATCCCCTACAACACAAGACCGGAGCTACCCCTTAATGGATAGTCCGAATAAGACAACCCCGTAGTTGTGGCCAACAACCACCCACACAGCCGAAAAGGGGACCTCTAGACATGGAAAAATCTTATCCTACTTGGGTGCTACCCACTTAGCTTTGTTGTACCTCCCTTTTTTTAGCCATTCACGGCTGATGAGGCTTGAGGCTTAGGGCTACGATTACCTTTATAACACACATATCTTGGAATGCTCATCGTCCTCCATCAACGATGGTCTAATAATATTCGTCCATACAAGTCTGTTTCGGATCCGAACGGAACCAAAGGCACTATCTCCGTTACACTCATTTTGGAATCACCCTCACAGTTAAGGACAAATAGCCCTTGCATTCTGAATCTTCATTCTCGATCTTCACTTGAGATTTCATGACCTATCGCTTATTTTGGATCGATGTGGTTTTCGGATAACAATTTGATATCTGATACCGGTCTCATCGAAATCCAAACATCGTCTTTTAAGGCCAAATTGTTTAAGTAAAACAATTCAATTAAATTTTTAGAATATCATATTCACATAGTAATTCATCACTAATATCTAAAACATCTCACATTCATTAACAGTTCAATTCAGGCATTTCATATCACAGAATATCACAATTAACAAACTAGAGATATTAATCAATCCAAGCATTCAATATAATTTAATCATCCATAAGTAAGATTTATTAATCACACAATTTATAATTAATTTAGTTTAACACAAAATAAATTAATTACTTATAGCCTTCTTAATTGTTATTAATTAATTGCAAGCCATTTATTTAATTTTAATCAATCATTGGAATTAATTAATTATCATTTACAATTACTTAAGACTTTAATTAATTAAAAGTTTAAACCATTTATCTTAATCCTTTACTTAATTACATTATTTAATTTAATTTTAATAAACTTAATAATTAATTTAAATAATAGATATATAATAAAATATTCCAAACTTAATTATTTTAAGTTAAAAAATATTATTATATCACCTTATACTAATTTAACATTTAAATAAAACACTTACCCTTTAAAGAAATTGGTTAAAAAATTGTTTTTAAAACTTGTTTTATTTTTACTTTTAAAATGTGCCAATACACTTCAACCTGAGACCAACCCGAGCCTTTCCCCTCATTCTTCCCGACTCTCTCTCTTCTTTAAAACTCATGTACGCCTCGAGCCTAACCCGATACTTCCCTGAATCCAACCCGAATCCTTATCTTCTTCTCCTTCTTAACACGGCAACAACCCAAACCTAGACACAACTGATACCCGTGCACATGCACACGCGATCGCCACTGCTTCGATCATCGCTGCTACTACCAGCAAGTCACCGATGTCATGCTCGATCGCCTCCAGTACCCAGAAACCCGATACAACCATCAAAATCAAATCCGAACATTACAGCCATACCTGAAATGATAACCCTATCACCAAAATATCTCACTCTGCCCATCTCCGATTATCTGAAACCTTGCCACCGCGTCCAGACCCTCACCAGAGTCCCATGCTCCTTTTCCCCCACCTTCGATCAAGTCCGAAGCCATCGCGGCGCCGCATTCACCCAAAAAGCATCCATGACCCAAACAGGGACTTAAACCCTACTACGACGCCGTTCACTCACCACGATGATCTGAAAAATCAGTGATCATTTTTCCCATGATACCTGACCTTCAAACTACCTCTGGCAACAACCCTGACCTTCCCAGAACCCTCGGTCGCCGGAAATCAAGGAAAACCCAATTTCCGTTCAACCTATAATTTCTCCAAGAATAGTAACTCAAATCTTGTTATTATCGTTAAAAATCATGGTTTTTAAAGACGAAACAGATTATATAAGAAAATCTTGAAAACATGAATGTCGAATTTTAAGATGATATGAGTTTTCACTGATCTTTCTTCCTCCCAGTAAATCCACTTACTAATTATACTTAAAAACATTTTTAAAAATAGAATTTAGTTATTACAAACATTTTTCCTTTAAAGATCATAACCAAAAAGAGATTGGGAGAAGAGGATTTGAATTTTTGAACTTATTTTAGTCTGTTGGATAAGAACAGAGGTTTGTTTATCTATATACAGACATGCACATAGCAATATACATGCAAAGCATATTAATTCATCCATGCAAAACATTTCCACAACATTACTTCAATTACTCATCACATACAACATGATATAAAACAGATTTGGTTTTAAAAAAAATGATGTTTACTCATTATATTTTGTTGAACAGAGGAAAGCTTTTGAAAATTTGAAAACTCTAACTTGATCTTGATCTACTTTGTTAAGCTGGAAGTTGAATCTTGAATCTTGAATTGCTTGCCTCGGTTTTGAAATCTTGAAAGAGTTTGATTTAGTTTTTCTCTGATTTTAATTTAGTTTTATCTCTGGTTTTATTTTGATAAATGAAAGAAAGAAAGAGTTAAGATATATATATATATATATATATATATATATATATATATATATATATAAGAGTAAATTGTACAGCCTTTTATTTTTATTTTTTATGAAGAAAACAATTAAATTGACACTTGTCAATTTGCATGACATCCTAAGCTTACAAATGTCTTACGCAAGTATTTTATGTTTTTATATTATATTTTATATTTTTATTTATACATGTGTTTTAATTAATAATCATGTTTATATATACTAGTGTTTATATATAGAGTTAAATCTAATTTACATTTAAGATATACTTATTTCGAATCATAGTTTTATTCAAAATTTACATATGAATAGAAAATAGGTAGCACATTCATTTGTTTGAAAAGATAAGTTTGCAAAATTATAATGGAAGATTATCAAATTTGTAAAAACCCAATATTTTAGGATTATTTTATTGTATATTTTATTTCTCTTAATTTGAATTTCCTGATTTAAAACTTTATTTTATTTTTATTAAAAAGAATAATTTTGTTATTTAAATATAAATTTTGATTATCATGTGAATTATATTTCCAAACTTGAATAAAATTGAATATTTTTCTAGAAATTGAATTTTTGGTCAATATGGTCAAACTTTGGCTTTTAAATTTTAAATTTAAATATTATTGTTGAATTTTATCTTTAATTATGAAAATAGATTAAATTTTAAGAATACTGCTTTTTGTTTCGTTGAAATCGGAGTTATATTGTGAAAGTTATTTTTTTTCAATGTTGGGTGTAAATTGTTTAATTTAATAATATTGTTTATTTTAAACCAGATAAATAATATATTTTTTTTGTCATATCTTATTCAAATTTGTATTATATGTTATGTTACATATATTTTTGTCTTTTAAATATTTTGAAGTGATGTTTGTATTTTTCCAAAGCTTATTGAATTTATTTTCAAATTTTAAAGCCTAGTTTCCTTTTTTCTGCTATTTTCTTCATTTAAATTATATTTAATCATTTTTTTTTTGGTGAATGCATTTTATTTTGTTTTTTTATCTTTATTTATAAATATTTTTCATGTACATAAAAATTTTCCAAAGTTTGTTCCATTTATTTTCAAATTTTCAAGACCAGTTTACATTTTTTTGTTATTTTCTTAATTTAATTATATATAATTAATATTCATTTATTTATTTATTTTTATTTACTATGAAAGTATATATATTTTTCAATTATATAAAATTTAAAAAGAAAATATGGTAATTTGAATAGTTTTTGAAACCTTTTGTATGCTTAGTCTCTTTGGATTCCACCTTTTCGATTTTCAGCCAACATTTGCTTTCATTTTTGGCCGAATTTTCTCATTGCTTCAGCCACTTCTTTTCTTCATTTTTCATATATCAAAATGTTTCTCATCTCCAAAATATTCGGCCTCCATTTCTGAAGCAAAGAAGTTTGGTAAATTCTCTTTCTCTTTTCATTGTTTTTCATCTTGTTTATGTTGTTTTTCACTTGCTTTCTCACCTTCTATGCTCGGGCCCTCTCCACTCCTTCACCATGGCTGCCTCCACCACCACCTGAACAAACCACTACCTCCTCCAGTCCAGCCCCAAGCTACTGATCGTGCACTAATAGCTGATTAAACTCCACCAAAACTTGAACAAACTTCACCCTATATGCCTATCTGAGCACCATACATCACCACCACCTCCAAACCTTCCCTTGGCCGCCACCTACTCCACCTCCACCACCCATAGACAACTTAAAACCCTCTGCCACGTCATCCCTGACCCCACATGAGCCATGGCCGTGCCTGGTCTTGCTTTGGCCGAGCACAAAGTTGGATTAAATTCATGTTATATTGCCTTGTAGTTGTAGTCCATGCACATATCTCTTTGCATCACTTTTGCCCCATCACCATACATGTTTGGCCGACCATATTGTTAGTCGATATGCACTAGATCGATGATGGCCAAATATATAGATACAGAGTTGACGTGCAGTAATCACAGTAGCAGCAATATAAATATAATAGCAGCGCGAATAAAAAGTAAAGCAAGAAGCAATCTCAGCAAAAAATTTATACTGGTTCGGACTTCCAGTCCCAGACTCCTTCTGGAATTTCAACTAACTATCAACCTCACTTCGCCTGGAGGAATAGGCACTTGAGCAGCAGAATAGGATTTCAGTACACTTGCCCGAGCAGCCGAACGGGACTTCAATATTTTCTTTTACAAAGAAATAACTTGACTATATATTGTGTCTTCAATACACTGAGTAGTCGAACTTGAGTACAACTTCTATAACCTGTAAAAATGATGTAGAATGACGTGCAGAGGTTAGGAAGTGGATTAGAACCAGATTTGTATGTTGTGGAGTGAAATAGCACTGGTCTAAATTTGCTTTTAGAATGAATATGGAAGTTGGAGCGTTTGAAATCAATATGAGAATGCTTTAAGAGAATATAATTGTTGTCCTTGATTTGGGGATGATAGAAGACTTATATATGAGTGATAAGATGTCTTTGAACAGCAGCAATCCTTTAGCATTTCAGTTTGGAAGAGATGCATCCGTTGGAAGTTGGCAATTGGTTGAAAAGGCACTTGAATAGCCACTTGACTATTCGCTTTGGTATGCTAATGTAAAGTAGCCGTTGCTACTAACTTCAAAACGTTGTGTGGTTCAGTGGTAAGATATGCGCTTGTCAGTGTGGTGTGCTGGGTTTGAATCCCACTTCTGTGCTTTTAATTTTCATTTCTTATATCTTCTGTCAAGTAGTGTTTGGTAGCAATGGCTAACATAAGTTGTTGTGGTGGAGTGGTAATGGTTGCACGTTCCACGTTGAGTGTGCGGGTTCGAATCTTATTTCTTTTTTATTTCTCCATTCACTTTTACTTCATATAATAAAACTCTCTAAACACCTAATAATAGAAGAGCTTGTGGTGAAGTTGGTTTCCATTTGTATTCTAATGCATGCATGCAGGTTCGAATCCCGCTTGTATGAATTTTTGAACGATTTCATTTTGCTTATTTTTCTTCGGACAATGAATAACCTGAAATCACTTAATAAACATTTTAGTACCATTGTCATATAGTTGTTATCATCAAAAGCACTAAAACTACGTTTTTAACATTCTCCCCCTTTTTGATGACGACAACTATATGACTTTTAAAAAAATATTACTCCCCCTTAATAGTTGCTCCCTCTAAATTTTATATGCTGGCACTATCAACATGCCCAATTTCTCCCCCTTTGTCATCAACAAAAAGGTTGAAAATTTGTAATTATTAGCCTAGCACCTTTTTTTAAACCAACATATTACGTAAAAAGAGTATCTAATTTATTTACTTCAAGAATATTCCTTTTTTATATACTCTACTAAAAATATCTACCCCAAAACTATAAAAAATGAGTTAGATTTACCGAATTCGCTGCAGTTCCATTATCTATAAATGCACGTTCTCCGTTGTATGTAGGGAACATTTGTTATTCGAAATCCATCTCACCCTTTTGTCTTTCTTGGGTACCTGCAAAAAATAAATTATTTTTGGTACCCACTTACTACGTTAGGGTCCAAGGGGTTAGGTCGAAGGTAATCATACCCAAGTGGGTTTGGTGGAACCTTTGAAAATAAATTTTTCATTATTAACCACTGTATCAAAATAATCATCAATGTATTTTTCTCTATTTTTCCAATTAACAGGAACCCAAATATTTAGATAATTTTTATTCATATTTCTCGTCAATAATTTTGTACTTCTAGATATATTATAAACATTATTGGTCATAGTAGTACATGAAATTCTATAAAAATTTGTTTTAGACTTTACTCGAAATCTAGTATTAGCACTAATATTTTTATTATACATCAAAGCGTATCTTATGCTATTTCTATGATCAGTTTTATTAGATCCTAACCCACTTTTATCATGTAAAGGTCTAGAACTAGATAAAATCATGTTTAAATCATTTTGACCTTTATTAAATTTTGTGACTTCGGTGTTATGTTTATCAAATTTAGCTTTAAAGTCACAAATTTTATTTTCAAAAGAAATATTACTATTTTTCAAAATATCAATTTGCTTGTTTAATTCAGAATTCTTACTTTTTAACGTACAGTTCTCATTTTCGAGGAGAAAAATTCGAGTTTCTGAATTATCTAAAGATGATTGTAATAAATCATTTCGTCTTTTCAAATCCGTAATTTCTTTTGAAAAAATTTCTTTTTCTTTTTCAAACATAGTGTATTGTTCGTCTAGAAAATCTTTAAGAGGCTCAAAATTATTTTTCAAAACACCCTGTTGATTTACTAAATTTAACTTCTCGTTTTTCAATTTCTCATTTTCATGTTCAACAGATTTCATCTTTTCTAAAATAATAAAATTAAGCTTTGAAATCTTATCACTTATACCAACTAATCCGTTATTATCTTTTACTGAAATTTGTAAATCAGAAAGTACCTTTTTGTAGTCCTCACTGGTGGTTTTGACAAAGATTTTGCCTGTTGTATTTCGACTGGATTGTTTTCTGGCCATTATTCTATGATGTTGTGACGATCGATAGAATTCGAAGCTCTGATACCACTTGTTAGTCGATATGCACTGGATCGATGATGGCCAAATATATAGATACAGAGTTGACGTGCAGTAATCACAGTAGCAGCAATATAAGTATAATAGCAGCGCGAATAAAAAGTAAAGTAAGAAGCAATCACAGCAAAAATTTTATACTGGTTCGGACTTCTAGTCCTACTTCCAGTCCCTGGCACCTTCTGGAATTTCAACTAACTATCACCCTCACTTCGCCCGGAGGAATAGACACCTGAGCAGTTGAACATGATTTCAGTACACTTGCCCGAGCAGCCGAACGGGACTTCAATATTTTCTTTTACAAAGAAATAGCTTGACTATAGATTGTGTCTTCAATACACTGAGTAGTCGAACTTGAGTACAACTTCTATAACATGTAAAAATGAAGTAGAATGAGCGTGCAGAGGTTAGGAAGTGGATTAGAACCAGATTTGTATGTTGTGGAGTGAAATAGCACTGGTCTAAATTTGCTTTTAGAATGAATATGGAAGTTGGAGCGTTTGAAATCAATATGAGAATGATTTAAGAGAATATAATTGTTGTCCTTGATTTGGGGATGATAGAAGACTTATATATGAGTGATAAGATGTCTTTGAACAGCAGCAATCCTTCAGCATTTCAGTTTGGAAGAGATGCATCCGTTGGAGGTTGGCAATTGGTTGAAAAGGCACTTGAATAACCACTTGACTATTCGCTTTGGTATGCTAATGTAAAGTAGCCGTTGCTACTAACTTCAAAACGTTGTGTGGTTCAGTGGTAAGATATGCGCTTGTCAGTGTGGTGTGCTGGGTTTGAATCCCACTTTTGCGCTTTTAATTTTCATTTCTTATATCTTCTGTCAAGTAGTGTTTGGTAGCAATGGCTAACATAACTTGCTGTGGTGGAGTAGTAATGGTTGCACGTTCCACGTTGAGTGTGTTGGGTTCGAATCCTATTCCTTTTTTTATATCTTCTGTCACGTAGTGTTTGGTAGCAATGACTAACATAACTTGCTGGGGTGGAGTGGTAATGGTTGCACGTTCCACGTTGAGTGTGCTGGGTTCGAATCCTATTCCTTTTTTATTTCGCCATTCACTTTTACTTCATATAGTAAAATTCTCTAACCACCTAATAATAGAAGAGCTTGTGGTGAAGTTGGTTTCCATCTGTATTCTAATGCAAGCATGCAGGTTCGAATCTCGCTTGGCTGAATTTTTGAACGATTTCATTTTGCTTATTTTTCTCCGGACAATGAATAACCTGAAATCACTTAATAAACATTTTATTACCATTGTCATATAGTTGTTATCATCAAAAGCACTAAAACTACGTTTTTAACACATATGGACCCACAAACCTGACCCTAACACACACATTGGCCGTGCAAACCTGACCTATGACCGAGCGTTAGTGGTAGAAAGCAAGTGCAAAGACTTTGGTTTCGTTTTATGCAATTATTCCTAACATTGTTAATCGTATTTTGGTTTGAAACTTATGTTGTTTATATTGTCTTGTTTGAATGTGTTCAAGGCAATTAATCTTAGGCTCTCTCAAACTCGAATCTTTATCGTGCTATCGTGCTTTTGAAGATCTCAGTTTGTGCATTTGATCGTTGTCTCCAGCTTATACCAGTGAGTTATTCTCACCAGACAGTTTATACTTATATGATTTGTAAACTGATCCCATTTGAATCTGTAAAATGCATCACCATATTATATTTGTTATGTTATGATCATATGATGTTCATCCATGCTTATACATATGTTATATCATCTGTTACTATTATATTATGCTATTCTGTTATTTATATCAGTTTATCACACTGAAGTTCCCTTTAGATTAGAATCACAACGGGTTGAAATGATACATACCCAAACGGACTTTAGAATAAGGAAAAATCATTATGGGCTGAAATGATAGGCCCGAATGATTTTCAATTATTTTTCATTTACTTGGGACCGCGGGTTTGAAATGATAGAACCAAGTTTTCTTTGTAAATTACGGGTTGAAATGATATATTACCCGTATCACTTTTCTTAGGCTAGAAAATTATATACAGACCCATAGTTAAATATATTTTTCTAAAATTTTTAAAATATGTTTGAAATGTAAATATTATAATATTTTGATTTAAAACTTAATTAAAAATGATTTTTCTAGGGTACTATTGATTTTCTAAGAATTTATAAGTGAAATAAATTAATGGTAAAGTTAGAAAATTTGAAATGTAAGTTATTTTGAAAATTATAATTTGTGATAAATGGAATTTAAATTAGATATGAAAATATGCTAAATTTATGATATTTGAATTAAAATGAATTAAAATGATATTTTTATAATATATTAATGATTTTTGAATAAAGTTAAAATGTTAGATGAATGAATATTGGGTTGAATATTGAAATGTAACTTAAATTTGAAATTTGTGAATTTTGTTTAAAGGTGAAATTTTAAGTTGAGTAAATAAAATGAAAATGAGTTAAATTTGAAAATGTAAACTTAAACGTTAAGTTAAAATTTAGTTATAAAGAATTGAAATTGAATGTGTGAATTTGATAAGTGAATTATTATTAAATATTGATTTTGAATGGAAATGTAACTTTATAAAATCATGAATGTAAGGGTATTTAAATGATTGTTTTGAAAGTGAAATTATATGATTATATAAGTTTTAAAATGAAAAAAAAGATTAATTGTTTATGAAATTATATTGAATATTGGAAATGTAATTAACAGTATTTTAAAATGCTATTATTTCTAACGTAAATGATATTACAGCGCTTTGTAAGTGCCGTGGTTGATGCAAATGAACTATGTATAAATTATAACTAAGTGGTATTACAGCACTTGGTAAGTGCTGCGATAGCAGAAAGATAATTAAAATCTGAAACTAAATAAAGAGCTACAGTAGCACTTGATAAGTGTTGCGGTAGTCTGAAATGAATGTTTGAGGTTTTGATTTAAATAAATAAGCTCAGAATTTGTCTAAAATTTTGGGAACTGAATATTTGATTGTAAATATAATGACTTCACTTTTAAATGGTTTAGATGAATTGTTTTGATTTAAATATAAACTATTTAAAAAGTGATTTGAAATGATAATAAATGAATGATATCTTTGAATTAAAAAGGATAATAAATGAATGATATCTTTGAATTAAAAAGGATATTTAATGTGTATATTTGGATTTGAATTCAAATAATGATTTGAAATGAATTTTGAAAGATATGATATTTTGATATATTGAAATGGTTCGGAAATGATTATATCTTTATTTTGATAAAGATTTGAATTTGAAATGATACTTTATTTTGAAGTATAAACTATGATTTTTAAATTATGACTACGGGTTATAATTACGATTGGTTGTTAAAGAGACTGGGATCAGATATGGACATACTCTCTGTCGATACCGAAAACCACTTTAACAACTGTGTACGCGGTGGAGTTTCCATAATGAAGTAGGATGGTGGCATCGTTCTTGAGGTATATTACGTGGACCCGACTCCCATGAGTTGGCTTAAGGTGGCTAAAACAGGAGCGATCTCGGGCCAAAAGGGGTAGCTCCTCTGGTCGGACATATTCCTTCGATACTATACTCTTACTTGTGATTGATTAGATGGCCATCCTCCGATTTTGATATGGGAGTGTGTTCCGAGGTGGGCGTATGTGGCTGCTGCGTTACCACCAGTCCGTGTGCGTAATAGGTATATCCACCCTGGCATTGCCTTGTGTGTCGTTTCACCTACCATACTGAGTCTTTACTACGAGTTTGTTTTTCTCCCGTAGCTCGTGTGGTATCCTTTGATAGTTTCCTGATCTGGAGATATCATGATATTGGATTGACTACTGGGACTATTATATGTGAAGGGTGATATGGGTAGCCCGTAACGCTATTTAAAAGTAAGTTTATTTTACTGTAGACATTATTATAATAGCAAAATATTACTATATAGTAAATAGTTTAACGGATCCTTAGAGGATGGGCGGTCCCAGGCATCCTTTAAGTTACTTATACCTTATTACAATTCACTTGAGTTGGTTTACATTATATAAGGTATATATTGTCATGACTCGAGTGTTTTGTGTTTTTCTTTACACTCGGGTTAGCCTGAGTATTCACAGCTTTGGATTCTCTTTCTGGAGCTGGTCTTGCTGGAGATTCTGCCTATCTATTTATATATCTATTTCTGTTTCAGCTGTTCTAGTTTATCTCATGTATTAGTGAACTTCTATGTATTTGGGATTTCTATTATGTTGTTTCAGACTGTTATTATGTATTTGGATTGAGACTCTGTTATAGTAGCTTCATGAACTACTATGTTATTTTTATATTCCACTATGAGTTATTCTGATTGTTCTGTGTCTGTGATTCTGTGTATTTGATTTCATTTGCTCCAAATTTATTTACAATATGTTATTTTGCATCATTCAAGTCCGACATGTGTGGATTATTGTCGATTCGAATGGTACGAAATGGTGGGTCGTTACACTTGGTATCAGAGCTAGGTTTTTGGCAAACCATTGCCTAAGGAGCAAAAACTCATTAGAGATAGGGTAGAAATACCCTAGAATGAGTGAAATCAATCTCAGAATCGCTTTCTTTGTGAGAGACGTATTTTCAAAGTATAAAATGATTTTTCAAAATGTTTTCAAAAGATTTTCAAATATTATTTTGATATATAAATTTTTTCTTGTTTTAAAGGATATTTCAAATGTTTTCTAACTCCCTTCCTTTCATATCTACCTTATTAGATTTTTCTTTCTTTAGGACATTTATCCAAGTGAATTTTCTTGTCTTATCTTAATTTATCTTTGGCTTGTCTTTATCTTGTCCTAAATTCATTCTTGATTTTTCAGGATGAATCGAGGAAATGCCAGAGGTAGGGGTCGTGGTACTGCCCCAGCTCCTCAACCTGTTGCTCATGTTAGATTTACTGTTCTCTGTAAGGAATTCTCTCAACTTGGTGGAACCCCATTCACCGGTTCGGAGAGCATCATTGAGGCTCAGCAATGGTTGCGGAGTCTTGAGAGGATATTTACTGGTCTTGAGATTACTGATGCCCATAAGCGTCAGTTAGCAGCTTGGCAGTTGCATGAGTCTGCTCTAGATTGGTGGGAGTCTGTCACGGCTAACACCGTCGAAGCTGATATTACTTGGGAGCAGTTTAGGTATCTTCTCGTGTTTCTTTGAATTCTGTTTTTCTATCTTTTTGCGATTTTCTAAGTTTATCTATCATCTTTCTAGAGAGGCTTTTGTGGAAAAATGGATGCCCGAAGCTGGGAAATCTCAGCTTTATCGTGAATTTATGGATCTCAAGCAGGGTACCATGTCTTTTGCTGAGTATGAGAGGAAGTTCAACGAACTTTCTAAGTTCGGTCCTAATCTGATTGACACTCCTCTCAAGAAGAATGAGAAGTTCATATCTGGTGCTCGTCCCGAGTATTACAGTCGTCTCATTTCTCGTGTCTATGGCACTTTCACCCAGCTTATGGATATGGCTATCCGTTATGAGAAGGGTCCTGCTCCTAATGGTACTCCTTCATCTCAGTCTTCCTCTGCCAACTCTAGGAAGAGGAAGCCTAATTTTCAGCAGCAGAAGCAGATTTTGCTCAAGAATTCGGGTTTGGGATCTTCTTCATCTCCTACTTCTCATAGGCAACCTGTTGACCTTTCTGCCATCACTTGCTTCAGATGTGATCAGAAGGGACACTATGCCAATAGCTGTCCTACCTTAGCTGGTACAGTTGTTCCTCCTCCTGCTGATATTAAGCCTTCTGGTATATTTGCTGTCTCATCTTCATCATCTCCAGTTCCTCCACCTGCTCCTACTCCTAGTGATGACCAAGGTACTCTTCAGTGCAACCTTTATTTATTTCTGTGTCATATTCATGTTTTATTTGATACTAGAGTTTCCATAATTTTAATTTTGTTGATTTGTGTGATAAGTTTGAGTATCTTTTTTCTCCTAAGTTTGCTTCTATTCTTTTATGTGTTTCTTATCCAATTGGGGCTTCGCAAACCTTAACAGGATTTGTAAGCATGTGCAACTTTTCTATTCTGATCATTGCTTTAGTGGTGATCTTCATTTGACTCCTGTAGTCAGATTCTATCCCGATATATTAGTAAAGTCACCGCTTTACCTCCTAAGCGGGAAATTTCTTTTCGTACAGATCTTATTCCTGGAACTCTGGGAATGGGTTCTATAAATGATTAGCCATGCCTTTTGGTTTGACTAATGCTCTTGCTTTCTTTGTTGATTTGATGAATCTTGTTTTTGGGCTGTGCTAAATAAATTTTCTAAATGCCATTGCTGGAAAGATGAAGTCCGATTCCTTGGATATATTGTTTCTAGTAATGGAATTTCTGTTGATCCAGTCATGATCGCTGCGATTAATGGAAATCTTTCTTTCTTTTACGTTTTCTTTTCCTTGTCATTCAATTATTCTATTTTTTCTGTGTTTTCTCGTACCTCGTTCCTTTTCAGGGACGAAAAGTTTTGAGTGGGGGAGAGTGTAACAACCCTATATTTTGGGATTATTTTATTGTATATTTTATTTCTCTTAATTTGAATTTCCTGATTTAAAACTTTATTTTATTTTTAATAAAAAGAATAATTTTGTTATTTAAATATATTTTGATTATTATGTGAATTATGTTTCCAAACTTGAATAAAATTGAATATTTTTCTAGAAATTGAATTTTTGGTCAATATGGTCAAACTTTGGCTTTTAAATTTTAAATTTAAATATTTAAATTTTTGAATTTTATCTTTTATTATGAAAATAGATTAAATTTTAAGAATATTTCTTTTCGTTTCGTTGAAATTGGAGTAATATTGTGAAAGTTATGTTTTTTTAACATTGGGTGTAAGTTGTTTAATTTAACAATATTGTTTATTTTAAACTATATAAATAATATTTTTATTTGTCATATCTTATTCAAATTTGTATTATATGTTATGTTACATATATTTTTGTCTTTTAAATATTTTTAAAGTGATGTTTGAATTTTTCCAAAGCTTATTGAATTTATTTTCAAATTTTACAGCCTAGTTTCCTTTTTTCTGCTATTTTCTTCATTTAAATTATATTTAATTAAAATTTATTTATTTATTTTTGTGAACTCGTTTTTATTTTGTGTTCTTATCTTTAATTATAAATATTTTTCATGTACATAAAAATTTTCCAAAGTTTGTTCCATTTATTTTCAAAATTTCAAGACTAGTTTACATTTTCTTTGTTATTTTCTTAATTTAATTATATATAACTAATATTTATTTATTTATTTTTGTTTATTTACTAAATTTCCGTATTTTTATCTAAAATTATATATATATTTTTCAGTTATATAAAATTTAAAAAGAAAATATTGTAATTTGAATAGTTTTTGAAACCTTTTGTATGCTTAGTCTCTTTGGATTCCACCTTTTCAATTTTCAACCAACATTTGCTTTCCTTTTTGGCCGACTTTTCTCATTGCTTCATCCACTTCTTTTCTTCATTTTTCACGTATCAAAATGTTTGTCATCTCCAAAATATTCGGCCTCCATCTCTGAAGCAAAGAAGTTTGGTAAATTCTCTTTCTCTTTTCATTGTTTTTCTTCTTGTTTATGTTGTTTTTCACTTGCTTTATCATCTTCTATGCTCGGCCCCTCTCCACTCCTTCACCATGGCTGCCTCCACCACCACCTGAACCAACCACTACCTCCTCCAGTCCAGCCCCAAGCCACTGGCCGTGCACCAATAGCTGATTAAACTCCACCAAAACTTGAACAAACTTCACTCTATATGCCTAGCCGAGCACCATACATCACCACCACCTCCAAACCTTCCCTTGGCCGCCACCTACTCCACCTCCACCACCCATAGACGGCCTAAAACCCTCTACCACGTCATCCCTGACCCCACATGAGCCATGGCCATACTTGGTCTTGGTTTGGCTGAGCACAAAGTTGCATTAAATTCATGTTATATTGCCTTGTAGTTGTAGTCCATGCACATAACTCTTTGCATCACTTTTGCCCCATCACCATACATGTTTGGCCGACCATATGAACCCACAAACCAGACCCTAACACACACTTTGGCCATGAAAACTTGACCTATGACTCAACATTAGTGGTAGAAAGCAACTGCAAAGACTTTGGTTTCGTTTTATGTAATTATTCCTAACATTGTTAATCGTATTTTGGTTTGAAACTTATGTTGTTTGTATTGTCTTGTTTGAATGTGTTCAAGGTAACTAATCTTTGGCTCTCTCAAACTCGAATCTTTGTCATGCTATCATGCTTTTGAAGATATCAGTTTGTGCATTTGATCGTTGTCTCCAGCTTATACCAGTGAGTTATTCTCACCAGACAGTTTATACTTATATGATTTGTAAACCGATCTCATTTGAATCTGTAAAATGCATCACCATATTATATCTACTATGTTATGATCATACGATGTTCATCCATGCTTATACATCTGTTATATCATCTGTTACTGTTATATTATGTTGTTCTGTTATTTATATCAATTTATCACACTGCAAGTTCTCTTTAGATTAGAATCACTATGGGTTGAAATGATACATACCCGAACGGACTTTAGAATAAGGGAAAACCGTTATGGGCTGAAATGATAGGCCTGAATGATTTTCAATTATTTTTCATTTACTTGGGACCATGGGTTTGAAATGATAAAACCCGGTTTTCTTTGTAAATTACGGGTTGAAATGATATATTACCCGTATCACTTTTCTTAGGCTAGAAAATTATATACAGATCCTAGTTAAATATATTTTTCTAATTTTTTTAAAATATGTTTGAAATGTAAATATTATAATATTTTGATTTAAAACTTAATTAAAAATGATTCTTGTAGAGTATTATTGATTTTCTAAGAATTTATAAGTGAAATAAATTAATGGCAAAGTTAGAAAATTTGAAAGGTAAGTTATTTTGAAAATGATAATTTGTGATAAATGGAATTTAAATTAAATATGAAAATATGATAAATTTATGATAATTTGAATTAAAATGAATTTAAATGATATTTTTATAATATATTGATGATTTTTGAATAAAGTTAAAATGTTAGATGAATGAATATTGAGTTGAATTTTGAAATGTAACTTAAATTGGAAATTTGTGAATTTTGTTCAAAGGCGAAATTTTAAGTTCAACAAATAAAATGAAAATGAGTTAAATTTGAAAATGTAAACTTAAATATTAAGTTAAAATTTAATTATAAAGAATTGAAATTTAATGTATGAATTTAATAAGTGAATTATTATTAAATATTGATTTTGAATGGAAATGTAACTTTATAAAATCATGAATATAAGGGTATTTAAATGATTGTTTTAAAAGTGAAATTATATGATTTTATAAGTTTTAAAATGAAAAAAAGTGATTAATTATTTATGAAATTATATTGAATATTGGAAATGTGATTAACAGTATTTTGAAATGCTATTATTTCTAACGTAAATGATATTACATCGCTTTGTAAGTGCTGTGGTTGATACAAATGAACTATGTATAAATTATAACTAAGTGGTATTACAGCACTTGGTAAGTGCCGCGATAGCAGAAAGATAATTAAAATCCAAAACAAATAAAGGGCTACAGTAGCACTTGATAAGTATTGCGGTAAGCTGAAATGAATGTTTGATGTTTTGATTTAAATAAATAAGCTCAGAATTTGTCTAAAATTTTGGGAACCGAATATTTGATTGTAAATAAAACGACTTCACTTTTAAATGGTTTAAATGAATTGTTTTGATTTAAATATAAACTATTTAAAGGTGATTTGAAATGATAATAAATGAATGATATCTTTGAATTAAAAAGGATAATAAATGAATGATATCTTTGAATTAAAATGGATATTTAATGTGTATATTTGGATTTGAATTCAAATAATGATTTGAAATGAATTTTGAAAGATACGATACCATGATATATTGAAATGGTTTGGAAATGATTAGATCTTTATTTTGATAAAGATTTGAATTTGAAATGATACTTTATTTTGAAGTATAAACTATGATTTTTATATTATAACTACGGGTTAAAATAACGATTGGCTGTTAAAGAGACCGGGATCAGATATTGACATACTCTCTGTCGATACCGAAAACCACTTTAACAACTGTGTACGTGGTGGAGTTTCTAGAATGAAGTAGGATGGTGGCGACGTTCTTGAGGTATATTACGTGGACCCGACTCCCGTGAGTTGGCTTAAGGTGGCTAAAAAAGGAGCGATCTCGGGTCAAAAGGGGTAGCTCCTCTGGTCGGACACATTCCTTCGATACTATACTATTACTTGTGATTGATTAGATGACCATCCTTTTATTTTGATATTGGAGTGTGTTTCGAGGTGGGCGTATATGGCTGCTGCGTTACCACCAGCCCGTGTGCGTAATTGGTATATCTACCCTGGCATTGCCTTGTGTGCCGTGTCACCTACCATACCGAGTCTTTATTACGAGTTTGTTTTTCTCCCCTAGCCTGTGTGGTATCCTCTGATAGTTTCCCGATCTGGAGATATCATGATATTGGATGGACTACTGGGACTATTATGTGTGAAGGGTGATATGGGTAGCCTGGAACGCTATTTAAAAGTAAGTTTATTTTACTGTAGACATTATTATAATAGCGAAATATTACAATATAGTAAATAGTTTAACGGATCCTTAGAGGATGGGCGGTCTCAGGCATCCTTTAAGTTACTTGTACCTTATTACAGTTCACTTGAGTTGGTTTACATTATATAAGTATATACTGTCCTGACTCGAGTGTTTTGTGTTTTGCTTTACGCTCGGGTCAGCCTGAGAATTCACAGCTTTGGATTCTCTTTCTGGAGCTGGTCTTTGGTGGAGATTCTGCCTATATATATATATATATATATATATATATTTCCATTTTAGCTGTTCTTGTTTATCTCATGTATTAGTGAACTTCTATATATTTGGGATTTCTATTATATTGTTTCATACTGTTATTATATATTTAGGTTGAGACTCTGTTATAGTAGCTTCATGAACTACTGTGTTATTTTTATATTCCGCCGCGAGTTATTCTGATTGTTCCATGTCTTTGATTCTATGTATTTGATTTGATTTGCTCCAACTTTATTTACAATCTTTTATTTTGCATCATTCAAGTCCGACATGTGTGGATTATTGTCGATTTGAATGGTACGAAATGGCGATTTGCCAAAAATCCCGATTTGTCACATTCCCCCCTTAAAAGAATTTCGTCCCCGAAGTTTTGAAGCAAAAGATAATCAAAAGCTTTTATATTCCACATCAAAACATACACATCAGCCATATACTAACAACTAAAGCAAACAATTCATTCAAACTAACAATCCTAATTATCCTAACACAAATCCAAATAGGCCTTCCTAATACTATCCAGAGTTTCCCAGGTACAATCTTTGGGATCCTCGCTCCACTGAATCTTAACCAGCTTCATCACTTTATTCCTGAGTTGCTTCTCATCTCGATCCACAATCTGAACTAGATGCCTGACCACAGTTAAATCTGGTTCGACCTTTAAATCTTCCGGAACTGCTGGTTCTACAACCAGTGATGGGTCATACACATACTTCCTCAGATGAGATATGTGAATTACGTTGTGAATCCCAGCCATCCGGTCTAGTAATTCAATCCTGTAGGCCAAAGCATCTATTCTCTCGAGAACATGGAAAGGTCCAATATATCTCGAAGCAAGCTTTCCCATCTTACCAAATCTAATCGCTCCTTTTATCGGGGAAACTTTGACAAATACCAAATCTCCGACTTCAAATTCCAAATTCCTTCATCTCTTATCTACATAGCTCTTCTGACAATCCTGGGATGCCTTCATTCTTCTCTTGATTAGCTCAACCTTTGCAAATGCCTCCCGAATAAAGTCTGGACTAAGAACAAGACAATCTCCGGATTCTGCCCAATAAGATGGTGATCTACAAGGTCTTCCATACAAAGCTTCATAGGGTGCCATCTTAATACTTGCCTGATAAATATTTTTGTACAAGAATTCTACAAGTGTATACGATCCTCCCAAAATCCATCGAAATCCAAGATACAAGCCTCAACATATCTTTAAGAATGCGATTCAGCCTTTCTGTTTGACCATCGGTCTAGGGATGATAAGCTGTACTTGAACTCAACCTTGTTCCAAGAGCTGATTGCAAAGCTTCCCAAAATTTGCCGGTAAAAATTGGGTCACGGTCACTTACTATGCTGATGGGAACTTCGTGCAACCTGACGATCTCTCTCAAGAAAATCTCTGCTAAAGACGCCGCAGTTCTGGTTGCGTTAACTGGGATAAAGTGGGCGCTCTTCGTCAGCCTGTCTACGATTACCCACACTCCTTCATTTCCTTTTCTGATCCTTAGCAACCTATAACTGAAGTCCATAGATATCATTTCCCACTTCCACTTTGGAATTTCCAGAGGTTGCAACAATCCCGCGGTCTTCTGCTGATCACCCTTCACTTGTTGATAGTTTGCACATCCATTCATGAAGTTAGCAATATCCTTCTTCATTCCTGGCCACCTGAAAACACTTTTCATATCCTTGTACATTTTTGAGATCCTGGATGGATACTTAACCTTGATTTATGGCTTTCCAACAAAACTTTATGCCTCAATCCGTCCACATCTGGCACACACAATCGTCCATTGATTCTTAAGGCTCCTTGGCCGCCTATCTTCAAATCTGAATGCCGACCTTCTTTAGCTCTAAGAATTAATTCCTCTAGAGTTCTATCCTTCATTTGATTGCTTACGATCCTTTCTTGTAGAGACGACATAACTTCAAAAACAGCCAAAATCGCAATTCTACTCAAAGCATCCGCCACTGCATTTGCTTTCCTGGGAGTATAGAGAATGTCCAGACCATATGATGCCAAAAATTCCATCCATCTATGCTGCCTTAGGTTCAGATCTTTCTGGAAGAAAAGATACTTTAAGGGTTTATGATCGATGAAAAGCTTGAACTTCTCACCCAATAGATATTGCCTCCATATCTTCAGCGCAAAAACGATAGCCAACAATTCCAAATCATGTGTAGCGTAGTTCTTCTCATATGGCTTCAACTGCCGACTCACGCACGCAATCACTCTTCCATTCTGCATCAGAACAACACAAGTCCTACTCCACAAGCATCAGTGTAAACTTCGAACTTACTCCATCTGGAATAGCCAGAATAGGTGCGCTAGTCAACCTCGCCTTCAAATCTAGAAACGCTTCTTCACACTTAGGAGTCCATTTAAATTTCGCTCCCTTCCTAATCAGTTTGGTCAAGTGGGAGAAAATCTTAGAGTAATCCCGGATGAATTTCCTATAGTAACCTGCCAAACCAAGAAAACTACGAACTTCCATAGGAGTCTACGGTTGCTTTCACTCTTGAACAGCTGCCATCTTGGCCAGATCCATAGAGATGCCTTCTCTAAATACGATGTGTCCCAAAAATCTTACTTCCGACTTCCAGAAATGGCACTTCGAAAACTTAGCTTTCAGGACATGCCTCCTCAATGTCTCCAATACTATCTCCAAATGATGCTTATGCTCCTCTTCTGATTTGGAGTAGATGAGAATGTCATCGATGAACACAAGCACAAACTTGTTCAGCACATCCCGGAAAACATGGTTCATCAGATCCACAAAATAAGGTGTAGCATTGGTTAGCCTAAAAGGCATAACCAGCCACTCATAAAACAGTTGGGTCCTTTGAAAGAAATCAAGGATATACGGTCTTCAGCTACCCTTAGCTGGTGAAAACCCGAAGCTAAATCCAATTGGGAGAAAACAGTCACCCCATGAAGTTAATCGAAAATATCGTCTGTACGAGGCAAGGGGTACTTGTTCTTAATGGTCACCTTATTCAATTCCTGATAGTCTACACAAAATCTTAAAGACCCGTTCGATTTGGTTACAAATACTACCACATAACCCCAGCTAGAACGACTAGGTATGATCAGTCATCTTTCCAAGAAATCCTGAATCTGCTTCACCAATTCCTCTCTCTCTCTAGGAGCCATCCTTCTACCTGGTTGAACCACCGGTATCGCTCTTGGAACTAAGTCGATACAGAACTCAATCTTCCGATGTGGGGACAAACCTTTGACTTCTTCGAAGACTTATGGAAAGTCTCTGACAACTTTGATGGATCCTACTTCTTCTTGAGATGTCTCGAGTCCATGCAAAAGACTACCCAGGTGAATTCCTGAACTATCGCAAGTCACCCTTGCAATCCTTCCCAGTTCGGTTTCCAAAGACACGGTTCTCTATTCACAAATTAGAACAACTTTATGCTTGTCTAACCAATCCATTTCCAAAACAAGGTCAAATCCTTAAAATTCCAATACAAATGGGTCGCACGAGAAACTATGAGATATATAAGAAATATTTAGACCTTTACAGATCAAATCTAACTTGGTCACTCCCATATGGGATTAGATACAAAAATAGGGTGGTCTACAATACTAGGGGTAAGGTGAAATTTCTCTACCGTTTCCAAAGAAATAAAACCAAGGGAGCACCAGAATCAAATAAAACTCTAACAAAAATGCCATCTAAAAGCAAAGTACCTTCGAGTACACCTTTGCTTTTCCCATCAGTAGAAGCTGACAGTCCAACCTGAATAGCAAACACTTTATTCGGTTGAGCTCTCTGGAGAAGTGGGCAAGCTTTCACCATATGCCCTGGCTGCTGACAATTGAAGCATAAAGACTTCTGAACCATCGTGGAAATGGGACCCCTTTGTTGCTGCTTTGGAGCTCCACCTCTAGGACACTGCTTAGCCAAATGACCTTCCTGTTGGCACACATAACATTTCCGAGCTGCATTGTTGCCTCCAGGTTTTCCTTTACCCTACTTCTTTCAATTCAGGTTGAATTTTCTCTTATACGGATTGGTAGAATCCCCACTCAGTAGTGCCACTATTGCCAACGGTTTCTTTTCCATAAGCTCTTCGTATCTCAACGACATATCTACCAGTTCCATAAATGATCCTTTGAGATGTGCAGTCATCTTTTCATGAAATTCAGGCCTCATTCCAAGCATAAACATCTCTTTCTTCTTAAGGGGTGTGTCAAAAAGACCAAGTCCATAGCGGGACAAATCGTTGAACTTGGTTTCATATTCTGATACTGACAAACTTCCTTACTTAAGGTCCAGAAAATTCGTATACAGTCGAGTCTTCCCTTTGCGGTAGGCATAAACTGTTCTTCAAACAATTCCTTGAACTTGCTCCAAGAGATATCTTCCTCGGGAACATTCATGGTGACTTCATCCCACCATGCAGCCGCTCCTTCCTGAAGTTGCCATGATGCCATAACATGCTTTTGCTCGTCTGACAGATCCAAACTCTTGAAAATCCGCTCACATGAGCGCAATCAGGCTTGAACTTCAATGATGGACTCCGTACCCTTAAAAGGTTTTCCTCTGAGATTGGTAAAGTCTTTACACAACGTTGCAAAGCTAACTCGAGGCGGTATTGGGTTTACAACCTCATCAGTTACCCTTCCACCTTCAGCATTCAGACCTCTTCCATCTGTGGTCGTCATCCTACTCACACCTCTGCCTCTTCTTCCCTTGGAACTCATGTTGGAAACCTGGAAGGTAACCCAACAATCAGATAGGTGTATATAGATATATCAAAATTACAAGTACGCTCTCTCGTGATGGGTATTAACCCAAAAGCCTAGGTATTATCTCAACCTAGCGCTCTGATACCAACTGTGACGACCCACCTTTCATTCCATAGAAAGACGTATCGTAATTTAGAAAGAAATAGGTAGAAAAGAAATAGAAAGAAAGAACTAAACAACATCAAAATCTCACTGTGGAACGGAAAAATATATATTACATCACATAGATATTACAGTAGTTATTATACATCAAAGTCATTCAGTTTTACAACATTGTATTAGACATTCGTGATAACCTGTCCATTCATTACAACCCAAAAAGCAAACAGAGATATTAACACAGTGAAATAGGTATATAGATACGCCAAGTCTCATGCTCCAAGCTTTTTCCAAAATACGTCAAGCCAACCTGATCACTTGGCTACTCATAAAAATTTGAGTACCCAAGAGTTTAAGAAAAATAGAAAATATACTTCGGGTCATACATGGGTCTGGTGTGAGTAAACGGTTTAAGTTGTTTAACTTGAAAAAATCATTTTGAAATCAAAGGTATCTCGTAAGACTCTCCGCAAAAAAACATGGATACGTTTTTCCCTTACGATAACCAAAACATTTGATAGGAAATCCAGTCATATTATAATAGTGTCTAGGGTTTTCAATGTAAAATCGGAAATAACTGGAATGCTTACATCTCATGTTCCAACATAGTTGGGCACAATCAAAACCATACAGGAGCTTATTGGAGATTGGATTCCATACAATGGCAGGGCTAATGGCGTACCTCCCGTCACAGTACCTGGTCTAGATCAGAGTACCGAGGATCCACCCTGATCTCCTGCAATACAAGACTGGAGCTATGCCTTACTGGATAGTCCGAAAAAGACAACCCCGCAGTTGTGGCCAACAACCGTCCACACAGCCGAAAAAGGGACCTCTAGACAGGGTAAAATCTTATCCTACTTAGGTGCTACCCACTTAGCCTTACCGCACCTCCTCTGTTTTGGCCATTCCCGGTTGATGAGGCTTGAGGCTTGAGGCTACGGTTACCTTTATAACACATATATCTTGGAATGCTCATCGCCCTCCATTGATGATGGTTTGATGCATTCGTCCATACAAGTCCGTTCTGGGTCCGAACGGAACCGAAGGCACTATCTCCATTACATTCGTTTTGGAATCACCGTCAGAGTTAATGACAAATAGCCCTTGCATTCTGAATCTTCATTCTCAATCTTCACTTGAGATTTCATGACCTATCGCTTATTTTGGATTGATGTGGTTTACGGATAATAATTTGATATCCGATCCCGATCTCATCGAAATCCAAATGCCGTCTTTTAAGGCCAAATTGTTTAAGTAAAACAATTTAATTAAACTTTCAAAATATCATATTCACATAGTAATTCATCATAGATATCTGAAACATCTCACATTAATTAACAGTTCAATTTAGGCGTTTCACATCACAGAATATCACAAATTAGCAGACTAGAGATATTAATCAATCCAAGCATTCAATACAATTTAACCATCTATAAGCAATAATCACACAATTTATAATTAATTTAATTTAACACAAAACAAATTAATTAGTTATAACCTTCGTAATTGCTATTAATTAATTACAAGCCATTTGTTTAATTTTAATTAATTATTGGAATTAATTAATTATCATTTACAATTACTTAAGACCTTAATTAATTAAAGTTTAAACCATTTATCTTAATCTTTTACTTAATTACATTATTTAATTTTATTTTAATAAACTTAAGAATTAATTTAAATAATTGGCATATAATAAAATATTCCAAACGTAATTATTTTAAGTTAAAAAGATATTATTATATCACCTTATACTAATCTAACAATTAAATAAAAAAATTACCCTTTAAAAAATTGGTTAAGAAAATTATTTTTAAAACTTGTTTTATTTTTACTTTAAAAACTTGCCAATACACTTCTGAAACCCAAGACCAACCCGAGCCTTCCCCCTTATTCTCGCCGACTCTCTCTCTTCGCTAAAACTCGCGTACACCTCAAGACCAACCCGATGCTTCCCTGAATCTAACCCGAGTCCTTATCTTCTTCTCCCTCTTAACATAGCAACAACACAAACCTAGACACAACTGATACCCGTGCATATGCACACGCGATCACCACTGCTCCAATCATCACCGCTACCACCAGCAAGTCGCCGATGTCATGCTCGACCGCCTTCAGTACCCAAAAACCCAATACAACCTTCAAAATCAAATTCGAACATCACAGCCATACCTGAAACGATAACTCTATCACCAAAACATCTCACTCCGCCCATCTTCGATCATATGAAACCTTGCCACCGCATCCAGACCCTCGCGAGAGTCCCATGTTGCTTTTCCCCACCTTCGATCAAGTTCGAAGCCATCGTGACACCGCATTCACCCAGAAAGCATCGATGACCCAAATAAGGACTTAAACCCTACTACAACGTCGTTCACTCACCACGATGATCTAAAAAATCAACGATCATTTTTCTCGTGATCCCTGACCTTCACGCTACCTCCAACAACAACCCTGACCTTCCCAGAACCCTCGATCGTCGGAAATCAAGGAAAACCCAATTTCCGTTCAACCTATAATTTCTCCACGAATACTAACTTAAAAATCTTGTTATTATCATTAAAAATCACAGTTTTAAAGACAAAACAGACTATATAAGAAAATCTTGAAAACATGTAAGTCGAATTTTAAGATGATCCGAGTTTTCACTGATCTTTCTTCCTTCAGTAAATCCACTAACTTATTATACTTAAAAACATTTTAAAAAATAGAATTTAGTTATTACAAGCATGTTTCCTTTAAAGATCATGACCAGAAAGAGATTGAAAGAAGAGGATTTGAATTTTTGAACTTATTTTAGTCTGTTGGATAAGAACAAAGGTTTGCTTATCTATATACAGACATGCACACAGCAATATACATGCAAAGCATATTAATCCATCCATGCAAAACATTTCCACGAGATTACTTCAATTACTCATCACATGCATCGGAATATAAAACGGATTTGGTTTAAAAAAAATGATGTTTACTGACTGTATTTTGTTGAACAGAGGAAAGCTTTTGAAAATTTGAAAACTGTAACCTGATCTTGATCTACTTTGTTAAGCTTGAAGTTGAATCTTGAATCTTGAATTGCTTGCTTCAGTTTTGAAAGTTTAAATGAGTTTGATTTAGTTTTTCTCTGATTTTAATTTGGTTTTATCTCTGGTTTTAGTTTGATAAATGAAAGAAAGAGTTAACACACACACACACACACAAGTGTAAATTATACAGCCTATTTTTTTATGAAGAAAACAAATAAATTGACACTTGTGAATTTGCATGACATCCTAAGCTTAAAAATGTCTTGTGCAAGTATTTTATGTTTTTATATTATATTTTATATTTTTATTTATACATTTTCTTTTTACTTATTTTACGTAACTTTAAAAGAAATAATATCAAGCCTATTTATTTGTTCTTATTTAGCTTAAGCTATTTGTATTTTAATTAATAACTATATATATAATACATAGTGTTCAAATGTAGAGTTAAATCTAATTTACTTTTAAGATATACTTATTTCAAATCATAGTTTTATTCAAAATTTACATATGAATAATAGTAAATAGATAACACATTTATTTGTTTGAAAAGATCAGTTTGCAAAATTATAATGGAAGATTATCAAATTAATATTTGTCAAAAATCCTGGTTTGTCACAGTGCTATGTGAAAGGTAAAATGTTACCTCCGGCCTCATCAACTGGAAATGGAAAAAATAGGGTAGATGCGGCAGAGCTAAGTGGGTCGCTCCCATTAGGAGATGATCATCACATTTCTAGATAACCCTCTATATATCGGGTACGTTGTGTATGCTATGAGCCATCTCGGATAGGTCGGGAACGACCGTGATGTCATGTTCGGTACTATCCAATGAAGGGGTAGGCTGGTTCTGTATTGGTATAGGAATTCAGTATTTGGACTCTAGGTATATCCCTTTGGAGGTATATTGTACAGAAGGTAGTCCCTCACCTTGCCGCTGTATGGAATCCTTTACCCGAACGAGCCTTGTAAGAATTTTGATTGTAGAGCCTAGTATATTGGAATTTAATAATGGTAACAATTTCGGCTAAGATTAATAAGTTTAATTGCAAATGTTTTCAAAGATATGTCATTAAAATAATATCAAGTATTTTGACACAAGATGTTTTGGTTAACATTAGGTAAAAACCGTTCTGTGTTTATTGCGATGTGGTCTTATGAGATACATTTTTTTTCGTAATGCATATTTTGAGTTTCCTACACCAGTCCCATAACTAACCCGGAGTTTATTTTTCTTCTCCTTTAAAGTCTGGGTGCCATAATTTTTCCCAGGCAGTCTAGTAGTCAGGTAAGTTAGAAAAAATCTAGAAGATCTCAGGGAATGGAGTTAGAAGATTCTTTTGAAGATTTTTATCCATTACCACCACACTCGTGTACTATTGTATTCCGCATTTGTAAGAACAGATATTTATTACTGTCCATGTTTCACTCTGATAAATATATTTAAATTTTCTGCTGTAAAGATTATATATTGAAATAATATTCTTATTTCATTCATGTGAGATTCTGTCTTTATTTTCTTTCTTACCCTTAACGATCGGGTTTCTAGCACTTGGATTTGCGACATATGAATACCGAGGATGTATTGGTGTCGATTTTCGAGGGTCGAAAATCCCTGTTCATCGCATTAGATTTAGTCTAGGAAATTTTTAGTTTCGTCTTGAACACACATCACTAAGTTGGCACCAAACAAAAATAATTGGGTCAATCAACTCCGTTCGATCGCATGCCCCATTCATAAATTTTTATGAATCTACGGTCGACCTTCCCTTGCCTAGGGTCGACAATTACCGGCCGACCAGGGTGCATCAGGGGTCTACCTAACCCTTATTTTAGGCATGATTAAATTAGCGTGCTTTAATTGTTTGATTTTGATACTTGTTTAAGAGACCGCTTCAACCTTTTTCCACTTTACACATCTTCTGAGATTTGACTTCTAAGTTAACATTTCTTAATGTTTAAGCTTTCATTAAAATTACGGATGAACATTTGATTTATTTTTATTACCATAATTACATATATAATTATTCTGATTAAAAAACTTCGAATGTCAATAACGTTTTTATTTGAACTCCGATGGAAAATTATATACATATATAAAAATTAATTAAAAAATCGCCACAAACATAACGATACAAGTTTCATAGCAAAATTCTAAAGTTCATAAAAATTCTAAAGTTTATAAAATTCTATTTTTTAGTATTATAATTTATTAATTATTTCCCTTTTAATTAATTGTCATAAAAATTATGGGCTGTTACAGTTATATTTGGGGTCATGATATTTTTATGATTTACGTATTGTTATTCGCATTTGGTAAAAATATGTGTGTTGTCGGATCCAGTGGGATCTAGTCGACGGCTTGTGTCTCTGGGGTAGGGACTTCATTATGAGACGTAGGTTAAAGAATTTTTGGAATCGAGCAATCTGATTGCCAAAATTACCTCAAAATGCATGAATTATCATTCTAGTACACTATCTCAGATAGTAGTGAACTCTATACCATAGGAACCGAAATGATGAGGTGATGTGCTCAGACCAGATTCCTAGCGATCCGATGTGCCATGTGAGCGTACGAGCTCAAAACATATGGTGCTTTATTAGTGAAATCAAATAATAAAAATTATATATAATACTATATATACACGATCACTATTTAGATATTTCTCAAGCTCCTTTTTCTTCCCCTCCTTTAAAATTCTTAATGGTTCAAGAGTAGATATTCGGGTCTATGTAGATTGAGAGTGCTATGGACCATGAAAGAGGATGAGAGATGATCCATTGAACTCGTGAGGAGTAGGGCATTACATCTATGGTGGTGGATTGAGGTGCTGCAATGCTCGGCGAACTTGAATTTTTGTAGCCATTAACTAGCTTTAAGTCCCGGCGGCGATTGAAGGCAAGTTGTTTGAAATGGAGAGTGGCATTGAGCTTCTCTTGCCGAGATGAGTAGATGAGGGCCTTTTGGTGAGGTGTGACACCAATTTGGGAATCATGACATCATGAAGCCAAAGCGGAAGTGTGCATGTCGTGTTTTGTTTAAGATGGCCGAGCTTGACTTTAGGTGGTCCATTACGGAAAGCATGCATAAAAGAGCACGTCGAAGCAATCGATGCATCGATTCATTGAGTAGGCAAGGAAAAATTTAAGAAAACATGCATGGCTGATATATGTTGTCTCGTGCACTTCTTGTGCAGGTTTTGGGGAAGAAGGCGAGTGAGGTAATTGGTTGATTGGTGACTAATTAAGTTGATTAATTAATCTTTATATTTCAAATTCTTATAAAATTCATTTCTCTTGCATATGAGGTCCAATTGAGACGCGGTCTTCATCATTGCAATCATAATTTATACCGTGGTATAGGGTTGGACATGATTTGGTTACTTTGTAATTTTAAGCCTAGTTGAGCGGAATTATAACTCTGAACTTATATTTCAATATAAATTCTCGTAATTATATATATATTGGAAAATATTACCTAGTTGAGGTGAAATAATATATATAACTAATTATTTATCTGTTTATTGGATTAGTTTAGTGGATATTCGGGATAATTAATTAAGATTTCGTATATATAAATTGTATGGTCTATTTGTATTGAATGGAGTTAGATGGAGTTGATATTAATTTATAACATGGATATAAATTAATTAAAATGTAATCTGTAATTATATTAGTGATAAGAATATTAATATATATTTGACCACCAATCGAAAATTAGAATATGACCTATAAAATAAACTATAAGGCTAAATAATTGTTTAGGTGAGTTAAACTTATATTAAAATGGCTTTGAAGTTTATCTAGCCTTGATGTTGGTTTATTATGGTGTAATTTAATAATTAATCAACTAGTGAATTTTTATTAAAGTGATTTAAAAAGTTAGAAACTACAAAGTATTGTGTTATTTAATGAAGTTTTATTAAGGTAATAAAATCCGGAGTATGGTTATAACAAGATTTATTAACTTTGGACCATAAGAAATGGTTAGTGATATATGTGTGCAGATACATATATACATATACACGCGCACACACACAGACACACACACACACACACATATAGAAATTATGTGCATGACCTGTATAATATTTTGAGGCCTTATTGATAGCTAAAGTTAAAGAACTAAGTGAAAATTAAGCTATATTAGGATCAATATGCGAGAGTATTATTTTATAAAATAAGTTCGAGACTTTTGTAAAATAATACAAAGAAGATATAATTGTTAGATTGGTTATTTAAGTAAGATACATTTTTGTATGTGTGCACTGTTATTGATATTCAGATGATAGATTTGTTACTTTGGTTGTGTATTTCCTTTGTGTATGTAAATGTGCATGATATTAGTTCCATATAGTTGGACTGGTTGTGTATACATACACATACACGCACCTACATACAATTTATGTGATTTATATATGTCTATATGTATAAATATAGTTCTGGTATGTTTGACTTCGGGCTATTAGGAGATATACAGAATATTATGTATATTTATTGGTATGCGGTTTAAAGCATTTATATATAGTTTTGTTATGTCCAACTTTGGGCTACAAATTGGTAAAAGAAATCCACTGTAGCATTGAGACGTATGACCTGCATATATGGTTCTAAAACAGGGGTGGAGAGAGATAGGGTTGGCCAATCTATAGTAGGTCATACTGTTGCATTGTATAAATTAGTGCTACGATAATACATATAGGACAACTTCTTTTGAGGTGTTGGTTATCAGGGGAATGAATAATATAGCTGCGACTCTTGATAGGTCTCTTTGGCAGCTAATGGTAATTTGGCATGATTTATCGATATATAATTTAAGGTATGTACAGTTCGATACGCCTGACTTAGGGTTACCAAATAGTGGATAAATTATGTTATGCACATGTATAAATATATGGTTCAAATGATTTATTTATATGTATAATTATAGATGTATGGTTTAGGCGACATATATATATATATATATATATATATATATATATATATATTAGTTTGCTATGCCAGACATGGGGCAACTGGGTAGTGCGAAGCATTTCAAGTACGAATCATGATCCATATAGGGATGAAAATACTTTGGTGTTGTGTATACGTGTGGGAAGGGTGTACCGGGGTTTAACGTTTATATTAGCTTCTAGTATGTTGGTGTAGACATCTGGAATGAAAGGACGCTAGTGTGTGAATCCACTATACCATTGAGATACATGACCTACAGATGTGGCCCCAGAGCAGGGGCCGAGAGAGATCGGAACACCAATCTAAAGATACTATTTCGTAGTACGATTAGATGCTGAAACAAGATCTATAAGTCAACTTCTATTGAGGTATTGGTTTCAAGGGAGTCTACAAGTTAGTTGTGGCTCTCGATGTCTCTTTGGTAGCTAATGGCAATTCGAACGGGTATTAGTTATAAATATCCGTATTTTGGTTTTGGGCATGGAGATGTCATGTTAGTAGAATTGTTATATCGTTGTATTTGTTTTGCATTTCAGATGCTTCGACATGGATCATTAAAGCAATTGGTGACCAAAGTGGACTCCACCCATCAGTAATGATGGATATCAATTTATTCTCTATTTGTCATTTATTGTTACGTCGTTTTTAGCAAATTAGTTGGTTGTTAGTATTATTGTGATACCTATATTGCATCTACATTTGTATATAGGGTTACCTTTGTCATGATATACTGTTACTTATCAAACACACACAATTAGTTGTGTTGACTCGTTATTAACATGGGAAAAGCAAATGATGATATGATTCCCTACACTTGAGTTGGGTTTACTTTGCTTGGTAATGGGCAGTCCGGGTTATCACTTAGCCACGATTATGAAGAGGACCGAATGTACTTTAGTAGTTTTCAATTTTTTTGTATATTGGTTTTGATATATAGAATTTAGAGATAGTTCCCCTTATACTAGGCTTTATGTTTGACCCATGTTTTGTCTTTATCTGTTTGTGTCATGACAATACTCGGGTACTCAATTGAGTAGTTTGGGAGCCAGTGCTTTTGGGGATACACTTTCATGTCAATTGTAGCGCTTTGAAGATGAAGTTAATATGGGATATATACTTGATGGTGTAGTAGCAACGCTATTTATATATGAGACTTATCGTATCAGATACAACAAATTTCGACTTTCTATAGTAATATTCATTTATCGGTTACTCTCATCAGCGTAGTTTATTACATATTGTTTATCCTATTATGCTCATGTATATTCAGTACATTATACATTATTATTCCACTGTGACATTCCATCGATGTGCCTTGGCATGGCGTTTAATTTTAATTTTACCCTGACGGGCTATCTTTTGTAGTATTTAGGAGTTAGATGTTATCATTCGATGTAGATTTCAGGTATTACGAAGGGCATGTAACACCCTATAAAATCAATCATAATTGAATTAATTAATTAATTAAAGTAGGGGCAAAAACGAAAATTTTGTAAAATTTGGAATTGAGCTACGAAAGTTTTACCGTTGCATTCATAGCAGAATTCTAATCAACATCTATATATAATATGTTGAAAATGGAGATCAGACAAAGAAGTTATTGGCATTTAAATTTTTGGATTTAAATAATTAAAATCAGATTCAAATAAATAATTAAAATTTGAAATTTGGAAATTAACTGAGACTAGACTTGAGGGTTAAGTAAACGTTAAAGTAAACAATTAATGTTAAATCTAATTAAGGTATAAAATAAATACGATAATAAAAACAAAATAACGCTCCTAAAATGTACGGGGCGGTTGACCCTCAGATTCGACCATTCGACCCCTAGCGGTCGACCGGTACACATAAGGCGGTCGATCCCTACCCAAAGTGGTAGCTAGGGCTTTTTAAGGATTAAACAACCCACATTTTTTCGTTTTTGACGTATTTTCATCCTATGGTCCTGGTGCATTTCAACCCCTATAAATAGGACCCTATGCTCTGCACTTTTATTCATGAACAATATTTGGGAATCTGGCAACCTTTGTCATTCTTGTCTCTCCAATAGATTCATAAACTCCATTAGAAATTTAGTTGATAATTTTATTTAGTTTTCTATTGATTCTTTCTACCTATTCTTCTCCAAGTTTTTTGAATATAATGAATATATATATCCCTTGTTTTGTGTATACATATATCAAAAGAGATATCCGAAAGGGATTATAAGGTGTTACAAATCCAAATAAAACAAAGCAGAGCTAAGTATATTCTATGAGTGGAAATATTAATATTTTTATTTCAATAATTGATTAGTATATTATGAATTTGATTATGCCTTAGGGATTTTAGGTTTTTATAAATAAAACAAAATGAAACCCCCCCTAAACTCCTTTGTTTCAAAATGTCAACCATTGTTGAAATTTTCAATTGTTTACATTGAATTGTTGGAATTATATTGTTTTTGCAGTTTTTGGTGATTTCAAATTCTATTCCACTCATTTTAACTCTAATTTGATTATGAAATTTCTATTGAGGAATATGGCATTAATTATGAATTTATTCGTTTTTTACACCATTTATTCCATATATGAAAACAAAAGAGAAGTTCCATTGGTTATTTCTATGTAAAACAGGGGTCGAATAGAAGTTGAAACTAGAATAGCAATTTCTATTTTTGAGAATATTCAATTGATTTGATGTGATAGACTGAGTTGAAAATTTTATTACATACAAGTCTATTTATTATAGTTTTTGAATATAAATATTGAATCCATTGTCAAGGAGATTGTAAACCCTTATCGTGGATATTGGAAATTTAGCACCATTGATAATATCAAAAACGACATGTATTATTGTTATTAAGAAGGAACTGACATTTAATTTTAGTTGGGGCGTAATATCCACACGTATTGAAAATAATAAGTGTGTATTTATTTACATATTAATTACCATAAATAGCGTATATATATAACGTATCCTTACATAGTTAACTAGGTAATAATGTCATTAAATTCCCCATAGGAAGGTAATTATAGTTAAGGAAAAATAAGAAGGAATTCTTTTATGGCTAATTAACGGACACATTAAGGCATGTGATAATATATAAAGAAAGTTTTAAATATGACTAAGTCATAGGGATGCAAGGTTAGCCAATAGACACACGAAAGTCCACCCAGCTAATCTGGCTATCAGTGTGACTTTGGAGCTGATGTTAGACATCACCTATGACAAGTAACTACAATGACGTGAGGTTAGTTTTAATTCTATAAGGTAAATCTGACCAACTAATCTATCTACCCGTACCTACGAATAGTCAGACTAATGTGAGACGTCGCATATGGTACGAGTCATAAGGAAAAGGACTTGTTTTGGGGTTTTGGAGGTATTAGGTGGTTGTTTAAGGGTCCACCTCTTTTCCCCAAATGAAGTACTAAATGGTCAAGGGTTAATTATTTAGCCACGGTAGATGGTATCTCGAAAAGGGTCCGTTTTGGGATAAGGTATTAAGTGGTTGTTTGAGGGTCCGCCTTCCTATAAAGAAGTATTAAGTGGCTCAAAGAGATTCCATGCGATGTCAGCTAGATCGGCACATGTGAGGAGTTTTCCTTGGAGATAGGTATTAAATGATGGAGGCATGCCTCAATTTAGGTCTTAAATGGTTAGATTCTGCCTATTTCCAACAAAGGGTATTAAGCGACTTAGGTCTTATCTCTTTCTATGCTAGACATTTATAATGATTGGTTATGGGCTATGGAATTGGGAAACCTACTTCTGGAATGAAAGGTATCAAGTGATTGATTGAGGGTTCGCCTCCTTTCCTTTTATGAATTATTAAATTTTCAAAAGACGTAAAACATGTTCCTATTTTGACACATACTGCCTAAGTACTTAAATAATAAGGCTCGAGATTTTTATTCACCAAACACCTATTGCTCTCACTCCCTCCTTGTTATAACATAGGTTAAGGAAGAAGAGATGGTGATGATGATGCTTGAAGACGGCATGAGAAAAGCTTGTGGCGGTTATTATTATTTATTTATGATGCTTTTGTTGTACCCATGAAAGAATATTTTGAAACAAATTTTGTAACAGTAATTGTATAAGATTATGTTCTGTATTATGACATTTGAATTTATCTTACAATAAATGGATACAATTTGCTATTATGCTTTGTTCCTTCAACTATGAGTTCTGAAAGAATAGTTATAGCTCCATATTATTATTTCTTTTGTCAATCAACAACCAGCTTTGGAATGAGTATAAGTTTCGATGGCCCTTTTTTGGATTGGAATTTAGGCCTGTTTTGAGACGGGTTGTTACATTTGGTATCAAACCTTAGGTTAGCTGATCAACGGAGAAATTATACGTATGATTGACGTACTTGTTATTTTTTAAAATGTTTTTCAAAAGGATTTTCTAAAAGTCTTATTATATCTATACCATTATTTCTTTAAAATTATGTGCACACACTAAGCAACCTTTTCTTTCAGCATACAATACTATCTTAGGAAATCGTTACTAAAGGTAACCTACAGATAGTTGATATGCATGATGATCAATTTTCTTTCGAAACTGGGATCCCTGCTCGAGGAAGACTTACCATTCATGGGATGCCCGAATAATTTAAATAAAACCTTAGGCAAGCTGAGCAAGTTCCTGTTCCTTCAGCTACACCGGTGGTACCTGTTTCCCCACCTGTCGATGTCGCACCTTATCCTATTGACTTCCCTAAGATATCTAAGGACTTTGCTAATATGGGTGGAAAAATATACTCTGGAACCGAGAGGTATGTGGAAGCTGACATATGGATTAATCACTACGAGAGAATATTCAAAGAACTCAATTTAGAAGATCAGCTAAAAAGGAATGTAGTATTTTGGCATCTTAAAGGGGAAGCTTTAGATTGGTGGAACCTAGTAACTGCAAAGGATGCTAATAGGATTTTCACATGGGATAGTTGAGGTTTATGCCAAGAGAAGAAGTGAGTTTACAACTGGAGAAATTTTTACAGGTTAGACAAGAATACTCCAAAGAGTACATTGGTAAGTTTACGGAGTTGGCTCAGTTCAGGATGAGCTTAATGGATACACCAATAAAAAAGTCCAGGAAGTTAGTGAAGGGCCTAAACTCCCCATCGAGAGAAATGTTGTTGATCCAATTCACATGGACGCTACATATGAAACATGGTTTGAGATGGCTTTGTTGCAATCGGTGAGTGCAGAAGTAAAGGAGGCGAAGAAGAAAAAGCCTAGGCTTACTTAAAAATAAGAAGGTTCCAGAAAGGGAAGCTTTTGTGCAAAGAAGAAGTCAAAGGGGAAATTCAAGTAGGATGGTAAAGTATATAAGTGATGCTAGAAAAAGGGTCATAAGGCTAAAGATTGTTGGGCGAGTCTGATGAAAGAAGCTTTTAAAGGGAAGTGCTATAACAGGCACAAAGAAGGGCATCTCAAGAACCAATGTCCTAAGTTGGTAAAGGAAGGGTCAAGTGGACAAGTCTACGCTATCGAGGTTGTCCCTACATCGAGTAGACCACCAATAGATCAGGGGAGGGCATCATTAGAAGGTATAACTCTTATTTTTGGGGTTTCTATTCGTACCCTACTTTATTCTGATGCATCACATTCTTTCATAGCTAGGAACGTAGCTAACGTCTTAAACATTCAAATCCAATTTTTGAACAGCCCAATAGTAGTCTCTAATCCTGTTGAGGGGTCGACACATCTCTCTTTAATTTGCAAAGACCTATTTCTGGACATATATGACATTGATTTCATATGTAACGCTTACATTCTAAAATTTTGAGAGGTATGGATTTATCTTGGATACGAATTGGTTAGCATATTATGGAGAAATTCTTGATTGCGATAGGAGGGTTGTACGATTAAAAGTTGGAGAGGCCATAACCTAGAAGTTATTTGTGCACCTTAAGACTCGGTTGAGTCAAGTTATTTATACTCATTAAGTCTACCTGGTGAACTACCATCCATACCTGTAGTTTGTGAATTTCCTAATGTCTTCGAGGAAGACCGGTGTCTCTCAACTCATAGGGAGATCGAGTTTAGAATTTCTTTGAAGAAGGATGCAAGGTCGGTCGCTCTACCTTTAAGACACATGGCCCATAAAGAAAGAAGAGAGTTATACAAGCAGATCTCCAAGCTATTGTAGAAAGGATTTATTCGACGGAGTACTTCGGAGTGGGGAGCCCCTGTTGTCTTCGCCACCAAAACGGATGGCTCGCCGAGACTTTGCATCAATTGTAGGGAGCCGAACAAGTTAACAAGAAAGAATAAGTATCCTTTAACTAGGATGGATGACTTATTTGACCAACTTGTGGGAGCCAAAGTTTTTTCCCAACTAGACTTGGCAACATGATTCCATCTGGATTGCAGAAGAAATCAAGTCGAAGACCGCCTTCCACATACCAGATGGACTCTATGAGTGAGAAGTAATGCCTTTTGTCTGCCTCAACTTACTTTGTAGATTTGATGAGTAGGGTATTTAGGGGGCAACTCAATAAATTCATAGTTGTATTCGTGAATGATATCTTGGTATTCTCTAAGAGCGGAAACGAGCATGAGGACAACCTAAGAGAGGTACTATGAACTTAAGAAGGCACTAACTCAAGGCTAAATTTGCTAAGTGCCACTTTTGAAAGAAGGAGATTACATCCTTGGGCATATTGTTTTTGAGTAAGGACGGTCAGTGGACCCTACCAAAGTAGAGGCCGTTTAAGGATGGTGAGTTCCTAAGAATGCATCAGAAGTTAGAAGTTTTCTGGGGTTGGCAGGCTGCTATAGGAAATTCATAAAGAACTTTGCAAGAATAGCAACCCTCTTAACCCACTTAACTAAGAAGAACCTGGTCTTTTCTTGGGATCATAGATGCACCAAGGTACTAGAGATGCTTAAGGAGTTATTGACTGGTGCACCTGTACTAACCATCCCCAATGGGACCAAACCATTTATGGTTTTCACAAATGCTTATGGCGCGGGATTTGGAATAGTTCTAATGCAAGAGGGAATGGCAGTTGCTTATGCTAGTAGGCAACTGAAGAATCATGAGAAAATATATCCAGTTTACAGCTTGGATTTGGTAGCTATTGTCTCTGCCTTGAAGACACAGAGGCATTATCTTTTGGGAGAAAGATTTGAGTTATTCACTAACCATAAATGACTCAAATACTTATTTTCGCAAAAATATTTAAATCTTAGGCAGTAGAGATGGATGGAATATATAGCATCATTTGATTTTGGTATACAATACACCCTTGGAAAAGGGAACACAGTAGTCGATGCTCTTAGTCGGAGACATGCTACCCTAAACGCTATATATAAATGGAGGCAGTTGGAGTGCCTCTCAAATTATAACTTCCAACCACCAACAGAACCCACCCAAGGCATTGTAGTAGTATGTAGGTTTGACCGTCTTCAATGGACTGTATTGGACTTGAACAAATGAAAGCTGAAAAGATGTGGAGATTTAGGAGAAGTTGAGGAGATGAGAGTATTTTTCACATGCCAGATTATAATCAGTCGATAGAAAGGATTGGTGGCATATTAGAGGAAGTGCTTATGGAATGTCGCTACTCTAAGATGACTGTTACACCTGTTCTTACCTCGAACTACACTGAAGGAAAATGGGGCAGAGTGTGAGGCTAGGAGGGCTACCCTCATATCGAGAAAAATAGACGGAAAGGGTAATTAATTAAATCAATCAAATTCATACTGCATAGAGAGCCATTTTGAAGTTACAATACTCAACCCGACCCACACCCTACAATAAATGGAATCACGACAGAAGTCAACTACTGCACTCATAAAAAACAAGGGCAGGTCATATTGACAATACATAAGATCAAAACAGAAGAAGAATAATGTGTCGCAGTATAGGAGGCATTACATGCTAAACTAAGCCGACTGCATCTCCAGAGACCATACTTTATCAACACTTACAAGAACAGATCTACACAATACATACCAAGGGTAACTTAGGCTGTACCACAAGGGGTCAAAAGCACTTCAAAGGACCACTTATAGGGGTACTCATGACATGCTTCAATGTAGAACCATACTTAGTAGGCGATAAAGATATGGAGCTCCTCCTTTCTCTCACCAATAACCCGAGCATACTTGCAATGAGGGCAACTCAAATCGCAATCCGCTCAGATTATGGCTAGCCTCGAATACGTTTCAAGCATATGTCAAATCAACTCTTAGAGTGAGATAGAGCAGTAAAATAGAGCAGTAAAACTCCATTTCTACCAAATATGATAACAATTAAGCAAAGATAGTAGAGATGTCATTGCGGCAGTATGACCTAAGCATCTGGTAATAGTCATTACACCTCTTCACATACATCAACAACATCCCAAAGCCTTAGGGCTGCCCCTAGCATTCCTCTTAAGACATCCACCTTTTTAGGACAGAAGCGGCTGACCTACACAGGCTTGGGCTTCCCGTCCGATTTGTCAAGCATACCGCTTCAATTTCCTAGGCTTCCGCCAATGCCGTGGCTTTCCACCAAAGACGCATCACTAATCTAAATACAACAAAGATGCATTACCAATATAAATACAAAAAAGGCATTGTAGATGAATGATAGGTGGTAAGGTCTGAAGGCAAAGATTCAAGCAAAGGGTAAAGGGTAATAGTGGCAACCAATAGTGCACTTTTCCAAACTATAAAAGATGGCATTGGAAGGCATAGGAGGAGGACGATTTTTTTTCCAAAATCAAAGATAATCATAAATATTTAAAGGTATAGTATGCTTTTGGGAAATTGTAATCATTTATATCAAGAAAAAGCAGTGTATAGTGGATTATCCCGTGAACGTAGGATTAATAATATCTGAACCACATAAAAAAAAATTATGTCCTTATTTTTCATGCTTTACCGTTTTCTTGTGTTGCATTAGATTGTAAATTGAGTTTCTTTTGCAAAACTACTTTGAAATTCTAACAAATAGTTAGAGTGCAGCTAGAGGGCTATGTAAGCATTCAACAACATAGTCACTCCCTGAAGGTAGATTTAACATAAATTAAGTTTGTTTATTCAAATTCGTACAAGTAATCATCGTCCAGATCACGATCTAGTTGAGTGTTGTAAAGTCGAAAAACTTCACCTACATTTTTAGCGCTGAAAGAAGGGCCAAACCTCTATTCCCTTTTCCAATCTCTAGCAGACCCATTACTCCTCGATCCTGATCTTCTATTTTCGATAAGCCTATCAACACTGTATTACAAATCATGAATCCTGTTGAACCCAGCCTTACCATGGTCCAGACTTCTTCAAATCAGGCAGACTAACAGTTGAAGGGGTTAAATAGAATGGTGACCCAAGCTACTGATGCCCGACTAACGATACCTCATCCATTCGCAACCCACCACCATCGCTCACTGCTTATGCCGATAATGCGACAGGTGAGTGATAATGGCACTCTTAGAAATGAGAATGGTGAGGTTGGCCCACGAGTCATCATCAGGTCACCCTATCGCTAACCCACTTCTACTTGGCATACTAACTCAATCTACCCTTAGAGGAGGCAATGCTGCTGCTTATCTTAGCAGAGAAATGCCCAGATTATCTTCGAATATGAGGTTGCTTGCTAGCAAGAAGAGAGAAAGCGAACAAGTAGTGAAAGCTCGATGATCTAGGCAATCTCGCTTGTCCTTAAGATAACATTGCCATGAGGAAGAAATAATCACAGTGTTAGCAGACTCATAGGCCTATTCTAATATCTCACTTCTTTTACTCACCACCTCTTCTTCCTCGTCCACCTCATCACGAATCCTGCCCAAAGACCAAGAAATTCGAAGTTCGGGAGCTACATCGGGGACACCAGACCTTTCCCAAAGAAGCTTGTACAATTTACATAGTAAGCATTGTGCAAATATACATGTATGTATTAATGTATTAAACTGGTTGTAAGAATATTAGACAGTTCGAACCATTATAAAAACCTCTTTATTATCTCTCTTTAGTATGATTAAATGATCTCCTCATACACATCCATAATTCACTGCCAATTAGACGAGAACAACACTCTCATCAATGAGAATGGTGAAATTGGACTCAAACATGTGGAATTACATCAATGCAATCCGACTTTTGGCGAAATTACTACATTGGACGTAGGGATATTAGACTGTCCGAACCAGTTATCAAAATAGAGATGCAAACAACGCAGCTCGGCTTCTCATCCTAACTATTTGCAAGGATATTGAATTGTCAGAACTAGTATAAGACCCTTTTGTGTTAGTACTGCTGACATAGCACACTGGACGTACGGTGTTAGACAGTCGAAACAAATACAAAATCATGCACATGTGAAGGTTGTAAATACATGACCTGACTTCACATTTAAATTTTCTCTTAGCCCTCCCCTAAACTGCGGGGAAGACTGTGCCAAGTGCATGGACAAATTACTCTTCATAGCTCACCATTGTTATTATACATTAGCAATGCAACATATGAGCGACAAAGGCAATCTCAGAAAGAGAACGGTGATGCTAGATAATGATGCGTCCAAGTGTATGTATGGAACTACACCCCAAATAAGGGGACAGGTCATACCAAGATAAGGCTAAGATAGCATAGAACGCTACACCTCAGACAAGGGGTGCATTCATATCAAATGCGCAAATAAAGAATGCAGCCTGAAGGTTAAGACCGAGGGAACTAGCTACCTTAGAGCCTATTCTAAACATGGCAAGAAAGCACCGTACATGGAACGTACCACAAGTTATTGATTAGGTACAGATCCAAACATACACAAAGCTTTCCAAGTATATATATCAAAAAATAGAGTTACCAATACTTAGTTAGCTCCTTACATGTTTACCAAAATGCAATTGTCCATTTTAAATATTTTTACATGATTTACAAAAAATCAAGGCATGGGTCATATTATGAAGTGACACCTCATAATAAAAGCTACGTTAAGAATATGACTCAGAGCTAAAGGACATGCTAGTTATGACCGTCCCGCATCGATATAACCTATAGGAACGCGTTGCCAAATGCCGAGAGAAACCGCCTATCAACTGAAGAGCAGGAGATTTATCGTCCAACTCAGTTATAACAAATGACGATCGAGCACGAGTGGCACAACCATGATTAGAACCATGGTAAGAAATATGGGGATCATAGTTGGCGCCGGCACAAACGTTCTCATAATCTTGAAACCTGTACTTGTAGTTGGTAGGTTGTGCAAGAAGGACAAAACAAGTCTAGGCCAGAAACATCTAAGAACATCAATGGAATATTGCCAACCAATTTCCGCTACTGTCTTATTTACGTTCTCTTTATGAAGCTCTTCTAATAGAGATGCCTATCTATCCCACATTGGAAACTGTAATAGAATCTAATCAGTCCTCGCATTCCAAGTTGATATCTTGTTCTTAAGAGCATCCACGCGTTCTACGGCCACACACTTAATTCGTTATTCAAGAGTTGGTCTATTTTTTCTTAGCATTTCTTAAGGGAGGACCAAAGAGCCTCTCCACATCAGAAAGATAAGGTGAGATGTGGGTTTGCGACATCCCCAACTATCCCTTATAATAATCCTCCAACCCTTTAACTTTAGCCTCATAATAACTCCTTACATCATTATTCCACTTGAGAATCTCATCCAGGCCGGCCCCGAAAGGTGGCATAGGAATTACATCTGGTCTGAGAGAAGCTCATGTAGCTAAAGTTGTTTGAGGATCATCTTTTGCACCCATATGCCATGCAATCTCTTCATCAATCTCCATAATCCTTTGCCTTAACCTTTTGATCTTATCGCTATATACAGCTCTGTATATGCTCTCGACATTATTTAATTAGTCCTCTAATTCTGCTACTTTAGTTAGAGAAGAATCTTGTTTCTCTTTGAGGGTGGCTACCTTTGAACCTTGATCGAGAAGAGCCAATCAAAAAATGTTAAATAAGTCTATGCATATTAGGATTAAATAATAATGCAAATAATCTAGGTAAGAACACTAGAAGCTCACAAATTTTGTAGAGAAATGCTATTCAGTTAACTAACTTCAAAACCATGTCAAGTATTGTCACATTAGAAAAAAGAAAAGCATTATTTATCCTAAGGTCTTACCAATTAAGTACTAAAATAATGTCTAAACAACATTAGGAAAAGTTGGGGCAGTGCCAGCAGGAATGGTCCTCGATGCTTGTAGCATGCTTCTGCCAAGTAGTCTACGGGTTGTTCGACTGTCATCTCAAAGTCCTCTTTGTTATTTCAAAAATTCTGGTCTAGCACGGGGTAGAAGAACTCTAGGATGTTTGGGGATCATTATAGCAGAGCCTCCATCCTCTTACTTTTGATCCCCCTTGCTTAAGCTTTTCTGAGTAAGAGCTAATCTTGCCCTAAGCAACTTGTAGTGAATCCTCAAGCTTGCATATCTTTAACACAGCTTTCCTCCTTGTGTCATTTAGAGTTCCAATTAATTGAGATCTTTTTTTCTGGTTTGACTTGCAAAGTCACCAAAAAACCTATAGGAATCAGTTTTCCATTCATCATTACGAAGATAAGAAGGCAAGAACCCATAGGAAGGGCAAAAATAGTGTTTGGGCAGGGCACCATAACCGACCTCCCATATTCAGCAGCCTCTTTCTCACTGAGTAATTTGGTAATTTCTACGAACATCTTCTCCACCTATTTCTTGTATTGTGTAATCTCACTTCTATCGAAAATACCATAAAATTTTTCACCCTCCTCTAAGGTCTGCATTATCCTTTCTAACTCTAGCGCAGCATCCCTCGACCATGTGAGCAGTTTTCTATAGCAATCATACTGGCACTCAAGCGCGTCTTTGGCCTTTTTGAGCTCCTCATGAGTAAACTTCAACTCTATATTAAGTCACTCATTCTCATACCAAAAATGAGCAACTTCATCTTCAGGAGTATCCTTTGCGTCAATCGCATCAGAACCTTTAAGGTCGAGAATGATATGGGAGGCACAAGCATCCTTACGACAAGCATTATTAGTGTTGAGCAGAGGTGAGAACAAACTTAATCAATAATAAAATATAACTTGGTTACATGATCAAAACACAACAGATAAAGTTTTAACGTTAAACATCCATCATTTATTATATTATCTCTACTTGTCCATGAACTTAAAGATCATGCATAAATTAACAAGGATACAAAAACTCAGTCATCATTCAAGGTTCTAAGCCTAAGCCTAAATCACTCTAAGTGGGGGCTATCAGGTGAGAACAAATCATTCTCTAGCATGTATCGCCATCGATGCAGCATGAAATCACTGAAAGCCTCCTTTTGTTGAACTACCCGATATATCCAAGATAATAATCCATAAATTTTATCCTTAAGCTTTTTAAAAGACTTATTTAACTTTTTATCGTGCATGCATATAGTCATAGCGCTTAAACTAATATGATCTAAGTTTCATTTTTCGAGCCTAGCCTCAGTCTCCCTAAGCAGTTTTATGAAAATATTCTCTCCAGAAGACTAAACAAAACAATAAGGAAAACATAGTCATTCGCAAGACAACAAAATGAAAATCATGTTTCATTACACGTACTAAAATAGATTTCAGAATCTTCATACAAAAGAAGACAAAAGAAATCTGAAGTTAAACATCTATCAAGGAATTCGAATTAACCTTGTATGGAGATGTTTTCTCTCTTCCTTAGATTGCAGATCTCCATGATCAAGCTTTACCTCAGTGGAGTGCTCAGAATGATTGGGAGCAACATTTTGCACTATGATTTTTTCACTTTCCCATCTAGCCCGACAATACTCATAGATTGGGATAACCAGAGACTCGTCCCCTAGGAAATCAACCTCAACCTCTCTCCTAAAGTCATGCTTAGCTGGAGCATAAAGACCATAAGTCACATCAGAAGTACAATTTCTCTATCACCTCCTCCAAATCCTTTTCCACCTTGGGCAGCGCCCGTCCTCCTCCAGGTTACGCTCTTTTGGTGTTTGAATATCCTCTGTATCCTTGCCTTCCATCTTAGCTCTCTCTTGGGACATCCTAACATCTTCTTCAGCTTTGACCTGGGCAGAAGCCAATGTAACCTTCTTAGTATTAGAGGAGGCGAGATCAGCCTTAAGTTTAGCCACTCAATTAAGAAGCAAGGTCTGTGCACTTTCCATTTCACATGCCTTCACCATCAAGGCCGCAAGCTATAAGAAAGTGAAGTTTGAAAGTCATAAGTAGCAGACAAGCAACTAAAAAAGGAGAAGGAGAGAAAAATGATCACGCACATAAGACCAGAGTTTCTCTAGCTCCGATGAAAACTCAAAAGCAGACATTTTAAGAGTCTGAATGGGAAGGAAGGTGTGGAACATGAGATTACTTGTGGCAAACTTTGCTCCGTAGCTCTCCCCACTTTCTCTATGAAAGCATATATAGCCCCTTTAGGCATATGTAAGCAGACCGCACCAGGGGAAAAAATTATTCTACGAAGAAGAAGTGTGTTAGTCCTTGAGATGATGGTTTTGATGACAACAACCTTAGAATAGGATTATAAAATATAAATACTAACATCATAGTTTAGAGATATATGCATATGAAGGATTTAACCATGCAGGTACCAAGAATTAAGACTGTACGGTATAGAGATTCAAGATACCAAGATTGAAGACTCATGAGTATCAAGAATATCAAGATTATCAATAGTTCAAGATTTCAATAATAAGTAATTTAATTAGGTATTTTATTAAAATTCCTAGAAAAGCACTGGCATCTTAAAATTCAATTTATTCGTAGAATGGAATCCACTTCGAGCCTGTTAAAGGGATGAAACCCAAAGTAGGATGGAACCTACAAAAAATCTAGTGGAACATTGTTTTGTATACGCTAACCTTTTATTCAAATGTTTTTACAAAATTATATCCTATTTTCAAAATGATTTCAAAACCTTCCTTTTAAAAGAATCAAAAACATCTATCCCGATTTTAAATATTTTAGCCTCAAAATAATCTTTATTTTCAAAATCAAATTATCCTTGTTTTTAAACTATCTTTTAATAATAATATATTTAAAATTTAAATATTTATACTTAGATTTAAATATAAAATATAGTAAAATTTTATATATACCAAAATATTATTCTCTATACTTATTTATGTATTTTAACTATAGTTAAGTATATTTCTAAAGTTTAAAATAGTTTTAATATAAGATAAAAGTTATTTTTAAAGAAATACAAAACACAAAAATTTCTTTTGGCATGTTGACATACCCAAGATACCCATGTCGACATAGTGGCAGTTGGTTTCAAAATTTATATTTCAAAAGAAGTGTCTATCGTCATATCCTTTCACGAATGGACATGGTTGTTGTTCTTCTATAAATAGGGGCTGTTTTCAACGAATTTCTAATCATATTTTTCTGGTTTTCACTCCTCTTCTTCTTCCACATTTCTTTATACATATTCTTACCATTACTCTGTCGAAATCAACATTGAATCTAACTAGATCATTTCTGGTTTGATTCTCTATCACTATCTCAACAGGATCCTTAGTGCTATTCAGAGTTATAGACTTCTTTGTAACCAATTTAGGAAGAAAAGGTGTGATTGTAGCATTGGAAATCAATCAAGTGAGAAAAGGTGTGATTGTGGCCTTGGAAACCAATCAAGTTAGAAAAGGTGTGATTGTAGCCTAGGAAATCAACTGGGTGAACTTGTTGCCCCTGAAATCAAGTATCTCTACCCAGAGGATTGTGAATCTGGAGGGTGTACCTCGTGGCCTTAAAATCGAGGGTGTAATTATACAATTGCTTTTTAAAGGAAATCCGTACTTGTGTGCGGGACTGGATGTAGGGTAACTCCAAACCAGTATCAAATTCGGTGTGTTCTTTTCTTTACTGGTTTTACTTTATTTCTCCATCTGTGTTTTGATTCTGTGATCACATCTGTGTCTGAATATTGCATACATTTGTGTTCAAATTAACAAAAATTCAAAAAGATTTAATAATTTCTATAAACACTATTCACCCCGCTCTAGTGTTAGTCCTAGCCTTAAGATCTGTATTCCGCATTTCTAACAAAGTGGTCGACACGGTTGAAGTAGAAATAGGAAGGGAAGAAATGACCTTAATAAGAAGAGGAAGAACATCTGAAGTAGGGGCAGGAAGATTAATGATTAATCTTTTGGTAGTAGGGGAAGAACCACCAGATCCATCATGATGCCTTTTTAAGGCCTACTTTGTTTCAAAGCCTTGCGAAGCCTAGTAGAAGTTTCATCATTCATCATGCCTACGAAGAAAAAGGAGTAATAAGATTAAAATCAAAAGGATGCCAATTTCCAAAAATCTACTATGAGCGACTTATACCCTCAGATTGAGCTAAAGAAGAAGATGGCTTAAATATCCTACGAGAATTTTTTTGATGAAGACGCGGCAAATTGCAGTCCTTCAGCTTATGCCCACTAAAAGTCATTTATTTTCCCGTCCTTTGCCTCTAATCTTAAAATATGCCATCTATGAGAGTCATATAAATTTTAATTTTCCTAAAAGGAGATGGTGTGGGTGAAATATTAACAGAAGGAAGAGGGATAATCGCCCAGGTTCGAAATAAAGAAATAAAGCTCAGCCCACTTTTTAGTTTTCCATGAAACATCAGGAAAAACCGATTCCTTAACCTAAATGTAAAAGAAGCCAACATCTCCCATTTGAAGGACTCTTCCTAATTTCAAAGGGAAACTGGAGTTCCTCACCAGTAAGACCGAAGCCATTTTCTTTATGAAGAATGAAATTGGCTAAGGCAAGAGTATAAGAAAGAGGGGTAAGTTGGACAAGAGCAATGTTAAGGGAAGTAAGCCATGACGAATAGTTGAGTGCATGGGAAGATAAAGACCACATTGAATGTGTTATAGAGTAACGGAGATAAAACCAACCAGAGGTGTATTAATGCATTCATGAGGTTTGGAACCCTAGCTTCATAACCAAAAAACCCAAATTGCTTGAGAATTCCCATGGCATCTTCCAGCCGAGTGGTTCTAGAGGGTAGAAGTGTAGAGAAAGAAGAAAAGAAAGCCATTTCAAAATTTTAATAGTAATTCGAAGAAGAATCAAACAAGAATCGAAGTAAATTCTCATATTTTCAATTTAAAGAAATGCCCCATATTTGGTAATTGAAAAGCAACCCAATAAAAATTCTTCTTGAGCAAAAGGATATGAAGAAAATTAAGACAAGATGAAGAAAAAAATACACGTACCTTAATTTGGATAATGTCTACATGATCAAAGTAATAAGGAATTTTTGTGGCAACACCGATCAATCACTAAAATAGTGAGTACAAAGATTGAGAAGGATTTTCCTAGAAAAATAGAAAGCCTGATTGAACAGTGGTTTGAAAATAGACCATTAAGGGAATGACACATGCACATGAGCATTAAATGCAAGAATAGTCGAAAAAATGTCCCCTACCACCGAAATGAAAGGAGGATTAGACAGAATAACAAGATATGCAGACGGGTGCTTAAGACAACCAGTTTATCACGACCTGTGGTCGCCGTAGACTTAGGGGAAAGTGTTACATGCATTCTTACCCGAACTATATTGAAGGAAAATGGGGTAGAGTGTGAGGCTAGAAGGGCTAGACTCATGTCAAGAAAATTAGACAGAAAGAAAAAGGAATTGAATCAATCAAATTTGTGCTACATAAGGAGCTATCTTAAAGCTACAGTACTCAACTCGACCTGAATCCTGTAATCATGGGAATCGCGGTAGAAGAAAACTACTACACTCATAAGAAAATAGCGGCAAGTCACAGTGATAATACATAAGAACAAAACAGAAGAAGAATATTGCACCGAAGTATCGGAGGCAATACTTGCTGAACTAAGATGACCGCATTTCCAAAGCCCATACTTTGTCAACACCATAAGAACAGGTCTGCACAGTACAAACCAAGGGCAACCTAAGCATTACCGCAACGGGTCAAAAGCATTTCAAAAGGCTGCATACAGGATCACTTAGGATACACTTTAAAATAGAACCATACTTACAAATAGATGACAAAGATATGGAGCTCCTCCTTTCTCTCATCAGCAACCCAGAATACTTGCAATGAGGGCAACTCATATCGAATCAGATCAGATTATGGCTAGCCTCGAATACATTCTAGGCATATATCAAATAAACTCTCAAAGTGAGACAGGGCATTACAACTCCATTTCTTCCAAATATGATAGCAAGTTAAGCAAAGATAACAGATGTCAACGTGCAGTATGACATCAAGCAATAGTCGTCACCGCACCTCTTCGCATACCTCCACAGCGTCCAAAAGCCTTAGGCGGCCCCCAACATTCTTCTTAAGACATTTTCCTCTTTAAGATAGAAGCGGCCGACCCGCAAAGGCCTAGGCTTCCCGCCTAATTTTTCAAGCATCCTGCTTTAATTTCCTAGACTACGCCGATGCCATGGCTTCCCGCCAAAGACCTGTTACCAATCTAGATACAACAAATACGTTATAAATGAATGATAGGTGGCAAGATTTGAAGGAGGATATTGAAGCAAAGGGTACAAGGCAATCGTGGCAACCAACTGTGCACTTTTCTAGACTATAAAAGGAGGCATTAGAAGGTGAAGGAGTAGGACGATTTCTTTCCAGAATCAAAATATAATCATAAAAATTGAGAGATATTATATGCTTTTAGGAAATTGTAATATTTTGTATCAAGAAAAGATAGTATAAAGTGGATTATCCCATGACGTAGGATTAACAAAAATCTAAACCACGTAAAAGTCTCTTTGTCCTTATTTTTCACGCTTTATTGTTTTCTTGTATTGCATTAGATTGTAAATTGAGTTTCTTTTGCAAAACTATTTCAACATTCTAACAAACAGTTAGAGTGCGGCTACATGGCTACGTAAGGATTCAATAATATAGTCACTTCCTAAAGGCAGATTTAACATAAGTTAAGTCCCTTAATTCAAATTCATGGGAGTAATCGCCGTCCTGATTACTTCACGATCCAGTTGAGTGTTGTAAAGTCGAAAAACCACTAATAATGGCTATTTATCCACGAGAAGATAAACTGTATAAGGATACGAAGAGAAATTTCTTTTGGCCTGTTACGAAGAGAAGAGTGGCTGAATTTGTGGCTAAGTGCTTGATATGTCAGAAAATAAAGGCAGAGCAAGGGTAATCTAGATGTTTACTGTTACCTTTGGAGATTCCAACTTGGAAATGAGAATACATTTCCATGGAATTCATAGAAGTAATTCCTAGGAGTTAGAAGGGTAATGTAGCCATTTGGGTTGTTAAGATAGACTTGCTACGAGTGCCCATTTTATTCCTGTTATGAACAATAGGACCGCTGTGTCCTTCGCACAAATTTATATCACGAAAATAGTCCGATTACATGGCATTCTAGTGAGCATTGTTATTGATAGTGTAATACCCTTGAATTTTAATTAACATTATTCAGGATATTTAATTAGATAAATTAAATAGAATAATACGAATAATTAGGGAGACGAGATTAATAAATCCAATGACCGTATCTTAATGAATGAATTAAAATAAGACTTAACTAAATTAAGAAGAAGGAATTTCCTAAGGGGTGAACTTGGAAATGGGACTACATTTCTTAGTGTATATCCCTTCCTCCGTCTTAATAAACTTTCACTTTCTTATTCATGACTCCTCATCAATTTTTGGCCGGCCATTAAAAGCTCCAAGAAGAATATAGATTGAAGATAAAGCTAAGGAATTAAAGTCAGGAAGTTATCTCATTCTCCAATCAACTAATCAAGGTGAATAATCATGTTTATCATCTTATTTTTCTGTGTTTGGATCAGTTATGGGTTATACCCGATTCATGTTTGTGATTTTGATTAGGATATAACCATATAAACCTTTGTTTGGATAAGACATGTTTTTTTTGAATGTTATTGGGCTAATTAACACGTTTTTATTCGGTTTTGGTTAAATTTCGAGTTGTTTTGATCTTCATATGCTTTGACATTTTAATATGTTGAAGTGTATGATTTATTAGATTTTTATATATTCAATAAGGGATTTCGAAGGGGATCTTCAAAAGTTTAAACCTTCAAGAATATTGTTTTAAAATATTTTCTAAAAAGGTGTTTTATTCCTTTCGACTAAGTCAAAGGGATGCCTTCAACAAAGCCAAAGGGAAAGAAGGGGAAGAAGAATGGGTTACTTCTGAACCTCCCACTATTTTTAAAGTAAAAGTTTTAGTACCTTTCGACAAAGTCAAAGGTAAACCTTCCGACGGGAGTAGAAGTACACTTTCGAAGGGTTGGTTCCAACACCAACACTTCGTTATTTTTGAATGATTTCGAAAGGTTTGATTTCGAATGGTTCTGAAGGGGTTACCTTCAATGATTATAAAAGGTTTTGAGCTTCATTGCTCTCGAAAGGTTTATAAATGGTTTTATAAGGGAGGATGCCCCAAGCTTTTGAGTTGAAAGGTAGAACCTTTCAACTAGGTTGAAAAGAAAGCTTTCGATAAGGTCAAAAGGTGGTATCTTTCGACAAGGTCGGAAGGTATGATTTTGCGATGCTTTCAAAAGGAAGGCAGAACGTAGAATTGATTAGGCAATGAATGAAGGCAGCGTAAGATCGCTAAAAATATAATGCAATTAAGAGAAGGATAGAGCTAGAATTTGAGGTAGGAGATATGGTATTTATCAAAGTCTCCCTCTTAGAAAAATTGTTAGGTTTTCCAAGCCGGGAAAATTGGTCCCTAGACTTGTTATGCCATTCTGAGTTTTGGAAAGGATAAGAAGACTTGCTTACCACGTGGAGCTTCCAGACCGATTGACAGGAGTCCATGATGTTTACATGTTTCTCACCTTAGAAAATGCCTTCATGATACCGCCATTGTAGTAGAGCCTGATCAATTGGGGGAGATAGAGATGAAACCAATAGCATCTCATGCCACTGCACGCATTATGGAGCTCGAAACTAGAAAGCTCCATGATAAAGAGATTAGATTGGTCTGAGTGCTATGGGGATATCATCCTGCGAAAAGGACATAGGAAACTAAACATAAAATGAAAATCTCTCATTCGTGGCTTTTCAATGGTAAATTTGTCTCTTCAAAGTTTTGGCTGCATCGTGATTGCTAGATTGGATTGTAGGAGATGGTTGCCACACTTTTTCATTACCACTTCACAATCATTTAGAAACTTTTATTCATGTTTAGGGTATTTGCATACACAATTGCAATACACAATTACGCTAGGATTGAGCTCATTTTGGTATGTTTGTAGTACATAATCACAATCCACTTTGGTTGAGTAAATGGATGTGTAAATAACTTGATTGTACAACATGGATGTTATTGCGCTTTACGTTGTTCACCCCTTAGAAAGATTTTAAGGATGAAATCATTTTTAAAGCAGAGGGGAGAATGTAACACCTCATAAAATCAATCATAATTTTTTTGAGAGAAATGTGTGATCCTCAAAAGTAGAGGAGAGAACGCATGTATATATGTATATATCACTGAAAACAAGGGAGCTGCTAACATGCCTAGCGGGTAACAAATCAAAGAAAAAGGACTCAGGTTCATCTAGAATGCGCTCTGGCAAGGCCACCACCCATTACACTTCAATATCGAGCTCTGACAAGGCCACTGCCTGATAATGAGGTGTTAGAAGTACCCAAAAAATTCATGATGCAACCCAGTGCAGATGAGATCGATAGATAGCTCCAGCAGAGAAAGAATGCCTCATTGCAAAGTCGGAAGATCTAGAATGAACACCTCACTGCAAATTCGGTTGATCAGAATGAAGAACGCCACACTGCAAATGCGGAAGAACCAGAAAGAACTCCTTACTGCCAACGCATAAGGTCCAAAATGAACGTCTCACTACAACCTGTCAACAACAACTCTAAAAACCTACAGATAGTAATTTAGCACCATTTCTAGCCTAAACATTTATCTGTAAATGGAACTAAAGAAAATTATAAGAATAATACATATATATGTATATATATGAAATTTATATACATATATATGTATTGATGAAATAAAAGTAATAAAACTAAAAATAAAATTATACAGCAGTAAAGAAACTAAAATAAATGAAGAACTAATATAAGGATTAAAGTTCATTATGCAACATCTCAACTAACTCAAAAGTTATGAAGTAGTGATTTTGAAAACTAAAAGTCATAAAAAGGAACAAAATATGGACCTAAAAGCCTATAAACTATAAAATCTTAAAAATTAACATTATGATCCTTTGATCAAAAGAACATTATGATAATTAGTAAAATCATCCTTCAAATTCAAGAAAATTTTAATGCTATAATTATTATCATTAAAAATATTGTATTTTTGTTTAAATAACTTAATGCTATTTCTAACCTTATTAAGATATTATTTAAGAAGATTATTTTTAGCTAATCTATATTTAGGATTTGAGATTCAATTAAAACAAAATGATGCCATTGAAAATATCAATCTATTAATATGACTAGAATTATTATTAAAAAGTCTCTGCCTTCTCTCAAACCAAATATACCAACATACTATAATGAATTATGTGCCTAGTAAAAATCTATTTCTTTTTTTAAACTTAAATCTTAAATTATTACAATAGAAACCACAATCAAAAACTTTAGTTGTAAGAATAAAATTAAAAAAATTAGTGTATTGTTAAGAATGTAATAAGTATTCATACAATCATAATAAATACGATTAATATCTTCAAAATGTAGTTTATAATAAGTACATTTATTATCAATATGCATATTCTTTCTTTTTAAAAATTCAATAGTATTTAGTTTCCAATGCATGATTTTCCACATGTGAATCTTAGCTTTTAGCGGAGCATTAGCTTTCCAAATAAAATTAAAAGAGTAATGAGTAACGCCCGAGAAATTAAGAAATTTATATAAAGAATTATAAGTGAATTTCTTACATTTTTATCACATTCCCAATTAATACTATCATTTTCGTTATTAATATGATATAAATTCAGTCTTGCATATAATAAAGTAAATTGCCTAAGAGTAGTACCTTCTAAGATTCTATTGAAACAAAAATTCTAAGGGAGATCATTATCTGGGAAAAACACATCTATAATTAAAGCATTTTTGAAGTTACAAATATCAAAAAGATCTTTAAATTCTATCCTAAGAGGAACAACGTATAACCAATGATCATGCCAAAAAGAAGTATTATTTCCTAAATGAACAATCATATTAGTACCAAGGATAAAAATCTCCTGACATTTTAAAGTTGATTTCCAAATATTAGACAACTTATTAAAAACCGTGAGTGTAAAAATTATTATTACCATTATAATAATATTTAGAAATAATTTCTTTCCAAACAGTATTACCATTTACATCCTTAAATTTCCAATACCACTTCCCTAATAAAGACAAATTCATGTTATGTGAATTAATAACTCCTAAACCACCTTCCTTTTTCGATTTACAAACGTTTCCAATTGACTAAACATTTGAGACTACTGTTAGGATTATCACCACTTCATGATAAATCTCTTCTTATTTATCTATTTTATTAATCACCCAATCAGGAAAAAGATGCATAGACATCCAATAGATCGGAAAAGCAGATAAAACAGAGTTGATGAGAACAAATCTACTCGCTTTCGATAAAATCCTCCCATTCCAATTAGAAATTCTATTTTTAGTTTTATCTATTATAATTAACCAGTCATCATTCTTAGGTTTAGTTGGTCTAATTGAAAAACCAAGATAATCAAAAGGGAAAGTCATAGTTTTACAATTAAGCGTATTAGCAACCAAACCTTCAACCTTATCCACGTCATTTAATACTAAAATGAAACTTTTATCGAAATTAATTTTTAGCCTTGAAAGAAGTTTAAAACTGTATAAATTTAAGGGTAATGATATGATTAAGGAAGTGAGAAGTAAATAATAAGGTATCATCTGCAAACTGAAGAACAGAGGGACCATTGCATGAGATTTCATTACCAATGCACCTAAAAGAACCATTTCTAACTGCTTTTTCAATAATCATAAAGAAAACATCTGCAGCTAGGTTAAACAAAAGAGGCGATAAAGGATCACCGTGCCTCAAACCATGCTTTGATTGTATTTTATTTCCTAAACTTCCATTAACCATTATACTAGAATTATCAGTTTTAAGCAAAGTCATAATCCAACTAATCCATTTGCTGCTAAAAGCTCTAACTAGAAACATATCAATAATAAAATCCCAATCCACCGAGTAAAAAGCTTTCACAAAGTCTAGTTTTAGAATCACATATGTAATGTTATTCTTACAACAATGATTTATGTATTCTTGAACAGCAGCCACTCCATTAGTGATATTTCTACCATTAATGAAAGCACTTTGTGAACAATCAATTAGTTCATTCATTCTTGTGCTAAGTCTATTAGCTAAAACCTTTGAAATAATTTTAACAGAACAATTAATTATAGAAATTGGTCTAAAATCTTCTAAATTATTAGCACCGATTTTTTTGTGTAATAAAATTACATTTGAAAAATTAAATCTCCCTAATTGTAATTTCCCATTATAAAATTCATTAAACATGCTAATTAAATCGAATTTTAAAACATCCCAAAATATTTTGTAAAATAAAATAGGAAACCCATCGAGACCCGGTGCTTTATCACTAGCTCGTTTATAGCCTTCAAAATCTCCTCTTCAGAAAAAAGATTATCAAAGTCGGTAAGGTAAGTTCTAGAATCAATAGGATAGAGTTCTTTCCATCTAATGTTCATCCTATGCTTATTCGTATTGCCAAAAATATCCCTATAGTAATCAGTAAAGGCCTTATTTAGATCCTTTTGATCGATTACTTCAATATTATTCACAAAAATAGAATTTATTGTATTGCTACGTTTTCTCCCATTAGCCATATTATGGAAAAAAATTGTATTATTATCACCTTCATTAATCCATTGAATTCTAGATCTCTGTTTCCACGTAATCCCTTCTTTTTCTAAGATTGAATTAAGTTCGTCTTTTAGATTAGCGAGAACATTACGTTCCTCTAAATTAAGTTGTCTAGTTTCTTCTATTTTGTTAATTTTAAGCATTTCAGAAAGTAAATTTTCTTTTTTAATTTTAATACTACTAAAAATATTCTCACACCAATTTTTAAGAAAATTCGTAAGACCCCTGAGTTTTAAAATAATTTTTTTTGCTGAATTATCTGTATTCCTGATATTATAAAAATTCGTTGATATCCATTTATTTTTAACTAGGTTAGAGAAATTGGATTCTAATAACCATATTTTTTTTTAGTTTAAAAGATTTATTAATAATTCTATGATGATCACAAGTAAGAATGACAAGGAAATGATCAGAATATGTATAAGGTAAACCAGTGACTTTACAATTAGGAAATTTATCTTCGACTTTGTCATTAATAAAAAAAATCTATCTAATAGAGCCATAGAAGGGGATTCTCTAGTATTACTCCAACTGAATTCTTTATTAGATAAATGTATTTCTATCAAATTAATAGTAATAATAAATTGATCAAACTCTTCCATGGAAGAGAAATCTACTTCCCTAGGATATCTCTGGGATATGTCTCTCCTAGAAAACATGTAACATTGAAATCCCCTTTCAAAATCCAAGATCCAAGAGAGAATGATCTGAATTCTAGACATTCGCTCTATAGAATTCGATGACCAATTTTCGAATTTGGTCCATAAAGAAATGTTTAATAAAGAGTTATCACTAAGGTTAATGAGAATTACATGTATAGAGTGCTGTTTAGTAATAGTCTGAAGAAGTTTAGAAAAATTATCATGCCACCCTATAAGTAAACCCTCAGAAGCTCCAATAGAAGGTAAACAAGTCAAATTCCTAAAGTGCTAACCACCTAATATTCTATAAAAACAAATATCGGGACACTCTATTTTTGTTAACTGTAAAAGCGCAATATCGATGAAATAATCTTTAAAAAATGCTCTAGTTTTATCTCATTTATTTAAATCACGTAGAACCCTTATATTCCAGCTAATAATCCTCATATATCAGAAGATCTAACCCTCTCTAGCTCTCTACTCCTAATACAAGCAGTATCTAATTCAACACCAGAAAAAACAAAAGAGGTATCTCTAACTAACTGACATAACCCAGAAGAAGACAAATTACCAAGAGCATAAGAAGAATAAGTACTGCCTAAATCAGACGTCATACATGAGTCTGAATTCGTAGTGTCACTCATGGCACTCGAATCAGTTAACTCACCCAAAAACGGAGAATGACTACTACGGATTCTGGCACTACGGTGAACTGACCCACTCACAGCAAAAAATTTCCTATGCCTACCTCTCCTTGACGATTCAGAAATAGGATAGACTTTTCGTCAAAAATTCACTCATAATCTTTTGCTGAATCAATGTTCTGAGAACCATTAGAAATAACCACTGACATATTACCATCCTTCCGCGCAGCACATTTATAGTTATCTAAACAATCACATCGAGAGATATATGTTGACGCGTCACCCTCTTTAATTTCTGTAAAATCTGAATTGACATTAACTGCAGTGCATTTGCTCACTAGATGAAAAATCCCCAACCACTATATCACCCACAGTCACAAACTCATTAGAATCATCTACGTTCTCATTCCCAGATTGAATTATCTCCTTTGTAGCACAAAGTGATGCATCAAACTGAAACACATGTACACATTGAGAAATATGTGCACATTGCGATTCATCTATATTTACAAAACCATCGTGATAGACAGCGGCATCTTTACCCTTCTTTGATCTAATCTCAGCAGCCATCGATGAAATATAATGAGCACACAAAGACTCATTAATTGCCACTTCACCCCTATCAGAGAAAACTGCACCAACACCTAACTTTAAATCGTTATCAGTTAAAGCAACAGTGCCTTCCTCGGATTGGAGCTTTAAAACAATATCAGAAATTGCGATACCCTATTCTTTCTGCATATCACCAGAGTTAAATCTCCTTCTCTTTGCCACACTAACAAGTAATCCAACTTCACCACTAATTTGATCTCCATTAGTAACTAAACCGCTAGAATTATCATCACTAATTTTAAGAACACCATCTCCAACCAAAAATTTATTAGACTGGGTTACCACTTTTGCAGCACATAGTGAAATATCAGACATATGTGCACACTGATAAATATGTGCACACTGCAATTCATCAATATTTTCAAAACCACCTTGATAGACAACAGCAAAATTACCCATCTCTGATCTGATCACAATAACCACTGATGATATTTATGAGCACACAGAGACTCATCTACTGCCACGTCACCCCTATGAGAGAAAACATTACCAACGCCTAGCTTTAAAGCACCATTATTTAAAGCAACAGTGCCTTCCTCAAACTGAAGCTTTAATACAATATCACAACTTGCACTGTCCCTTTCTATCTGAATATCACCAGAGATAAACTTCATTCTCTCTGCCATACTAACAAGTAATCCAACCTCACCACTAATTTGATCACCATCAGTAATAAAACAGCAAGAATTATGAACACAATTTTTATGTACACCATCCCCAACCAATTTTTTTTTCAGAGCATGACTTCCAACTTATATTCATATCATCAATATCTCCAACCACCCTACTATGTCAATCCCCAAGAATGACCAAACTTTCCAAAATATCAACATTTGCCTTGAACTTAACTGATTCACAAAGCATATTAACCAACTGCATATTGAGTGATCTAGTCATCTGAAACCCAAGAAACTAAATTCTGATCACCCTCTTTCCTACTGCAAATTTCGCTAGCTACTAAAGTCATTTCCTTATTAACATGTCCACCCTCTAAATTAGTGAGCTACCTTTCATAGATATCACTACATTTTTGAGTGTTTCCTAGTTTCTACTCGGGTTTGAAAATAAAATGAGCATTGGAACTACCATCAAAACATTGAGAATTCACAACTGCTCCATCCAGTAAATCAGAATTTATATCTAAGTCTTCTAATGCATCAAGACAATCAAAGCGATTGTTAGTGACCAATTTGACTTTCTCCACATCATAAGATTTTGCAATATATTTTTACTAAGAACACAAGCAAAATCATTATCCATCTCATTTTTGATTTATCAGAAGAAGCGGAAACATCTTTAGACTGAACTGAATACCCATGATCACCAACTACATCAATGAAATCCAAAGAAAGAAGGCTTAATCTACAAAGCGAAACCTCTGGATCTAATAATACAGGATCAAAGAATTTAGTCTCCTCCTTTAGAACCACGATAGAGAAGTCTGAATCAACCTTAGCATCCATAATATTGTTAGAGAATTCAATAAATTCATTGTGAACAGATAGTGCATCCCCAACCGAGTCCCCATCTTCAAATGAATTAGCATATTTCCCAAAAACTTAACAGGATCACCAAATTTCAATCTATAATTCTTTCCAATATTGACCTCATTAATAGCCTCAAAATGCTTGAAAAGATCCTCCAAGAAATTAGTTCCCTCTTTCCTTTGAATCCAAAGATGATCTAACAAAATCCTCTTAAGTTTCTTGCATTTAAGAACAAAAAGAAAACCAGGGCCATTGATAGAAAGAATTTTTCGATCACCAGAGAACAAATTTCAAGAAGAAAAATTGCCATCAATATTATCACTGTGGATTGGCAGTTCATCCCCAACCAACTCCTCTTCTTCAAATGTATAAGCATATTCCCTAAAAAAATTAACTGGATCGCCAAATTTCAATCTATAGTTCTTTCCAGTATTGACCGCGTTAATAACCTCAACATGCTTGAAAAGTCCTTCCATCAATAACCTCTCTCCTTTGAATCCAAAAATGATGTAATAAAATCCTCTTGAGTATCATACATCTAAGAACAAAAAGAAAGCCATGGTCATCAATAGAAAGAATTTTCCGATCACCAGAGAACAATTTTCCAGAAGAAACATTGCCAGTGAAAGATCCTAATTTCATCAAACATTTGTTCATTTTATGGCCAAAAACACCACACTCAAAGCATCTAATAGGATCACGACAGTCTTTAGCCAAATTAAATAAGCCACCATAACGAAAACAAATTCTCTTCCTATTTCTGGAATCAATCCATCTTGGACGAAGAAGAGCGATTGAATAAAGAATTACGAATGAGATTCTGAGTGAAGGAAATGTGGATTCTATCACAACTTGCGCATACGATTGGCGAATCGATGAATTGAAATCCTTAAAAGAATTTGAATTAAAAAGATTATCAGAGAAAGGATGCGAAAAACAATCAGTTACAGACAATAGAGAATAAGCGTCGGATGCCATTACTGTTTTTATGTTGAGATATTTTATAAAATCAATCATAATTAAATAAATTAGTTAAATAAAGTAGGGAAGCATCAATTTGGTTTCCCATTCCATGGGCACTACAAAAGGCAAGCAACAGTTTAGCTTCCATTCCCTGTACACTTCAAAAGATTTCCTATATGCATGGGAGGTACACTTCATCAAAGTGCCTCACGATCTGTAACAGCAGCATCTCCTGACATAAAGTAGCAACAACCTCTTCCAACAACAGTTACTCATTGCAACAATACACATTCCATCTTGTCATAAGCACCCTCTAGTTGCAGACCTTGTTAGTAACTTAATTTGTAATCATAACATTTTGCTAATTATTATCTTTGTCCTTTGTTGATCATCAAAGTGATGATCCTTACATATTTGTAATATACATTCAAACACTTATATGGTTTTTGGTTTCATAGGTAATAAAATTCTGAGTGCTCTCCTCATAAGAGAACCGCTTTCATTAGAAAAAATGGAGAAAATGGTAATTTTGAAAAATTTAGAATTGGACCATGAAAGTTTTACCGTTGCGTTCATGGCATAATTCTAATCAATTTTCATATTTAATATCCTGAAACGGAGCTTGAATGAATAAGTTACGAGTGTTTGAAGTTTTCGAATTTAAATAATTTAAATCAAATTCAAATTCGAATAAATAATTAAATCCGAAATTTGAAAATTAACCGAGATTAGTCTTGGGGGTTAAGTAAACGTTAAAGTTAACAATTAACGATAAAAATAATTAAGGTATAAAATAAATATGGCAACAGAAACAAAATAACGCTCCTAAAATGAATGGGGTTGTCGACCCCTAGATTCAACCGGCGGACCCTTAGCGATCGACCGATACACATAGGGAGGTCAACCGCTACCTAGAGTGGGACTAGGGTTTTTTAGGATTAAATGACATAGATTCTTCTGTTTTGACCTATTTTCATGATTTGGTTCTGGTGCATCTCAACCCCTGTAAATAGAACTCTACCCTCTCCACTTTTATTCATAAAAATATTTAGGAATTTAGCGAACCTCTGCCATTCTTGTCTCCCTAATAGATTCAGAAACTCCATTAGAAATTCAGGTAAGAATTCTATTTAGTTTACTGTTGATTCTTCCAACCTATTCTTCTCCAAATTTAAATTTTCCAAATCTAACGAATATATATATATATATATATATATATATATATATCCCTTGCTCTCTCTCTCTCTCTCTCTCTCTATATATATATATATATATATATATATATATATATATATATATCAAAAGAGAGATTTGGAAGGGGTTATAAGGCGTTACAAATCTAAAGAAGACAAAGCAAATATAAGGGTATTGTATGAGCGGAAATCTTAGCATTTTTATTTCAATAATCGATTAGTATATTATGAATTTGAATATGCCTTAGGGGTTTTAGGTTTGCGAAATTAAAATAAAATGAAACCCAAAAAACCTTTGATTTGAAATGTCAATCCTAGCTGAAATTCTTAATTTTTTATGTTGAATATTTGAATTATAAAGTTTTTGCAGTTTTTGGTAATTTAAAATTATATTCCACTCCTCTTTAATTCAAATTTGATTATGAAATCTCTATTGAGGAATATGGTGTAAAGTATGAATTTATTCATGATTTACACCATCTATTCCATATGAAATAAAAGAGAAGTTCCATTGTTTATTTTTTTCAAAAGAGGGGTCGAATAGAAGTTGAAACTAGAATTGCAATTTCTATTTTTGAGAATATTCCATTGATTTGATGTGATGATTAAACTGAAATATTTACTATGTACAAGTCTATTTACTGCAATTTTTAAATATAAATGTTGAATCTTTTGTTGAGGATATTGAAATCCCTTGTTACGGATATTGAAAATTTAGCACCATTGATAATATGGAAAAAGACTTGTATTATTGTTATTAAAACGGAATTGACATTAAATGTTAGTTAGGGCATAATCTCTACATGCATAGAAAATAATAAATGTGTATTTATTTACATATTAGTTACCGTAAATAACGTACAATTGTAACGTATAATTTCATAGTTAATTAGATAATAATTGTCATTAAATCCCCTTTAGGAAGGTAATTGATTGTTTAGGCAAAATAAGAAGGAATTCTTATACAGCATAGTTAATGGACACAGTGAGGTGTTTTAATATATATATATATATATATATATATATATAGAGTGTTATAAATATGACTAAGTCATAGGGACCCAATGTCAGTCAAAAGACATATGGAAGTCTGCCTAGCATAATGGCTACTGGCAGTGTGACTTTTGGGCTGATGTGAGACATCTTCTATGATAAGTAACTATGATGACGTGAGGTTAGTTCTAATTCTATAGGGTAAATCTGTCCAGCCAATATGGCTACCAATATATACAATTAGTCAGACTATTGTGAGACGTCACCGTGTGATACATGCATAAGGCAATGGACCTACTTTGGGGTTTTGGAGGTATTAAGTGGTTGTTTGAGGGCCCATCTCTTTTTTCAAAATGAAGTACTAAATGATCAAGGGTTATTTATTTAGGCATGGTAGATGGTATCTCGAAAAGGGTCTACTTCGAGATAAGGTATTATGTGGTTGTTTGAGGGGTCCGCCTTCCATAAAGAAGTATTAAGTAGCCCAAAAAGATTCCATACGATGTCAGCTAGATAGGCACATGTGAGGAGTATGCCTTGAAGATAGGTATTAAATGATGGAATCTTGCCTCAATTCAGGTCTTAAATGGTCAGAGTCTGCGTATTTCCAATAAAGGGTATTAAGTGACTTGGGTACTATATCTAGCATTGTTAGACATTTATGATGATTGGTTATAGGTTATGGGATTGGGAAACCTATTTCGAGAATGGAATGTATTAAGTGGCTGATTGAGGGCACACCTCCTTTCCTTATATGACATATTAAATGGTTTCAAAACATGAAAGACATATTCCAATTTTGGCATATAATGCCCAATACTGAAATCATAAGGCTCGAGGTTTTTATTAACTACTCACATGTTGTCTTACTCTCTCCTCATGAAAACACAAGATAAGGAAAGAGTGATGATGACGATGATGCTTGAAGATGGCATGAGCAAAGCTTGTGGCAATTATTATTATTTATTTATGATGCTTTATTGTACCATGAAAGAATGCTTTGGAACAAGAGATGTAACAGTTATTATTTAAGACTACGTTCTGTATTATAACATTTGAATTTATCTTGAAATAAATAGGTACAATTTGCTATTATACTTTTTTCCTTTCGCCGTGAGTTCTGAAAGAATAGTTATCTCTCTGTATTATTATTCCTTTTATATACCCATAGCCAGCTTTGGAACGAGTCTTTTCGATGGGCCTTTTTTGGGTCGGAATTTAGGCCTATTTTGGAGAGAGTTGTTATAGGGTAGGTCATTATGGTTAATATCAGAGCTTAAGCTAAACATTCAAGACTAGTAGTGTGACGCCCCACTGCTATACCCACGCTAGCCAAGGACACTATAGGGTAATGCCGTCAACTAACACGGAGAATAAGGCTGGTTAGGAGCGACCATCTATAGCCTTGCTCTAACTATCTATTGAATACATCGACAATAGACATACCAAGCAGGTCGACATACCCAATGAATACTTAAAACAAAACCATAGATGGTTGGAGAATCTATCAGAACAGAATATAACAACTCAAATGTAATATACATCACAGAACAGTAGATCATCATATACACATATATTGATACATAATAGAGTTTACAAACTGATACACGTTAAGTGGTATAGCAAACCACAATATACAGATGAATCCAAAAAAATACATATATCAGAGTTACAGCAAAGAGGACTACACAAAAACTATAACAAAAAGGAGCTAACGAAGTAGTCCATGCGGAAGCAAAATAGGCTAAGTTCAAATGCATCTAACCTGAAACATCTCGGCTGACCCGAGTATAAAATACACGGGTCAGTCTAGCTAAACAAATCAGTTAGATAAACTGAACAACAATGACCGCAAGGTCACAAAGTATAACAAATATCTCTAAAAGAGATACAACAATCATCTAGCAAAAGATGAATCAAAACAAGACAAGCCTCATTTCATCGGCAACACAATAAACAAAGGATATGAATATCCCAGAACAAGCCAAAAAGGCAATAACAAATACCAATGAAGGTAACACAAGTTCCATAAGGTAACAGCGATATATCGTGCGGCTCAAAAAGACCAACACCGAAGAGCGATACCTAGGGAATATACATATCAACGAAAATAAAAGATTGCTCGAGCTCAGTACTGTATAAACAAGGATTCATAAGCCCGAAGACTCCAAACCCAAATATCACTCGAGCGGCTCATGAAGACCAACTCCGAAAAGCGATACAATAGGGCAACAAACCCGAAGGCACAAACCCGAAGGTACAAACCCGAAGGCAACATACCCGAAGGCAACAAACCTGAAGGTGCAAACCCGAAGGCAACACACCCGAAGGAAACAAACCATAGTAGTGAAGGTCCGAAGGCCCAGTACTGGACACCACTAACTGGCAGAATGTGTCACAACTCTCGAAAAGGAATCCGAAAAGTGGTAACGTGAGTCTCATAACCACCCATTCGCACTAAACGGTTTACTATCCGTTAGTTAATTTCACACTCAAAGCAGTACAAAGTTTACCTCATCTCATTGGTAAACCAGACCAAAGGTCAAAACAATCAATCGAATAGGTCGGGGATTAATCGAAAAGATAAACGCATGGATTCATGGTCCGTGTTTTACCTAACCATTTAATCTCTTTTCCACTTCGCTCGAAGTGCGAAATTTTGTGTGTTTTAAATAGGATTTATAAATTAGAGAAGCAAGCTTTTAATACAATTTAAAAGATTATTTTATAAAAACCCGTGGATTGAAATTAAAAAGGAATCATCAAAGTCAAAATGAATGATAATCACAAATAGGACCATCATGAAACGATTCAAATTGGAAATTCAATCCCAAAAGGCAAAGTGGGCTAAAATAGCAAATTCAGTTGACTAAACAGAGACTTTCAGTTGACTAAACAGCAAATTCAGTTGACTAAACAGAGATTTTCAGTTGACTGAATTCTGCCTGGAAACTTTCTGTTTCCAGGTTCAGTCGACTAAACAGAGATTTCAGTCGACTAAATCATACCTGGAAACTTTCTGGTTCCAGATTCAGTCGACTAAACAGAGAATTCAGTCGACTAAATCATGCCTGGGCTGTTTTTCAGCCTATCCAAATGAAGAGCAAACTCTTTCAAAATGCAACCGGACGAACATTGGCCCTAAGGGTTTATTCCTGTGATGACCCGGCTTTCTATGCCCAGAAAACCGCTTCGTCTTGAAGAAAGAAAGGGATGAGAAAATAGAAAGGGATAGAGAAGAAAGAACAACAACATCAGAATCTCACAGCGGAACGAATAAATTATAATAATCACATAAATATTTACATAATATACAACATAAATCAGAGTTATACAGACAATAGATCACATACTAGACAGTTATAAACACCTGTCTAGTTATACAACTCAAATACACGAGAACACAAAAATATCAACACAGCGGAACTAGATGTATATCTACTACGCTGAAACCTCCTGCTCCATTGCTCCTCCAGTATTCGTCAATGCTAACCTGAATCCCTTGGCTACCCGTAAAAATTTGGGTACCCGAGAGTTTATGAAAAACAAAAATAAACTCCGGGTCAGACATGGGTCTGGTATAAGTAACAGGTTAAAGTTGCTTAACTTTGAAAATCTTTTGAAAACAAAAGGTATCGCGTAAGACTCCCCACACATAAACATGGAAAAGTTTTTACCTTACGCTAACCAAAACATTTGATAGGAAATTCTGTGATATTATAATAGGTCTAGGGTTTTCAAGTAAATAGAAAATAGCCGAAATTGTTACATTCATTAAATTCCAGCTACTAGCCACAAAAGTGGGTAATACAATCAAAACCGTTGGCACTTATTGGATTGTGGATTCCATACAATGGCAGGGCTACTGGGGTACCGCCCGTCACAGTACGTGGCCTAGATCAACGTACCGAGGATCACTCCCGACCCCCTGCAACACAAGGCCGGAACCATTCCTTACTGAACAGTCCCGAACAAGATAAACCCCGCAGTTGGCTGCAGACCAACTGCCCACACGACCGAATAAAAAGGGACATCTAGACAGGGGAATATCCTTGTCCTGCTTGGGCATGACCCACCTAACCTTGCTGCACCTCCCCTGTTTTAGCCATTCCCGGTTGATGAGGCTTGAGGCTACGATTACCTTTATAGAATACATTTCTTAGAATGCTCATCGCCCGCCTGACGATGTGTTGAAAGCATTCAATCCATACAAGTTCGTTCCGGGTTCGAACGAAACCGAAGGCATTATCTCGTTACACTCATTTTGGAATCACCCTCAGAGTTAACGACGACAACCCTTGCATTCTGAATCTTCATCTTCACTTCAGATTCACGACCTATCGTTAATTTGGAAACGATGTGGTTTTCGGATGTTCCTAATGCGGAAAACCCGATCCCGGTCTCATCGAAAACCAAAACGTGTCTTTTAAGGCCAAGTTGTCTATTTAGTCTTAACAGTTCAATTCAATATTATCAATATACACACAGATGGATAATTCACAATATCACAATAGATAATCATATCATCATCACATACAGATAATCAATATTATCATCCAAACAGATAATTAAATATTCTCATACTTAAACCAAACATCCATATCACATAGATATTACTCATATCATATCTGAGATGAGAATCAATCAATGAAATGTTAATATCATCCATCCATAAGCAATGATTTATAATTATACCACTTGTAATTAATTTAAAATGAATTAAATTAACTACTTCTATTTCTAATTAAATTAAAGTAAATTAGATTAATTACTTCATCTATAAATCTTGTTTACACAACCATTAAATTAATTATAATCAAATTAATTAAGCAAATTCTAGATATTTACCTTGATTAACTTCTTCGATTAATCATCTTCTAATTACAGTAAGTAATTAGTCTTTAATTAATTTTCCCAAATTATTATCCTAAATCATTTATAGTAATTAACATTTTATTGCTTTATTTATAAATAAATACAATTTATTACATTATCCTTAATTTATCACCACATTATTAATTATTTCTTAATTAAACTATTCTTAATTTCATTATTAATTCATTAATTAATGGTCTCTAATTCAGATTTAAATTTAATTACTTTGTTTAATTTAATTATATTAAGTGATTAATCCTTAATTAAACACAATTATTAATCACCTTGATTAATATCAACCAGTAATTAACTACTCTTAATTAATCCCTTGATTAATTACAAAAGTAATTATCCCAATTACTTTATTAACACATCATCTTTCACTAATTACATTCAGTAATTATATTAATTACTTTCTCAAGTAATTATGCTCCATTGAATACACTAAGTGATTATACAAATCAAACCATCAAATGATTTCTTAAATTAATTAAACTAAATTAATTAACTTAAATAAATCATTTTATCAAATTAATTTCAATAAGTAATTAATTTCTTAATTACTTTTACCAAATAATTTCATTTAACAATTTATAATAGATTATTTAATGAATCCAATTAATTATCCAAAATTAATCACATATATTAATTAATTAATAATTCTTAATTAACTATCTTCATTAATTAATAACTTTTCTTAATCTACTTCCTCAATTAATTTGTAACTCTAAATCATTAATTTCAAATTAAATAAATAAGTCATTCTTTAATTAACTTACTAATTAAATCACTTCAAGGTCTTAATTATCTATAGATAATCTATTTCTTTATAAATAATTTTATTATTAAAGTACATTAGAACATTACATTTCAATTTTAAATTCAAATTTCATTTTGAAATTCAAGATTCAAAATGATTATTATTAAAACATTAACTAAATTTAAAATCAATTTATAATCTTTTAAATAAATGGAAATAGCATTTGTTATTTTCATATGAAACTTATATAAGATAGGCTTTTAAATTTCTTAACTTTAGTTAAGAATTAGCTTTTAGATTACATTGTATTTTAACTTGCAAATTCAAGTCAAACAATTTATCTAACTTTTTAAAATTTCTGATTTAACTTTCTTTTAATAACTTGAATTAAAAACTGATTTACCAAGCCCAAATTCATTTTAAAACCTTAGGATTCCAAAGTCCATTTGAATCTATACTTAACCTTGAATTTAAACCTCTGTTCAAATTTCAGTCTTCAAATTTTAAATTGAAATTTAAAATCTGGAAAATGGTCAGGTTGTAAACCTGAAAATCCTCATTGAAATAATTTTAATCTTAATCTCATATCAGTTTTGAATTCAAAAATTTGGATTTGAATCCATACTTCAAATTAGATTCACATTTTGTTTAAGCTTAAATTCATTTGGGTTTAACATTCATGATTACACCATCTTACAATTTAATTTGCTTTAAATTTAGTTTAAATTTAAAGCTACAGGCTGTTTTATGCAACCTGTAACAATTATATCCAACCCGAGACCAAGATAGGAATGCTTCGGGTCAAATGCACCTTTGCTTCGAGTCGCACACACAAATTCCCCGAGTACGCACCGAGGCCTAACTCCTGCACCACCCCAAATACTTCAGAATCTCACTGGGCACGGTGCACGTGCACTGTGGCCCCAGTCAACTCCGGCCACCCACATATGCTCCACCATGCCACTGACTACCACCAGTCTCCACCACGACCCCCAAAATCCATCCCCACGACTCAATTTAAAATCGAGTGACAAAAACTAAACCTGGGAAAAACATGACATCTTCCTACCCAAACTTGTCATCACCTAACTCTGCCAACCCCGTCCACCTGATGATCAATAATTCCGGCCATGGACACGCCTTCGACCAGTCTACCACCTCACGAGGCCCCGTGCAACTCGATGCACAGTAGCAGCCACGGTGATCAAAAGTTCGATCACCATATAAATTAGGGTTGCAAACTTCAAACCCCTGCCACCATCGCCACCGCGCTCTGTCAACCCACCAGGCATTTTTCCCCACACCCTGGTAAGCTCCTCCGCCTCCTCGCACAACCCAACCACCTTCAGTCACCGAGATCACCAAGAATCACCCAAAAACCAATTTTTGAACAAAGGCAAACAACACCTAAAACACTTGACTAGAAATCATAATATTAATTTTAAAAATCCTATTATGGTATGTGTATTTGATTCATAACCCTGAATTCATGAATTAAATTCATTGAGATTTAACTTATTTCAGTTTCTACTTGTAGTTTGATTTTTTTTTTACAGAACTAATACCATTGTTTTATCCTTAAACAAGATTTAAATTCAAGTCTCTATTTATACCAGCATCTATGTCAAACTTATGTCTTGCCTAAGCTTGAATTAAGAACAAAAAAATAAAATTTTGTTGAGGATTTTTAACCTGGAACTAAAGCAGAAGGAAACCAGAAAATACTTAATACAACACTCATGCTTAACACAGAGCAATGCAACTGAATTCCAGAGAAAAGGTTACAACATAACAAAAATATACTTAAACCATTAAATTTTGATGTTGCTACCCTTAAAAACAGAGGTGATTGCAGAATGTCAAACACGCATACATGCAGTAACACATAAACACAGAAATTCATCAAGACATATGCACATATCAGATCATAATTTAACAACATATACACACACACACACACACACACATACTTAAGTATTTAAAATGAAAGGTGTTACTCACCTTGATTAAAAAGAAGGGACAGAGCACCATTTGTTTTGAAATAGCCTAATCTTTAAAACTTGGAACAGTTTTGCTTTAAATCTTCCAAACCCCTTTGTTTTTGTTGAATAGGGTTTCCAGTTTTATATTTGAGTTTGTATGAAAAAAAATAAAATGAAGAAGCTTGCTATAAAATCTTCCTCTGGTTTGATATGTTTAGAATGAATTTGAAAGATAAGTATATATAGAGAAATAAATTTGTATAGGGTAGGTGTTATCTGGGTTTGCAAGTACAAATATTGCTTTTTGTTTGTATCAGGCATATCTTTGTTTTTAGGAGGCTGAAAGGATTTGAACAAATTTCGAATGGACATAAGGTTGTGCTAAGTAAATGCAAGCATTAATGGTTAATGTACTCTTGTTTCCTACTTTGCCAATTAAATCATTTCTTATGTAGATATTTTACATTTCTCTTACCTGCATACCATATGTGTTTATACTTTTTGATTATGCTTGTCTGATTCTCAGTCTACAAGCTACAGACCATTTTGTATTTAGATATTTTGTTTTTTTTTTCTTTTTCTTTTTTCTTACTTTGTATATTTTCTTCACAGGCTATATTTATGTGTACAAGCCTGATTATGTTACTCTCAAGTAAAATAGGCATTTGTACTTTATACATATGTATGCTTGCCTGCCTAGCTTGCTTGTATTACCTATGTACATATATACTTCTTTCTTTTACACTAGTTCTTACTTTTATATTTATTTTATTTATAGGTTACTTTATTTTAAAACTTAAATAAATAAATACTTATGTTAAGATTTATAAAGTATCATTTCATTTTATCATTTTTGAAAGACTAAATGTTACTTTTACAAATCATAGCTTCTTTCAAAATATACATATATTAAAATAACAACTTCTATATATACAGTAAAACCCATTTTCAAAGATATTACAATATCGATATAGTTTAAATATAACCTATTATTGAATTAAAAATAAATTTATAAAAAAAAACTGTTCTTTATAATATAAGTCACTTATTTTATCAAGCTATAAAACAAAACAAAACTTTTTATTTAAATTTAAACTCTAGGCTAAATTTATTTCTAAACAATTTAAATTTATCTTGAGTATTTTTAAGATCATCTTATTATTTATTCAATATTAAATAAAAATCAAATTCCTAATTTTCCAAAAATATTAGAGTTAGAAATCATGTCTTCATTTTATTAACTTAAAACAAAGGTTAGCTATTTACAATATATACAGCTATATATATATTATAAATAGAAAACAATTTAATTGGCTTTTAAAAGGTAAATTATCAGTTAATCATTTGTTTAAAAGAAGATTATTAAATCAATTCAAATTATTATTAACAAATATTATTAAATCAATTTAATTTTTATCACAGATTATTAAATTGATATTGCCTCAAATTTTCGGGATATCACAATTCCAATAGGCAACCCGACCCTATATGCTCCTCAATGCATCACCAAAACATGATCAAAACATCAAAGTTAGAATTTTAAAGATTTGAACCCAAAACACTAAAAAATTGGAATATTCACCAATTCAACCCAAACCAAAGGCAAATGCACATGAATAAGTGTTAGGAATTCATACCTAACAACCAAAGATAATTATAGTCATATATGTGAGATAAAAATCTCACCTTTAACCCAAAACAAAGAAGAAGAAGAAGCTCAATTGCAAGGAGAAGACCAACCACTCTCCACTTCAACTCTACTAGCTTCAATCTAAGATCAAAACAAGTATTTTCCTAAGTTAGGTTTAGGAAACTTTCAGAAATTGAAGGAGAAAGAGTTGGAGAAGATGAAGAGAAGGCTTACCAATAGCTTCTCTTTGAGTTTGGAGCAAGAATTCAAGTTTGCAAAGTAAACTAGGGCTTGGAATTTCTAATTCCCATTCTCTTCCCCCATTTCAGTTTTAGCTTTAGTTTAGAAGTGAAAATGAGTGAATGGAAGGAGAGGGACCGAGTTAGGGTATTTAGTTGGCTAGTGGGATGAACCCAAACCCAAAACCCAACTAGAAAAAGTAGCAAAATTCAATTTGCTCCAAACATATCAAAGTTTATACTCAAAAAGATCGCAAACGCCATTTTGGACTCAATGGAAGTGGTATCGAGCCCCAATTCGACCGTTTGCAAAAAGTAACATTTCGGATCCAAAAATCTGACTAACGACGCTATATTTAAATAAAACATTTAAATATAGAATCGTTAAATATGCGGGTTGTTGCAGATCTCCACTCCTTACAAAATTGCGTCCCTGCAATTCCTAGAGACGCTATTTGTAACAACTACATACATACAACCTTCAAAAGAAAAGGAAATAAGCTTGAGATGAAAGGATATTCTCACCGTTGACAAGCAAAGATAGAAAACCCGGATAAGATCGCTCAATAAACTCTCTGGTTTCCCAAGTACAGTCATTGGGGTTAGCGCACCATTGAACTTTAACGAGCGGCACGTCCTTGTTTCGAAGGTGTCGCACTTCCGTGTCAAGTACGTGAATAGGCTGCCGTATAATAGATAAGTCCGGTGAGATCTCAAGCTCTTGCAAATCAGGAGAATCGACAATAGAATCCGACTCTCGAAGACACTTTCAAAGTTGAGAGACGTGAAACACGTCATGCATGCCAGATAAATGAGCAGGAAGTGAAACTCTAAAAGCCACAGGGCCAATACGTTCAGTAATAGAAAATGGTCCTATAAAACGAGGAGCCAATTTTCCAGTCGTACTGAAGCGCATCACCCCTTTCAAAGGAGAAACACGAATAAAAACAAGATCACCAATCGAGAACTCGAGAGGCTTCCTACGGCTGTCCGCGTAGGATTTCTGGCGGCTCTGTGCCTCTTTCATTCTCAGGCGAATAAGATCAATCTTCTCAGAAGAACCACGAACAGAATCTGGGCCAAGAATAAGCTTCTCTCCAGATTCCAACCAACAAGAAGGTGATCGACATGGCCTTCCGTATAAAGCTTCGAAAGGAGCCATACCGATACTGGACTGAAACTATCGTTGTAGAAGAACTCTACAAGAGGTAGGTGATCCTCCCAACAACCACCGAAATCAAAAGTACAAATACTGAGGAGATCTTCCAAGTTACGATTCACCCGTTCAGTCTGTCCGTCAGACTGTAGATGATAAGCTGTGCAAAAATTAAGCTTTGTTCCCAAAGCTTGCTGAAGACTCTGCCAAAAATGACTCGTGAATAAGGGATCACGGTCACTCACAATAGAACTAGGAACATCGTGAAGTCTCACGATTTCCTTGACATACAACTTAGCCAAATGTGAAGCAGTCCTATTAGACTTAATAGGAACAAAATGAGCAGATTTAGTGAGGCGATCAACAATAACCCAGATGCTAGAATGGCCCGATCTCGAACAAGGTGGGCCGTCAATGAAATCCATGGAAATCTGATCCCATTTCCACAATGGAATCTCTAGAGGCTGAAGAACACCCGAAGGACGCTGATGTTTGGCCTTAATACGCTGACAAGTTATGCAATTACTCACATAACTCGCCACATCGCGCTTCATGCCTTCCCAATAATAAAGACGATGCATAATGGCATACATCTTACTACTACCGGGATGAATGGTATACTTAGAACGGTGACAGTCATCAAGAATGTCATATCTAAGTGCCAAATCAAAAGGAACAATAAGACGGTTCTTCTTGCGAAGACACCCATGAGAATCAATGCTAAAATCCCGCAACGCCTCAGCACAGGTTCTAGACTCACAAAGCTGAATAAGATGCAACAAATCAGGATCACACCACTAAGCATCGACAATACGATCCAATAAAATGGGTCGATCCCCCAAACTAAATAATAGAATAGGAGAAGCAAAATATGAATCTCGATCACGAATTTCACAAAAAGATTGAGTCTCAAGAATATCCCATTCGGCAAGCATCATAGAAACAACAGCCGAATGTTTGCGACTAAGCGCATCAGCAACACGATTACCCTTTCCAGGGGTATACTGGATACCAAAGTCATAGGAGGCAAGAAACTCGAGCCAACGCTGTTGACACAAATTAAGTTTCTTGTGAGAAAATAAATATTAAAAAAAAACGATCGAGGAGGAGAACAAATTTCTTCCCCAAAAACAATGACGCCACACTAAAAGTGAAATCAATAGCCGCGAGCACTAGATCATAAGTGGTATACCTAGTCTCGATAGGCTTCAATTATTTAGAATCATAAGAGATAGCACGTTCTATTTTGCAAGAGAACGACACCCAAGCAAATGTGACTAGTATCGGTGCAAATAATGAAGTTTTGATTCCCTTCGGGGACCACAAGGATATGAGTATCGGAAAAGAGTTCTTTTAAATAATATTCTTTCCCGAAAAGCTAAAACTTCCAAAATTACGATTATCTTTATGTGATCATTTTTCTAGAAAAATTTACATCTTTACAAGTCAATTTATTATGTCTGACTGTCTCATCAAAGCGTTTAGGAAATTCCTATCGATAACGTTGATCAAGCGCATCGACCAGAATTCTTAAAACACTAAATGGGCAATACAATCACAAAATCATCTTCTATATGACAAAAATATCTCTTTAAAAAACTTTACGAATATTCTTTGTTCGTTTCAAGAACAAAAATCCAATTATACTTATAAATATCTTATGAAAAAGATTTGCAAAATTTTAAATTGCTGTTTTCCATCCAAAACAATAAATACAAAAAGGAGTCATCGAAATATTCATAGAATACTCGATTCATAAAATGGATGAATAAGCTAGACAAAATGAATGACATAAAAAGTCATTCATAAGAATCATAACGAGTACGGAATGCGGTAAATGGAAGGCTAACTTCCGCAACTCGAAGCTAATGAAAGCCAGTGGCTAGGTCGAGCTAAGAAGACCTTAACACCACTCTAAAGATTTCTTAGGAGATAAGCTCAAAAATACCGGAAAATTTTACACACTACCCAAAGAGAGAAATAACATTTTTCCTCATCATGTGGGTTTAAAGAATAAAATGATGCCACAATTTGGAATCAAATCACAAAGAAAAATAGAAACATTCCAAAGTGGATGGAGATATACCTTATCCCTGTGAAGAACCTCCAGAAGCATCTGCTATATTTAGCTTGCCAGATTGAGAATTATTCGGAGCAATAGGACAAGTGGAGAGACGATGGCCTTCCTTCTTGCAATAGCGGCAGAAGAGAGGCTTAGAACAAGCTCGAATCATATGATCAGAAGAACCACAACTGAAACATTTCCGAATGGAAGGTGTTCCAGCAGACTGAGACCGAGAATTAGATTCAACAGGCTTTTTCTTCTTGGAACGGAAAATTTTCCGCTTACCGAATGGAAACTGCTTCTTGTTGGTGTTCTTGCGAACCCCAACATCATCCCCACAATCACACTCCTTCTCAAAGGCTTCGAGATGAAGTGCCGAATCAACTAACTCCTCAAAAGAAAGCTTAAGCTGGAGCATTAAAGACTTCTTGAGACATTTCTTAAGACCAGATACAAACTTCAGATTCTTCCTATACGAGGTGCTAATGAATTCAAGACCATACATAGATAAGGCCTCGGATGATGCAACATACTCAAAAATGAAAGACTCCCCTTGATTCAACTCAAGAAAGCGACGGGCCAATAAAACTTTCTCAGATTCAGGAATGAACCTGAGTTCAAATCGTTCCTGAAACTGAGTCCAAGAAAGAGCAGACTCATTAAATTCGGCTAAAAGAAGCTCGTACCAATCAAGAGCACGCTCTTGCAATAAGCTAGAAGTTACAATAACTTTATCATGATCAGAAAGATTCATGCGAGAGAAAATATGCTCGTACAAGCGAATCCAAGCTTGGACCTCAAGAACAATCTCGGAGCCTTTAAACGGCTTCCCTCCAAGATGAGAAAAATCACTGCATAATCGTGCGAAGGTGGACTTTCATGGAGGAGATGTTCGAGTAGGAGCTGGAGGCCGAGTGCTCCTAAACAATTCCAAAAACTGATCAGCAGACATATAAACGCCATCCGGATGTGAGCCACTGGATTGCCCAGCATCCGAACGTCGTCCTCTGCCTCTTCCAGCCATACGCTGAAAGTTAAGATAAGAACAAGATTATTCACAATGTAGATGTCATTAATACAATTGTGGAATACTACGGAATGAAATGCATTCCTAGACGTATCCCCAAATTCTATCTACCACCAAAGGCAAAGAAGGAATAGAGGCAAGATGATTCAAAGATTTGTATCACTTATTACACTTTGATGTATCGTAATATGTGCTTCTATTCTGTGTTTAACATATTTTGTTCTGAACTCTGCTCTGATACCAAGCTGTGATGCCCCACCTCTATACCCACGCTAGCCAAGGACACTACAGGGTAATGCCGTCAACTAGCACGGAGAATAAGGCTGGTTAGGAGCGACCATCTATAGCCTTGCTCTAACTATCTATTGAATACATCGATAATAGACATACCAAGCAGGTCGACATACCCAGTGAATACTTAAAACAAAACCATAGGTGGTTGGAGAATCTATCAGAACAGAATATAACAACTCAAATGTAATATACATCACAGAACAGTAGATCATCATATACACATATATTAATACATAATAGAGTTTACAAACTGATACACGTCAAGTGGTATAGCAAACCACAATATACAGATGAATCCAAAAGAATACATATATCAGAGTTACAGCAAAGAGGACTAAACAAAAACTATAACAAAAAGGAGCTAGCGAAGTAGTCCATGCGGAAGCAAAATAGGCTAAGTCCAAATGCACCTAACCTGAAACATCTCAGTCTGACCCGAGTATAAAATACATGGGTCAGTCTAGCTAAACAAATCAGTTAGATAAACTGAACAACAATAACCTGCAAGGTCATAAAGTATAACAAATATCTCTAAAAGAGATACAACAATCATCTAGCAAAAGATGAATCAAAACAAGATAAGCCTCATTTTATCGGCAACACAATAAACAAAGGATATGAATATCCCAAAACAAGCCAAAAAGGCAATAACAAATACCAATGAAGGTAACACAAGTTCCATAAGGCAACAGCGATATATCGTGCGGCTCAAAAAGACCAACATCGAAGAGCGATACCTAGGGAATATACATATCAACGAAAACAAAAGATTGCTCGAGCTCAGTACCGTATAAAAAGGATCCATGAGCCCGAAGACTCCAAACCCAAATATCACTCGAGCGGCTCATAAAGACCAACTCCGAAAGCGATACAATAGGGCAACAAACCCCAAGGCAACATACCCGAAGGCAACAAACCTGAAGGTGCAAACCCGAAGGCAACACACCTGAAGGCAACAAACCGTAGTGGTGAAGGTCCGAAGGCCCAGTACTGGACACCACTAACTGGCAGGATGTGTCACGACTCTCGAAAAGGAATCCAAAAAGTGGTAACGTGAGTCCCATAACCACCCGTTCACACTAAACAGTTTACTATCCGTTAGTTAATTTCACACTCAAAGCAGTACAAAGTTTACCTCATCTCATTGGTAAACCAGACCAAAAGGTCAAAACAATCAATCGAATAGGTCGGAGATTAATCGAAAAGATAAACGCACGGATTCATGGTCCGTGTTTTACCTAACCATTTAATCTCTTTTCCACTTCGCTCGAAGTGCGAAATTGTGTGTGTTTTAAATAGGATTTATAAATTAGAGAAGCAAGCTTTTAATACAATTTAAAAGATTATTTTATAAAAACCCGTGGATTGAAATTAAAAAGGAATCATCAAAGTCAAAATAAATGATAATCACAAATAGGACCATCACGAATCGATTCAAATTGGAAATTCAATCCCAAAAGGCAAAGTGGGCTGAAATAGCAAATTCAGCTGACTAAACAGAGATTTTCAGTTGACTAAACAGCAAATTCAGTTGACTAAACAGAGATTTTCAGTTAACTGAATTCTGCCTGGAAACTTTCTGTTTCCAAGTTCAGTCGACTAAACAGAGAATTCAGTCGACTAAATCATACTTGGAAACTTTCTGGTTCCAGATTCAGTCGACTAAATAGAGAATTCAGTCGACTAAATCATGCCTGGGCTGTTTTTCAGCCTATCCAAATGAAGAGCAAACTCTTCCAAAATGCAACCGGACGAACATTGTGTGACGACCCGCCCTTCTACTACCAGAAAGACGTATCGTCATTAAGAAAGAAAGGGATAGGAAATAGAAAAGAAAGAGAAAGAAAGAACAACAACATCAGAATCTCACAGTGGAACGGAACAAAATATAATATATCACATAAATATTTCATAATTTTACATATATCAGAGTTATACAATATCAATATATATGACAGTCATGCATACATCTATCACTATATACATCAGAGGTACAGTACATATCAACTAACACAGCGGAACTACATAAATAGCTATATACGTCTGGAAACTCCTGCTCCAAGCTCCTCCAGAAATTAAAGTCCAAAACCTATCACTTGGCTACTCATAAAAATTTGAGTACCCAAGAGTTTATGAAAAACAAAATATAAACTCCGGGGTACTCAAATATTTATGAGTAGCCAAGTGATAGGTTTTGGACTTTGATTTCTGGAGGAGCTTGGAGCAGGAGTTTCCAGACGTATATAGCTATTTATGTACTTCCGCTGTGTTAGTTGATATGTACTGTACCTCTGATGTATATAGTGATAGATGTATGCATGACTGTCATATATATTGATATTGTATAACTCTGATATATGTAAAATTATGAAATATTTATGTGATATATTATATTTTGTTCCGTTCCGCTGTGAGATTCTGTTGTTGTTGTTCTTTCTTTCTCTTTCTTTTCTATTTCCTATCCCTTTCTTTCTTAATGATGATACGTCTTTCTGGTAGTAGAAGGGCGGGTCGTCACAGTTGGTATCAGAGCACAGGTTGGTGATAACCTTGGCTCTGGTAGGAATTACTCATAGAATAGAGTTTGTAGAACTCTAAAATGAGTTTGAGTGTATTAATAGATATGAGCGCGTACTTGTTAGTGAATATAAAATTGTTTTTATATTGTGTTGATTTATCTGTTGAGTGTTTATGGATCTTGGTCGGTGTGTGGGACGCCATTTCATCGATAGGGATTCCTAAACTCTTAAACAAGATTGACCGACACAGTATTGTTTTTAAAGGTAGGGTAAATGAAATAATTTTACCCAAAATTATATTTTGATATAAAAGAAATATTTTTCTGAAATAACTATATATACTTGGATATTTGATTGTTATTAGTACAATCAAATAAAATTTTAAATGTGAGTGGTTTATAACCAAATACAATTATTTAAGAATGATTTTAAATAAAAGGGAATATAATTAAAATTAGATTAAAACGGAATTTAAGTCCCGGGAATTTGAAAGGTGTTTAAATGAAGTTAAACGAAAGGATTTGAGAATTTAAAATCTTGGGAATGTTGAAATGTTTTTCCAAAGATTTAAAGGCAATGATGGAATATTGTTTTGGAAAAATATTGTGGAATGGAATTGAAGTTCAAAATGAACTTAATTGGATATAAAATTTGAAGGAAAAATGATTGTGATGGTAAGGTGAAAATTTATACCTTAAGATAGTAAGTGTTATATATATATACATGTAATCTGAAATTGTGAGTATAAGATAAAATGACCCAAATGAGTAATATAAGTTGTTAAATAGATAAATAAGTTTTGAGCTCATATTGTGAGAAATAAATTTAAAGGAATGGCAAGTAGCTAAATTTAATTGGAGTTGAGTTGGAATAAAATTGAATTCAAATGAATTCAATCGAGTTATAAATATATTGAATAGAATAAAATTCTTATGTAAATATGTAAATACTGAATTGAATTAAAACGGAATTGGTGTGAGTGTAAACAAATCTAATTCAAGTATAAATTAAATGACTTTATTATAAATTCAATAATAAATTGTTCATGTAATTTTAAGAATGGATAAAAGAATAAACTAATCAGTAAATAATTGGGATTTGATTAAAGGAAAATCAAATCAAAGATTTGAATGGAAATTGGTGGAATAGAATAAACTTAAGTTATTGGGTGGATCAGTTTGAAGAAAATAAATGACTTAAGTAAATTGTGAAATGATTATTTAAAATATTGGATGTCGAATTTTAATAAAATGGTTTGGAATCAAACTTGTTGAAATAAAAGAAATGCAATGTAAGGATTGTGAATAAATTAATTGAGATGGAGCCAAATGTAAATTGAGCTGGAATCAATTTAAGAATTGTATAAAGCTTAAGTAATCATTTATTCACAATGATATTGTTAAATTGCATAAGAAAATGTGATGTTTGAAGTAAATGAGATTGAATAAAAATCTATGAATTATTGAATATGAGTTTGTATTTCTTAAATGGATTATATAAGCAAGAAAGTTGTAAATTCCTTTTAATTAAAAGGGAATGGTTTGAGAATTGATTGAAATTAATTGTGTTGAGGATTGGAACCTTACATTTGTGCTTATGGAAATATGTAATGCTAAACAAATGGAGAATACGTCAAAGCTTTTCAGAATTTGAAAACTATATATAAAAAAAAATTTAGCAACAAAACAATTTCAAATTGAAAATGTAAAGTAAACTAATGAATGAAACTAATTTAAAAATAATAATAGGAATCAGTTATAAATGGAGATAGTCAATAAAAGTTCAATATTCGGAGTTAAGAAAATTGAATTCATATGGAATTGGTAATTCAGATGTAAATAAGAAGATATAAAGGCTAAAGTGGCAGAGTAATAATATAAGAGTATATATAATGCTTATATTAAGCTTAAGAAATGAATGGTGAAATGCTTAAGTAAAATTTGATATTGAGAAAATTATTCCAAGTGAATAGAATCAAAATAATGTGAATAAAAGAAATTGATATGGTTGATAATCCATGGATATAAATACGTAGGATGAACGTATATTATTTTATTCGCATGACAATTTGATCCAGATTCGAGCACAGAATTTCAAGATAGTTATATCGATCCGAATTAAGATTTTTCACTCGATTTTCGACGACGAACCATGGATTTGGATTTGGATTGATTCTGAGAAATTCTCTATCATAGTTGTGACTATGTAAGGAGAATGACAGTTTCTGATCAAGAAATCAGTTCTGAGTCCGTATTAGGAAGTCGGGTGGACGATACTAGTTCGGAAGAGAAATTGTGTGATCGAGCGATCGGATTTGTTACTGCGTACGAATGGTATATGTACATCGTACGGGCTTGATTTAAATAGATTTTAAAATTCTGTAAAGAAGTCAATAAAAATTTGGAGAGAGTTAATACTGTAAATTTCAGAATTGAATTTCCAAAATGAATGTCCGGAATTCATTGTGACTTCCATCTAAGGAAATTTGTTCATGACTCACCATTAGTTGTTAAACCAGTAATTTAGGAATCCAGTTTGGATTGTTAATCATCGAGAAACAAACTCTCGATAATTTTAGGGAAGTTATCCGAATTTATGTTCGGATAACTTGGGTTGTTAGTTAGGGTAGACTGTTTGGTTGTCTGTTAATATATGAATGATATGTATATTTGAATGGTTGGTATAACAGTTTTTTTTTAAAATTATCTTGGTTTTAAATTTCGGGGACGAAATTCTTTTAAGGGGGAGGAAAATTTACACTTGATTCCATCCCAAATGTTTTGCACTTGGTGTTCACTGGAAAGAGCCCGCTTCCTACGCCCAGGAAGACGTATCGTTCTTAAGAAAGAAAAGGGTGAGAAAATATAAAAGATAGAGAAGAAAGAACAACAACATCAGAATCTCACAGTGGAACAAATAAATTATATAAATCACATAAATATTTACATAATATATATAACATCAATCAGAGCTATACAGATAATACATCACATACTAGACAGTTATAAACACCTGTCTAGTTAATACAACTCAATACACAATACATCACAGAGATACCACACATCGGAACTATATATATCTACAACGCTGAAGCCTCCTGCTCCATTGCTCCTCCAAAAGTCGTCAAAGCTAAACCTGAATCCCTTGGCTACCCGTAAAAATTTGGGTACCCGAGAGTTTAAGAAAACAGAAAATAAACTCCGGGTCAGACATGGGTCTGGTATGAGTAACAGGTTAAAGTTGCTTAACTTTGAAAATCTTTTGAAAGTAAAAGGTATCACGTAAGACTCCCCACACATAAACATGGGTATGTTTTTACCTTACGCTAACCAAAACATTTGATAGGAAATTCTGTGATATTATAATAGGTCTACGGTTTTCAAGTAAATAGAAAATAGCCGAAATTGTTACATGATTAAATTCTAGCTACTAGCCACAAAAGTGGGTAATACAATCAAAACTGTTGGCACTTATTGGATTGTGGATTCCATACAATGGCAGGGCTACTGGGGTACCGCCCGTCACGGTACGTGGCCTAGATCAACGTACCGAGGATCACTCCCGACCCCCTGCAACACAAGGCCGGAACCATTCCTTACTGAACAGTCCCGAACAAGATAAACCCCGCAGTTGGCTGCAGACCAACTGCCCACACGACCGAATAAAAAGGGACATCTAGACAGGGGAATATCCTTGTCCTGCTTGGGCATGACCCACCTAACCTTGCTGCACCTCCCCTGTTTTAGCCATTCCCGGTTGATGAGGCTTGAGGTTACGATTACCTTTATAGAACATATCTCTTAGAATGCTCATCGTCCGCCTGACAATGTGTTGAAAGCATTCAATCCATACAAGTTCGTTCTGGGTTCGAACGAAACCGAAGGCATCATCTCGTTACACTCATTTTGGAATCACCCTCAGAGTTAACGACGATAATCCTTGCATTCTGAATCTTCATCTTCACTTCAGATTCACGACCTATCGTAAATTTGGAAACGATGTAGTTTTCGGATGTTCCAAATAAGGAAACCCGATCCCGGTCTCATCGAAATCCAAAACGTGTCTTTTAGGGCCAAGTTGTCTATTTAGTCTTAACAGTTTAATTCAAAATAATCAATATACACACAGATAGATAATTCACAATATCACAATAGATAATCACATCATTATCATAAATAGATAATCAAAATTATCAACCCAATCAGATAATAATATACTATCATACTTAAACAAACATCCAAGTCACCTAGATATTATTCATCTCATATCTGAGTTCACAATCATCAAATGAAATATTAATATCATTCATCCATAAGTAATGATTTATAATCATACTATTTGTAATTAATTTAAAATGAATTAAATTAACTACTTCTATCTCCAATTAATTTAAAGTAAACTAAATTAATTACTTCATCTATAAATCCTGCTTATACAGTCATCCATTAAATTTAATTAATCATCCTCTAGATATCATCTTGGTTAGACACTCTTGATTAATTAATCTCTAATTACAATAGGTAATTAGTCTTTAATTAATCGCACAAATTAATTATCCTAAATCATTTATAGTAATTAACATTTAATTACTTCATTTATATTAATTAAATATAATTAATTACATTTCTCCTTAATTAATCACCATATTATTAATTATTTCTTAATTAACCAATTCTTAATTACATCATTAATTATTAATTAATGATCTTTAATTTAGATATAAATTAAATTACTTTGATTTAAATAACCACATTAAATGATTCCTCTTTAATTTAACTCAATTATTAATCACCCTTGATTAATATCAATCAGTAATTAACTATCCTTAATTACTCATATTTATAAATTAATTATTCCATAATTAATTATCTACATTAATGAATCCCTTTATTAATTTCAAAAGTAATTATCCAAATTACTTTATTAACACATCATCTTTCACTAATTACATTCAGTAATTATCATTAATTACTTCATTAAGTAATTATGCTCCATCGAATACGCTAAGTCATTTACACTTATCAATTTATCAAATGATATCCTTAAATTAATTAAAATAAATTAATTAACTTAAATTAATCATCCTATCAAAATTAATAAGTAATTAATTTCTTAATTACTTTTGTCAAGTAATTACATTTAACAATTTACAATAGATTATCTAATTAATCTAATTAATTATCCAAAATTAATCATATATATTGATTAATTAATCTTTAGTTAATTATCTACATTAACTAATAACATTTCTTAATTGATCTTTAGTTATAAACCAATTTAAATTATTAACTTAAATACATAAGTCATTCCTTAATTACCCTATTATTCTTAAGATAATTTATTTCTTTATTAATGACTTCATTAACATTACATTTTGAATTTAAATTCAAATATCATTTGAATTGAAGAGTCAAAATGATTATAATTTAAATTCAATTTAAAATCTTTTAAATAAATGTAAATAACATTTATTATTTACATATGAACTTATATAAGAAAGACTTTTAAATTAAACTACTTGAATCTTAATTCGAATTTAAATTTCCAAAATACATTAATATTTTAACTTGCAAACCTCAAGTTAAACAATTTATTTACTTTCCATTCAAGAATCTTTAATCAAAGAATTCTCAAAAATCGAGTTAATTTTTATTGAAACGAATTTACTTTTCTAAACTATTTTATTTGAACTTATTTTTAAAACATTCATATTTAAAACTGATTTAAGCTTTCAGATTTGGATTTTAAGTAAACTTGAATTCCTCAATTTATCTTGATTTAAAACTTCGATTTAACTTTCTTTTAACAACTAGAATTAGAAACTCGATTTTTAAATCCAAATCCATTTTAAATTTTAAGATTCAAATATCCATTTGAATCAATACCTTTAAAAATTCAAATCTAACTGTTGCAACACTTTTGTTTCAGGTCAAATTTTAAAATCTGGAAAACTATCAGGTTTTAAACCTGAACTCATTTAAATATTTAAAACTTCATTTAGATTCAAAATATAAATTTGAATTCATACTTCAATTTAGATTTTCACTTGTCTAATCTTAGTTGACAACTTAAATTCAAATACATCATGATTACAACTAACTTGCTTTAAACTTGGTTTAAATTTAAAATTTACAGGTAGTTTATACAACCTGTAGCAATTCAACACACACCTGAGACCAAAGCAAAGTGCTTCGGGTCAACTACCTCCCTACTTCGAGTCACAAGCAAATTAAACACGAGCCAAACCTTGAACAACTTCGAGTAAAACTCGAGCATCTCCTCTCAGGCAAACCCAGAGACAATAAGACCCAAAATGCTTGCCGTGCACATGCACGGAGGCGGCGCCGGGCTCTGACGATCGAGACCACCCCCTTCAAGTCGCAAATCGTTCCAACGTTGACCACGAATCAACAAACAACCTTATTATAATGTCGATTTTGATCAAAATCGAGCACAGCCTGATAAATTTCGAACCCATCACCCGCTCACACATAAACCTCGGCATGGCAACTCCGACCTCCGGCATCACCGCCCCTTCGCCTACACGCTCACCTACGACCCAGGCACCACCCCTCCAAACTCGGCCACACTCGACGCTACGGCGAAGCCGTGGCGTTCAAATTTGTGATCCACAGTAAAATTAGGTTTAGAAATAAAATCACGTGACCGCTGCCTCCACCTGCTTCTGATCATCCACCACCCAATTTTCCTGGCTTCTCCAGTCACTAGTCCCTCACCACATAGAACCCCGAGCACTCCGGTCCACTTGATCACCCACGAATCAACAACAACCCACTTCTCTTCAAACCAGAACTGCATCAAGAATCCCTCACTAGAAATTGTGGTATTGCTTCTAAAAATCATGATCAGGTATGAAGTTTCAAATCCTAGTCCTGAATCAATACATTGTGAAACCTAAATTTCCACCTATTTTAGTTTTAAGCAGTAAACTTGGTTTCCAGAGTCAAAAATATCTTATTTGACTTAAGTTCCATTTTAAAACTAGAGTTTATAGTTAAGCAACCAAGTTTGATTTATATATTAGATTTAAACCGAGACAAGATCAAAGATTTGAGTTTTTAAATCAAAACTGGAATATTGGAAGATAAAAGCAGAGAGTATCCAAATGAAACAAATATACATATGCATACAGAGAAAGCACTAATACATTCATGCATTCAACACAATGATTCCAGATTTTTCATGCAACGGATTTTTTTTTAAAAAAACTTAAGAGATTTTAAAAAAAAGTGTTACTCACCTAGTTTTGAAAATAAACAGAGCACTTCTTTATGTCTGAAACAAGTTGAACTTCAAAACTGGAAAGTAATTGCCTTCATTTCCTAAATCTTCTTGTCTTTGTTGGATTTGCAAATATTACTTAAGTTTGTGAGAATAGAAACATTTGTTATTGTTTCAGATTTTCTATGAAGTAATGAACGAACTGAAGAAGATGGCATGTATATAAAGAAGTTTATAGAGGAAGGTGATAACTGGTTAAGCGCATGCAGGTATAATTATGTTCTTGTTTGTATTAGGCAAGATATTTGTATTAGGAGCTGAAATACAACTCGAAATGACTGTTGTTAGCAGCTAAGAATTGGTGTCATTAATGCTAATGTACTTTGTGTCTCAATTTACCAAATTTTATGCTTAGATATTTTATTATGTTTTGCATACTTGTCTCTTTTTTTTTTCTATTCTTGCCTGCATCTTATTTTTTTACAGGCTACCAACATATTTATGTTTGACTGCTAAAAAAATATGCGTGTAAGTGTACAATCTGTAGGTTAGAGTTTAGCTTGTATATGAAGCTACTTGTTTATAGATATTTGTTTTGTTTTATTTTTTTCTTTCTCTTGCCTGAATCTTAATTTTGTAAGCTACCTGCATATATTTTTTCTATTCTTGCTTTCAAACTTCTTACAGGCTACACATATACACCTGATTTGCTTTCATTCTTTAGATACAAAGTTATTTATTTTACTTTGTTCTTAACTTTGCATTTATTTTACAGGATATGCATAATTTACTTGCCTACTTATGTTTTCATACTTTTATCTTTGCCTGATTACTTTTATTTTTCTTTTATTTTTAAGCATAGACTAACAAATATTTGATTACTTATTATTATTTTATTTTATACTTATATTAATATTAATAATGTTTATTTTAATTTAAACATTTTGAAACTTTTATATATTTTTTTAATTTCCAAATCATAACTTTCATTCAAACACACATATATATAATTAAAGTTGAAATAACAATTTTATTAAAAATTCATTTGTAAAGATTTACATTATTAATAGAGCTCATTATTAAGTCAAAATGATTTATAAAAGAATTTATCTCTTTATTAATAAACTACTTGTTTTTATCAAGCTAAATTTAAAACAAATTAAACAAACCCTTTTTCTAAATTTAACTTTAAGCTAAAATTATTTTAAATAAACTAAACTTAAATCTTGAGTAATTTAAAATCATATGATCATTTATTAAATAGCTTAATATCAAATTTCTAAATTATCAAAAATATTAGAATTAGAAACATGTCTATTTATTAAATTTAAAACAAAGATTATCCATTTACAATATATACAGATATATACATTATAAATAGAAGGCAATTTGATTAGCTTCTAAAAGATAAATTATCAGTTAAATATTTATTTAAAGGAAGATTATTAAATCAATTCATATATTATTAACAAATATTATCAAATCAATTTAATTTTTAATGTAGATTATTAAATTGATATTGTCCCAAATTTCCGGGATATCACATTCCTCCCCCCTTAAAAGAATTTCGTCCCCGAAATTTAAAACAAAGGTAATTTAATAATCCAATTAAAAATTTAAATTTGAAACACAAGCATATATCAACCATAAACTAACAATCATAGCAACCAATTCATCCAATTCTAAATAGAATTTTCTCGAGTTTCCCCAAGTATAAATACCGGGATACTCGCTCTACAGAACCCAAACAACCAATACTACTACTAAACTATAGAGTTCCCACTCATCTAGATCTACAAAACAAATCAAATATCAGACCAAACTCAAGTCTAACCCAACAACCGAAATTCCCTGAACTGCTGACTCTAAAATCAAAGATAGATCTTACACGTACTCCCTCAGAGATACGTGAAACACTCTGAATTCCAGTTATCCAAACCGACAATCCAATTCTGAAACCAAACACTTATCTAAAATCAAATCTCCGACTTGGGAATCCAAATTCCTTCGTCTTTTATCCACAAAACTCTTCGGACGATCCTGGGCTTCCTTCATCCTTACTGATCAGCTCAACTCTTGCTGATGTCCTTATAAACAAACTGAACCAAAGACAATCCAACAAATTGGTCTTTCCAAGATTGACCAAAACTCAGAACACAAACTCTATTCCAAAATCAGAAGACAGAACTCACTTCTCGCATCTAGAAAAGATAAACCATGAGCACTCCAAACTGGCCTCAAATTCTGAGAAATTTCCTATAGAACTCTCTAATCCAAACACTGCAATTCCCAGTTGCTTCCACTTTAAACCAGCTGCCACCATGCTTCCACTGCGCAACTCTGCCTGAACAGATGAAAATGCTGATGATGATCTCGAGGACAACTGGACAACACATCTAAGAACAATGGTTCAACAGATCCTTAAAGTAAACTCAGAAGTTCCTCCAAAACTCGAGCTGCTTCACCAACTCATTTTTCCAAAAATCATCTTACTGAACCATCGGTACCACTCCTGGAATCCAGTTGATACCCAACTCAATCTCCAATTGCTGACCAAACCCTGACTTCTCGAAGACACCCAGAAAAATTTCTGAAACACAAGAGAACACTCAAATTATCACAAGTCCCTTTTGCGATCAATCCAGACTAATTCCAAAGATACAGCTTTCTCTTACAAATAAGAACAGCTTACACTTCTGTGGCCAATCCATTGAAAAAAATGGAACTACTCTGCTGCTTCCGTAGTTACCCCAAGAAAACTATTAAGCCGGAAGACGTCCTAATCCAAAGCTCTTCGAGAAACTCGGACCTCAAAGCAAACAAAAACACCCAGCTGAACACAGCCACAACACCAAAGCAGTCACTCTTCCTCACTTGCTCCAAAGAAACATCTTCAGAGACATCCATAGTCACTGTTTCTCATCACACAGCTACTACACCTTGATGTTTCAAGATATCATGCCTGACTTCTGTCCAACCGACAGATCCAAACACTAGCTCATCCAAACTCTTACACTTCAAAAATGACCTCCGAACCTTAACAGGTTTCCTTCAGAGATCGATGAAATCCTTACACTGTCCAAAACTTACTCAAGACAATATTAGGCCTACAGTCTCGACAATTACACTTCCAATCCTCAATCATTCAAACTCCAACCATTGGTAGTTGTGTTACACACACCACTACCTATCTACCTTTATAGCTTATTGGAAAACCCGAACAGGTAACCCAACAATAGGTAGAAATATATATATATATATATATATATATATATATATATATATATATATATCAAAATTACAAATACGCTCTCTCTCAGGAAAGAAATCACTCAAGAGCCTAGGTATTCACTCAACCTAGCGCTCTGATAAACTTGTAAAGGAGATGCTGACAAAAAATTTCGGGAATTTAGGGAGTTAGAAAAATGAGATAATTTTGATAGTTCAAAAATTAGGTTTTAAATTGACATTTAAATGATTGAGAAAAGGGGGTATCGTTTGATACTGTGGAAGAGTTTGGGAGGTTAGTAAGAATAATAAGGGGGGTTTTATGAAAGATAATTGGTAAGTTGTAGAACTGTTTGGTTTTGGGAAAAAGTAGACAGGTATGGGACATTCTTCCTGATTAGTAATTTCGGGGACGAAATTCTTTTAAGGGGGGAGGAATGTGATGACCCGGAATTTCTAACAAATTTAATTTGAATAGTTAATTGATTTTAAAATATTTAAAAGTTAATTTTAACTTGAATTTTAGGATATCAATATTTACTTGATAATTAAATCATTGAACTGTATAGTTTAAATATTGAATTTAATAATTGAAATTGGGTAAATTGTTGAATCTGAGATTCTAAGCCTGTTTAAAATAATTTGAAGGCTTATAAAATTTCTAATGATGATACTGAAGATAATAGAATGGTTATAATTTAATTTAAAAATATCAGTTTAAATAATATATCGTTTAAATTGAATTTAAAAATAGCCTTCCGAGGTCCAGTCTCGGAATTCGACGAAACCAGTTCATTGGATCCGTAATAGTTAGTTATTATCGGATTCCAATTTTCGTAGCAATCGGAGTTGTCGTTTGACCCTGGCAGCTCAAAACGCTTCGAACTATTTTAATCGATTTAATTCAAAATTGATCATTTCTCAAAATTCTCATTTTAAATTATTTTTACTTATGTATTTCAAGATTCAATACAATTTTATTTTAAAATTTTAATTTATTATTCAATCTAATTTTCCAGTTTGAAGCCAGTTCTTAACAAGTTTATTTTACAATTCAATTTATTCAAACTTATTTTATTTGTACAATACCATTCTCAATTTAACAATAGGATGATATCGTCCAATTTATTTTAAGACGTCCATCCATTTTCAATTTTTAAATCTCAAACCCGTTTTGAGATCACACACATGCCCAAATTAATTCAAAATTGATCATTTTCTTTTGTAACTTGCACATACGATCAAATTAGCCTCCGAAACACGTTCCATTGTGTTCGGAATACGGGTAAAGCTTTATAATCGCCTAGCGGCATTCCTTAAGAGGAGTTTGAAATTTAGTTGCAATTAACGAGACATTTTGTAAGTTTATAATATAATAAATTTAAAAGTACAACAGGCAGAGATATTTTTATCAACGCGTACTCGTGAAGCTTCCCAGCAGATATTTTATCTCCCTCTCCTCTCAAATCTTCGAAGAGAATCGGAAAAAATAAATTAAATGGCTGAACTCCCTTTCTCTTTCTCCTGTACCTAACTTTTTCGAATCCATCTTCAGATAAAACCCAAAAGAATCCTCTTCGAAATCATTCGCCTAAAAAAAAGAGAAAGGAGGGAGAGATACGAAATCGCCTTTGATTTTGAATCGAAGCTAGCTCGATTTCGACATGAAATCGATCGCGACTAGGTTCTTCCGAGTACGAGAGTTTCGTGGGTTGACTGAGTACTCGTGAATCCCACTTCTGTACGAGAACGAGGTTAAATTTTTTTGGAGGAAGTGCTTGGGTGATTGCGGCAGCGTCACCGCGATAAAGGAAGGCCGCGTGAGGTTTGGGTGGTCGCTGGCCTTCGCGTGTGCGTAGGCAAGGGGATATGGGTTCGTTCGCATAAGCACGAGAGGGTGGGAGGAAGGTCAGAGAACAAAGCTTGGGGAAGGTCTTGTTTTTAGTGCTGTGTAGTCGCGAGGGTCTGGGAAGTTCGTCGAGTTTGGCGTTGCCGTCGAACGAAAGTGAGGTAAACCGAGGTATATATTTGTTTTTCAATTTGAGTATATGTATATGGATAGAAAATAGATAATATATGTATGTATATTTATAGATCAACCTGCTGTTGTTTTGGATAGGGTTTTAATTTAAAAGATAGATGTATAGGTATAATAACAGTAAACAGAAATATCGATATAGATTTTGAAATCTATAGAAACTATTTTATAAAGATATATGTATTTTTAAATGAAAATAATAATAATTATTGTTCAATTAGTTCAAATAATTAATAAAAGCATAATATTTATGCAAGGTCTATAATCGCGAAGCCAAGCCGAGATTTGGATCGGATTTGCAAATCGAAAATCATAGGTGAGTAAATCTCACACTGTTGGATTTTTATTTAAATTTAAATGGTTGAATTTAAAATAAATGAATTGAATGATTGAATTGATTTGATGTGCACTGATGATGTGACTTTGTTTTTGGTTGGTTCTCGAGTTAATTGTTTGCTTGACTTGAAGTATTTGATTTTTAAATTGTTAAACTTAAATCATAAATAAGATAATGGTTTCGTTTTAAAGTTAATAAGGGTTTGATGATTATGATCCATTTAAAATAGTTGGGTAATTTAAAATGGATAATTAACTAATTCAATTAATTAATGGGTTGGGTTGATAAATTTAATAATTAAGGGTTTGAATTAATTACTTAATTAAGGGTTAAGTTAGTTAATGAGGTTATTTAAATTTGAAAAAAATCATTGGGTGGTCTGATAGGTAATTACTTATAATGTAATTAATGAAATATAATTATTTGTGTAATAAATCAAGAAATTAATTAAGATAATTAATTAAGGAATAATTTATTTATTAAATACAATAAATACAAAGTTGGATAATGACAGGATGAAAAAGAAGAAAGAGATAGAAGAAGAAGAACAGACACACCAAACATCTCACGTTCGCAGCGGATAAAATATAATAATAAATAATAATAGCTTACAGAGAATACTATATATGTCGATTACATTTCAATTCATCAAAGATTCACATATATTCAAATGCTGGTCATATACAATCAATTTATCACAGAATTACAATAATATAATTACAGCGGAAATATTCTACGCGTCCTTGCCATCCAGCTCGCCTCATGAGCTCCAGAACGTTCTACCTGAAAATCTGTAATACTCGGTCTGACCCGAGCATTACACCAAAGTAACACCCGAGTCAGGCTGGAAACTAGCGTGAGTAAATTCAACTAACGAGGAATACTAAATAAATCAACTTATATAATCCCGGGGTAACATATGTCAATTTATCCAATTCACTATTTGCTATAGACAACTCTTATTTCACATATCAACCCTAAATACCAAGCTCGGATAAAATCTCCAGCCCTTGATTTCACATATAAATTTACAAAGTCACACTTGTCATAGTCATAACTTATTTCAAAATAAGAATTGTATGTGCTAAAATTTTGATTAAATAATCCAATTCATTTTAATCCATTCATCCAAACCTATCAATTTCTCATATCAATTTACAAGAAATTCGAAGTGGTGTCGGTTATCTTCCCAATACCCGATTCCAGCCTCTTCGAGTCCTATGTCATCCTAACCCAAGCTATCCAAATGAAATACGCAACATTTCATACCAGGGATATTAACTTGTTCAAATCAACCAATACAAATCTATCATCCATAAGCAAAGCTCAATCACAAACAAATCAACTCAGTTGATTCTAATTTATTTTCAATCCTCGATCGTGTAGGTTATTTTATTAATTAGTTCCAAACAATTAATTGATCAATCTTTTCTTTCATCTCCATTCATCTTAATTAACACCCTGGATTAATTATCTTTCTATTCCATCCAAGAAATTTTCTTTAATTAAATTCACGATATTAATTATTCTTACCAAAACAATGAGTAATCTTTAATTTTACACAAATTAATTAACTAAAATCAATTACACTAATTCCTAATTACTTATATAAATTTTCTTCTCATAAGTCACTTATTATGAATGTAGAAATCTCAATTAAACAAATCTTTAATTACTTCATTAATTATATGCATTACTGATTTCCAATTATATTTTAATTTATCTTAATCTAAATTAATTACATTAATTTGAATACCATATTAATCGTACTTGATTTATTTTATTAACTTCATGAAGTAATTACTTGTTAAACCATCCAATGATTATTCTGAACTACTTTCACTTAATTAATTAACGAAAACTAAATTAATTAATTCAAACACTTCACCATTAAATTAGTTAAGCCAAATCATTAATTAATTAACTCAATCAATTATTCATGTCAAATTTCCTACTAATTTAATGGATCACAACACATCAAGCCCTTTCTAAATCTAAAATGGAAATCATTTTCTTATTCATGGTTTAAGTTTAAAACAATTTAAAACCCCATATACTTCGAGTCAATCCATAATTGACTCGAGAATCAATCAAAACCAAATCCACATCATCATCAAAGCACATCCAATCAATTTAAGCGCTCAACTAATTATTTAAATCTAACCACTTAAATTTTAAATAATAATCCAACTTAGTGAGATTTACTCACCTTCGCTTCACAATTGGAAATTCTCTTCATTCAATTAATTACATTCAGTGAATTATAAATTTATTACTTCCCTAAGAGATTTTAATTCATTACTCCTTAGCTATTTATTATTAACCTTCATTGTTAATTTCTAAAACCTAATTCCCATTTGTAAATCACTAATTTCAAATTACTGAATCAATAATGGCAACTCAATTACTTAATTAATCTTCAACTTATTTCATAAATTATCAAATCTGAATTACACTTAAGGTAAACATCTTTAGTTAAATACTAAATCACAAAACATTTGACGTTATTTGTAAACTAATTAAATCTTAAATATCCTTTATGTGTCTAACATATCAACTGTCTTGATTTAAGTTTGAAAAGTACTTAACATAAAGGATTTATAAATGATTAACAATTCCATTTCCTTTATTACCTTTTATTTATTTATTTAGCCTAGGGTTCAAAACAACAAAGCTGAAATAAATAAAAATAAAGAAAACCAATTTACTCACAGAAGATGATTGTGAGAAAAACCCTAATACGGCTTCAACGACGCCGCCCCCAAATCTGAGAACCCATCGCCCTTCAACACCGCGAGCCCCTCCAACGACGTCGCGACCACAACCAATTGATCGCGAGCCCTAGCCCCACCGCCAATCACGGTCGAAGATGAATCGGTAACCTCAATAAAGCTTTAATCGATCTGCATCTCGCTCACGCGAGCGACTCTCATGTCGCGAGTCTCCTCCTTGAAATCACCTCAGAAATCGCGCCCCCCCGAACGACCATCACTATGTGAAGCTCCCCCATGTCGCAATCCAAACCAGCCAAACAGCCTCTAGGTACCTGTACTTACTTAATTTAAACGTATAAGTACTATATATATGAAGTTTATAACATTTCTCTTACTTAAACAACTATAACACTTCAATTCTAAAAGACATGCATTCAAAATAACTCCCACAAGCAATTTATATGTTTCAAAACTAATTCCATTGCTTTCAACCAATTTATATACCATTTCATTCAATTCAATGGTTTGCAACTCAATTTAAGTAATGTACAGGTACCTGGAGGCTGTTATACATATATCAGAGTTATACAATATCAATACATATGACAGTTATACATACAACTATCACTATATACATCAGAGGTACAGTATACATCAACTAACACAGCGGACTACATATATATAGCTATATACGTCTGGAATCTCCTGCTCCAAGCTCCTCCAGAAATCAAAGTCCATAACCTATCACTTGGCTACTCATAAAAATTTGAGTACCCAAGAGTTTATGAAACACAAAATATAAACTCCGGGTCAGACATGGGTCTGGTATGAGTAAACGGTTTAAAGTTGTTTAACTTTGAAAACATTTGAAAATAAAGGTATCACTTAACACTTCCTACAAATAAATACGGGTAAGTTTTTACCTTACGCTAACCAAAACATTCCATAGGAAATCCAGTGATATTATAATAGTGTCTAGGGTTTTCAAGTAAATAGAAAATAGCCGAAATTGTTACATTCATTAAATTCCAGCTACTAGCCACAAAAGTGGGTAATACAAATCAAAACCGTAGGGTCTCGTAGGGAAAATGGATTTCCAACAATGGCAGGGCTACTGGGGTACCGCCCGTCACAGTACGGGGCCTAGATCACCGTACCGAGGATCACTCCCGACCCCCTACAACACAAGGCCGGAACCATTCCTTACTGAAAAGTCCCGAACAAGATAAACCCCGTGGTTGGCGCGACCAACCACCCACTAGGCCGAAATAAAAAGGGACATCTAGACAGGGGAAATATCTTGTCCTGCTTGGGCATGACCCACCTAACCTTGCTGCATCTCCCCTGTTTTAGCCATTCCCGGTTGATGAGGCTTAAGGCTGCGATTACCTTTAAAGAACATACTACTTAGAATGCTCATCATCCGCCTGACGATGTGCTGAAAGCATTCAATCCATACAAGTTCGTTCCGGGTTCGAACGAAACCGAAGGCATTATCTCGTTACACTCATTTTGGAATCACCCTCGGAGTCAACGACGATAACCCTTGCATTCTGAATACATCATCTCGATCTTCATTTCAGGATTCACGACCTAACGTTTAATTTGGATTGATGTGGTTTTCGGAGAATCAAATTTGATTCTTCCGATCCGGGTCTCATCGAATCCAAACGCCATTTTAAGGGCCAAGTTGTCTAATTAACTTAACAGTTTAAATTTAACAATTGAATTCACAAAGCAATTTAACACAGATAAATAACATCAGATAAATCATATAGAAATTTAACACAGATAAATCATATACAATCATCACAGATATATCCAGAATATCACAGAACATCACAGGATATAAATACATATCAGAATCAATCAAATAGAATCATCGATTCATATCAACAAGTTTGATTTGTTTTAAACTTAATTTCCTGCTTAAAATAAATTATATTATATTCTTTGCTTAATCAATTACTACTTAAATTAACTTATTTCAATTCATTAATTACCTATTAATTATTCATGTAATTAATGAATTAATTCTTAATTACTAATCAATAACCTTAATTATTGATTCATAAAACTCAATTACACAATTAATTATTATTAATTGCTTAATTAACCATTAATTATTTAATTAATTTGTTAACTACGATTTGTTAATTAATCAACTTCAAACGATTAATTAAATTCTTAATTACAAATGATTTACACAAGATTATTATTTAAATTCTTTACTCACAAATTTAATTAAATTTTTATACAACTTATTAAATTACAATTATAAGATTTATTGTCTTCTGAATTAACTTGTTTTAAATTCATTACTCATTTCATATTAGTAAAGCTTACAGTTCATCTTGGCTTAAACAATTTAGTCACACTAATAATATAGTTTATACTTAGCTTATTTTACTTGAACATAATATAATAGGTAGCAAATTCCTAGGCTTTGTTAAAACCCGAAGACAACCACGCGACATACTCGGGTAGAGCACGAGATTCCCAGCGTTATCCTCGCGTCACCCCTACCTGTCTTTTCTTCGCCCCTGTTTCTTATACTTCTGTTCCCTTTTTTTTTTAAAGTTTAAAGTTTTAAATTGCTACACCTCACCCACGCGCTCAACCATATACCCAGGAACAAACCCGAAGCATCACGCTGTCATACTCGAGATTCACTCGAGTCGACACCCAACGACCCTTCTCCGCCGCCGTGCACGTGCACGGCGGTCCTCCACCACGCCATCGCCACCTGACTTCATCCACAAATCACTCGCCACTCCCACACTCGAATTCGAAGCCCAGCTCAACCAAAAATTCACGAAATCAAAATTCGACTAAAAAGTTGAACAGGAACTCACACACAGTAGACAATTCACCTCATCCACATGATTGCGAACACTAGAGATGACGTGACTTCGGCCATACGTCGCCGACAACACCTCCTAACTTCTCCCAAAATCCCTCGACACTCGGTTGCGCCCTGGTGTCGCGTTCATCAACGAACCGAACCCACAAGATACAGACCCATAACCCTACTTTTGCTCCATTTCCCAATTTCTTACATTAAAAAAAATATTTAACATTTTTCCTATGTTCCTACATCTTCAAACTTACTTCATATGAAATTTCAACGATTGAAATTTACTAAATTTCCCATAACCAACAAAAAGGTAATTTATGTTCATATTCAAACTGTTCCTGAATCATATAATTAAAAATCATAATTTTCATGTTAAAAAACATTGCTATGTGTATGAAATCAAAGTATATTATCAAATTTACAAATTTAAAATCTTTGAGTTTACACATATTAATTGTTTCCACTGTAAACTTTGAATAAACAGAGTTTAAACTTCACTGCCACCATCAAAAGTTAACTCCAGGTCATGATTTCAGTTTTCCTATAAGTATATTCAACTTAAATTCCTATGCACAAAGTATATGCAAAAAGAAATATTACAAATTCCCTACTGTTGATGTTCTGTAAGCATAAGTTTTAGAAACTGTTGCTAAAATTCTTGCAGTGCACTGGATAATACAAATTCTTATTCAATCTATATAGCAACTCAGAATGTCATAGATCAATCAAATAATAGGTTTACACACAGTAAATAGTAACATTCCAAAACATAAACATCAACCTATCAATTGTTTTTCAGAAGTAATTATTAAAAGTTAGAATTTAAATAAGTTTACTCACCAAGATGAATTACTGTTGAAACTTGAAACAGAGGATGGAAATAGATGTCTGCAGTATGAAGTTTTTGAATTGCCGTAACTCTTCTTGCTTTATCAGGTTTTTATTTAGGCTTTTTTTTTTATACTTTTGCAGTAGCAAATGGACTTAAGGATAAGAAATGATGAATAATGAACATACATATATATATATATATATAACTTTGAACATAATGTCTTCTGGAACAAGCTTTACTACAATATAATATTTGCTTTATTTTATTATGTACTAAGGTACTAAACCTGAAATGAAAGGCATATTTCGGCTGAAAGATTATGTTTCCAGATATAAAAGTGGGCTAATTAATGTATATGTTTACTCATACGTTAACACATAATCAAATGCTAGCTGACACAAGGATTTGTATATAGATATTTGCAGTTTTTCTTTTGTGTTTGTACTATTATGCTGCTGGCAAACTTTGTTTTGTCTCTTGAATTAGTATACACTAATTAGTATTGGCTGACACAAATATTTTGTATAAGATATCTCAGGTTTTGTTTGTATTGATATGTTTTATTTGCTGTGAATTCTTGGCTTATGTATGAAGCTTTGGTTATAAAGATATTTTGTTTTGTTACTAAATTATTATTTTTTCTTAATTTCAAGTCTGAACTATAGCATACATATTTGTATGGAGATATGATTTTTTTTATTTTTGCAGCTAAATGTTGGCTGAGATGGAAGCAATTGAAATGTTATGTTTCTTCAGCTAACAATATTTTAATTATGTACAATATATATGATTTACTTATTTATACTTATCTTTGTATTTATTTCCATTTGTATTTTAGCTATAAATAATAAACTTATATTCATGAGTTTACTTATTTTTTTATTTATATTTTTATAAATATTAATATTATGTATTGAACATTATCATCAATTTATATTTTATATCTTATATTTTCTATTTTAGCCATTAATATTTGAATTAGAGTCATAAGTTATATTTACACTTATTCTCATTTTTATGGTTCATTTGTATTTATTTACATTTATATTTTATATTGCTAGAATTAAATTTTAAATTTCAAACATTATCAAGCATATGTATTCATTTAACAAATGTTAACAATGTATAGCATTTTAATTTAATGAGTTAAATTTTATTAATAATATTGTTAAGAAACTTATTTTAGAATTTCAAACATTATTATCTATGTGTATTATTTCATACTAAATATAAATAATGTAAAGTATTTTAAATAATTATATAAGATAGATTTTTATTGTGAATATTATTGAAATACTTATTTCAATTTTCCAGATCAATCTGCTTTTAAAATACAGTTTATATAAATAGATGGCAATATTTCCAAAATCATATTCATTTAAATATGAACAATTCACATTCTATATTTAATTAGATTAAACATTTATTAAAATAACCGGGGCCGAAATCCAGGGTCTTTACACATTTGCTCTAAGGGTTTATGCCAATAGGCAACCCGGCCCTATATGCTCCTCGATGCATCACCAAAACATGATCAAAACATCAAAGTTAGGATTTTAAAGATTTGAACCCAAAACACTAAAAAATTGGAATATTCACCAATTCATCCCAAACCAAAAGCAAATGCACATGAATAAGTGTTAGGAATTCATACCTAACAACCAAAGATAATTATAGTCATAGATGTGAGATAAAAATCTCACCTTTAACCCAAAACAAAGAAGAAGAAGAAGAAGCTCAACTGCAAGGAGAAGACCAACCACTCTCCACTTCAACTCTACTAGCTTCAATCTAAGATCAAAACAAGTATTTTCCTAAGTTAGGTTTAGGAAACTTTTTGAAATTGAAGGAGAAAGAGTTGGAGAAGATGAAGAGAAGGCTTATCAATAGCTTCTCTTTGAGTTTGGAGCAAGAATTCAAGTTTGCAAAGTAAACTAGGGCTTGGAATTTCTAATTCCTATTCTCTTCCCCCATTTCAGTTTTAGCTTGAGTTTAGAAGTGAAAATGAGTGAATGGAAGGAGAGGGACTGAGTTAGGGTATTTAGTTGGCTAGTGGGATGAACCCGAACCCAAAATCCAACTAGAAAAAGTAGCAATTCAACTTGCTCCAAACATATCAAAGTTTATACTCAAAAAGATTGCAAACGCTATTTTGGACTCAATGGAAGTGGTATCGAGCCCCAATTTGGCCGTTTGCAAAAAGTAACATTTCGGACCCAAAAATCTGACTAACGATGCTATATTTAAATAAAACATTTAAATATAGAATCGTTAAATATGCGGGTTGTTACAAGTAGACCAGCTTGAGTTAAGCAACCTGGTAGATGGAGATACACTGAGAGAGCGTATTTGTATTTTTTTCTATATAATACTACATACACAATTTGTCCCTTGAAGTTCTATTTATTAAGTTGCAAAGGTATCATCATTTAAGCTATCTGACTAAGTTGATGGAGTGCACGAGCGACTGTAGATTGGCAGTTTGAGACGCCTGATTGGTTCAGAGACCATGGGAATACCATAAGGGATGTTTCACTCTCCGCGAACATTCTGGTAGTTGCTGTAAGTGGTGGAGGTAGTGTTTCCCTTAAGACATAATAGTAGAAGCGATTGACGAGCAAACCATCACTAGTATGCAATATGAATGTTGCATTGCCTCATTCTCTTTGATTATATTAGCAACCAAAGCAAATGGCATCATTTGCTTCGGTCCCCCTTTAACAACCTTTTTAAACCCTTTTTAAACAAATCTTATATAAAACCTTTTCAAAGTAATTCATCAAACTAAAATTCTATTCTATATAAAACCTTTTGAACATTTGACACAAAAACAACTATTTGCAAAATTTATTTACATAACAAAATCCTAAAATTACCTTTTCATAATAATTGACTTCAAACACTTCTAAAAGCATATTTCAACATGCTTTTAAATTTGACTTCTACTTTTATTTAAAAACAATCAAATACTATAATTACTTACAAAATTTACTTAATAATACTTAAATCATAAATCCTCTAAGTAATAATTTTCGTATAATAAATAAATTGCATTCAACTTATTAATATCTCAAATATTATTTTTCAAACTTTCAGTTTATTAAATCCAGATAAAATTAATTCATTGCTTTAAAATAAGAATTTTAAATACCATTCTTTTTAAAACCTTCAAATATTTCTATAATCATCGATAAATAAAAATATAATATTCAAAATACACTTATTTAATATAATCCCAAAATTCATCATTTCTCAAAAAATTTCTATTCACGCAATCCTCAAAACTATTCCATATTTATATTTTTTCTAAAATTACTTCACTTTCACATTTTCCATTAATTACGATTTCTTCAATATTAAATAATATAACCATTCCAAAATAATTTATTTATTTCAAATCTTCACCTTTTAATTTATTTATCCCATTTCCGATCAATTTCAACCGTTGTGTTAAACTAATACTATCATCAAATTCAACCAACGCACACACGCAACATAGCATGTCTAAAGGACACAACACGTTTTCAATCAATAACATCCAATAACGGTCAATTTTATCCAATTAATTCATATCAATCAAGCATTAATTGCCAATCAAACAATAAAAATAGTTGAACTAGCAGCTAAACGATGATAGACGATAGTTGTGAGTTCAGAAAATAACTTACTTTATTTCCAAGAAAAATCCTTAATGGTGCAATATTCCTAAATGCACGCACTTCTCCACTACAATGCTCCATCACCGGTGTTATGTGATGCAGCCATTAGTCCCAATAGCAAGCAATACCTCTTCGTGCACCTCTACGCGTGCCTTCCTCGGTCCTACGCCCAAATCGCAGCCTCCCAAACACCACCAGAACCAACATCACATCACCTCCAATAGTCCCCTGTCCTGCACCTCGCATACACCTCCTCCAAGTCGCGACTGCCTGCATTGTACCTCACTATAACCCCTCGTCACTCACATATCACTTATACACCTGCTTGCATCTCTCCAACTTCTGTCCAGATCGCAGCTTCCCAAAGCACAACCGCCTAGTGCCGTCTCTAGCACCGCCTTTGTCGGCAACATTGATGATGACTCCACTGTTCATCCATGTGAACATCTATATATCTATATATATGTATGTATATGCATATGTATACATATATGTATGTATGTATATGCATATGTATATATATGTATGTATGTATGCATATGCATATGTATATATATGTATGTATGTATATGCATACACAATTTTGATGTAGGTGAATTAGGGCAGTAAATGATAAAGGGGGTTTGGGCTTGATGTAAGGATAATTCTAGAACAAGGAGGAAAGAAAATTGGCTTGGGCGTGGGCTAAAATAGTTAGGCCTTGATTTAATTCATTTCATTTTTAATTAATTTGCCTACCTAATTTATTTATCCTTTCTTTTTTAATAACCTCTTTTTATTTGTAAATAAATTTCAGTTTGATTTAAATTAATTTACACTTCATTATACAAAATATATTGTGTTCGCTGTCCAATTTCATTCAATTCGATGCCTGCATATTAATTTTCCACTATTATAATCACATAATAATTATGTACACTTTTAAAAATATTTTATGTTCAATTTAAAACAATTTATTTAATTCAATAAATTATTCTAAAATAATTTATGAATTTAATTCAATATATTTGAAATAAAAATCTTTTATCAAAGACTTCAAAAAATTTATTTTCAAAATAATAATTTTCAAAAATCGAATTTGAATATTTTTAATTTGATTAAATTTACTTAATTTACGATGTAGAAAGCAGTGTTGTTACAGGAAGCGTAATCAGAGATATTAGAGATGTGTTGTATCGCCTATGATGTTGGAGATCTGGATTCTAGACTACTCTATTCTTGGTGCTGATGAGTCTAGACGGCACACTGTTACTGCTTGTGTTTGAAAGATGTGCGAATTAGAGTCCACGGTGATGGAGACTTCAATGCTGATGGGTCTAATGAATATATTACGTTAAGTGTTTTGAGTTGCGAATTCTAAAAACTACATTTTTGATAGGAGATAATTCATGATTATATAAATGTGATGGTGCAGTCCCAATGCTTTGCTGATGGAGCCAACTATTGATGATTATGTGGCTTGTTGGTAAGAGAGGTCCACTAATAAATGAGACATTTGGTTGTTGATTGTTTTGTTGAGTTGTTTATATAAGGAGAAGGTTTGTGTTGAATTGATTCCGAGTTCAATGATTTTGTGAATGATTGTGATTGTAATAAAAGCAAACCCTTATCACTTGACCAATTATTTAAGGAAGATTGTGACGACCCAGAATTTTTAACATTTGAAATAAAAAAAACCGATTTTAATTATTTGAATGTTAGTTTAACTTGAATTTCAAATATCGGAATGAATTGGGAAATTAAATTATTGAATTTAGTTTATCGAAGATGGGTAAAATATTTGAATCCTCAGTTTAAGCTGATTAAAAATATTTTCAAGGCTTAGAAATTTTTTATTTACAATACTGAAGATAATAGAGGCTTCAGAATTGAATTTGAAAATGATTTGTTCAGTTTTGAAATTATATCATTTAATCGATATTTAAAAATAGCCTTTCGAGGCACAGTCTCGGAATTCAACGAAACTAATTCCACTGGATCCATAATATTGTATTATTATCGGGTTTCAATTTTTGTAGCATTCAGAGTGATCGTTTGACCGAACGTTAAGCAAACGCGTTGAAATTTAAATTAAAAATTCAGTGTTTTAACTTGTTCAAAATGCTATCTTCTCCATACGATCGAATTTGGACTTGGAACCTTTTCCATTGCGTTCGGAGTAGGAGTATAACATTATAAACGCCTGGCGGCACGCATCGATCGGAGATCAAGATTTTTAATTGCGGAAACCGAGACGAATTGAATTTGAATTTTGAATATAAATAATATATATATTAGCAAACTGACATGTTGAGGAAGATTCGTACACTTGGCTTCCATTTTCTGTCTCTTCTTTACACGCGTTCATAAAAAAAAAAAAAAAATTCGATCCAGTCAAATTTAAAAAAAATATAAACTAACGAAAACACTTTCTTTCATTCAAAAATTAAAAACAGAAGCTTCAGATCCTATAATGGCTGCAGTTTCTTTAAGGATTCAAAAATCAAATCTTGAGCCTCATTCGAAAAAAAATTCGAAACAAATAAAATGGCAGCCGAGTTTTCTTCACAAACGAAATCAAATCCCAAAAAAAAAAAGCAGTTGCCAATCCTCTTCATAAAATCAATGGCTGATGGTAAATCACGATGGGTGCATAAAGCTCGACCCGTGCAAACGATGGATGTTGCGGTAAAGTCGATCTAAGAGGATGCGGCGTCGATAAGGTGGCCGCGCGCGCGATTGGGTGATCGTGTCGATCGGCAGCCCAGGGGTCGTCGTGATTCTAGGTGAGCTCGATCTAGGGCATGATGTTGGTTTTCAATGTTCAGCAAGGTTGAAGTGGTCGTGGCTAGCAATTAGGGATGGCATGGGACGGCTATGGTAGGTGCGACGTGGAGGTTGGTTCTTGGAGGTCGTTCGTGTCGACGTCATGTATAAGGCTGTGACTTCTTTTTTTTATATTTTGATTCCAGAGAAATATATATATATATATATATATATATATATATATATATATATATATTTGATACAATCGGAAAAAAAAATTACTTCTTAAAATTTTAAATCTATTTGTATATGCATATCTAACACTAAAAGCAGATATATATGTTGGTAATATATAAGAAAATTTTATTTTATTTACTATAATGATTTTTTATAAGCAGAAAAGAAAAGAAAATATTTACAGTAAAGATAAAACAAATTTATTCTTTTTCTAGTTTAAATTTTTTATTAAAGCACATATATATGTAGAAATATACAGTAAAAAGGAATAAAATAAATAAATATGCATGTGCACATTTCTAACTTACTAGTTTAATTTTTAAATGCCCGTGTGATGGAGATTAATTTGTTTAATTATTTTAGTCACTAAAAATAATTTATTTAAGGGAATTTAGTTTTAAATTTAATTTTTGGTTAAACAAAGATTTTAATTAAAAGGGAAATTAGTTTTAAATCAAATTGTTAGTTAATTAAAATTATTTAAAAGGAAATTTATTATTAAATTTATTTCGAATATTGATAAACTGTATAAATATTTATACAAGGTCTAAATCGAGAAACAAGCCGGAATGGAAATGGGTTGCATGCAAAATAAAAGGTGAGATCTTCTCACTCAATCAGATTTTTCTGATTTAATTATAAATTTTAATTTAAAATTGTTGATTGTGTGCTTGAATGATAAATTATTATCAGTTATATTAGATTAGACACTATGCACCGCATAATAGCGGATGATATTATATTAAACCTATATACCGTGATATTCCACTTCGAAGTGGAATTGGTATTATATATGTATTTAGAGTGATTGATTTTCCGCATTATATAGCAGATAAGACCCTATGCGCCGCATAATAGCGGATGATATTTTATAAATCCCATATACCGCGATATTCCACCTCGAAGTGGAATTGGTATTTAATTGTTATGCTAACGTCTGTGGATGCAGGGAAACAGGTTGGAGGGATCCAACTGGATTCCTCAAATATTTGAATTGGTTTCAATATTGTGTGTTGATTATTTATAATCTGTGTGTGATTATATGTGTGATTGAAATCGTTGAAGGCTATAGAATAGCCGAATATATTTTTGGTATCGTAGGATACCAGAAATAAATAAAATTGGATTTTTAAAAATTTAAGTATAAAAATTATAATAAATTCATTTAAAAGAATTGGATGAATTTAAAAGAAGAAATTTAAATAGATAAAGTTTTATTTTTTGAAAATTTATTAAATAAATTCTAAAATATGGGAAAGATTTTAATAAATGGGTTTTGAGTAATATGGTTTAATAGTTGAAGAATTTATCTAAAATTCGGATTTTAAATAGATTGGAAGGGATAAAAGAATTTATTTTAAAAGGAAATAAATTTAGAATTGGTGATTGAAAATGGATCTTGGGAAATCAATTTGAAATTTAATTTGGTGTCTGAAATAAATTTAGAAATCAATTTGGAATTTGATTTGGTGTTTAAAATAAAATTTGAAATCAATTTGGAAATTGATTTGGTATTTGGAAATAATTTTTGAAATCAATTTGAAAATCGTATCTCAGTAGATATTTCAAAATTTTAAATTCAGAATGGGAATTTATAAAGGAAAGAGAAATTGGTTTAAAATAAATATTGATTTATTTTTGAAGTGTGGAAAGAAATTTGCGGATTTGGAATATAAACTGAGATAAATCAGAAAAGAATTTATTTATTGATTTAAAATGGTCCATTTTGAAATGGAAGTTGTATTTTCCCTGAAAAACCGAGTATGTTTTTAAGGTGGCTTTTAAAATTAAAAGTTCTAGAGATGGTTTTAAAAGAATATTTTGGAGAAATTATTTTCTTAAGTTATTTTGAAAATCTTTAAAATAAAAATTTATTTAATTAATTATAGAAGTGATTATTTAAAGATTTAATTAATATTTGATTTAGAAAATGATTATTTAAATAATTATACTCTATCCAATAATTTTATTTAAAAATTATTTTGGGCTTAAGATCTATATGAGATATGGGTATAAAATTTCGTAAAAAATATTTTAAAATAAAGTTTTAAAATAATTTTATTTTAAATATTTCCAAGTATATATGTTTGGATAAATAATTTAAATTATTTTAAAGTATTTGAACTCGGTAGATTTTCAGTGGAAATGAATAAATATCTGGAAATATATTCCGCGCTAGGAAAATGATTTGAAATTTGTTTTCAAAGGATTGAAATGTGGAAATTGATTTGAAATTTGTTTTCAAATGTTTGAAGTGTTGAAATTATATCTTGCAAAGATATTTGGAAAATAATAATTGGGGGAAAAATATACGAAATCCAGTGATTGTTATGAATATTGATCGATAGTTAAATAATCGACTATCAATATTGGCCTTTTAATGGCATTTGAATTTCGATGCGACCGGGGGTCGTATTCCCAATGGATACTCGAAAACCACATCGAACCTTTGAGATTGTAATGGATCTTTTGTTTAAAAAGATCAAAGTGGAAATTGTTATGTATTGTTTGAAATCTGAATATAACAATTATTTTTAAAAATAAGTGCTCGCTATTCGGATTAGCCGAGAGAGGACTTTGTGTCATTAAACCCATTCCGAATAATGATACGATGAAATAGGATTGCATTTGAAGATGGTGTTGAAGATCGGGTATTTTCAAAAACGAAAGGATTACCTATCGAATGTCTATGCACCGGGTTGCTCTGGTATAGAGATTTTATCACCCTTTGTGATGGGGATTTCCGAACGTAATTAGTGAATATTCGGATTTGCAAAGGCTTTTTTGAAGTGCCTTCAGTTTCGTTCGACCTTGGAACGGACTTGTATGGACGTGTGTCTGACGTTACACTTTGAGATGTGAAGCTGGTTTCTATCAAATACATTTCTATTCGTCGTGGAGAATTTATTCTCTTAGCTTAACACCCTTCTCCGAGACGTATGAACTCAGTGGTTATGTTGTCGATGGATACTAGTGATACATTCCCAATCTGGTAATGTGGCACATGAAGTGCCGCTGATCATTTGTTGATCGAAGCATGGCTTTTGTGAAAAGCGTAGCTTTATGGACGAGACTTCGTCGGACCTCACAATCCGGAATGGTCAAAATAGGAAAGATGCGGCAAGGTTATTTAGGGGTAGCTCCCCCTGAGGGTATGTCATTTCCTTCTGGAAAGAGGTGGTATCATGGTATGGAGCCTAGATATTTAACCTATGTGAATGCTGCAAATTTATTACTTTGTGGTTGTTGGTGTTGAGGATCCTCGGATAAAGGTCGGTTACGACCGGGAGATGGCATACTCGTGTCCGTAGTTACCTAGTTACAGAGGTAACCCGGCCTTGTGTTGGCAGAGATCCGGTTAGGTTCTCGGGGCATCCCTCAAGAGGCGTACCCATGAAGTTCCTTAGCCTGACCATTTGTTGGAAATCCAATCACCAATACTCGCCTTGTACGGTTTTAGTTGTAGAACCTGCCATCTAATATGGTAGCTATAGTAGGCATACTATAATGGTACGTATGCCGGCTAAGATTAATATTATACTTGCAAATGTTTTCCACTATGCACTAACAATAATATTAAAAGAGATTTTGCATATTAAGCATGTTTGACTATCATAAGGAGAAATCTCCCCCAAGTGTGTGATTACATTGTGTGTGTGTCGGGAGGCCTTATCGTAGTTTCATTTTCCAAAAAGCATTGCGAATTTCTTTTATTCCCCTTTGGTTTTCCTATGGTTAAAATAACTTTTTTTAATAACTCACACCAGTCCCATGACTGACCTGGAGTTTATTGTTCCCTTTCTAAACTTTGGGTGCCCATAATTTTCCACACGGACAGCCTAGAATCAGGTTATCAGTCGTTCGGAAGCGAAGTCAAAGAGATGCTGCGGAGATTTGGAGTACAAGCTGGACGGCGAGACGTATCACTTATATTATATAGGGTCCGCTGCGTATGGGTTGGTGCAAGTCAAATTTTCATGTAAGCTAGTTTTAATAACTGCCAGTATTGTATTGTGTCGTTGTAAACTCTGATGTATGTATAAATTGATATAGTTCTTTGTTTTAAAACTATTCATTTATCTATTATATTTTTTCCGCTATGAAATGTGAGAATATGATTATTGTTTCTTCTTCTTCTTTAACCCTAACGGTTCGGTTTTCCCGCATTCGACTGTGCGGCATTTGATACAGTGGACGTATTGATGTCGACTTTAGGGAATCGTAAAATGGGGTCGTTACAATTTTTGGTATCAGAGCAATTGGTTAAGCGACAACCTTGGCTCTTGTGGGGATTACTCATTAGAGATAGAGTCGGTAATACTCTACAATGAGTTTGAGTGTAATAGTAGATATGAACGCGTGTTTGTTGGTGAATATAAAATTGTTTTACATTGTGATGATTGGTTTGTTGAGTGATATATGGATTCTGGTCAGTATAGTTTATACAACTCTATCGATAGGGATCTCTAAACACTTGTACAGAACAATTCGACACGATATTGTTTTAAAATAGGGTAAATGACATAATTTTACCCAAATTATTTTTGTATAGAAAAGGAATAATTTTTTGTAAATTATTATAGTATATGATTGATTGTTTGATTAGGAAGTGATAATATTAAATTATTATCATTGGTTATTGAATAAGAAATTTAAATCATAACTAAAGGGCTAAGAAAATAAAATCCATATACAAATGGGAATTGTAATTGTAAATGTGATTTATAATTTGAAATAGAATTCCAGAGAAATATTAAAAACATTTTTGAAAGGGTTTGAAGTTTTGAAATTTGGAAAAGTTTAAATCCTTTCTGAGTTTGAAAATGATTTTCAAAGGTTTTGGAAAAATGTTTTGGAGGGATGAAAGCTCTAAACTCTTTTTGGTCATTGAAAAATAATTCCGATGATGATCCCGACATCATCGGTGTTCATTTTCGAGTCTCCAGGACAGGAATTGCTGCCAAATTATTTTAAAAAGGAAGTTGTTTGGAAAACCGGGTTGGTTTTGGAAATTCAAAGGATAATTTGAATTGATTTCAAAAATGATTTTGAAATGATGGAAAGATTCTTGAATTCTATATAAAAAACAATTATGGAATAAAATTTATTAAGGTGAAAAATAAAATTGTGAACGAATAAATAAATTTACAATTACAAGTAAATGAAAGTGAAATTGAATGTCGAAATTCATATCGAATTTGTAAGTAAATAGAACTCGAGTTGGAATTGAATTTTTCTTTGTATTAAACAAAGCAAAGCATTAAAATGAAATTGGTAAGTGAAGATAATTGAAGAAAATATGGTTTGGAATGAATTGAATGCAATAATTATAAATGAAGGTAAATTGAATTCATATGGAAATGGAAATCCAGTTTAATTATAAGTAGATATAAACCAAAGTTAAATTGAAAATAGAAATAGGAAGTATATAAAATGCTTATATGAGACTTAAAAAAAGTGTTAAATTCTTAAGTAAATTTGATATTGGAAATATACAAAGTTAATAATTGAGTGAATAAAGTTAAACTGGGAATTGTGAATAAGGGAATGAAAATAGTCAGTATGAATAAAAGAAAAGAAATTTGTTATAGCTAACAATCAATTAGAAATTAATATGTAGGATGTACGTATATTATTTTATTCGCATGACGATTTGATCCAGTATTCGAGCACAGAATTTCGAGATAGTTATACCGATCCGAGTTGGGATTTTTACTCGATTTTCAACAACGTACCTGGATATGGATTTTTGGTTGATTGTCATAGTTTGTGGCTGTGTAAGGAGAATGACGGTTTCTAATCAAGAAACCAGATCTGAGTCCGCACTAGGAAGTCAGGTGGACAATACTAGTTTGGAAGTGAAATTGTGCGATTGAGTGAGCGATCGAATTTGATATTGCATATAAATGATGTATGTATATCGTGCGGACTTGAATAACAATAGATATGGAAACTTTTGTAAAGAAAAGTATAAAATGATTTTTGAAAGTTATGATTGGATAATACTGTTAATAGGATATATAGTGATTTAAATGCAAAGGGAATTGGATTTGATTTTGAAGATAATTGAAATTGCTCGAAAAAGTTATGTATTTTAAATTTCAGTATGTAATTTGATGATTTTCTTGTCCAGCCGCTTGGCTTTTCGTTTTCTTTTTGAAATCTAGGGGCCCGTTGTGCCATTTTGTAGTCGTACCGAGCTAGCCGCGCAAAGGAGACGCTGACGAAATTTTTCCAAAATCTAGGGAGTTAGAAAAATTTTGAGAAAATTTTGAAAATTTAAAATTTGAATTTAAATTTAAATTTGCATTGTTGAGAAAACATTGCCTCGTTTGGAAACTATGGAGGATTTTGGAATGTTAGTTGAATCGATAATGGGTTTTCAATAAAAAGATTGTTTTGGAAAGTTAAAACTGTTTGGATTCGGAAAATAATGTATGGGTTAAGGATCATTCTTCTTAACTAGTAATTTCAAGATGAAATTCTTTTAAGAGGGGAAGGATGTGACGACCCAGAATTTTTAACATTTGAAATTAAAAAAAATAATTGATTTTAAATATTTGAATGTTAGTTTAACTTGAATTTCAAATATCGGAATGAATTAGGCAATTAAATTATTGAATTTAATTTATCGATGATGGGTGAAATATTTGAATCCTCAGTTTTAAGCCGATTAAAAATATTTTCAAGGCTTAGAAATTTTTCATTTACAATACTGAAGATAATGGAAGCTTCAGAATTGAATTTGAAAATGATTTGTTCAGTGTTGAAATTATATCTTCAATCGATATTTAAAAATAGCCTTCCGAGGCACAGTCTCGGAATTCAACGAAATCGATTCCACTAGATCCGTAATATTGTATCATTCTCCGATTTCAATTTTTGTAGCATTCGGAGTGATCGTTTGACCGTACGATAAGCAAGCGCACTGAAATTTAAATTAAAAATTCATTGTTTTAACTGATTCAAAAAGCTATCTTCTCCATACGATTGACTTTAAACTCGGACCTTTTCCATTGCGTTCGGAATAGGGGTATAACATTATAAACGCCTGGAGGCACGCATCGATCGGAGATCGAGATTTTTTAATTGTGGAAACCGAGACGATTTAAATTTGAATTTGAATATAAATAATATATATATATATATATATATATATATATATATATATATATATATATATTAGCAAATTGACACGTTGAGGAAGATTCAAACACTTGTCTCCAATTTTCCGTCTCTTCTTTACACGCGTTCATAAATAAAATAAAAGAAAAATTCGAGCTAGTCAAATTTAAAAAAAATATAAATGAACGAAAACACTTTCTTTCGTTTAAAAATTAAAAACAGAAGCTTCAGAATCCTGTAATGGCCGCAGTTTCTTTCAGGATTCAAAAATCAAATCTCGAGCCTCGTTTGAAAAAATATATCGAAACAAATAAAATGGCAGCCGAGTTCTCTTCACAAACGAAATCAAATCCACAAAAAAAAAACAGTTGCCAATCCTCTTCAAAAAATCAATGGCCGATGGTAAATCACGATGGGCGCATAAAGCTCGAGCCATGTAACGATGGATGTTGCGTTGATAAGGTGGCCGCCCGCACGATTGGATGATCGGGTCGATCGACAGTCCAGGTGTCGTCGCGATTCTAGGTGAGCTCGATCTAGGGCACGACGTTGGTTTTCGATGTTCAGCAAGATTGAAGTGGTCGCGACTAGCAATTGGGGATGGCATCGGACGGCTGTGGTAGGCGCGACGTGGAGGTTGGTTCTTGGAGGTCGTTTGTGTTGACGTCAGGTATAAGGCTGTGTGTTCTTTTTTTTTTTTAATTCCAGAGAAACATATATATATATATATATTTGATACAATCTGAAAAAAATTACTTCTTAAAATTTTAAATCTATTTATATATGAATGTCAACAGTAAAAGCAGATATATATATGTAAGTAATATATACGAAAATTTTATTTTATTTACTGTAATGATTTTTTATAAGAAGAAAAGAAAAGAAAACATTTATAGTAAAGATAAAACAAATTTATTCTTTTTCTAGTTTAAAGATTTTTATTAAAGCACATATATATGTAGAAGTATACGGTAAAAAGGAATAAAAAATAAATATGCATGTGCACATTTCAAACTTACTAGTTTAATTTTTAAATCCCCGTGTGATGGAGAATAATTTGTTCAATTATTTTAGTCATTAAAAATAATTTGTTTAAGGGAATTTAGTTTTAAATTTAACTTTTGGTTAAACAAAGATTTTAATTAAAAGGGAAATTAGTTTTAAATCAAATTGTTAGTTAATTAAAATTATTTAAAAGAAAATTTATTATTCGATTTATTTTGAATATTGATAAACTGTATAAATATTTATACAAGGTCTAAATCGAGAAACAAGCCGGAATGCAAATGGGTTGCATGCAAAATAAAAGGTGAGATCTTCTCACTCAATCAAATTTTCTGATTTAATTTTAAATAGTTAAATTTAAAAATGTTGATTGTATGCTTGGATGATAAATTATAATCAGTTATATTGGATTAGACCCTATGCGCCGTATAATATCGAATGATATTATATTAAACCCATATACCGCGATATTCCACCTCGAAGTGGAATTGGTATTATATATGTATTTGGAGTGATTGATTTCCTACATTATATAGCGGACGAGACCCTATGCACCGCATAATAGTGGATGATATTTTATAAATCCCATATACCGCGATATTCCACCTCGAAGTGGAATTGGTATTTAATTGTTGTGCTAACGTCTGTGGATGCATGGAAATAGGTTAGAGGAATCCAACTGGATTCCTCAAATATTTGAATTAGTTTCAATATTGTGTATTGATTATTTATGATCAGTGTGTGATTATACGTGTGATTGAAATCATTGAAGGCTATAGATTAGCAGAATAAATTTTTGGTATCGTAGGATACCATAAATAAATAAAATTGGATTTTTGAAAATTTAAGTAGAAAATTTATAATAAATTCATTTAAAAGAATTGGGTGAATTTAAAAGAAGAAATTTAAATAAATAAAGATTTATTTTTTGAAAATTTATTAAATAAATTCCAAAATATGGGAAAGATTTTAATAAATGGGTTTTGAGTAATATGCTTTAATAGTTGAAGAGTTTATTTAAAATTCGGATTTTAAATAGATTGGAAGAGATAAAAGAATTTATTTTAAAAGGAAATAAATTTAGAATTGGTGATTGAAAATGGATCTTGGGAAATCAATTTGAAATTTAATTTGGTGTCTGAAATAAATTTAGAAATCAATTTTGAATTTGATTTGGTGTTTAAAATAAAATTTGAAATCAATTTGGAAATTGATTTGGTATTTGGAAATGATTTTTGAAATCAATTTGAAAATCGTATCTAAGTAGATATTTGGAAAATTTAAATTCACAATGGGAATTTAAAAAGGAAAGAGAAATTGGTTTAAAATAAATATTGATTTATTTTTGAAGTGTGGAAAGAAATTTGCGGATTTGGAATATAAACTGAGATAAATCAAGAAAGAATCCATTTATTGATTTAAAATGGTCCATTTTGAAATGGAAGTTGCAATCTCCCTGGAAAGCCGAGTATGTTTTTAAAGTAGCTTTCAAAATTAAAAGTTTTAGAGTTGGTTTTAAAAGAATATTTTGGAGAAACTATTTTCTTAACATATTTTGAAAATCTTTAAAATATAAATTTATTTAATTAATTAGAGAAGTGATTATTTAAAGATTTAATTAATATTTGATTTAGAAAATGATTATTTAAATAATTATACTCTATCCAATAATTTTATTTTAAAATTATTTGAGCTTAAGATCTATACGAGATATGGGTATAAAATTTCATAACAAATATTTTAAAATAAAGTGTTTTAAAATAGTTTTATTTTAAATATTTCCAAGCATATATGTTTGGATAAATAATATAAATTATTTTAAAGTATTTGAACTCGGCAGATTTTCAGTGGAAATGAATAAATATCTGAAAATATATTCCGCGTAAGGAAAATGATTTGAAATTTGTTTTCAAAGGATTGAAATGTGGAAACTGATTTGAAATTTGTTTTCAAATGGTTGAAGTGTTAAAATTATATCTTGCAAAGATATTTGGAAAATAATAATTGGGGGAAAATTATATGAAATCCAGTGAATGTTGATTGATAGTTGAATAACCGACTATCAATATTGGCCTTTTAATGGCATTTGAATTTCGATGCGACCGGTGGTCGGATTCCAAATGGATATTCAAAAACTACATCGAACCTTTGAGATTGCGGTGGATCTTTTGTTTCAAAAGATCAAAGTAGAAATTGTTGTGAATTGTTTGAAATCTGAATTTAACACTTATTTTTAAAAATAAGCGCTCGTTATTCGGATTAGCCGGGAAAGGACTTTGTGTCATAAAACTCATTTCGAATAATGATACGATGAAATGTGATTGCATTTGAAGATGGTGTTGAAGACCGAGTATTTTCGAAAATGAAAGGATTACCTATCGAATGCCTCTGCACCGGGTTGCTCTGGTATAGAGATTTTATCACCCTTTGTGATGGGGATTTCCGAACGTAATTAGTGAATATCTGGATTTGCAAGGGCTCTTTGAAGTGCCTTCAGATCCATTCGATCCCAGAATGGACTTGTATGGATGTGTGTCTGACGTTACACTTTGAGATGTAAAGCTGGTTTCTATCAAATACATTTCTGTTGGTGGCGGAGTATTTATTCTCTTAGCTTAACAACCTTCTCTGAGACGTACAAACTTAGAGGTTATGTAGTCGATGGTTACTAGTGATAAATTCCCAATTTGATAATGTGGCATACGAAGTGCTGCTGATCATTTGTTGATCAAAGCACGGCTTTTGTGAAAAGCGTAGCTTTGTGGACGAGACTTCGTCGGACCTCACAACCTGGAATGGTTAAAATAGGAAAGATGCGGCAAGGTTATTTAGGGGTAGCTTCCCCTGAGGGTATGTCATTTCCTTCTGGAAAGAGGTGGTATCATGGTATGGAGCCTAGATATTTAACCTATGTGAATGCTGCAAATTTATTACTTTGTGGTTGTTGGTGTTGAGGATCCTCGGATAAAGGTCGGTTACGACCGGGAGATGGCATACTCGTGTCCTAGTTACCTAGTTACAGAGGTAACCCGGCCTTGTGTTGGCAGAGATCCGGTTAGGTTCTCGGGGCGTCCCTCCAGAGGCGTACCCATGTGGCAATAGGAAGTTCCTTAGCCTGACCATTTATTGGAAATCCAATCACCAATACGCTCCTTGTACGGTTTTAGTTGTAGAACCTGCCATCTAATATGGTAGCTATAGTTGGCATACTATAATTGTACGTATGCTGGCTATGATTAATATTTTACTTGCAAATATTTTCTACTATGCACTAATAATAATATTAAAAGAGATTTTGCCTATCAAGCATGTTTGACTATCATAACGAGAAATCTCCCCCAAGTGTGCGATTGCATTGTGTGTGTGCTGAGAGTCCTTATGGTAGTTTCATTTTCCAAAAAGCATTGCGAATTTATTTTATTCCCCTTTGGTTTTCCTTTGCTTAAAAATAACTATTTTTAAGATCTCACACCAATCCCATGACTGGCCTGGAGTTTATTGTTCCCTTCCTAAACTCTGGGTGCCCATAATTTTCCACACGGACAGCCTAGAGTCAGGCTATCAGTCGTTCGGAAGCGAAGTCAAAGATATGCTGTGGAGATTTGGAGTACAAGCTGGATGGCGAGATGTATCACTTATATTATATAGGGTCCGCTGCGTATGGGTTGGTACAAGTCAAATTTTCATGTAAGCCAGTTTTAATAACTACCAGTGTTGTATTGTGTCATTGTAAACTCTAATGTATGTACAAATTGATATATTTCTTTGTTTTAAAATTATTCATTTATCTATTATATTTGTTCCGCTGCGAAATGTGAGAATCTGATTATTGTTTCGGTTCTTCTTCTATCTTCTTCTTCTTTATCCCTAACGGCTTGGTTTTCTAGCATTCGACTGTGCGACATTTGATACAGTAGACGTATTGATGTCCACTTTTGGGCATCGTAAAATCGGGTCATTACAAAGATAACAATTTGGAGAGTGAATCTTTATTGTCATAAAATTTGAAAAAGTAGCAAAGCAAAGGAGTGTGTTGAAACTGGGCCAGCCGCAGTGGAAGAAAGAGGCTAATTTCGAAAAAAAATCATTTTGGATCTTTCATGGGCCTCTGAAATCTAAATTCATTTAGATCTTATCTAAGTCTTCTTCTAAATAAAATTAATATTTTAATTAATGTGGTGGAAAGAATTTCAAAAAGGGTTTGAATATTATATAAATTTAAATGAATGGGTGTATCAAATACACCCACATGTGTAGCAGTTACTTATTAAAATAATATGAGAATGAAACCTTTAGTTTCCTTCTCTAATAGTTATGCACGTAATTAAGAGAGTAAACAACATTAATTAAAAAGACCGTAACCTCTCATTTTAATCTCTGATTAGATTGATGATATGTTTAATAAACATGTTAACATTTTAGTTGAATGTTTTATTAGGAATGCAATGGTCTAATTTGGTTTGATGAATTACAAATGATTCTGAGCACATCACATGCATCTGTGTATATAGTGTAAGTGCAACATATAAAAGTATACAAAGTTAATGTAAACATTGCATAAGTGTTGGGATTCACACAAAAATGGACACATTTCCCATCTATATATGCCTTTGTCGTCCTAAACGTGAACAATTTTATTTATTTATTAATATATAAATACATGCATACATTCATACATATATACTATAAATACACACGTATATATACATATACAAATAATGTTTAGCACAACAGTTCAAATAAAACAGATCTCATTTCAATATCAAGCACTAAATCAAAGAATATTAAGATTAATGAAGATCGGTTTGAAACAGTTGTGAAAAGTGTCCTTCCTTTTTAAGCAAAGATATAATTTTTAATTAGATGGAATTGCAAATCATGGAATATATCATTGATTTAATGTTTCCGTTTTTTCTTTTAAAAGGAAGGGTTGTATTAGAATGGTTTAAAAATGACATTAAAACATTATATTAATTTGATGACAAATATTAATTATTGCGATTATTACCAAGTTTTAATTACATAGCAACCCATGTTTAAATATTCAAGTGTAAACCTTTTGATATGAAAAACAGAATTGTGAATATAAAAAATCCAAAGTTCAATTATGTTCTAGTTTTTTAAACAACAAAATCAAACGACATAGACATATATAGATTTAAGATAAGAAGATTTAAATCTAGTTTAAACAAACTTTGTAAACAATCACATAGAGTACTGAAAATAAAAGAAGGTCTAGATCTAGGTTAAATTAATTAATCAAACAATCATACAGAAGACTGAAAATGAGATGTTATTCATAAAAAAATAGTAGTGAACAAAAGAAACATTCTATGCTTTAGCATGATAAAACAATCGATTCAAATAAGGGAATGGAGATATTCAAATCAAGATTCAAATTCACAAGTATGAATAGAAGGGAAAGATAGAGAATAAGGGGATAAGAACAAATCATAAGATATGTAAACATAGAATTATACACACATATAATTAGCTTAGGATGAAGCATGTAGAAACATCTTGAATGATAGAAAATACCTAGATCTGATTGATCACTCTCGAGATCTGGTGGACCTTGCCCTTCATTGCACCTTGATTTGTGGCTTCTCCTAAGATTTCAAACAAATCACCATCCCACTTTGCAAGAGAAGAATGAAACACCTTTTTAATTTTGTTTGATGTTGATTTGAATTTGTTTTGATGAAGATTCGACCATGAATGAATAATAGAGAAGAGGAAGAAAAGAGAACAAAAATGAAAGTCACGTCCCGTGTGTTCTAAAAAATGAGGAGATTTTTTAAACAGAATTGAAGGAACCTTTCATATTCTCCTATTAAAACTTCTGCCTTTAATTCCTCTTTTTAAATTTCAATCAGTCCCCCTAATTGATTTCCTCCTCTCATCATTATATGGCTGATCCAAGCACATTCCAAATGTGCAACTTTTCCAAACAAAAGAAAAAACAACTTTCATGTAATTATTTTATTCTTTGAAACATGTTCAAAATTATACCGATATCGTATACTGATATATGCAAATATAACTTTTATATATGCATTTAAATAATTAACAACAACATTCAAAACATCAAATAAATTAATAATAATTAATATTTCATAAATATCAATTAATTTAGTCAAATTGCAACATTTTACAAATTAACTAAATTGTGTGGTTTTCGGAGAAATCACAAATGCGGTTGTATGACACAGAGGTATGAATTCAATCAGCGATTAATATTAAACAATTCAAATATTAATGTTAACATGTCACTTAGCAGGTGTTGTGACATTTTGGCCAACTTCATCGCTTACAGGTCTTTTGGGTAAAATCAAATTTCACAAACACTTAAATTATACCTTTTAGTGATAATTATTTGCATCAATTCTCTTTATCAAAATTATGCCACTTTGGATTTATGGAATTTAATAATGGTCAAAATTTCAATATCATCCACATTCAACTTTATGTCCAAATACAAAGTCTTTGGTTTGATAATAACAATTATTATTAACCAAAATGCTCTAGTTTGAGACTTTGAGTTGACTTCAGTTGACCATGGTACTAATCTCATATAACCGAGGAGACGAATCCTGTAACATCCCCTATCTTGAGGCCGAAGCTAAGTGCTACGAATGCTACAGCCATCTATATCATTTACTTTCAGTGACAAAATACGGCAATGTTAATGGTATTCATAATATAAGAAGCACATGAATATGAAAAATAATCACAGATTCAAAAATAACTTGACTAATTACATTGCAAAACCATGTTTCATATTCCATTACATAATCCCAAACGGTTCCTAGGTTTTGATCAAATATAATTATTACAAATTATGCCAAGAGCGAGATATAAAGATGACCCTTGGATGACCAGAGTATTAAATAGACATATTACTCTTAATACAACGTAGTGGAAATAAAACTAAATAGCTCCTACATAGCTAGCTTTGACTCCTGCATGTCTTCGGAAGCTTTATTCGTTCAACATACTAAACCTGAAAAACCTTAACTCTCAATCTACTCAAATTGAATTTTGAGTACCCAAGAGTTTAAGGAGAAAACATAAAATTTGAGTTAGACATACAGCTTAGTGCAAAAAATACTATTACATCTCGGATTTCTGATATTAAGTGAGACCACGCCGCTTAGCGGAACGGGGTTTCCCTCACTAATATCCCTTTAAAACATATCTTTTTGCAAATTAGAATTCTGCAATCAAACTAATTAAAAAAATAATAGAAATATCAAATATGCTTATAAATCAGGTAATAAATGGACCATCTGTTCGAACGATATAGTTTTGTTTGGCTAACTATTAACCATTGGCTGACTTGGGCCTAGTAGACAAAATAAATAATCTAACACCTGTTAGACACGCTTCTGGATGGTCTATCCCTAACTTACTTCTTCCAAGGTTAACTGATCCTAATGGTTTTGCGGGCTCACCAAAAATCTATCCTCCTTCTCTGTATATTCCTTTCTGTGTGTAGCATCATTCAAGTTTTGCTTGTGACTACCCTGCACACTAGAATTTGGCCTAAATTAGCTAGGGGCTATAGCTAATGTATAGTACACGACCCTATACTAGTCCCATCTGGTAATCAAATATCTGAGTCATTTACTTAGGGTTTAGCTACCCTTCAAATTTTCCTTGAAAACATTTATTGCAAAATGATTTAACCCTTGAAATCATACTTAAACAAGGAAAATATACTTTTGCTTTCCTCAAATCCCTTTGTCATGATATATGCTTTACACAAAACATTGTTGATGAAAACCTTCGTAACGTTTGTTTAAGAGCTTTAAACAATCTCTTTCAAAACCTTTGAAAGTACCTCTTTCGAAACCATTTAGCTACTTTATCTTGTAACACTAGGCCAAAGGCCAAAACATACCTTTTGAAAGCATTTATAATTGACCTTTCGAAACCATTGAAAGTGTTCTTTTGAATACTTTATAAAACCTTAGACATCCTCTTTCCAAAACATCCCAAACTTTCATTTCGAAAACATTAGAAACCTTTCATTCAAACATAAAGGTAAACCTTTAAAAAACATTGGGGAACCACCCCTTCGAAACCTTCATTAGATACCTTTAGAAAGCATTAAAATCCTTTACTTAAACAAACCTTTTGAAAGCATTGGTTCAAGTGAAAGCTTGTGGAATATAGTTTAGAAACCATTTAAAACATTCCTTTCAAAGTCTTTGGGTTTAACTTTCGAAATATCAAAAAGGGTCTTAAAAGAACTGGGAAGAAAGCATTTCCTAAATAAAAGAAAGTGAATGGTGTCGAAACCAACTCCCTTCGAAAGCATTGGAGAAGCGATTTCAAAGTTTAAAATAAAAGAACCATTTCGAAGGCATTGCTTCAAAACGTTAAATTCGGCAGAAGGGGTTTCGACCCCTTCGAAAGCTTCATTTTAAAACAAAGGCGGCAACCACTTTCGAAAGTTCTTATCTTTAAAACATTCGACCAAGTCAAAAGCTGGTTCTTTCAAAAGCTTCATTTATAACCAAAGTGGTTCTAAGTTTACCAAAGCTACTTTAACCCCTTCAAAGCCTATTTCGACTGCATACATTTCACCTCCAATCCACTGCGATTTAAGGCCGATACCATGTGTATTGGTTTTACTTAGATGGAGGCGGCAGTATAAGGTCGAAAGTTGGCTGCTATAAGTGGCGAAGATGTAAAACTTTGTAAATCTAATTTTAAATTTTTTAAAGCAATTTCTTTCTAACCATTTTGCCTTCTCTGTCAACATATAATTAATTGCCAATTCATTTTCAAATCTTTTCTAAAAGTGCTGCCGAATTTCAAAAAATAGCATTTGAAACATTTGCAAATAACCTCTTCTTCTTTGATAAACATATAAAACAGTTAAGTCACATACCTTAAATAATTTTATATCTTCAATAAAATGCTTAGGAAAATTCTACAAAAATTCCCATAGACCACTATTAATATGCTTTCCAACATATTTAAATTTTTGACCCATGACTAACCTATATTAGTCGTAATTAATTTTAAACCCAATTTAACCATTTGCTTCATTAGAAAATTCATAATAAATCCACATTAATTTAAAAAATTAAGAAACTTAAAACCTATCACTAAAACATTATTTCGGACCTTATATCAAGGCATTTTGATGTCATTTGGTAGGTTTTTCAAATCATAACTTATCATAAAATCAATATGAAGCAACATAAATCATCAATAAGCATATATCCATTTAGCAATCAAAACATGGCATAATAATTTGCAGAATAAGTTCGAATCTTCATTAGAACTGAAAATAACAAATATGAGATGTAATATATTGTTCAACTTAGCTTGTTGTTAATGAGTTTGAGATTTGCTCTTGAATAAATTTGATTAAGCTTCTTGTTTTTGATTCGTGTTTATGTTCCCTTTTGCTTTCTCCTAATGATGGCTGGCTTTAATTGGTTTAATTTTTGTTTATGAATGTGAAAATGAAAGCAGCATGAGGGTTTAGGGTATAAGAATATAACATATTTCTATCTTGCCCTTACTTATTACCCTTATCTGTTTCATTTTAATTCTCTTTTGTTCGTTGTTTAATTAGTCACGTCTACCTTCTAATTATACAAATCTCAATCCCTTAACCATTTACATAATTTCATCTAATTTATATAATTAAATGCCTTAAATAATGTTAGTCAAAATTAGGGTCGTTGTAGACTTCTCTCCATAAAGAATTTCATCCTTGAAATTACGATAAGGTACTCATCAAAATCAACCATAAAGGTAAAACATACCATGAAACAAGCCAGGATTAGTATCTCGAATCCTGCTCTCAATTTTCCACGTACAGTCTTTCTCATCGTCAACCCACTGGATTTTAACTAACCTGACTATCTTGTTCCTTTGCCTCTTCTCATCTCTCGCGGCTATACGAACTGGTTTTCTAACCATAGTCAAATTTGGCTCCACTACTAAGTTCCTCTTCACACCTTCCCAGAAGAAACTTCCTTTCATATCTCGATGCATCTTAGTTCCTTCTGGATGAGTAGTGAACTTCGATCGATGGCATTCTTCTAGAACTTCCTTCCTAACGTTTCCCACATTCATAGCACATAGTATTCCTTTCTTCCTCAATCATCCATTCTGGTCAAGATCGAAATCTTTCAAGTCATCGTTCTGTGTTCCATCCCTTAACTTTCTAATCCATTCAGCTAATAATGGATCCTTGCCTTGTTTAGAAGCAATCTTTTCGATCATCGTTGGTCGAACTTCTAAACATGACAACATAGCAGTTTCCTTACTAAATCTAGCTTCAGATCTCCTTTATATCCTGCATGTAGTCAATGCTTCTAAATCTTTCCACTCAACTATCATTGCCAATGTTGCATTCTGATGCTTTCTGCTAAGTGCGTCCGCAAGCTTGTTGCCTTTTCTTGGTATGTACTCAATACCAAAATCGTAAGCAGCTAAAAAATCTCACCACCTCTGCTATCTCATATTCAGCTCCTTCTGAGAGAATAGATATCTCAATGACTTATGATATGTATACAGCTCGAATCTCTCTCCCAATAGGTAATGTCTTCACACCTTAAATGCAAAAATTACTACAGCTAATTCCAAATCATGTGTCGGATATCTAACTTCATGCGGTCTAAGCTGTCGAGATGCATAACAATCACCTTACCCCTTTGCATTACATAGCTCCTAATCCTGTTCTGCATGCATCCCTCTGGAACAACTAACACATGTATATTCGTCAGTAAGTGTTTCAGCTTCTGGAATGCTACCTCAGACTTATCGGTCTAGACAAACTTCACATCTTTCCGCTTTAGCTTAGTCATCGGTGCCGCTATCAACGAAAAATCCTTAATGAATCTCCGATAATAACCTGCTAATCTAAGAAAATTCATTATCTCATTCACTCTCTTGGGTCTCTTTTAGTTATTCACCGCCTAGATCTTGGTCAGATCTACAAACAACCTTTCTTTGAGAATGCATGACCAAGAAACTTTATTTCCTTCTTCCAGAAATGACACTTTGAAAACATCGCTTTCAGCAGATGTTGCCGCAATGTCTCAAGCACCACTCTAAGATGAACTTCATGCTCTCTTTCATCTTTAGAATATGTCAAAATATCATCTATGAAAACCAACATGAACCTATCCAAGTGTTCTCGAAAAACTCGGTTCATCAAATCTACAAAAGAATGTTAGAGCATTAGTTAGTCCAAATGGCATTACTAGCCATTCTATGATCCATACCTTGTCCTAAACGCTATCAAAGGAATACTATCCTCTGCCACTCTAAGTTGATGGAATCATGTTGCCAAATCCAACTGGGAAAATACTTTGGCTCCACTTAACTAGTCAAAAAAATCATCAATTCTAGGTAATGGATATCGATTCTTTATCGTCTTCTTATTCAACTTACGACAATCGATACATAACTTTAACGATCTGTCCCGTTTCTTTGCGAACGCTATGGCTGCTCCTAAGGAAAACTACTTGATCTGATAAAATTCTTGCCTTCCAAATCCACCAACTACACCGTTAGCTCCCTCATCTTGGTAGGTGTCATTCTACTTTGTGGTCTACTCACCGGTTCTACTCTCGGTACTAAATCTATCCGAAACTCAATAGCTTGTTTCGGTGGTTATTCTACTACAGGTTCAAAGACATCTGCGAATACCCCAACAATGAAAACTCGACTAAACTCACCTTCTTCCTCCACAACACCCAACAAAGCATTAACCTCAAAACTAGGGTTCTCTATAGAGTGTACAATCCGATCACTGCAACCAGGGTGTCTAAGTGATATTTTCCTATCATGGAAAAATATCCTATCATGGTATTTACCTAACCAGTCCCTACCCAAAATAATTTTGAATCCTACGAAACCAAACACACGCAAACTGTAAGCAAATACATGACCTAATAATTCGAACTCTAAGTGGCCACATCTCATCCCAAGAGTCCCATATTCTTCTATCGAATTCGCAACCCTTAAGAAAGTATCTTGGTATGAAGGTTCTAGGTTAAGCTTATCTATCAAACAATGAAATATAAACGAATGTGATGCACCGGTGTGACGACCGGAAAATCCGCACCCCTTGAATCGACAATAAACCACACATGTCTGACCCAAAAAGCACAGACTAACAGAAAGTCATGAGAAAGAAAAGAAGAGAGAAGAAGAGAAGAGAAGAAAGAGAGAAGATAGAACAAAACAGAACAATACAGAATCTCACATCGCAACAGAAAACATATAATATCATATCAATGATCTTTACAAAACAGAAACTATATATACATACATCAATCAGAGTTTAACAATCAATCACTAGTTATCAGCCTGAATAGTTATAATAACCTGTCCTTACAATTTTCAATAATAAACAACACATAACAAAGCAGCGGATAATCAAAACAAATATGTGTGCACGAAAGTGAAAATCTCTAGCTCTCCTATTGAAGCTCCAAGAGCACCAAATCTGAACCTGTAAATATACTCGGTCTGACCCGAGTATTGAAAGGGAAGAACACCCAGATCAGTATGGTAAACCAGCATGAGAAACACACTCAACTGAGTTTATTAAATTACCAAACCCTTATTTATCAAAACATAAGTATCTCGTAAGACACGCGCACACATAAACACGGACATGTTTTTACCATGCGCTAACTAAAACATTTCATATCAAATCCTCATACATTATAATAGTGTCCAATATATACAAATAATATTAATCATAGCCAAAATTGTTACATTGATTAAATTCCAACATATAGCCCGAAATGGATAATACAATCAAAATGGCAGGTACGTAGTGGAGTTTGGATTTCCATACAAATGGCCAGGTGAAGGGACTCCCTTTCGGTAGTACATCTTGAGAGGAATGTACCAAGGACCACCACAAAGGATCCTCTACCAGCACAAGACCGGCCAACCTCTATAACTAGATGGTACCGAATATATCATCCTTCAGTGTTACTGACCTTTACCATGGGCCCTCTAGCATAAAAATCACAATAATCAGATGCACAACGTTATAGCGTGCAAAGATATATCTAGAAGAGGATGATCATACTCCACTTGGGAGCGACCTACTTAGCCTTGCTGCATCTAACCATGTTTTGATCATTTCCGATTGATGAGGCCAGAGGTGTAACGATTACCTTTCACACATACCACATCACATCACTTTGAATGCCACACGGCCATTTCCTTTGACTACTAATTGCCTTCCACAAAAATACAACCCTTAAGCTCATATGTCTCAAGAAGAGTGTTAAGCTAAGAGAAGTTGCTTTCTCCACCACCACCGATTTATTTTTTTAAAAACCAATTTATGTAATATGTAGAAATGCATTGTTAGATAAGCATCCATACAAATTGTCCAGGAACAGGATAAACCGAAGGTACTTTCCTACCACATCCCGTCGGGTAATCCCTAGGATTAGTAGCGAATAGTCCTTGCATTGGATATTTCATAATGAAGAAACCACTGCTACTATATGTATATTGGGATTTTAACCCTAGACGATCAACAAGCAGTCTCCCACTATGAAAATCCTGAATATCAATATCATTACAAGAAACCCGCACAATCGTCGCATATACGTTGGTCCGAAGTGGTTTTCAGATAAATATGATTCCAGTCTCTTCGCACCAACAATGCAAAAGCGTTTCTTAACTTCACACAGAAACTAAGTCTCATAGACATATCACGTCTCCAACTTTCAACTTGCTATCCTTCAGACCAAGAAGGAAGCTCGATAGATTAGAGTAATACTCTACACTACATGAATCAACATCCCCAACGCAAACGATAATCAAGCCTACACAGAAGGCTACGTACTAAGTGTACGACTAAATAGTTCCCACATCAAGTCGAAGAACTAAAATGGCCAAATTTGATAGTCGGTTATTTAACTATCAAAGCAAACAAACAAATATCTAGCACCATAAGCAATCACTAGGCCCTTTTGATTAATCTTTTATTAATTAAATCACTTGCCAAATATTTACGTCGAATTATCTTTAAAAAGATATAATCTCAAAACATCCCAACATTTCAATATTGAAAAACGTTTCCATGTCCTTATTTAATAACAAGTAATTCACAAATCAATTTATTTTTAACATTTAGAAAATATCCCAAATACTTAAATCATGATTAAGTATATATTTTATTCTTTAAGGAAAAAATTCTCTTAAAAAAAATTTATTTGGGTCAAAACGAATGTTGCGTAAAACATCATTAACCCAAATCACTAGCATAGGGATTCGAAAATAAGATAGACATATAAATCCCATATACTATACAACACATTTCCTTTCGAAAGTCATTTACTATAACAACATTGTTACAGTCCATCATTCCCTTACTTCTCAAAAACGTCTATTTCAACAATGAATGTTGAAATATAGGTATTCGATAGCTAACACATTTTTAAACATCTTCAAATCATTTTAAGTTCAATTACAAAATCACTTCCCAAAAATATACATTTAATTTAAATTATTATCCACTATCCAAAATCGTGAATATAATTCGTTTACCAAATTCAATGTTTTCAACACATTTATTAAAGGATTATCCACTGTTCAAAATCGTGAATATATCTCATTTACCAAATTCATTACTTCTACATATTTTATTGAAGGATTATCCACTGTCCAAAATCGTAGATGAAATTCCTTTAATAAACTTTCGCATTTAACTTATCAAATTCAATTGATTTCAGATTTATAAAATAATATTTATAAATTTCAATTATACATTATAACTTCCATATGTAAAATTCCTTTATTAACCAATTCCATATATAACTCATTTACATGCCGAAATCCAAATTATAAGTTAATTACTTTAAATTCTCTTATTTTACAAAATCATTCTTTTATAACATAATCAATTCATAAATCTATAGATCTTATTTACTTATAAAATCCATTTATAACTCCACTTTAACACTTATAAAACTCCTTTATAATTTCATTACTTTGATTTGTAAAATATCATTTTTATAATTCTTTATATATAAATTATTTATAACAAGTCAAAAATCTCCATTTAAATAATTTTACAAATTGTTATCTCCATGTTTCAAAAATCATATTTCAATTATTTTTCCCAAAAATCATAATTTTTATAACATAAAAATTATAACTTTTATTTCTTTAAAATAAATCGCTTCCTTTAACAATTTAAAATTCAATGAAACATCTATTTTCAAAATCACTTGAAAATCCATTTTAGTTTGGAATCATCACTTTAATATTTTAAATTACCAAAATAGGCCCAATGCTACAACAGCACCAAATACATCAATCACAACAACCAAAACATTATATATCATATGATAACAGCATATATCACAATATCTGCAAATAAGGTCCGATTCAAGGCAGACATGTGTACAAAAGGTCATCCGTTCATGCATGGGAATTTATAGGGTCTCATCTGCTCCAATATGCAAGAATATATCCAAATACCAATCAATATATAGATAATATATCATATATAATCCAAACAATCATCAATCATCATAAATAATATTTATTCTCACGTATATAAAAATATCAGTGAGGCGGAAAGAGTGAGTTGTACTCACTTTGGTTCCAATAGCAGTTGTAGTGTTTTATTCCGAATAAAATTAAACAGGCGTTCAATTTTACCCAAAATTCACATTAGCTCTAATCAACTCCAAAATAGCTTTAAAAAGTAGCGTTCGTCAATATGGACCCAACGCAACTTGTTTCGTAAAAAACAGACCTCGTATGAAGAAGTTACGATGTTTTAAAGTTTGTACAATTTTAATATATATAATTTTACAAATTTTATTTTATTTTTAAACCTTACTTCAATCCAGCCATTGCTTTTAGGGGATGAAATTGTGGCCACCCATGTTTTCTTCTCCCCCCTTCGTTTTGTTCCAGCTAAACAAACCCATCTACATGCACTCAAAATCAACTGACGCGACCACCATCGATCACCTTCACGATGATCGACCAATGTCATTCGACTCGCCTACGCAAGCTCCATCGTCGGCCATAACCGTGTGTAGCTCGGTTGTTACCCCCTCTCTAAAATCGTGCATGAATGTCCTCCCTTTATCGCCAAATGTTGGCGAAATGAAGGTACTATAGGGAAAATCCACCGTTGGATAGATAATCCTCGTCGAGCTCGACATTTTTGTTATTGGAAGTTTTCGACGAAAGTGGATGGATGAGGAGATCGGAGGGGATGAAGTTTTGAATGATTTCGGTCATTGGTTGAAAAATGGTGGCTGCAACCCTAGATGATTTAGGGTTTTACGAAAATAGGAAAAATTATGGCCTTTTATAGAAATTTTACGCCCACTATACATCCGAAAAATTTTCTAACTCCAAACGAAGTGTGCCGCTTGGCGTTTATAACGTTTTACCTCTATTCCGAACACAATGGAATATATATCGAGAGCCAATTCGATCGTATTTGGAAGATAGGTGTAAAAATCGACTTATTTAAATTTAAAATTCACTTAAATAAATTTCTACGTGTTTTACCTTCGTACGGACAAACCATAAATCCGATTGACACGAAATTTGAAATCCTACAATAATATAACATTACGGATCCAATGAAACTAGTTTCATTGAAATCCAAGACTGTATGAAATGGCTATTTTTACACGTTAATTAGATATTAGAATATTCAATTTCTATAAATTAACTTTTACTTCAATTCTAAAAGTTCTCTAACATCATTCTAATACAAATAGAATTTAATACGACTTTATAAATCATTTCTATTCACATTAAATTCAATTTCCAATTATTTCAGAAATTTCAAATATTAAATCAACAACTTAATTATCCAATTAAATCCAGATATTCGAAATATAATTTATTCAACTTATAAAATTTATTGTGAATATTTAAAATTAGTTAAATATACGAATTTCAAATGACCGAAATTCGTGATCATTTCACCCATACTTAAAAGAATTTCATCCTCGAAATTACCAAGTAAAAAAAAGTCACAAGATTAATTAACCATTCCAAAACAACCCGTTTAAACTAGATTTCAAATTCATTTAAACATTTTAACTTTTCCAAAGTCATATAGTTAAACTTATTGTAAAAACTTTTCTAAGTTTTCAAATCCATTTATAGTTATCTTTTCAAATCCAACTAACGTATTTTAACTTTTAACTCGCAATCAAAATTTCTAGTTATCAAAAAATTATTCCAATTTCTCAAAAAATTCCAACGCCTTAAATTTTCAAAAAAATTCACCATAGCCTCCTTTGCGCTGTTTGATCATAGTAGGATAACAACACACACACACAGATATATATATATATATATATATATATATATATACATACATATCACAAATATTCATCTCATCTTCGAGGATGAGGCATCTTGTAGGGAAAAAAATAAAAGTACGACATGTAATCTGAGATATGTACCTTATATATTATTAGCGAGCATATATGGCTAATGTAGCGCAAAAGCGAGCTCCAAATGCGAAGCAAGCGCCATCCTCACCTACTAAACACTCAACAAACAAATGAGAAACATATACAAGTAATACCAATATACAACATATACCAGTACGATAACTATATGTGCCTATATAGAAAATGCAACCAAAGTAACAAATTCGACCATCAAACAACTATCATCCAATTGCCATCCAATATCTATCCAATCAATCCATAATCAAATTGATATTAATTCACTTCAAATTAATATTCATTGAATTGATTTTCCATTTAATCACATTTGATTCATTTACATTGGATTTTTACTAACATTTATTTATTCATATTCAATTAGTTTACATTCACTAATTTACATTCAAGTTAGTTCACTTCCAATTCAAATAAAATTCCGCTCTATTTAAGTTCACTTACTATCAATTTGAATTCAATTATTTAGCTTTCAATTTGATTAATTCATTTTCATTAACACTTAATGAATCTCTATATAATCAACTAACATCCATCATAACCAAATTAATTTAGTTCGCTTTACATTCAATTTATTTACATTCAATTTGGATTGAATTCTAGTATTCACTATAGTCACAATTTTATACAACACTTCCAATATTATTATTAATTCATAACTTCTTAACTTAAGTTTTATTCAGTTCTTAACAACAGCATTTCTAATGCTAATTCATTTTACCACTAAAATTAAATTTCATTATATAACTCAAGTCATATTCATTGGATTACTTCATTTCATTATTTCACTTTATTAATTCATTTTATTTATCAAAATCAACTTCATTCAACATCACTTAAGTTACGCTTCATTTCACTTAACTTTTACTTAGTTTTCATCTCTAATTTAAATTCAAATTCTATTTTATTTAACTTTTACTCAAGTCAAATTTCCTATCACTTATTCAAATTCAGATTTTGTTTTGCTTAACAAAAGTCTTTAACCATTTTAACGGTTTGTTTTACTTACATTTTCTTATTTTATAAGTTATACAACTTATTTATTATTTAAACTTCCAAATTCATATTATATAATCACTTAAAATTTTAATATCCATTCCAATAACTTATCTAATCCAGCTCAAATCCGATTCAATTTATTTAACTTTCCTTTAGTTAAACTTCAAATCATATATTTGATTATGCTAACTCAGATTTATTTCAACTTTCCTAAAGTTAAAATTTCTTTTAGTTTCATATTATCAATCCAAAACTCAATTTACTTATATTTATCAATTACATCTAGTATTTTAAATTCAAATTTGTTTATCACAAAAAAACATCAAATCCAATTTCAATTTACTATTGGTAGCAAATCCATCACATAGAAACTCGAAAATGATACCGATGATGTTGCAGTCATCACCCTTATTATTTCCCAGCAACAGTAGCGAATTCAGTGCTTTATATTATTTTAAAATTTTCCTTTTATTTATAAATCACATTTACAAATCTTATTACTTATATAATTTCATATTTTACTTCATTTTATAGGATTTATTCCAATTTTTTTTCTCTTATTTAGGTTTATAACAATATAACATCTTTAAATTTGAAAAATAACTATCAAAATCGATAGGATTCAAATTTTCAAATTCTAAGTTTAAGTACGTTTTTATTTACAACTCATATTTATAGATATATTCATATAATTTCACTTCTTATATATAAGATCATTTCACAACTATAAATCATATAAATTATAATTCATACTTTATAATTCATTTGCTTATATAATTTATTCTTTTACAATTGTTGTTTTTATTTAGATTATTCAACCAACTTTTATTAACTAATATATATTTACATTTTCAAACAACCAAACAATCAATTTGTATGCACTTTAATAATTCTGAAAAATTATTTCATTTATATATAAAATATAATCGATGTAAAATTATTTCATCTACCCAATTTAAAAAACAATACTATGTCGACTTGCCTCGTTTAAGTGTTTAGAAATCCCTATCGATAACATGGCGTCCCACATACCGACCAGAATTCACAAACAACTCAACGGATAAGTGAACACAATATAAAACATTTTTATATCACTAACAAATACACGCTCATACATATAATACACTCAAACTCAATCTAGGGTGCTACTGTCCCTATCTATACCGAGTACGCATCAAAGCTTAGGAATATACAAAATCTAAGCTCTTATACCAAATATAACGATCGGCAAATCCACACCCTTTGAATCGACAATAAACCACACATGTCTAACGCAAAAAGCATAGACTGACAGAAAGTCACGAGAAAGAAAAGAAGAGAGAAGAGAAGAGAAGAAAGAGAGACGACAGAATAAAACAGAACAATACAAAATCTCACATCGCAGCGGAAAACATATAATATCATATCAATGATCTTTACAAAACAGAAACTGTATATGCATAAATCACTCAGAGTTCAACAATCAATCACCAGTTATCAACCTGAATAGTTATAATAACCTATCCTTACAATTGTTGATAATAAACAACAACTAACAAAGCAGCAGATAATCAGAACCAAGGTTTTAAATCTCGGATATCGGTCATGTTTCGTCTCGGCGATTTTAGTGATTCGGTATCGTATCGGAGGAGATCTCGGACGAGATGAGTGCATCTCGGATGTCATATCGGACCTTGAAGTTCATCTCGGGACCATATCGGCGTATATTTCAATGTTTCATGTTTTGAATTAATTTGATTATGCAATAATATTTACATATACCGAAATAAATGAAAATTTAAGCTTACTTGATTTGTAAAATCACACCATATACCATTGTCATCGATTGCTCGAAAGAACATCTATGTCATTTCTATCTTGGACAGTTGGATCAACACAATATAAAGAAAGTATGAGTCATGATCATAAATTAACATATAATGTCACATATATATAACAAGACAAGAGAAAAACAAAAAATAGCATAGAATAGAAAACATGTATGTACATATGTAATATGTACATAAAAGAACATAGAACAAAAGACATGCAAAAGAATAGAACTTTAAATATAATTTCTTAATAAGTTATATATTCTTATACAAAACATGCAAAAAAGTTCACGATGGTCAAATCAAAATAAAACAAAGTTTTGACCAATTATATTTCTATATCTAAACCAAATATATGGTAGAAAAAAGAGAGTCATTAATATATTTTATAAGTTATTCTTCATCGAACTCCGAATCAGATTTCGAAGATGATGAAGTATCTTCATGTGACATCATATCTAATTCATCTCCTTCATCAAAAAGTGATTTGCACTTTCTTGATGAACTTTTCCCATGATATGTTTTAGCTTTCTTTTTAGCTCATTTAGGTCTTTTATACCCCTCATTTCCCATGGCTTTAAAAGCTTCTGCCCAAGTTAATCCTTCTCCAGGGAAAACTTCATCATCTGTATCGTTTTCTAAAAGTGTACCATCAACATTAGATTTTGTAGAGCAACCAACCCATTCATCCACCATCCCTTCATGACTACTAGGGGCTAAAAGAGAATCTCTTGTACTTGTACCAAATTTTGTTTTAAGTTGAGAATTAAATTTTACAAAAACCAAATCTCTAAGTTATCAGCATGTAGTCTGTTTTGCTTTTTTGTATGTACCTGCAATCATTAGAAAATGATAGATGTTGAATATTTGTGACCTAAATTTCAAATGTTAAGGAGTCTACTCTATTTGATTTCTTGCATTGTTGATATTTATGATCTGACTTCTTTTATATAATTCCAGGTTAATGGTGATTACACAATTATGATATCAAGGTTCAAGAGTGAAAATGGACTAGTAGAAGAGGAAAAAAATTGATAACTCTTGTATATTTAAATGTTGTTCGTTATTTTTGAATGTTGTAATATAAATGTTTTGTAACTTATGTAAATAAAACAAAATAATTTTGTTTACCATCTCAAATGCACTCCATGCTCTCTCACATCCTGATGAGCTTGTAGTCAAACTTAAAACTCTTATTGCCATTTTTTTCAGCTCCGGTGCAGATCCACCATGCATTCTCCACCAAGTAACTAAAAAAGATGCATCATAATGATGGATTCACAATATGAGAAAATTACATTTCATTTGGATAATATTGAATATCATTTTTACAAAACTAGAAAACCCAAGCAAGCTATAATTGACAATGGCATTACATAAACATGAAGACACTATTAATTTGCAGACACTATTAATTTGCAGACAAAGCTATATTGTATATCAAGCCATATTCTTTAACACATGCAGACACTATTAATTTGCAAACATAACATTTCTTCTTGACCAACATATGCAAACTTTAAGGGTATGCCAACTCAATGACATAGAACAAACCAGCATATGCAAACTTTAAGTAGATAAGCAAAAAATTAATTAAAGAAATGTACCTGGATTAAACGAAGAACTATTCCTTTGTCTTAAGGCATGCACAGTTCCAAACGTCCCTTCTTGATTTTGATAAATACCCAGTTGTTTACTTATATTGTCTTGAGCAACATGATCATTTTTGCACATTTTAAAAAGACAAGAAGAAAACCCATCCATGAAATCTAGTTTGTTCTCTATTTCTTCTCTTTTATTATAATAGTAAACAGGGTTCAGATAGTATCCTCTCAGATACAACTCATTTTTCAATTTGTGATTCAATCTTTTATTAATTATTGCCCAAACTGCTATGTATTTCTTTTCCTTATGGTTAAGTGCTTCAGCAATATCATTCTTCACATTCTCTAAATCACCATAAAGCCACCCCATTTAAGGTATATCACCATCAGCTCTTCGAAGGTCTTTTACTAACGGTTCAAAATTTTTGAGTGCAAGCTCAACATGTTCCCAAAATGTGAGGCTACTTGTTATTCGTGTTACCTAAAAGGCAATTAACAATGGGTAAATTATATAAGTACCGACATAAAAAATAAAAGCAGCATGTCACTGCAATTGCAAACTTGGTCACATGGAAAATAAAAGAACAAATTGCACTGCCATTGAATTAGGACGTGAGAACTCAACTATTGTCAGTTTTATTTAGTGCAGCAGTTTTATTTAGTGCATTGTCAAGTTTTATTTAGTGCACTGTCAGTTTTATTTAGTGCAGCAGTAAATTTAGTGCACTGTCAAGTTTTATTTAGTGCACTGTCAGTTTTATTGAGTGCACTGTCAGTTTTATTTAGTGCAGCGGTAAATTCAATGCACTGTCAAGTAATTAAGTAAATTTTGTGCACTTGCAACAATAAATTTAGTGCAGTAGTATCAATTAGTGCAGCAGTAAAACGGGACAAACGTATTGCAAAATTACAAAAAAAACTTACATACATCATATAAAGTGATTACCTTCTTATGCTCCAATGATTCGGATTGAGAAAATAAACCCACTCCTCCGATGTGATCATAGTCCTTATCTCCTTTTTTTTGCAAAAAGTCTTTCTAACGAAAGAAATGACGTTGCGAATCTTGTAAGACCGGGTTGAATTAATTCACTTTGGTTAGTGCATTTTCTCATAAAATCAAGAATCTTTGCATGTCCATAGATGTAAATGGTAATGCATCTACCATCTAATATTGCGCCTCGAATGGGTTTTATATTTCCAATATCATTCAACATAAGATTTAAAGTATGAGCCGCACAACTTGTCCAAAATATGGTTGGATAATCTAAAGTTAACAATCTAGCGGACGCCATATTGTTTGATGCATTATCGGTGACAATTTGAACAATATTTTCTTCACCTAATTCTTTGATTCCTTCAATTACAAAATCACAAATGTACTTAGCATTGTGTACTTCTCCGAAAGCATTCTTTGAGTGCATAAAAGTAGTCTTTGAGTTGCAATTCACTACCAAATTCATTATACTTCTACCTTTACGATCCGTCCATGCATTAGTCATGAGACTAGAACCTTGAATTCTACATGCTTCTTTAAAAGATTTCAAACTTTCATTCATTTTCTCTTTTTCAAGAGGAAGAAACTTTTCACTAACTTCATGCATCGACGACGCTTTTAAATTAGGACCATATAAACCGATCGCTTGCACCATTTCTTTAAAAGAAGACAAGTTAACGACATTAAACGCTATCCCCGCTTCAAAAAGAAATCTAGCTATGTAACCACAAGTATTATCTCTTTCTTTCTTCTTGATTTCACTAAGACTTGATTGAGTCACACCCTTTGTAGCTTCAGAAGGAGTAGGATATACATATATATCCATAGGTCCTCTTAAATTTGAGCTGTAAGAAATAGATCTTTCAAATCCATGCATAGCATCACCCTCGCCAATTGATACATTATTCAAGACCACTTGCCATTCTAATTCCTTGGCTTCTTTTTTGGATTTGGACATGGTTAATAATTCTATTGCTTTTTGCCTAATTTCAACGGAGACTTTTGAACATGGTTCACAATTTCCTTGCTTACCGGCTAGATGTTCTTTTAATCTTGTGATTCCTCCGCTCATCTCTTTATTGCAATATTTGCATTTAGAACTCTTTCCGCCTTTAATTTTGATGCCATGCTCCCAAAATTGATCGCCTTTTCTTTTGAAACTTGTTTCAATTATCAGTGCTGGATTATTTGAAGCATTGGATGATGTATCCATTCTAGAAATGATTCAAATGAGAAAATAACATATCAACATAATTTATAGCAAAAAAAAACATGATATCAATTTATTTAACATTTACTGAATTACTACAACTAATCTCCACTATTCTAACCGTTCAAATCAGTTCATACAATACTAAAATATGATAAACAATATAAAAGAACCATATCCATAGCAGGAAACGCTACCCATTTACTAATTGCAGATTGTTTTACAAACGGGTAAAAAAATCAAATATATAATAAACTTACTGGTTCCAAAAGTAATAAAATCCCCACAATCAATTACTTTACCTTATTCTTCACAAGCTGGCAATTACAACCAAATTCTTTTCTTTTAAATGTTCCATAGTTTGACTTATCAATTAAATGAATAGGCAAGGAACCAGAAGTGCTCATATTTTCAACAAGCAAAATTTAAAAACTAGACTCTATAAGCAAAATTTTCAGAATTGCCTAATATGCTAAGATGCAGGGAATACTCTAGTGCTGCTAAAGGACTGACTTATCATATGTAAAACATATGCAAGTTAAAGTTTAATATAAAAAACATAAAATCAGAATTGTATAACTATTCAATGGTTGCATTGCATAAATTATACTGCAAGATTATATGCTACATCCTTTATATTAGAAGTATCCCTTCATTTAAAAATGTCCCTCATTATAACCTGTCAAGCAGAACAAACCCTTTGACAACCAATCAAGTTCACTGCATCAAATAAGAACAAAATCCAGAGTTTATGGAGGTTAATGATCATGATATATCGCTAATAGTTGCATTATTCTTTTCTTCCATAGGAACAACAAGATGACGAGAACCATTGTTTGTACTCGGATCATGCTAGTGACTTGTGTATAAAACCCTAAAGCCTAAAATTTTCAAAATTGCTCAGTAAGCAAATCTACTGTAAATTATCATGTAAATTCAATTTTAAATTTCATTAAAATAGAAAAATCCTAATTTACATACCTGTAAGAACTGAAGTAACCAGATTGAGCGAAGATGAAGCTGTAGTCTATAGACTATCAAAAGTAATCGAGCCGACTGGAAACAATCGCGATCGCGAGCGTTGGAATCGATCGAGCAGTCGGAAATTTCATTTTTTAAGCAGCGGGTATTCGATTTTTTCCAGAAGGGGAGGTCAATTTTTTCCATAGAGAGAAGGAGTTTAATGTTTTTGATGAGGAACGTGAAATCTAAGAAGTTTAATAAGGAAAAGGGTTGTCTTTTTTTTAAGTTGGGCTGAGATGAGATGGGCCTAAATTTTTATTTAAAAAAAATATAGTGTAGATATCGGGATATCGTTTGGCTACAAATATCGGCTGATATTTGCAAATTTCGACCGATATATTCGAAACAAGATATCAACCGATATCTTATGTTTCGTTTTGCCCATGCCTTAAACCAAGATCTCAGTCGAGATACCGGCCGAGATATCCGATACTTAAAACAGTGATCAAAATAGATACATGTATATGAAAGTGAAGATCTCCAGCTCTCCTACTAAAGCTCCAAAATCGCCAAATGTGAACTTGTAAATATACTCCATCTGACCCGAGCATCGAAAGGGAAGAATGCTCCAATCAGTCTGGCAAACCGGCATGAGAAACACACTCAACTGAATTTATTAAATTACTAAACTTTTTTTATCAAAATAAAAGTATCTTGTAAGACACGCCCACACATAATATAACGACCCGAAATTTTCGACCTCGAAAATCGACATTAATACGTTCACTATATAGAGTGCCGAGCAATCGAGTGCCGAAAATCCAAGACTTTTACGGTTAAGAAGAAAAAGAGGTAGAAGAAGAAGCAAAAAACAACAGCATAGAATCTCACCATCGTAGCAGATCAAAATGTAATATACAAATAACAGCATTTACACAAAAAAGCTCTAAATGTCAATTTATGTACAACATACCAGAGTACAATCAATCACAAACAAACTGGACAGTTGTAACAACTTGTCCCTGAATACTATCAATACAAATACTAATACACAACGGAATATACTCCATTCGTCCTTGCCATCCAGCTCACCTCCTGGGCTCCAGAACGTCTTAACCTGAAAATCTGTAATACTCGGTCTGACCCGAGCATTACAATAAAGTAACACCCGAGTCAAGCTGGAAACCAGCGTGAGCAAACCCATTAAATATGAAATACTTAAGTTGTAAAGCTTCTTTGAAACCCAGGTAACTCGTTCATCACTACGAGTTTTATCTTGCTATAGCCAAACACATATTACACAATTCCATTGATATTTAAGATAATATCCATATACCGTTACTTAATTTAAATGGTCCAATTTACTTAATTTTATTCAATTCCAGCTTATTAGGTTCTATAGTCAAATCCGTAAGGAATTATATGCTTATTAAATCGAAGTGGTTTCGGTTATTGCTGATATCCGATCCCGTTTTATTTTTTTCTTTATTGAATCCAAGTAACAACTTTAAAAGGGAAAATTGTTTTAAAATGACAATTTGTTATTTAGGGTGACAACCTTTTAGGTGTGGGAGTTTGTTGCGAACGTTTATTCCAAATAAAATGTATCGTCAATTAGTCTCATTATTTTATCTTGAAATATTCGATGAAATTTTGTCAAAATATTGATTGTTAATCAATTTAACGGCCAATAACAAATATCAAACGATTCACACATTAGTTTTAATTAACTTTGGTTGACCATATCTATTTATGTATTATCCAAATTAATTACAAAATTAAACAATTCATTAAATAATAATAAATTATTAAATTCCATTAATTACCATGAGTTTTAAGTCAAATAATATTAGAATAATTAGTTACCATTATAAAATCTCATTTAAATTTTAAGTTACAGATTTAAAAAAAAATGAAAATAGCCTTTAGCTAGGAGGAAAATATAAATTATCTTATATATAAGTCTCATTCCTTCTTTTTATCCTTTTTTTACTTTCTTTTTTTCTTCTTTCTTTTTTATTTTTTTATTTTCTATTATTCTCTACCGGCCCAAGCCGGCCCAATTCCTTGTTCCTTCCCCATCCCTTATACATCCTTCTTCCTTCATTATTTCCAGACCCTCGATCATCTCCCTATGCACTGAAAAGGAGCACGTGCACACATTTCGCGACTAACCAACCTCACCGCCAATCAACCCCACAAGTCATCGCCGATCCCCCTATTCCATTACTCCACCTAGAACCATAAACGAAGCGGCCGATCGAAAAGTCGAACATCCATCCCGAAATCTGGAACAACGCCTACCATTCCATCACCTCGTGATAACGAATCAGACCCTTATCCACCACCTTACCTTACCTACAGCCTTGTCACCCTCTCCTCGACCCAGCCCCCCTCATGCATGTGCTTGAAACTTCCCCACGTCGCCACCATTTCTTCGTAGCCGAACCCACCGAAAACTGTCCCTAAAACCTTACTTCTCCCACGTCGAACTTCCACGGCCATCTAAAAATCACCGCTCAAAATTTTCCGAGTTCCCCATCCCTTGCTCCTCCTCTAATCGAGTGCCACGCCTTCAAATCAACCCAGCCACCTGAATTTGCTGTCTTGCCCAATTCCGTTCAACCTTACTTCCCTTTTCCCATACTTCACTAAAAATCTCAAAACCCCTATTAAAAATCATGACCTCCAACAGCGATTACGATTATGCGAACCAATGACTAAAATACGATCTTCGAAATTTTGCACTTGGGTTCGACTTACTGTATATTCACTTTTCCTATATGTATACTTGATAATATCTTATGAAACCAATTTTAAAATTTAGTACACTCGAATACAAATAGAAATCCTTCAATCATCATAAGCCAAAACTCTGTAGATTAAAAAATTGAATTATTGAAAGTTGTACATGGCAACAAAACAAAGAACAGAGGTAATAATATGTGTACATGCTTACAAACAGCCATGTACATGCATCTCTATATTTATTTTTATGCGGCAACATATTCTCAAACTATTACTCTTATTTCTCTATAAACATAATCATATTATAAGAAAGGTTGGATTTTGGAAAGAAATTTACTCACAGTTAAATGTTTTGGAACAAAGGACCCGGGTTTGAAAAGCTACTAGCTTGCTTCAAGTTGATCTTTGTTGAGTTTGGATTGATTTTTAGTTGAGCTTGAATTTGCTTGCTTCAGCTATAAGCTTGGAGAAGTTTGTTTAGCTTCCACTTTTTATTTTCTGATTTTTGTTTGCTTAAAAGAAAAACGAAAGAAGAAAGAAATTGAGATAAAGAACACATGTAAAAGAAACTGCATGTATATAGTCCTTTGTTTCCTTTTTAACTCATTTTTATTTTTATTTAAAATGAAGAAATCCATTTTTAAATAAAATTTTTGACACTTGTGAGTTTAAATGAATTATTATGTTCTCCTTAGCTTACATATGTCATACATACATACATACATACATACATACATACATATATATATATATATATATATATATATATATATATATATTTCTTTTTGTTTACTACTTTGATTTGAAAACATAAATCTAATTTGATTTCTTATGACATGGTTTTGATTTTATTTTGACCTTGATGAAATATTTTTGTGAGCTTGAAAAGAAATTACTATGATGATGCCTCCTAAAATGTTTACATGCATATATCCTTTCTTATGTATATATCATCCATAGGCATACATATCATTTCTTTGTCTTGTTTGCCTTGTGTACAAATACTCATGTATTACCAAAATTAGTTTATGCATTTTACTTTATATATTACATACAACAATATAGTTACTTATATACTTTTATTCCTATTAAAACATATATTTACATTTTTTTCAAGCTTAAGCATCATCACTTAATTCATACTTATCTCTATATATTTATATTGAGTGTTAGTAAGGTAGAGCATTACACACACACAGATATATATATATATATATATATACTTATATATATTATAAAGCTTGTATATATCTATATATATATTTATGGATATTTTATCTTGAATTTAAATGGTGAAATATATTATTTATTTATTTGCTATAAGATTTATCATGTCCAAAGATTTTATGATTCAACATTTATTATAGTTTTAAACCAATTTACATTTATATCCAGATATTTTTAATTATCAAAATTTTATGGGTTAGACTTATAAATCAGTATTTTTAATAATTTAGTCCAGTTAATTACCAATTAACAGACTTTCAAAAATCCAGATTGTCACATTTCTCCCCCTTTAAATCTTTTCGTCCTCGAAAAGGAACGAAGCAAGAATTTTATTATAATGTTTATGATTAGTTAAATTACTCTTTAAACATTTTTAACTCTTAACACTTTTTATTTAAATTTTTAAATCACTTTAAAAATTTATATAATATTATCAAAATAGTTTTATAAAAATACTTTTTGTAACTCGATGTTTCAACAAGTCCATCCTTGTTCTCACAGAAATTTGGTCATACGTTGATCAGGCGTAGGACTGAAAATCTATAAGTACTTTGTAGACCCGTTTTCAACACCCGGTGAAAATACTTGAAAAGCATTTGTGAAACTGTAGAAAACATTTTTGGTGAGAATACTCTGAAAATCATCACCCCCTCCATGGTCGCAGTTAGCCCGATGACAACGTCGCCATCCCGCCGAAACCATAGAAAACTGTAGGCATCCATGCCCCTCGATTACACCATGGAATCGCCACAGATCACGCTACACCCAGGGTTACGTTGCCATCACGGCAAAAACCCATGTAACTGTAGGCATCAGCTCTGTAACGATCCCGTTTTTAAGCCAAATTTAATTTAATAATTAATATAATTTCTGAAATTAATTTGTGGATTAATTTGAATTTTTTCCAAAACAAATAAGATATGTGCTTGTTTTATATATAGATTTTAAATAGAATTTGAATTTGAAATTCAAAAATAAATATCTTAAAAATAAATTGGATTGAAAACTCTATATTTTAAAAACTAATAGAAATTTGTTTTCGAATTGTAATATATATATATATATATATATATATATATATATATATATTGAGAGTTGGAAGTTATATTTTGAATTTAATATAATAATTTTTCAAAATCTATTTAAGGATTAAATTCTTATATATATATATATATTTATATATTTATTTATTAGTGTATAATTAATTTGAAATCATATTCTTTAAAGTTATAAATATATAAATAAAAGGAAATGGATTTATTTAAATTGAAACATAATATAAAAACAAGACTAAATAAAAAGCTTTAATATGTATATATATATCTTTTGAAATTAATAAACATAAATTAATAAAACATAAGAAAAATATTTAAATATTAAAAATATTAAATACATGAAAATTTACAAGCATAAATATGGTAACAAGAAATTAAACAAGTGTAAGATAATTTTATCATGAATTAAACATTTGCAACCATTTTAACATGCATAACAACAAGTGTCCTATTTTTAATTTTTTTTCATTTTTTCGAAATAAAAGAAAACAAGATTATATATACCACTATCTCCTTCTTTCTCATTTTTCTTTCATATGTTTCAAAATTTTCAAACCTGAGAAAAAAAACAGAAAACAAAAACTAAACAAAAGCATCTCAAGCCTGAAAGCAATTCAAAGATCAAAAATTCAAAACAAGTTCAGATTCAACTTAAACAAAAAGGAAATCAAATCTGAAGCAAAAACAAATCCTACTCAGTTTAAAGCAAGCAGTAGTTTCAAATTCAAGGCCAACTCAACATAATCAAAGCAAATTCATCTCAACCAAGATCTCAAAACTGAAGCAAAGAACATCAGATCAACATTCAAGAATAAATTCCAGTTTTCAAAATCAAAGGCTTTTATTTCCAGATTTGCAAGCTCCTCTGTTTATAAACCTGTGAGTAAACTTCAATTCTTTTTAACCAAATCTTCCTTTATCTTGATGCATGAGATAAGAATTTGAAGTATGCTGTTAAAATGTTTATATAGATGTAAATATGCCCGCATGTATATGTGTATATATGTAGAATTATGTGTGCATGTCTATACATATATATATATATATATTATATGTACAGGCTTCTGTTTGGTTTTTACAGACCAAATTTGATTTGAAAATCCAATTCTCTTTCTCCAATCTATTTCTGGATATGATCTCTAAATGAAAAGTGTTTGTATGACTGTAACATCATTTCTAAAAATAGTTTCAAGGGGAAATATTTGATAAATATTTTAGAAATGCAAAATTACAGTGAAAATCAATAAAAGTCAGAAAATCTATTTTCTAGAATTCATGTTTTGATTTTATACTTGGATTCGTTCTCGAAAATGCTGAATTTTAGTGATACTATCAAAAAAAATCAGCTTGAATTCGTGGAGAATTTATGGGTTGAACAGGGATTGGGTTTTTGGTATTTTTTGGTGATCAGTGAAGAGGTGGGTCTCGTGATCATGACTGGAGGAAGCTGGGAGGTTGACGAACTTGGAAAACATGATCGGAGAATTTTTCGATCATTGTGGTGACGGCACGACAACGATCTAGGGTTTAAGACCTGTTTTGGTCGACTGAGTTTGCAAGCTTGGTTCGTCAATGTCGAGGCATCAGAGTGGATCGTAGGAGGAGGAATCGGTGCATAGGGTTTCGATGGAGCTTTGGTCGGAATGTCGTGGTCTCTGGCGATCTTGGGCGTCGACACGAGGGGATTTCATCGATCAGGTTTATTCAGTAGAGCTCTATGTTGTTCGATTTTGATTCAGGAAGTCGATGAGGGTTTTGGGTGGTTGCTTAGATGGAGATGGTCGTTGATGACTTATGGATGATCGCGGCACTAGTCGGAGATGACCAAAACTTGAGAGCACGTGCACATGTGTCTGGGTGTGCCAGTATGTTTTGGGTTAGGGAAGAAGAGATGGCTCGAAGTCGTACTTGAAAAAGTTAGGTAATGGCTTGAGTATGCTCTCGGGATAGTTCGCGTAGGTTTTGTGTGCACAGGATTTTAAAATCTAAATCAAAACAAAGAAAAAAAAGGAGAGGTGTCTCGGATTCTGTCTCGGGTTCCGTCTCGGGTTTGGTCAGTGATTTGCTCGGGTATCCCCAGATTTGGCTCGGGTTTCTTTTGAAATTTTAAAAGTTTAAAAGTAAAAGAAAATTGCAACGAGTTTTCAAAAATGAACAAAGGTTCAAAGCAAATGTTAAACAAGTTTCAAAATAAAAGTATTGAACAAGTTTTTCAAGCAAGTTTCAAAGATTGAAATTTTAAAGTATATTGTTTTTTAATTTGTTTTAATTTAAAATAATTATATAAAGTTAATTATTTGATTTAAATTCCCAAATGTTTTCAAAGAATTTAATGATGTAATTAAGTAAGTGTTTAAGTTAAGTGTATTTACTTAAATTAATTAAGAGGCTCGAGTAAATTTTATATGTTAATAATAAATTAATTACAAGCATTTGATTTAAATAAGATTTAAATGGTAATTGAGTAATTAACTAAGGTAAATGGTTTATCTTAGATTAATTCAGGACTTATGAAACGACCCGCCTTTCATTCCACAGAAAGATGTATCATCCTTAAGAAAGAAAGAGGTAGAAATAGAATAGATAGAAAAAAAGAACTCAACAAAATCAGAATCTCACAGCGGAACGAAACAAAATATAATATATAACATAACTATTACACAGTCTATTACATATCAGAGTTACACAGATACAACAACACAAGAAAGACAGTTTATAAAAGTCTGTCTGTTATACATCTCAAATGCAACACATACATCACAGCAGAAAACACCATATAACTACAAACGCTGAAGCCACCTGCTCCATAACTCCTCCAGTATTCGTCAAAGCTAACTTGAATCCCTTGGCTACTTGTAAAAAATTGAGTACCCAAGAGTTTAAGAAAAACAGAAATAAACTCTAGGTCAGACATGGGTCTGGTGTGAGTAAATGGGTTAAAGTTGCTTAACTTTTAAAAACCATTGAAAACAAAAGGTATCACGTAAGACTCCCCACACATAAACATGGGTAAGTTTTTACCTTACGCTAACTAAAACATGTAATAGGAAATCCCATGATATTATAATATTGTCTAGGGTTTTCAAATAAATAGAAAATAGCCGAAATTTTTACATTCATTAAATTCCCGCTACTAGCCACAAAAGTGGGTAATACAAGGCACGTAGGAAGAATGAGTTTCCATCAATGGCAGGGCTACTGGGGTACCGCCCGTCATAGTACGTGGCCTAGATCACCGTACCGAGGACCATCCTAACTCCCCTGCAACACAAAGCCGGAACCATTCCTTACTGAACAGTTCCGAACAAGACCACCCCAGCGATTCTAGCTAGCAATCGCCCCACACAGCCGAAATAAATAGGGACATCTAGACAGGGGTAAATCTCGTCCTACTTGGGCATGACCTACATAGCCTTGCTGAACCTCCCCTGTTTTAGTCATTCTCGGTTGATGAGGCTTGAGACTGCGGTTACCTTTATAGAACACATCTATCATGGAATGCTCATCGTCCACCTGACGATGTTCTAAAAGCATTCAATCCATACAAGTTCGTTCCGGGTTCGAACGAAACCGAAGGCATTATCTCGTTACACTCATTTTGGAATCACCCTCAGAGTTAACGACAATAACCCTTGCACTCTAAAAACTCCATCTCGAACCTGAAAGTACCATCTCTGTTATACTCGTATTGGAATTACCCTTAGAGTTTTTAACGACAGATAGTTCTTACACTTCGAGTCTTCAACTCGATCTTCACTTGAATTCACGACCTAATGTTTAACTTGGATCGATGTGGTTTTCGGATAATCAAATTTGATACCCGATCCCGGTCTCATCGAACCAAACGTGTCTTAAAGGCTAAGTTGTTTAAAGGTTTAAACAATTCAATTCAATACAATACAATACAATACAATACAATGCTTTGAAATCACACAGCATTAACATAGATAAATATCACACATTTATCTTTGATATAACCAATATCATATCACAGAATGTCACAACACATATCATTAATAGATATCAATCCAATAGATATCATCCAATTCAGACATTCAACAACCAATCATCCATAAGCAAGCATTATCAATTCATATCATAATTAATTTAATTTCTTAAATTAATCCCTTAAGAATCAACCCCTAAATCTTGCTTATACAATCGTTAATTAATTACTAACCTTAATTAATTAATCGCTCCTTGATTAACTTAATTAATCAATTAATCAATCCCTAATCCAGATTAATTGTCCTTTAATCATCAATTAATAAATCTCAATTATTAATTAATCTCCTTTAATATAAAGTAATTAATCCTTAATTACTTCCATAATCAATTAATTATCTTTTAATTAACTGATTGATTATCCATCAACTATCGATTAATAACCTTAATTATTAATCAATATCTCTTCATACAAATTAATTAATCCATAATTACTTTTATAATTAATTAATTATTAATTAACTAATTAATTATCTCTTAATTATTAATTAATAAACCTAATTATCAATTATTAATTAAGAAAATTAATTATAGATTACTTACTTCTTAATCACCAGTTAATTAATCATTTAATTAACCCTTAATTAACTGTTAACCCATTCTTAATTAACAGATAATCAATCCTTAATTACCATTTGATTAATCCTTAATCACCATTGATTAATCAATTAATTTCCATTTAACAACTTCTTAATTAATCCTTAATTACGGATTAATTATTCTCTAATTATTTAATTAATAAACCCTTAATTATTAATTAATAAAATTTAATTACAAGTTAAACACTTCTTAAATACTAATTAAGTAACCTTTATTACTTAATTAACAACTTATCAATTACTTAATTAATAAATCTTAACCACTTAATTAATTAAGTTTAATTTCACTTAATTACTTGATTAATGAATCCTTAATCATTAATTAATGATCTAGTTAATGATCTTTTAATAACAATTTAATTAATCTTAAATTAATTAACCTTAATCCTTAACCATTTGTAAATCAAGTAAATTATTTCCCTTAATTAATTTCTTAATTAATCCTTTATATTTAAGCTAATTAATTAAACTTAATCTCTTTAAATTAACTCAATCAAAATTAAGATATTAAAACCTTAATTAAGATAAATCATTTACCTATATATGCTTTAATTGCCTTAACATTTTCAATCATTATTTTATAACTATCCTTACTTAATTAAATTATGAATTAAGTTTAAGTTAAAACAATCTTTTAGCTTGATACATTAAAGTTATCAAAACATAATTTAAACATTTATCAATCTATGATTTTAAAAAGCTAGTTTCAATTTAAATTTAAACTTGTCTTTTTATATAAACTTTTAAAATTACATTCAAAACTCGATTTCAAAATCGTTCTAAAATTTCTTAACAATGTTTAAATTTAACAAACTTCAAAACTTCTTAAAATATGTTTAATAAAACATTTATTAAAACATCAAGTAATTTATATAAAGTTTAAACTAATTTAAATTTTAAAATTTCAAAAACAAGTTTTAAAACCCTTTTTTAAAATCTTTTTAAAACTGTTCAAGTTTTCCAGCTTCGGGTCAAACCCGTTGCTTACTCGGGTCAAAACCCGAGTTCCCTGCTTCTACCTTTTTTTTCAAAACTTGATTAAATACGGTTAAACAAAACTATAGGTTAACCCAACTAACATACTCGAGAACATCTCGAGTTTCCCCATGCCAAGCTCGAACGTGACTTCGCGATTTTCCCATGCCAAACTCGCTGACACCCAACCACCATCTCGTGCACATGCACGCCACCGTTGGTCACCTCCGACCAACGTCACCGCCTCCGGCAACTCTCTCAACACCACAACATCCAAATACGATCACCCAAACACACATACTCACCACAAATCGAAATTGGGTAATACTGCAGAACCCAAACCCAAACGACCCCACACAAATATCCCTTCAACCACCAAGCTCCGGTCACCAGAAGTCGCGCGGTGCCGACCATCCCTTTCCAAGCCGATACCCCCAGCCGAAATTCCAAAGCACTCGATTCAACAGTGCTTACGAAAAAAAACAAAATCCGACCCATACAAAAACTAGGGCTAAAAATCAATTCTGGTCATCGCCGTCGCCACCGTTCCCTATAGCCACGACCACTATTTTCCCCTGAAACTCCATGACCTCCTCCACCTCCAGTAGCAACTCCGACCCACCAAATTGCACCAGCCTCCAAAAATCATCCAAAATCAACTTTCCAGAAAAACCCAAATCCCATACTCAATCCCATTTTAAAAATCTGGATTTTTGTCTTAAAAATCAAAATTTTGAATGATGATTCAATACATAAACATTAATCCATAAAATTCAAAATTTTATTTATTTCATTATATAAGTTTTCACTGCAAACTTTAGCTTGCAGGTAAATTCTGAACTTAATTTGTTTTAAACATAATTTCATAAACTAGATGAGTTAAAAACTTAACTAGTTTGTTTAAATCCATAGCTTCAAAGTTTTTATATGAAAAGTTTGAATTTTGTTTATTTATAAGAACTCTGTAAACATGTATGAACAGAGGAAAACCAATTTACTGACATGCAGAAAATAAATACAACATACTTACAGAATTATAAACACTATCAACACATGAAGATACCATAGTCTCAGCAGTCACTTAAGCAACCATTTTATCCTACTTAAGTTTTCAAAAACAAGATTTTTACTCACCTCGTTTTGACTTTGCACAGAGTTTTGGAAATTGGAATGGAATATCCCTTTTAAAATTTGAAAATTGTTGTTGCAGATACTAGGTTTCTTTATAACCGGAACCATGGTGGCGCTCAAGGCTTTTGAAAATGGATTGTTTTCCAAATTGCATTTGAAGCTTTAAAACTGGGTTGACAGGTTGCATTTTTGAAGCTTGATCTCAGGCATGCAGTTGGAACTTGCTACATGCATGATAAAAAGTATTGCAAATTTTTGTTGAAGATGAACTTGAGGATTTGGGGTGAAGTTTTGCTACAGGTTTGATTTTCTGGTTTCAGAGATTTTTTTTAAAACATGAGGATTTGAATAGGGTTTTCAGGTTTTAATAAAAGCAACATTACAGGGTTTGGTATGAATGGTTGCAGAGGAGATATACATTTCTGTTTTCAGGCTTGAGAAGGAATTTCAGGGTTTGTTTCTTTTTGAGGATTTGGGATGAAAATTTACTACAGGTTTATTTTTTTTATTTGTGTTTTGCATATGAAAATACTTCAGTTTTGTGGCCATGGATTCTTGTTTGAATTCAAAGAAAAAGAAGGAACAAGATAATGGGATTTTATAAAAATGAATTTTAAGATTTAATAAAATTTAGAGAAAAGAAAATTAAGAAAAAAGACACTTGTTATCTTTGATTAAATTTGTCATAAACCAAGCTTATTTTCCAAACACATGTATTCTAAGATGTTTAAAAATGAACACATGTCACTCATTATTTTTAAATTATTTTAAAATGATTTTTAAAACCCTTTATTATCAATTTGCATAATTTGTAAATACTTTACTAATTTATAAATGTTATTATAAATTTATAAATCCTTTTTCTTTTTTTATAAAAATAAAACTTTCAAAAGAAAATAATATATAAATTAATTAGATTCCAAATAAAATAATATAAAATTATTTAATCCATTTTTACATGCTAATTTAAATGCTCTTTTCCCATTTATTTACTACTAAACAAACATTTTCCAAATTTATATAAATAAAATTCTTTTGTTTTAAATTAATATAAAAACAAGTCTTATTTTTAAAATAAAACTTTATTCATAAATCTTTTATATACAGATGTATTTCAAAATATAAATTCTTTTTAAATTACAAATTCCAGTTCAAATTTCAAATATAAAAATTCAAATTCAATTTAAACTTAAATTTCAAATCAAATATGTTTTTTTGTTAAATTAAACAAACACACTTTTAAATTAAGAAATATTGAATTCTAATTTTAAAGTAAATTTTAAAATAAACATATATTTAAACAATACTTATTAAATTAAAATGTCAAACTTATCAAAAATCAAATTTATAAAATAACACAAATTAAATAATTATTCCATTTAAAATCAATTAATTTCTAAATTTAAAAACATCACAGAAATTTTATTTTGGTTATTTATATTTGAAGATAACAATTTTATAAATTTTAAATGATTTAATTAAGAGATTATCTCCTTTTGAATTCTCCGAAATTCTGGGATATTACAACTTAAGTAATTAAGGGTTAATTTGTTAATATAATTAATTAATGGATAATTGATTAATGTAAGTAATTAAGGGTAATTACTTAATGTAATTAATTTAAGGTTAATTAATTGATAATTATAATTAAGTAATTAAAGGATGATTGATTAATAATTAAAGGGTAATTAATCAAGTGATATAGGATAATTACTTAATCTAAGTAATAAAAGGTTAATTAATTAATTAATAATTAAAGGTCAATTAATTTATGATTAAAGGATATTAATAAGTAATTAAGGATAATTACTTAAAGGATAATTACTCAATGTAATTAATTAAGGATAATCATTTATTGAAATTGATTAAGGATAATTTATTAATGTAATTATTAAAGGTTAATTAATTAATTAAAGGATGATTAATTTATGTGGTTAATTAATGGATAATTAATTAATGTAAGTAACCGAGGATAATTACTTAAGATGAATAATTAAGGATGATCAATTATTTTCATTAATTAATGGTTTGTAATTAATTAATGTTAATTAAGTAGGGTTGGTGATTAATTCATGAGTAATTAATTTATTTTGAGTTAATTAAATTAATTATAATCAGATGATTATTAATCTTGCTTATGGATGATTGGATTATATTGAATGCCTTGAATTGTTTGATATCTCCGATATGCGATTTGTGATGCTCCGTGACATTAATTGCTTTGGATTGAACTGTGATTTATTTATCGGTGATAAATTTACATATTTATCTATGAATGGAAAATAAGCGTTATAGGATTATACCGCTTATTGATATTGTTGTGCTTGGATTTGTGATGGTTGTGATATTTTATTGTTGTATGCAAAACCCATACACAACACACAAAAATATGGATTTCACGGGAAATTGATTAAGTCATGGGGATTTTGAATTTAATATTATTTTATTTAACAGTTGAGTTTTGAATCCGAATGGTTTGGAAGTGATTTGGGTTAAATATGGAAAACTTTCAAAAATGGAGTTTTAGAATTAAAATTATTTTGAATATAATATAGTTTGTTAAAGTTTTGAAATTAAAATGATAATATGGTTTAAAAAGGGTTATACAGGTTTATAATGTATATGTATATATATGGATTTTACACCATTTTTAAAGTATTTTAAATGAATTATTTTGGGAATTTAAATTTAACTCAAATGAGCTTGCTGAAGGTGCGGCAGTTCGTTGATTTTTCGATTTATACTTTAAAAGGCTATAACTTGAGCAAATTTAATCGGATTTTCTCGAAAAGAAAAACCTTTGTTTTCAAATGATTATAGCTTTCATGTAAAGAAAGAATTTCTAGTTTTTGTTGAAAGGATTTCGAGTTATGGGTAAATCAAATTTGAAATGGAAATAGTTTTGAAAGCTACGAATGAATCTTTGTTAAAGATTTGGTAAACCTTGATTCAAATTGAAGAGGATCTTAGGTGTATCTTTTGTTTAAAAGATAAAAAATAGAAATTTGTTTAAACCATTCAAAAGAAAGGTTTTGGGGAACAAGCGTTAAAATGTTGTGACTTAACTAAGATCTAAATGTATACATATGTTTTAAAAAAAGCGCTCATTATTCAGATAAGCCGAGGGAGGACATTAAGTCATAAAAACCATTTCGAATAATGATACGATGGAATGGAATTGCATTTGAGGACGGTGGTTGAAGACCGGGTATTTTAAAAAACGAAAGGATTGCTTGTTGATTGTCTCTGCGCCGAGGGGCCCCGATATAGATTAACCTAAGTGATGGGGAGTCCGAACGTGATTAGGCGATATCCGAATTTTCAAAGACTTCTTTCCTTAATTGGACGAAGTGCCTTCGGTTCCATTAAGACCTAGGATGGACTTATATGGATGTATGTCTGATGTTACACTTTGAGATGTAAAGCTGGTTTCTATCTAATACATTTCTGTTTCGTGGTGGAGAATTTATTCTCTTAGCTTAACACCCTTCTCTAAGACGTATGAGCTCAGAGGTTATGTAGTTGATATTTACTAGTAATATATTCCCAATTTGGTAATGTGGCAAGCTAACTGCTGATCATTGGTTGATCGAAGCATGACTTTTGTGAAAAGCATAGCTTTATGGGACGAGACTTCATCGAACCTCACACCTCGGAAATAGTTGAAACTGGAAAGGATACAGTAAGGTTACGGGGGTCGCGCCCCTTAGGGTATGTGCATTTCCTTCTGGATAAAAAGTGGTATGATGGTATGGAGCCCATGTATTTAACTTATGTGGTTGTTGGAATTTGTTGTTGGCGCCTCGATAAAGGTTGGTTACGACCGGGGGATGGCATACTCATGACAGTTAGTTACCTAGTTATAGAGATAACCCGGCCTTGTGTTGGCAGAGATCCGGTTAGGTTCTCGAGGCGTCCCTCCAGAGACGTACTCATTCAAATAAAGGAAGTTCCTTAGCCTAGGCCATTTGTTGGAAATCCAAACACCCAATATGAGCCCTTTATGATTTCAGTTGTAGAACCTGCCACCTCAGGTGGTAGCTATAGTAGGCATACTATAATGGTACGTATGCTGGCTAAGATTTATATTATACTTTCGAAAATGCTTTTCCACACTATGCACTAATAATAATATTAAAAGGATTTTCGTGTATCAAGCATGTTTGACTTTATAAGTAGAAATCTCCCCCAAGTATGCGATTGCATTGTGTGTGTGTCAGGAGGCCTTATGGAAGTTTCATTTTCCAAAAAGCATAACGGATTTCTTTTTATTTCTTTTTTTTTCAAACAACTGTTTTTATGTTTTCTCACACCAGTCCTATGACTGACCTGAAGTTTATTGTTCCCTTTCTAAACTCTGGGTGCCAAGTCTGTGGATTTGGGATCAGATTTGCTATATTACAGCATGATAGGGGGTTCTCACTTCGGGTTTGGTGGAGAGTAGGAGACTCTTACCCCTACATGTCCCTGCGAGGGTTGGTTGCGAGTCGAGAGGCTGGCCGTAAAAGCAAATGCAAGGTACCAATGTGAGCCACGACGGAGTGAGCAATTGTCGATAGCTGTAAGGTCGGACCGTCACAAGTGGTATCAGAGCTAAAGGTTGAGTAAGAAATTTAGCTTTGGAGTATAACGCATTAGGTGACTCATTAGAGATAGGGTTATAAAATACCCTAGAATGAGTATATTCCCTAAGATATCTTGTCCGTATGCCTCAGTCAATTCTCTTACTATTTACTGATAATGAGAACGAGTGCAAAAAGAGGACGAGGTTGGTAACAGTGGAGTACCACTACAAATGGTTGAGACCCTGTAACAACAAGGAATAACTTTTTCCCATCAACCTCCTTTGATCATCATCCAATTTCAATTTTTTGATGGCTTACTGGCAGCTACAAAAAGAAGCTTTGATATGGTGGGTGACCATTACTTTGGCTGAATCGAAGTATGAGTTCACTTGGGATAGATTCAAGCTAGTATTTGAGCAGCGTTATATGCCTTTAGCTGGTATTTCCACGATGTATCAAGAAATTACCTTAATTCTTACCTTGTTTCTTATTTATGATAAAATTGTTAGAGTTTTATTCGACACTATAGCCACACATAGTTTTATTTCACAACAAACCGTGGAGAGTTAAATCTTGAACCCGAATTCGTAAAATAACCTATTTGTGTAAAGAATCCGGTAGATGGCCCTACGAACCTTTGTTTACGTTATAGAAAAATTCCTATTTCGTATTCTCATCATCAGTTCCTATCAGTCTTTTCGTTCTTAACTTTAATGAATTTGAAATTGTATTTTGAATGAATTGGTTAACAAAATATGAAGCTAAATTATATTGTATCAATAGAACGATTTCGATCAAAACCGAAATTGGGAATTTTGTTGTGAGAATCCAAGTCCGAAGAGGGGCAAGCTAATGTATACTTTAGGGTATTCTGAAACTAAAGTAGAGTTGGAATCCATACCTATTGGTCGAGATGAAAAGTGGTTAAGGAATAAAGTGGTGAAATTGATGAAAGTACAATGGAGTGGAGATCCAATGATTGTACTTGGGGAACTCTAGATAGTATTAGGAAATCCTATCCAGATTTGTGTCAATATAGTTAGGAATGTTTGGTTGAATAAATTGTTTGCTTTGGTTGTTAGTATATGGCTGATATGTATGCTTGGATTATTTGAAATAAAGCTTTGGGATTATCCTTTGCTTTTAAATTTCGAGGAAGAAATTTTCATAAGGGGGAATCTGTAACGATCCCGTTTTAGGCCAAATTTAATTTAATAATTGAATTAATTTATGGATTAATTTGAATTTTTTCAAAATAAATAAGATACGTGTTTGTTTCATATATAGATTGGAAATAGAATTTGAATTTGAAAATCAAAAATAAATACCTTAAAAAAATTCGGATTTAAAAACTCGGTATTTTAAAAACTAATAAAAATAGGTTTTCTAATTATCATATATATATATATATATATATATATATGTATATTGAGATTTGGAAGTTATATTTTGAATTTAATATAATAATTTTTCAAAAGCTATAAGGATTGAATTCTAATATATATATATATATATATATATATATATATATATATATATATTGGTGTACAATTAATTTTAAATCATATTTTTAAAGTTATAAATATATAAATAAAAGGAAATGGATTCTTTAAATTGAAATATAATATAAAAACAAGACTAAATAAAAAGCTTTAATATATATATATATATATATATATATATATATATATATCTTTTGAAATTAATAAACATATATTAATAAAACATGAGAAAAATATTAAATATTAAAAATATTAAATACTTGGAAATTTACAAGTGTAAATATGGTAACATGAAATTAAACAAGTGTAAGATAATTTTATCATGAATTAAACATTTGTAACCGTTTTAACATACATAACAACAAGTGTCCTATTTTTAATTTTCTTTCATTTTTTAAAATAAAAGAAAACAAGATTATATATACCACTATCTCCTTCTTTCTCATTTTTCTTTCATATGTTTAAAAATTTTCAAACCTGAGAAAAAGAACAGAAAATAAAAACTAAGCAAAAGCATCTCAAACCTGAAAGTAATTCAAAGATCAAAAATTCAAAACAATTTCAGATTCAACTTAAACAAAGGAAAATCAAACCTAAAGCTGAAAAAAATCCAACTCACTTTAAAGCAAGCAGTAGTTTCAAATTCAAGGTCAACTCAGCATAATCAAAGCAAATTCATCTCAACCAAGATCTCAAAACTGAAGGAAAGATCATCAGATCAACATTCAAGAATAAATTCCAGTTTTCAAAATCAAAGGCTTTTATTTCCATATTTTCAAGCTCCTCTGTTTATAAACTTGTGTGTAAACTTCAATTCTTTTTAACCAAATCTTCCTTTAACTTGATGCATGAGATAAGAATTTGAAGTATGCTGTGAAAATGTTTATATGGATGTAAATATGTCTGCATGTATATGTGTATATATGTAGAATTATGTGTGCATGTCTGTATGTGTGAGTGTGTGTGTGTGTATAGAATTTGTTTTTGGATATGATCTCTAAATGAAAAGTGTTTGTATGAATGTAACATCATTTCTAAAAATAGTTTCAAGTGAATATATTTGATAAATATTTCAAAAATGTTAAATTACAGAGAAAATCAATAAAAGTCAGAAAATCTATTTTCTATAATTCATGTTTTGATTTTATAACCTTCTCGAAAATGCTGAATTTCGGTGATAATATCAAAAATTTTAAGCTTGAATTCGTGGAAAATTTATGGATTGAATGTGGATTGGGTTTTTGGTATTTTTTGGTGATCGGTGAAGAGTTGGGTCTCGTGATCATGGCTGGAGGTAGTTGGGAGGTTGACGAACTTGGAAAAAATGATCGTAGAATTTTTCGATCATTGTGGCGATGACACGGCATCGATCTAGGGTTTAAGACCTGTTTTGGTCGACTGAGTTTGCAAGCTTGGTTCATCATCATCGAGGCATCTGATTGGATCGCAGGAGGGGGAATTGGTGCGTAGGGTTTCGGTGGAGCTTTGGTCGGAATGCCGTGGTCTCTGGCGATCTTGGGCGTAGGCACGAGGGGATTTCATCAATCTGGTTTATTCAATAGAGCTCTTTATTGTTCTATTTCGATTTAGGAAGTCCATGAGGGTTCTGGGTGGTTGCTTGGATGGAGATGGTCGTTGATGACTTATGGATGATTGCGGCACTGGTCGGAGATGACCAGAACTCGACTGCACGTGCACATGGTCTGGATGTGTCAGTATGTTTGGGTTGGGGAAGAAGAGATGGGCTCGAAGTCGTAGTCTGTGATATGAATTGCTTTGGATTGAACTGTGGTTTATTTATCTATGATAAATTTACGTATTTATCCGTGAATGGAAAATATGCATTATAGGATTATACCGCTTATTGATATTGTTGTGCTTGGTTTTATGATGGTTGTGATATTTTGTTGTTGTATGCAGAACCCCTACACAACACAAACACAAATATGGATTTCATGGGAAATTGGTTAAGTTATGGGTATTTGAATTTAATATTATTTTATTTAAAATTTGAATTTTGAATCCAAAATGGTTTGGAAGTGATATGGGTTAAATATGAAAAACTTTCGAAAACGGAATTGTAAAATTAAAATTATTTTGAATATAATATGGTTTGTTAAAGTTTTGAAATTAAAATAATAATATGGATTAAAAAGGGTTATACTTGTCATATAATGTATATATATGCATTTTAAATCATTTTTAAAGTATTTTAAATGAATTATTTTGGGAATTGAAATTTAACTCAAATAGAGCTTGCCGAGGGTGCGGCAGTTCGCTGATTTTTCGATTTATACTTTAAAAGGCTATAGCTTGAGCAAATTTAATTGGATTTTTCCGAAACCAAAAACCTATTTTTTCAAATGATTATAGCTTTCATATAAATAAAGAATTTTCAGTTTTTGTTGAAAGGATTTCGAGTTATGGGTAAATCAAATTTGAAAAGGAAATTGTTTTGAAAGCTATGAATGAATCTTTGTTAAAGATTTGGTAAACCTTGATTCAAATTGAAGAGGATCTTAAAGGTGTATCTTTTGTTTAAAAGATAAAAAATGGAAATTTGTTTAACCCATTCAAAAGGAAAGGTTTTTGGGAACAAGGATTAAAAAGTTATGACTTAACTATCCAAATGTATCCATATGTTTTTTAAAAAAAAAACGCTAATTATTCGGCTAAGCCAGGAGAGGACATTAAGTCATAAAACCCATTCCGAACAATGATACAACAGAATGTAATTGCATTTGAAGATGGTGGTTGAAGACCGGGTATTTTTGAAAACGAAAGGATTTCCTATCGATTGTCTCTACACCAAGGGGTCTCGGTATAGAGATTACCCTAAGTGATGGGGAGTCCGGACATGGTTAAGGGATATCCGGATTTGCAAGGACTTCTTTCCTTAATTGGATGAAGCGCCTTCGGTTCCATTCCGTGCCAGGATGGACTTTTATGGATGTATGTTTGACGTTACACTTTGAGATGTAGAGCTAGTTTCTATCAAATACATTTCTGTTTGGTGGCGAAGAATTTATTCTCTTAGCTTAACACCCTTCTCTGAGATGTACGAGCTCAGAGGTTATGTAGTTAATATATACTAGTGATATATTCCCAATTTGGTAACGTGGCATGCTAAGTGCTGATCATTGGTTGATCAAAGCATGCTTTTGGAAAAGCGTAGCTTTGTGGGATGAGACTTCATCGAACTTCACACCCCGAAAATGGTCAAAACAGGAAAGGATGCAGCAAGGTTACGGGGGTCGCGCCTCTTAAGGTATGTGCATTTCCTTCTGGATAAAAAGTGGTATCATGGTATGGAGCCCGGATATTTAACTTATGTGGTTGTTGGAATTCGTTGTTGGCACCTCGGTAAAGGTCGGTTACGACCGGGGGATGGCATACTCATGACAGTTTGTTACCTAGTTACAGAGGTAAGCCGGCCTTGTGTTGGCAGAAATCCGTTTAGGTTCTTGGGGCGTCCCTCCAGAGGCGTACCCATTCGGATAAAGGAAGTTCCTTAGCCTGGGCCATTTGTTGGAATCCAATCACCAAATACGACCCCTTTACGATTTCAGTTGTAGAACCTGCCACGTCAGGTGGTAGCTATAGTAGGCATACTATAATGGTACGTATGCTGGCTAAGATTTATATTATACTTTCAAAAATTCTTTTCCACACAATTCACTGATAATAATATTAAAAGGATTTTCGCGTATCAAACATATTTGGCTATTATAAGGGAAAATCTCCCCCAAGTGTGCGATTGCAGTGTGTGTGTGCCGGGAGGCCTTATGAAAGTTTCATTTCCAAAATGCATAATGGATTTTTTTTATTTCTTTTGGTTTAAACAACTGTTTTTGTGTTTGCTCACACCAGTCCCATGACTGACCTAGATTTTATTGTTCCCTTTCTGAACTCCGAATGACCATAATTTTCCACACGGGCAACCTAGAGTCGGTTTATCAGTAGGTTGTGAAGCTAAGTCTTTGAATTCTGTGGATTTGTGGATCAGATTCGCTTCATTGCAGCATGATAGCCTTTGGTTTTGAGCTTTCTAGTTTGGAAATCTTTGGAGCTTTGGCAATGAAGATGCATTGTTGGATATCTCTTTCTCTCTCTTTTTGAAGACCAAGTTGATGCTATTTCTCAGAAGTCATTTTGTTTTCCACTGTTGTATTTTGGCTCTGATATTGTTGGGCATTTGTATCAGAATGTTGTATCCCTTTAGTGTATCAATATTTTTTTTTGTTTCCGCTGTGTTGTTTTCACGTAATGTGTTATAAACTCTGGCGAACTAGACTCCAACGTTTGAATCTCTGGCATTCAAATATGGGTGATGTATTGGATGCCGATTTTTGAACGCTGCCGGGCCGGGTCGTCACAAGCGCCCTCGAATTTTGCTGCCAAATGAAGCTTCACCACACAGACCACATAGATCGCAGACTACATCAGTCAAGCCCCAATGTAGCCTGTAGGCGCTCACTGCCACACGACTTTCGCTATGTCTTCGTAGATCGCCGTCTATCGATGTTACATTGCTCTCTTAGTGAAATCAAACGTAGACCTTAGGCAATCACTTCCCCTCAACTTCCTCTATGGAACGTAGTAGATCACAGTTACACCGAGTTACACTGCCGTCACAGCATAACCCCAATGTCTCTGTAGGCACCAGTGCCCTCGACTTTCTCTACCCCAACCACAATCCTCTAGATCTACAGTTTAGTCTGGACATCCTCTGGGATCAAATTTAGAACCCCCCTTAGGGTTTAAGGCAGAATCACCCTCGTGGATCTCCTACTATAAGTTTCAACCCTAAATGGGAGCGCCTTTTCCCCACAGCATTCTCAAAACATTTTATAAACACATATAGTATCCTCCAAAACATACTCTTATATGTATCACATATAAATCCCATTTTTCATAAAATCGACATCTCAAAATTGATAGTTCCAAACCTGGCTTTCCAAATCCCCAAATTGATTTTCCCAAAATCCAAAAGCCTTTCAAAATCAGTGGGTTCCAAAAACCTTTTTCCCAATTCCATAAAATCATTTACATATATAAGTTTATTCCTTCAACTTGAAAAATCTTTGGATCATTCATACTTATATAAATTCCTTTTTATACTTTAAATATTTTTCAAAGATCCTTTCTTCTAGTTGTAGATTCAACAAGGGGAGTTTATCATATGTAACAAATATATATATATATATATATATATATATATATATATTCTTTATTTATGCCAAATCAAATATTCAAGTTTGATTCCTTTATAAAGTTATTTGCCACATTACTTCCTTTTTATAAAATGAGTTTCAGTTATAGGGATATCCAACTTCCACTCTTATTTATCATATATTTCTCAAAATATACTTTTCCATTTCAAAAAACATTTTTACATTTCTTTTCAAAATTTTCAATATCTATTTCATTCAAGCACGTATGAGGTACATATATCATCCGTATGCAATATCCAATCCGATCGCTCATTCGATCACACAATTTCATTTTCGAACTAGTGTCGTTCATCCAACTTCCTAATGCGGACTTAGATCTGGTTTGTTGATCAGAAATCGTCATTCTCCTTGCATAGCCATAACTATGGTAGAGAATTTCTAGAATCAATCAAAAATCCATATCCAGGGTTCGCCGTCGAAAATCGAGTGAAAAATCCCAACTCGGATCGATATACTATCTCGAAATTCTATGCTCGAATCTGGATCTAATCGTTATGCAAATAAAATAATATACGTACATCCTACGTATTTACCTTCATTGATTATTAGCTAAGTCAATTTCCTTCTAATTCATAATTTCCTCAATTTCCATTTGGGTTATCCCTTCAATTCTTACCTCAATTGGTATTTAATTATAAATAGTTTGCACTCTGACCAGCTTGAGTTTAGAAAATAGCTTTGAAAAGTTTAAGACAGTTAAGTTGTCGTAAAATAGTTATTAGTTGTAAAATAGCTGTAGAATAGTTAAGCAGTTATAAAATAGTTGTAAAATAGCGATTAGTTATAAAATAGTTGTAAATAGTTAAGCAGTTATAAAATAGTAATTAGTTTGTAAAATAGTTGTAAAATTGTAGTAAAATAGTTAAATAGTTTCAAAATAGTTGTAAAATAAGTATAAGATAGTTTGGGTTAAAATAGAAAGGTTGTATAGTAAATAGCTAGGAAAAATATATTTAAACAGTTTATATTAAAATAATTTATTTGAAAATAGTTTTAGAGTCAAACTGGTTCAATTTCCCAATCTCCACTTCCAATTAATTTCCCATCCAATTAAATTGATTCAATCCTATTTCGTATTCTCATCATCAGTTCCTATCAGTCTTTTCGTTCTTAACTTTAATGAATTTGAAATTGTATTTTGAATGAATTGGTTAACAAAATATGAAGCTAAATTATATTGTATCAATAGGACGATTTCGATCAAAACCGAAATTGGGAATTTTGTTGTGAGAATCCAAGTCCGAAGAGGGGCAAGCTAATGTATACTTTAGGGTATTCTGAAACTAAAGTAGAGTTGGAATCCATACCTATTGGTCGAGATGAAAAGTGGTTAAGGAATAAAGTGGTGAAATTGATGAAAGTACAATGGAGTGGAGATCCAATGATTGTACTTGGGGAACTCTAGATAGTATTAGGAAATCCTATCCAGATTTGTGTCAATATAGTTAGGAATGTTTGGTTGAATAAATTGTTTGCTTTGGTTGTTAGTATATGGCTGATATGTATGCTTGGATTATTTGAAATAAAGCTTTGGGATTATCCTTTGCTTTTAAATTTCGAGGAAGAAATTTTCATAAGGGGGAATCTGTAACGATCCCGTTTTTAGGCCAAATTTAATTTAATAATTGAATTAATTTATGGATTAATTTGAATTTTTTCAAAATAAATAAGATACGTGTTTGTTTTATATATAGATTGGAAATAGAATTTGAATTTGAAAATCAAAAATAAATACCTTAAAAAAATTCGGATTTAAAAACTCTGTATTTTAAAAACTAATAAAAATAGGTTTTCTAATTATCATATATATATATATATATATATATATATATATATGTATGTATGTATGTATGTATATTGAGATTTGGAAGTTATATTTTGAATTTAATATAATAATTTTTCAAAAGCTATAAGGATTGAATTCTAATATACATATATATATATTTATTAGTGTACAATTAATTTTAAATCATATTTTTAAAGTTATAAATATATAAATAAAAGGAAATGGATTCTTTAAATTGAAATATAATATAAAAACAAGACTAAATAAAAAGCTTTAATATATATATATATATATATATCTTTTGAAATTAATAAACATATATTAATAAAACATGAGAAAAATATTAAATATTAAAAATATTAAATACTTGGAAATTTACAAGTGTAAATATGGTAGCATGAAATTAAACAAGTGTAAGAAAATTTTATCATGAATTAAACATTTGTAACCGTTTTAACATACATAACAACAAGTGTCCTATTTTTAATTTTCTTTCATTTTTTAAAATAAAAGAAAACAAGATTATATATACCACTATCTCCTTCTTTCTCATTTTTCTTTCATATGTTTAAAAATTTTCAAACCTGAGAAAAAGAACAGAAAATAAAAACTAAGCAAAAGCATCTCAAACCTGAAAGTAATTCAAAGATCAAAAATTCAAAACAATTTCAGATTCAACTTAAACAAAGGAAAATCAAACCTAAAGCTGAAAAAAATCCAACTCACTTTAAAGCAAGCAGTAGTTTCAAATTCAAGGTCAACTCAGCATAATCAAAGCAAATTCATCTCAACCAAGATCTCAAAACTGAAGGAAAGATCATCAGATCAACATTCAAGATCAATAAATTCCAGTTTTCAAAATCAAAGGCTTTTATTTCCATATTTTCAAGCTCCTCTGTTTATAAACCTGTGTGTAAACTTCAATTCTTTTTAACCAAATCTTCCTTTAACTTGATGCATGAGATAAGAATTTGAAGTATGCTGTGAAAATGTTTATATAGATGTAAATATGTCTGCATGTATATGTGTATATATGTAGAATTATGTGTGCATGTCTGTATGTGTGTGTGTGTATAGAATTTGTTTTTGGATATGATCTCTAAATGAAAAGTGTTTGTATGAATGTAACATCATTTCTAAAAATAGTTTCAAGTGAATATATTTGATAAATATTTCAAAAATGTTAAATTACAGATAAAATCAATAAAAGTCAGAAAATCTATTTTCTATAATTCATGTTTTGATTTTATAACCTTCTCGAAAATGCTGAATTTCGGTGATAATATCAAAAATTTTAAGCTTGAATTCGTGGAGAATTTATGGATTGAATGTGGATTGGGTTTTTGGTATTTTTTGGTGATCGGTGAAGAGTTGGGTCTCGTGATCATGGCTGGAGGTAGTTGGGAGGTTGACGAACTTGGAAAAAATGATCGTAGAATTTTTCGATCATTGTGGCGATGACACGGCATCGATCTAGGGTTTAAGACCTGTTTTGGTCGACTGAGTTTGCAAGCTTGGTTCATCATCGTCGAGGCATCTGATTGGATCGTAGGAGGGGGAATTGGTGCGTAGGGTTTCGGTGGAGCTTTGGTCGGAATGCCGTGGTCTCTGGCGATCTTGGGCGTAGGCACGAGGGGATTTCATCAATCTGGTTTATTCAATAGAGCTCTTTATTGTTCTATTTCGATTTAGGAAGTCCATGAGGGTTCTGGGTGGTTGCTTGGATGGAGATGGTCGTTGATGACTTATGGATGATTGCGGCACTGGTCGAAGATGACCAGAACTCGACTGCACGTGCACATGGTCTGGATGTGTCAGTATGTTTGGGTTGGGGAAGAAGAGATGGGCTCGAAGTCATAGTCTGTGATATGAATTGCTTTGGATTGAACTGTGGTTTATTTATCTATGATAAATTTACGTATTTATCCGTGAATGGAAAATATGCATTATAGGATTATACCGCTTATTGATATTGTTGTGCTTGGTTTTATGATGGTTGTGATATTTTGTTGTTGTATGTAGAACCCCTACACAACACAAACACAAATATGGATTTCATGGGAAATTGGTTAAGTTATGGGTATTTGAATTTAATATTATTTTATTTAAAATTTGAATTTTGAATCCAAAATGGTTTGGAAGTGATATGGGTTAAATATGAAAAACTTTCGAAAACGGAATTGTAAAATTAAAATTATTTTGAATATAATATGGTTTGTTAAAGTTTTGAAATTAAAATAATAATATGGATTAAAAAGGGTTATACTTGTCATATAATGTATATATATGCATTTTAAATCATTTTTAAAGTATTTTAAATGAATTATTTTGGGAATTGAAATTTAACTCAAATAGAGCTTGCCGAGGGTGCGGCAGTTCGCTGATTTTTCGATTTATACTTTAAAAGGCTATAGCTTGAGCAAATTTAATTGGATTTTTCCAAAACCAAAAACCTATTTTTTCAAATGATTATAGCTTTCATATAAATAAAGAATTTTCAGTTTTTGTTGAAAGGATTTCGAGTTATGGGTAAATCAAATTTGAAAAGGAAATTGTTTTGAAAGCTATGAATGAATCTTTGTTAAAGATTTGGTAAACCTTGATTCAAATTGAAGAGGATCTTAAAGGTGTATCTTTTGTTTAAAAGATAAAAAATGGAAATTTGTTTAACCCATTCAAAAGGAAAGGTTTTTGGGAACAAGGATTAAAAAGTTATGACTTAACTATCCAAATGTATCCATATGTTTTTTAAAAAAAAACGCTAATTATTCAGCTAAGCCAGGAGAGGACATTAAGTCATAAAACCCATTCCGAACAATGATACAACAGAATGGAATTGCATTTGAAGATGGTGGTTGAAGACCGGGTATTTTTGAAAACGAAAGGATTTCCTATCGATTGTCTCTACACCAAGGGGTCTCGGTATAGAGATTACCCTAAGTGATGGGGAGTCCGGACGTGGTTAGGGGATATCCGGATTTGCAAGGACTTCTTTCCTTAATTGGATGAAGCGCCTTCGGTTCCATTCCGTGCCAGGATGGACTTTTATGGATGTATGTTTGACGTTACACTTTGAGATGTAAAGCTAGTTTCTATCAAATACATTTCTGTTTGGTGGCGAAGAATTTATTCTCTTAGCTTAACACCCTTCTCTGAGATGTACGAGCTCAGAGGTTATGTAGTTAATATTTACTAGTGATATATTCCCAATTTGGTAACGTGGCATGCTAAGTGCTGATCATTGGTTGATCAAAGCATGCTTTTGGAAAAGCGTAGCTTTGTGGGATGAGACTTCATCGAACTTCACACCCCGAAAATGGTCAAAACAGTAAAGGATGCAGCAAGGTTACGGGGGTCGCGCCTCTTAAGGTATGTGCATTTCCTTCTGGATAAAAAGTGGTATCATGGTATGGAGCCCGGATATTTAACTTATGTGGTTGTTGGAATTCGTTGTTGGCACCTCGGTAAAGGTCGGTTACGACCGGGGGATGGCATACTCATGACAGTTTGTTACCTAGTTACAGAGGTAAGCCGGCCTTGTGTTGGCAGAAATCCGTTTAGGTTCTTGGGGCGTCCCTCCAGAGGCGTACCCATTCGGATAAAGGAAGTTCCTTAGCCTGGGCCATTTGTTGGAATCCAATCACCAAATACGACCCCTTTACGATTTCAGTTGTAGAACCTGCCACGTCAGGTGGTAGCTATAGTAGGCATACTATAATGGTACGTATGCTGGCTAAGATTTATATTATACTTTCAAAAATTCTTTTCCACACAATTCACTGATAATAATATTAAAAGGATTTTCGCGTATCAAACATATTTGGCTATTATAAGGGAAAATCTCCCCCAAGTGTGCGATTGCAGTGTGTGTGTGCCGGGAGGCCTTATGAAAGTTTCATTTCCAAAATGCATAATGGATTTTTTTTATTTCTTTTGGTTTAAACAACTGTTTTTGTGTTTGCTCACACCAGTCCCATGACTGACCTAGATTTTATTGTTCCCTTTCTGAACTCCGAATGACCATAATTTTCCACACGGGCAACCTAGAGTCGGTTTATCAGTAGGTTGTGAAGCTAAGTCTTTGAATTCTATGGATTTGTGGATCAGATTCGCTTCATTGCAGCATGATAGCCTTTGGTTTTGAGCTTTCTAGTTTGGAAATCTTTGGAGCTTTGGCAATGAAGATGCATTGTTGGATATCTCTTTCTCTCTGTTTTTGAAGACCAAGTTGATGCTATTTCTCAGAAGTCATTTTGTTTTCCACTGTTGTATTTTGGCTCTGATATTGTTGGGCATTTGTATCAGAATGTTGTATCCCTTTAGTGTATCAATATTTTTTTTTGTTTCCGCTGTGTTGTTTTCACGTAATGTGTTATAAACTCTGGCGAACTAGACTCCAACGTTTGAATCTCTGGCATTCAAATACGGGTGATGTATTGGATGCCGATTTTTGAACGCTGCCGGGCCGGGTCGTCACAAGCGCCCTCGAATTTTGCTGCCAAATGAAGCTTCACCACACAGACCACATAGATCGCAGACTACATCAGTCAAGCCCCAATGTAGCCTGTAGGCGCTCACTGCCACACGACTTTCGCTATGTCTTCGTAGATCGCCGTCTATCGATGTTACATTGCTCTCTTAGTGAAATCAAACGTAGACCTTAGGCAATCACTTCCCCTCGACTTCCTCTATGGAACGTAGTAGATCACAGTTACACCGAGTTACACTGCCGTCACAGCATAACCCCAATGTCTCTGTAGGCACCAGTGCCCTCGACTTTCTCTACCCCAACCACAATCCTTTAGATCTACAGTTTAGTCTGGACATCCTCTGGGATCAAATTTAGAACCCCCCTTAGGGTTTAAGGCAGAATCACCCTCGTGGATCTCCTACTATAAGTTTCAACCCTAAATGGGAGCGCCTTTTCCCCACAGCATTCTCAAAACATTTTATAAACACATATAGTATCCTCCAAAACATACTCTTATATGTATCACATATAAATCCCATTTTTCATAAAATCGACATCTCAAAATTGATAGTTCCAAACCTGGCTTTCCAAATCCCCAAATTGATTTTCCCAAAATCCAAAAGCCTTTCAAAATCAGTGGGTTCCAAAAACCTTTTTCCCAATTCCATAAAATCATTTACATATATAAGTTTATTCCTTCAACTTGAAAAATCTTTGGATCATTCATACTTATATAAATTCCTTTTTATACTTTAAATATTTTTCAAAGATCCTTTCTTCTAGTTGTAGATTCAACAAGGGGAGTTTATCATATGTAACAAATATATATATATATATATATATATATATATATTCTTTATTTATGCCAAATCAAATATTCAAGTTTGATTCCTTTATAAAGTTATTTGCCACATTACTTCCTTTTTATAAAATGAGTTTCAGTTATAGGGATATCCAACTTCCACTCTTACTTATCATATATTTCTCAAAATATACTTTTCCATTTCAAAAAACATTTTTACATTTCTTTTCAAAATTTTCAATATCTATTTCATTCAAGCACGTATGAGGTACATATATCATCCGTATGCAATATCCAATCCGATCGCTCATTCGATCACACAATTTCATTTTCGAACTAGTGTCGTTCATCCAACTTCCTAATGCGGACTTAGATCTGGTTTGTTGATCAGAAATCGTCATTCTCCTTGCATAGCCATAACTATGGTAGAGAATTTCTAGAATCAATCAAAAATCCATATCCAGGGTTCGCCGTCGAAAATCGAGTGAAAAATCCCAACTCGGATCGATATACTATCTCGAAATTCTATGCTCGAATCTGGATCAAATCGTTATGCAAATAAAATAATATACGTGCATCCTACGTATTTACCTTCATTGATTATTAGCTATGTCAATTTCCTTCTAATTCATAATTTCCTCAATTTCCATTTGGGTTATCCCTTCAATTCTTACCTCAATTGGTATTTAATTATAAATAGTTTGCACTCTGACCAGCTTGAGTTTAGAAAATAGCTTTGAAAAGTTTAAGACAGTTAAGTTGTCGTAAAATAGTTATTAGTTGTAAAATAGCTGTAGAATAGTTAAGCAGTTATAAAATAGTTGTAAAATAGCGATTAGTTATAAAATAGTTGTAAATAGTTAAGCAGTTATAAAATAGTAATTAGTTTGTAAAATAGTTGTAAAATTGTAGTAAAATAGTTAAATAGTTTCAAAATAGTTGTAAAATAAGTATAAGATAGTTTGGGTTAAAAAAAGAAAGGTTGTATAGTAAATAGCTAGGAAAAATATATTTAAACAGTTTATATTAAAATAATTTATTTGAAAATAGTTTTAGAGTCAAACTGGTTCAATTTCCCAATCTCCACTTCCAATTAATTTCCCATCCAATTAAATTGATTCAATCCTAATTCAGTTTGAATTAACCTCGATTCCCATTTCAAATTCAAATCAAACTTCAATTTGAACTAATTTCAATTCCAATCTCAACTTTAACCCATCTCGATTTATATAAATTCGAGTTAAATTTCAAATGTTGATTTAATCCCTTAAATCATATTAACCTTTACTTTTGATTTAACAACCTAAGTATTTAAACATTTTAATTCTGAGTCCAAATTCTAATATTTATTTAAATTACCTTTACTTAACTTATTTCAAGGTTCAAGTAAGAGTTCAAAACTTTTAAAAAAAATCAATCTTTGGAATTCAATTTATTACCCAATTTTAACTTCTAACTTTGGAACCAATTCTTAACAATTTCAGTTTGCAAGTTCATTTTTAATATTTAAATCTTAAGTTCAAAGTGATTTCATTTTCACAAGTTCAATCTTTATCTCTAAAAATCAAAATTATTTAAATAATTTCAAAATAAATTTTAATTCCATTTAATTTCAGTAACGGATATATATTATCTCAACCCACTTTTAAATTTATTTAAATAATCCAATTCACAGTTCCATAGATTATTAATAACAACAGGATGATAGCAGGATATGTCAAAGTAAATAAACATCCAAATTATCTAAAACACCAATCAATATCATCCATCACACATTTCCAAAACTCAAACCCGTTTTGAGATCACACATAACTCCCTTTTCAATTCAACCCATTTAACTTCCGTAAGTTAAATTCAATTTCATCTTGAAATTTCCCATTTCAGATTATAAGTCCACAACTTATTGAACTTGTCCAGAGTTAAATTCCAATTCACTAATCCATTTAGACTACTCAATTTAAATTTTCCATTTCAAATTTAAATTTTCTTATTAATATCATTCCACTTATAAGTTCAGAACTTATTTTACTTTGGGTTATTCATCTCATTCTAGGGAATTTAGAATTCAACACTTAGTATTTATTTCAAATCAACTTTCATACATATATATACATATTTATTTCTTTAGCGCACCAAGTCATATTTCAAATTTTCTGGACTTAGATTTTAAAACTTTCCAATTTAAAACTATTTCAATTTATAAATCATACTTATGTAAATTGTTACTTCCTGTAAACATTTCATTCTGCTTTATCATTATTTATTTAAAAAAAACATCCCTTTATTAAGATACAACAACCAATTTATGATAATTATCATATCTAGAAATCATACACACCATATATTCCATAATCATTTACTGGCAAATTAAATCAAGGTAATTTATTTCAATACTTTAAAATTCTTTTGAATTTTTTAGGCTTTAAATTCAGTTTGAATCCATTTTTAGCTTAACTTATTTGCATAGTTAATCCTTATCCAAATTTCTATTCGGTTGTATGTGTATATATATATTACCACTTAATTCTTATTATTATATTTAATTTCAATAATCAACAACCCATTTATCTTAATATATTATAATAATTTGTAAAATTATTGCTTTATATACCAAAATTTAGGCTTATATAAAAACTACTTTCAAAACCGTTTTTAAAATCATTATATAAGAAAATAATAAGTACGCTCTCATATATAATACACTCACTCATTCTAGGGTACTACCGACCCTATCTCTAATGAGTACTTCCCACCAGAGCCAAGGTTCTCGCTTAGCCTTCATCTTTTATATCAAATGTAACGACCCGAAATTTTCGATCTCGAAAATCGACACTAATACGTTCACTGTATAGAGTGCGGAGCAATCAAGTGTCGGAAATCCCAGACTGTAAGGGTTAAGAAGAAAAAGAGGTAAAAGAAGAAGCAGAAAACAACAGTATAGAATCTCACCATCGCAGCGGATCAAAATATAATATACAAATAACAGCATTTACACAAAGAAAGCTGTAAATGTCAGTTTATATACAATATATCATAGTACAATCAATCACAAACAAACTGGACAATTGTAACAACTTGTCCCTAAATACAATCAATATAAATCCTAATACACAGCGGAATATACTCCATACGTCCCTACCATCCAGCTCGCCTCCTGTGCTCCAGGACGTCTTAACCTGAAAATCTGTAATACTCAGTCTGAACTGAGCATTATAATAAAGTAATACTTGAGTCAGGCTGGAAACCAGCGTGGGTAAACCCATTAAATATGAAATACTTATGTTGTAAAGCATCTCTGAAACCCAAGTAACTCGTTCATCATGACGAGTTTTATCTTGCTATAGCTGAACACTTATTACACAATTCCATTGCTATTTAAGATAATCCATATACCGTTACTTAATTTAAATGGTCTGATTCACTTAATTTTATTTAATTCCAGTTTATTAGGTTCTATAGTCAAATCCATAAGGAATTATAGTGCTTATTAAATTGAAGTGGTTTCGGTTATTGCTGATATCCAATCCCGTTTTATTTTTTTCTTTCTTGAATCCAAGTAACCGCTTTAAAGGGGTAAATTGTTTTAAAATGACAATTTGTTATTTAGGGTGACAACCTTTTAGGTGTGGGAGTTTATTGCGAACGTTTATTCCAAATAAAATGTATCGTCAATTAGTCTCACTGTTTTTTCTTGAAATATCCGATCAAATTTCGTCAAAATATAAATTGTTAATCAATTTAACGACCAATAACAAATATCAAACGATTCACACATCAGTTTTAATTAACTTTGATTGACCGCATCTATTTATGTATTATCCAAATTAATTACAAAATTAAGCAATTTATTAACTAATAATAAATTATTAAATTCCATTAACTATCATGAGTTTTAAATCAAATAATAGTTGTATAATTAATTACCATTATAAATTCTCATTCAAATTTTAAGTTAAGAATTTGAAAAAAAAATGAAAATAGCCTTTAGCTAGGAGAAAAATATAAATTATCTTCTATATGTATATGTGTGTAAATTTCATCCCTTCTTTTCATCCTTTTTTTACTTTCTTTTTTTCAACTTTCTTTTATATTTTTATATTTTCTATTATTCTCAACCGGCTCAAGCCAGCCCAATTCCTTCTTCCTTCCCCTTCCCTTATACATTCTTCTTCCTTCATTATTTCCAGACCCTCGATCATCTCCCTATGCACTGAAAATGTGCACGTGCACACATTTCTCGGCTACCCAACCTCACCGTCGATCAACTCCATAAGTCATCGCCGATCCCCCTATTCCATTCCTCCACCTAGAACCATAAATGAAGCGGCCGATCGAAAAGTCGAACATCCATCCTAAAATCTTGGAATAACACCTGCCATTCCATCACCTCGTGACAACGACTCAGACCCTCATCCACCACCGCACCTTACCTACAACCTCATCACCCTCTCCTCGACCCAGCCCCCCTCATGCACGCGCCTGAAACTTCCCCACGTCACCGCCACTTCTTCATAGCCGAACCCACCAAAAACTGCTCCTAAAACCCTACTTCTCCCATTTTGAACTTCCATGGCCATCTAAAATCACTGCTCAAATTTTTCTGAGTTCCCCATCCTTTACTCCTCCTCTACATCGAGTGCCACGCCTTCAAATCAACCCAGCCACCTGAATTTGCCATCTTGCCCAATTCCGTTCAACCTTACTTCCCCTTTCCCATACTTCACTAAAAATATCAAAACCCCCATTAAAAATCATGATCTCCAATAGCGATTACGATTATGCCAACCAATGACTAAAATACAATGTTTGAAATTTCGCAATTGGGTTCAACTTACTGTAAATTCACTTTTCCTATATGTATACTTGATAATATCTTATGAAATTAATTTTAAAATTTAGTATACTTGAATACAAATAGAAATCCTTCAATCATCATGAGCCAAAAATCTGTAGATTAAGAGAATTGAATTATTGAAAATTGTACATGGCAGCAAAACAAAGAACAGAGGTAATAACATGTGTACAAGCTTACAAACAGCCATGTATATACATCTCCTTATTTTTTTATGGAGCAGCTATTCTCAAAGTATTACTGTTATTTCTCTATAAACATAATCACATTATAAGAAAGGTTGGATTTTGGAAATAAGTTTACTCACAGTTAAATGTTTTGGAACAGAGGACCCGGGTTTTGAAAAGCTGTTAGCTTGCTTCAAGTTGATCTTTGTTGAGTTTGGATTGATTTTTGGTTGAGCTTGAATTTGCTTGCTTGAGCTATAAGCTTAGAGAAGTTTGTTTAGCTTCCAATTTTTTTTCGTCTGATTTTTGTTTGTTTTAAAGAAAGATGAAAGAAGAAAGAAGTTGAGATAAAGTATATATGTAAAAGAAACTGCCTGTATACAGTCTTTTGTTTCCTTTTTAACTCATTTTTCTTTTTATTTAAAATGAATAAATTCATTTTTAAAGAATTTTTTTGACACTTATGAGTTTAAATGAATTATTATGTTCTTCTTAGCCTACACATGTCCTATATATATACATATTTATATTTTTCTTTTTATTTACTACTTTGATTTGAAAACATAAATTAATTTGATTTCTTATGACATGCTTTTGATTTTGTTTTGACCTTGATGAAATGTTTTTGTGAGCTTAAAAAGAAATTACTATGATGATGCCTCCTAAAATGTTTACATGCATATATCCTTTCTTATGCATATACCATCCATAAGCATACATATCATTTCTTTGTCATGTTTGCCTTATATACAAATACTCATGTATTACCAAAATTAATTTATGTGTTTTACTTTATATATATTACATACAACAATATAAGTTACTTATATACTTTTATTCCTATTAAAACATATATTTACATTTTTATTCAAGCTTAAGCATCATCACTTAATTCGTACTTATCTCTATATATTTATATTGAGTATTAATAAGGTAGAGCTTTATACACATATATGTATTTATATAATTATATATATATTATAAGCTTATATATATCTATTTATATATTTATGGATATTTTATATTGAATTTAAATAGTGGAATATATTATTTGTTTATTTGCTATAATATTTGTCATCTCCAGAGATTTTATAATTCAACATTTATTGTAGTTTTAAACCAATGTACATTTATATCCAGATATTTTTAATTATCAAAATTTTATGGGTTCGACTTATAGCTCAGTATTTTTAATAATTTAATCCAGTTAATTACCAATTAACATACTTTTAAAAATCTGGGCGATCACACATAAACACGGACATGTTTTTACCTTATGCTAACTAAAACATTTCATATCAAATCCTCTTATATAATAATAGCGTCTAGTTTATACAAATAATATTAACCATAGCCGAAATTGTTACATTGATTAAATTCCAGCATATAGCCCAAAATGGGTAATACAATCAAAATGGTAGGTACGCAGTGGAGTTTGGATTTCCATACAAATAACCAGGTTAAGGGACTACCTTCCGGCAGTACATCTCTAGAGGAATGTACCGAGGACCATCACAAAGGATCCTCTACCAACACAAGACCGACCCACCTCTATAACTAGATGGTACCGAGTATATCATCATCCGGTCATTACCGACCTTTACGGAGGGCCCTCTAGCATACAAACCACAATAATCAGATACACGACATCATATTGTGCAAAGATATATCTAGAAGAGGATGATCATACCCTACTTGGGAGCGACCCACTTAGCCTTGCTGTATCTAACCATGTTTTGGTCATTTTCGGTTGATGAGGCCCGCGATAATGATTACCTTTTAACTTATAAAATTTATTGTGAATATTTAAAATTAATTAAATATACGAATATCAAATGACTGAAATTATGGGTCATTACAACCAATATCAAATAGAACTCTAACTGATGCACCATGAATCAAAAGCATACATCCCAACATAACTTTTCCCTTCTCCTTTGATGTTGGTTTCGAGGTAGCTGGCTACAGTGAAAACACTTTGCCTTTTCGTCCTTGGATGGCTCCTTGCACTGGTTCTTATAATGTCCAATCTGATCATAATTGAAAAATCGCACTCCTTTCTTCTCAGTAGCTTTCTTTCCTTTGCTTGTTCGGCATTCATGAGCATGGTGTCCTTTCTTATGACACTTATAATAGACAACTTATGTCTTCCCTTTCTAAGCAGCTCCACTCTTCTGAGCTCCTTTCTTATGGAAAAACTTCCTTTTCTGGTTCTTCCCTCCTTGAGCCTCCTTTGCCTTGTTTCCTTTAAGATAAACAAGCATCTCTTCCTGCCTCAAAGCCATCTCTACAACTACATTGCATGGATCCCTAATTTGCGATAACATGGCCTTAGCAAGCTTAGGCTTTAACCCACGGGTGAACTTCTCATTCCTTTTAATGACAATATCAACCGTGGCGTATCTGTATCTTGCAAGCTCTTCAAACTTGGTTGCATACTCAAGCACCGTCATATCTCACTACTCTAATTCAGCAAACTTCCGAAGCAGAGTGGACTTAGGAATCTCCAACATAAATTTTTCTTCAAACCTCCTCCCGAGCTTAGCCTAAGTCATAGCCTCCTCATTGACTCCAACGGTAACACTGTTCCATCAATACAGTGCTGCCCCTTGTAGCTGTCTAGAAGGGAGTCTCCTTTTCTGCTCATATTAAGCCCCAATTCAGAAAAAATCCTCTTGCAATGAAGTAACCAATTCTCCCCTTCGATTCTGCCTTCAGTACCAATAAATGACTTTCCTCCCAACCGAGCATAACCTCTACTCAAAACAGCAAGTTATTAACCACTGGAGCTTCTTGATTTCCTCCTTTAGAATTTCCTCCAGCCAACCCCGCAGTAACTCCTACTTGCATCATGTTAATGAAAAACTGATACCTTGCTCCCACATCGACTTGCGAAAGTCCTGCACCCACATTTGCAACTTGTGCCCGACCTAGGTTCCTCCTGGTATTTGGTCTGGCATTTCCATTAGTTGTGGTGCTTCCTCCATCAATGTTAATTCTTCTCTCTCTAGAATCAATATCTTACATTCGTAAAATCTGCATTCATGTCTTTGTAAGATACAAAAATAACCTAAGAGAGATGGCAGAATATAGATAATGCATATACTTATATATAATAAATACAAGTACGTTATTATAGCGTTATCCCATATCCCAATCTTTTCTCTAATTTCTTAGGATTATGTTTTTAAAATCATTTAAGTTTGAAATTTCTTTTAAATTTTTCATAAACCTATGCTCAAATTCCACTTTGTAACATCTCCCATCTTGAGGCCCGAAGCTAATTACTATAGACACTGCAGTCATATATAGTATTAACTTCCGGTGACAAAATACGGCAATATCAGAAGCACATGAATATGAAACAAAATCACAGATTCAAAAACAAGTTTACTAATTACATTGCAAAACCATGTTTCATATTCCATTACATAATCCCAAAGGATTCCCAGGTTTTGATCAAATATTATTATTACAAATTACGTTAGGAGCGACTGTTAGCACCAAAATTAGTCATTAACACCCTTGACTAGGATTGTGTAGAGAGATTAATGAAGAAAATAAATTAAAATAGAGGAATATCACAGTAGAATGCAATAAGAACAGTAAAAAAAATGAGAACACCAAAACTATAGTGGTTTGGCATAACTGCCTACGTCCACTTTGATGGTAATCTTTATTGCTTCTTCAAATAGTTGAATACAGATACAATCCGTACACCAACAACTTAAGTACAAGTTTTAACAGAAAAGAAATGAGTATTGAAAATGGAAGAGTCTCCCTAGAGTTCCTGCAAAAAGGTCCCTTCAGTTGTACCTCTGCCTCTCTATTTATAGACGAAGATAGGCTGGACTTCATGCAGGCCATGATCTGGATACCTCGGCCCACAGTATGTAACTCGTGTTCACCGACCCATGTGCTCTGAACCCCTATGACCGAGCCTGCAACCTCCGAACCATTCTGGCCGCTCCATGAATTCTCCATGAAGTCATCAAAGCGAAGTCTCCCAGGAATTGAAGCGGCTAATAACATGGCCCGAAGAAAAGAAAGACTGGTCGTATCACTCCGTAGGTAGCTTGTCGATTTCCTGGTTCGAACGATGAATGGCCGGGCCACTCTAGGCTTACCTTCATGGCTGAACGACGAGTGATCGGTCCACTTAACCTCCCTTCGATAACCGAGCGATGAGTGACCGGTCCATATAGTCTTCCCCTTATGGCCGAGCGATGAGTGACCAGTCCACTTAACCTCCCTTCGATGGCCGAATGATGAACGACCGATCACTCTAGGCTTACCTTCATGGCTGAACGACGAGTGACCGGTCCACTTGACCTTCCTCCGATGGTTGAGCAATGAGTGACCAAGCGATATGCATTGAGTTCCTAATAATACCTTTATTTAACCGAGTGACACATGGTATCTAACAAGACCGAACACACACGTCCTCCCTTCCTCGGCCGAACCATGTATACTGGCCGATCCGTGCTCATTGGCCGAACCACTTAGACTGAATCAATTCCACATATTTCCTACCTCTCACTTGCTCGAGTCTGGTCTCGATTCAATCAAAGCCTCTATAATTATCATGTTGTAGCCGGGCCAAGCAACTGGGTAAATTTTGGCCCCAAAGTGCATTGTGTGAACCAACACGATGAGCTTTGAATTAGCAGTCAGTCTTTGTGCTCAGGTGTTAGCTCGTCAGGATGGAAGTCATCCGGTATGGTATATACCTACGTCTCGTTTTTAATTTCTCAAATGGCAGGAAAATCCAATTTCTTGAAGGCTGGATCTTAAAGAACTCCCGCAACATCATACATACAAACACACACACACATGTGTATGCATGTACATATATAAGTATACGTGTATCTTCTTCCTTCATTGTTATTTCAAGACAAAAGGTGGTTCGGCACATCAATACCAGCCCACACATTCAGTTTGAACCATGTTCTCCTTCTTTGACCTATTCAGATGTGTTGACCGGTTCAACCGGATAAGGCCTGTTTGCCTTCCCCACTCATCATATAAAAAATCCTGACCTTTGCTCCTTTCCATTCTTCTTACTTTCGTACCACTCTCTCAAGCCTGCCAACCTTATGCCTCCCAATCGCTGTCTGTTATTCAATCGATCCCCCCTTTTCCATACCTAGACCTCTAATATCGTAGCTTCAGTAGTCGACTAATCCGAACGATCTCCATCTTTTAGCCCCACAATTGTCACGAGTTTTAAGCTTCTCACATAGGTTTGAGTCTTTCGTCCAGTCCACTCTTCCAAGTCTAAAGTCTCGATCTGAGTTCGAATTCACAGGTTCGGTAGGAGATGGCGAAGAGGAGAAGGCCACAATGGAGGTCGTATTTTAGTACTGGAGCTCGTCTAAGGATTAATAAAAGAAGTTGTATAGCTCTAGTCTTAAGGTCGATGACGTGGAGAGTTAGAGAGCAGAGACGACAATTCTTCGAGCACAGCTAGGTCGGTAAACCCTTATTGGGAATAAGGATCATTTTTCCTAAGAGGGTCCAGTTTGGTATCGAGAGAAAGAGAGCCGTTCGGTCACATTGAGAGAGCGAGAGTGTGGTTACTGTAACATCATGTGTCATTGTGGGTCGGTCAGAGTCTGGTGGAATGGTTTGGTATTTTGAATGAGGGAGTCGCTCGGTGTTGATGAAGAGAGTGTGGTTCAACCATTTGAGTGTGCTGTTATGGCCCGGTGAAAGACCACAAGGAGGGTTCGGTATACCAAGCAAGGGAGTCGTTTGGCGATTAGAGAGTAAGAGTGAGTGCGATGCAGCCTGTAGATAGGTGGTTCGGTACGTAGTTTCCAAAAGGCGATCGGCCTCGGACTTCGGATCGGCATTGACAACCAAAATCTTCTGCACTCAAACATAGCACGTGTTAAAATCACATATCTCCACGCCTAACCATAGAACAATGAATAATGACAAGAACTTAAGACCATTGACATATGGAACTGGTTTGGATTAATGACTCCATAGTTTTCAAGAACAACAAACGCGAATTCAACTTAACAAAAACAAACGATAACCTTTAACATATAATGCTACTGTCCAATTTCAAGACCCCTACTACCGAATCATAGGACAAGCTCTTGGAGACGGTCAGCGATGATGGTATTCGAAGATGATAGCTTAATGATCAATCACACTTCATCGGTTTTTAAAGCTTTAATTCTTTTATACTCATGCTTGAATGACTACACTAGTCCACACATCACATGGGGGAATATTTTTGTCATTATATCTAATATCGATTGTCTTTCAAGTATAGTTTAAACATGATTTTGTCCACATCCATTGCTCTTTAAAGATATACAGAAAATCAAGCTTTGCTACAGTTTTCGATAAGCCTGATCCAGGCCCTCAGCAGGAGGTAGTAGGTACTTCGGACCCGCCGACAACCTCCACATAGGGTATTCAGGATCAATTCACTGCAGTTATTAGCCTGGCCCCTGATGCTATAGATGGAGCAATTATCCTGGACAATCCGAATGATTCCCAAGCTTAAAAAATTAGTGAAACCGCTCTTCCTTGGTTATGTTCGATTTATGGAATTCCTTTCGATGACGCTTTAGTTCCATCGAGGCAAGATCGGCCTCACCTGCCCCCAGCCGGATATACAACGTGCAATAAATTCATGTGCTGGGTTGGTAGCGTGCCACCTTTCAACCTCTTTCTCCATGTACAGTATATCGGGATCGCCCCGGCATAGCTACATCCCAATAGCCACGCGTTCATTCATGGCACTTGTATTCTCTTCATGAGCACCTTATTCAGGCTTTCCACTCCCGGTGATATCCTCTACATCTATCGCTTCAAAAGACGGTCTGACGGTCCATCATTCATATTCCTTGAGCCACACTCCAAGTGTCAGATCCTGACGGGGCATGGAGTAAATTATGCTAATATAAACATGAATTGTTTTCCGTACACTGCCCCTTGGCTTTGCGAAAAGGTGGCTGGAAGGGAGTAAGTTCCATTTTCGGACTAATATTTGTCTATGGCACAAAGTGCACTCTTTATAAACTCTTTTTGACTTCTACAGGTATCAACCCATGTCTCAAAGGCACCAGGTATTCTGAGGCGGTCGAGGCCACTTGGGCTGCTCCCATGGCAGACCGGGAGATCAAATCAGTCGTTTCCAATGAATCACTTTTAAAGTTCGGATTGTTGGCAGAAGGCCATCGAACAAGTCTCCTACCCAGCAAAACTACAACCGGACCTGCCTCAAAAAAAGACAAAGGGCAAGCCGTGCCTTCGATGTCCTCTATAGGAGGAACCCTCGATATATCTGAAGAAGGTGAAATAAAGGAGGCCAAGGAGCTAGAAATGACTGATGAGAACTTTGGCTCTGATATTGTGCCTACAACCGACGTACCTGACGTCACCAAACCGCTTCCCCTTTCAAAGTGGCAAAAAAGCTTAGCTATAAATTGAAGAAGAAAACAGTTGGTGGGACTTCTAAAATTACCATAACCTCGGTCGAGAAAAAATCATCTCCGCAACATCCAAAGGGTTCACTAAAAGGTCTTTCTGACCTGGCCATCCCTGATGTCTTGCTGAATTATGGTTTTAACAAACCAGAAGATATGAGGCTTAATTCGCCCACGAGAGGTGATGTAGGCCATTTGACATGGAGAGTCAACCCCAATAAGTAAAGAAAAAGAAATCGGTTCGTCAGGGGAATCATTAGGACACACATGAACACCTACATTTCACCCTGCACTTAAATTTCAGCCATCATATTATTCTTGCTAACTCGTCCTCACTTGGTTTCTGTGCAGGTGATATGGGGCGCACTCATGGATTCGACCACCTTCGCGGGTCTTTTATTTTTCACCACTCCAGTCGGGATTCGAGGTCAGGTAGATGCCGAGAAAGAGATAGTAGCGGCGATAGGGACTACCATCCCAGAGATTCATCGTCTTCTCGAAGAAAAACATACAGCCATTATTCGTACTCTAATGATCCTCCCCCTCACTCAGAGCATAGTAGGGAAAAATCTGCTCAGTAGGGGTCTCAATCTAAAGCTCCCTGCGACCAACACTCTAATTCGTCCAACACAAAGCAATCTCGTGAGCCTCACAAAAAGTCTATGGCTCCGACTAAGCAAACTCCTCCAATTTCTGCACATGATCCGTCGATAGCTGAAAGATTAGCTGAACTTAAAGCCACATTTCCAAAGATATGCTTCGACGGGCTGAAATTTCTTCCTACGATTCATCCAATTCCAGGGCATGTCAAGTAAAGCGCTATCGCTTGTAACAACGACGTCTACGTCCAACACGATGTATTTGTTTACTTGGTAGAAAAAGTTTCAGAAGTTTCTATGGAACGTCAGTATGAGATCGATCGCCTAAACTTGAAGCCATCCATGATAAAGACAATATCAAAGCCTAGGATGAAGAGCTTTCCTCGTATAAATCCCATCTTGAAGCTGTCCAACCAAACTCTAAAGACACAACCGAGGCACTAAGTTGTCTGGAAGCTACCCACAGAAGGGAATTGATGAAGCGGTTCAACATTATGGCGCTTTAGCCTTAGGAAAAGACTCTGTTCAAAAGGATAAGGATGTCCTCGCTCAATGAGGCAAAGAATTGGAGGAGCTACTCCTCAAAAAAAGGAAGAAAAAACTACTGCTCAAGAGGAGTCGCAACGAGATTGTCGTTAAATGACTTCTAAAAACAAAGCTTGATGTGGAGCTCTCCAAAGCTGAAGCGTTATGGGATGCAACCCGTGAAGAAGGCAAAAGAATGGCATTGATAGAAATAGACTCTCGTCTTGAGGCAACTGCTGAAGCCAGGAGAGAAGAAATCAAATGCCTATTTGATCCGCTTATTGCTGAATACAATGCTCGGGTTCTCATTCATAGAGATCTATCTTTTCTGGGCGAGGGTTACCTCGAATCATTAACAAAGGCATGGGACACCTTGATAAAATTCAAACGAGTAGAGCTAGGCACCGAGGAGGTTGATGAGGATTCCCTTGTGAAGAAAGTGCTTTAATCAAACGAGCCTTTTGACTTATCTACAGCCAAAGTCCTCTATGGAAGAGATTCCTTCTCATCAAAGGGAAGGATGATGCCGCTGGTCCATTCGAAACTAAATCTCAAGTTCGTCCTTCTGCTCAGCCGACCGGTCGCTCTCCACTCGATCCTTTTGAACAACCCGTTAGCTATTATCTAGGGAAACCTAGGCTTGATATCAACATTCTGTCCCCTATCCCAAAGGGTGAGACTCCCAAAACAGCTGAGAGTCAGCCAGTGACTGGTACTTAACCTTCCTTTCTAAAGTTCAAATAACCATCGCTTCTTAGCGGGCAATAAATGTATTCTTACATTTGTCTTTTATAACTTTATGTAGGCTATTCTGACCCCGAACCAACTCCAAGGAGCGATGCCGCCATGGAGAAGGAAGAGAAATTAGGAGAGGCATCTCACACTAGGAATGCCCCCGGACCCGAAGCTCAAATGATCGGGGAGCTCGATGAGGAAAAACTCGAGAACCCTTCTCCTACAGAAGAACATGATGAAGCCGAAATCACGGGCACCTCTGAACATACTTCGAAACTGAGCATGGAGGAACAAATCATGGAAGAGGGGAAGAAGAAAGCTGAAATTAAGGCTGAGCACCAAGTGGTGGAACTGGATGATCCCCTGAACAGGCTATTGAAGGTTATTCTCCCCGGTGGGATCAAGCAACTGGAAGTTCCTCCTCCTTCCCCAGGCACCATCTCACTAGGAACCAAGGCATCCAAGAGAAAACACTCGGGCAACGAGCCTTCGGAGAAGCTGAGGAAGGAGAAGAAATAAAAAAAGTAGCTATCCGATCGTGCCTTATTCAACCCGAGCAAGTATGAATTATGTAGTTATTTCTACTTATTCTCACAGTCGTTGTAAATAGACTTTTGGCTCTGAGTTCAGAAGAAATTTAGTGGAACTTTACTTTGGATTAGCGAATAAAATTTTGTTTCTTTATTTTCGATGATTTTCACTGTTCAGCTTACAGTCTAACTTGTAGCCGAAATTTGAAATCTCATGAGTTACACAAGCTCCAGTTTACTTCCATATGACTCAGAAATTTTTGGAATCGTAAATCCTCTAGTCCACGCTCTGGGGACTTGGAATACTTTTAGTCCATGCTCTAGGGACTTGGATATTTTTTGGATCACTTATACTCTAGCCCGCACTCCGGGGACTTGGAGCATTCTAGTCCGTGCTCCGGGGACTTGGAGATTTTTAAGTCGTTTATACTCTATTTCACACTCTAAGGACTTAGAGTACTCTAGTCCGCACTCTGGGGACTTAGAGATATTTAAGTCGTTTATACTCTAGTCTGCGCTCTGAGGACTTAGAGTACTCTAGTCTTCACTCTGGGGACTTAGAGATTTTTAAGTCGTTTATACTCTAGTCCACACTTTGGAGACTTAGAGTACTCTAGTCCGCACTCTGGGTGCTTAGAGTTTTTTAAGTTGTTTATACTATAGTTTGCACTTTGGGAACTTAGAGAACTCTAATCCGCACTCTGGGGACATAGAGATTTTTAAGTTGTTTATACTCTAGTCCGCACTATGGGGACTTAGAGTACTCTAGTCCGCATTCGGGGGACTTAGAGAATTTTTGAGTCGTTTATACTCTAGTCCGCACTCTGGGGGTTAGGGATTTTTTGAGTCATTTATACTCTAGTCCGCACTTCGAGGGCGTAGAGTACTCTAGTCCGCACTTTGGGGACTTAGTGACTTTTATTCCATTGATTGGCTTTTAATTTCATGTGCACATTCATACGTCGGACGGAATAACGTGATTTAATTTTTGACATGGAATTATAGCACACGGGGCATCATAACAAATGGGAACAAACTAAATTTTCTTATTACATGTCAAAAACTAAGAACAACATAATAAACATATACTGGAAATAACTGCAACTGAAATGCAAAAGAAATAAACTAAGTGTAATAACGACGCAAATGCTCGCTATTCCATGCGTGAGGAAATGACATGTGATCTACGGTCGCTAGCTTGAAAGTTCCTTCTCCAAGCTTCCGTTCGATTACATAAGGACCTTCCCATGCGGGATGCATATGTGCTGGGATCGAAAAAACTCACTTCAAAACTAGATTACCCAAATCAAAGGTTCTTGGTCGGACTTTTTCATTATAATATCGAGCGACTCAGTGCCTATATGCAGCCACCCTTAAATCAGTTTCTTCACATTTCTCGTCGATAAAGTCTAGCGATTCCAATAGGAGATTTTGATTCGTCTTAGGATCATAACGAGTCACCCGATGAGAAGGAACTTCAAGTTCCGCTGGTATCACAGCTTCAGTGTCGTATGCCTAGGTAAACGAAGTGTGGCCAGTCGCGGACTTGTGGGTTGTTCTATAAGCCCAGAGCGCGGTCGGGAGCTCATCCACCTACTTGCCTCCAGCCTTCTCCAAGCGTTTCTTTAATATTGACTTGATCATTTTATTTACGACTTCAACTTGTCCATTCGCTTTAAGGTGAGTGACCATCGCAAACCTTTTCTCAATGTGATACTTTTGGCAAAATTATTTGAGCTCCATACTTTCAAATTGAGTTTCATTGCCCGTAATGATAGTGCGTAGGAGGCCAACACGACGCACAATGTTTCGCACAACGAAATCAATGACCTTTTTGGTGGTGACCGTAGCTAAGGGCTCTGCTTCCGCCCACTCGGTAAAATAGTCGTCCGTAATAATTGCATGTTTTGCACCACCTTTGGAGATTGGAAAGGAGCCGATTATATCGATTCCCAAACTGCGAATGGCCAGGGACTCACCATTTGTGTAAGTTCTATTGGCAGAGCTCTTGGAATTTTTGCATATTTTGGACATTTGTCGCATTTTCGTACATAGTCCATGGCGTCCCGATTTACAGTTGGCCAATAGTACCCATAGCGGAGTATCTTTTTTTCTAGTGTCTGCCTTTAGTATGGTCACTACATTCTCCTTCATGAACTTCTTTCAAGACCCGCTTTATCTCATCGTGGGAAATGCACTGAAGTAAGGGAACCGAGAATCCTCTCTGATACATTATTCCATCCTGCATTATATATCATGAAGCTTTGCAAATGACTTGTTGTCCTTCGTTCTTTTTATCGGGAAAAGTCCCATGTAATAGGTATTGTTTGAATGGGGTTATCCATAACTCCCTTTCAATTTCTGTTTCTAGCAAAAAATCTACTTCCATCCCGTTTATACTTGGATATTGTAAAATTTCGATGGGAACCAAGCCCATCCACTATGCATCACCAGTACTTGCAAATTTACCAATGAATTGGCTTTCCCGTTTTTTTCATGCGGGATGTGTGAAATATCGTAATATTCATGGTCTTCCAATAGTTTTGAACCCGAGCGAGGTATGGAGCAAGTCTCCGCCCCTTTGCTTGATAGTCTCCCCCCACCTGGTACACCACCAATTGTTAGTCACAAAAGATTTCAATCGATCTTACTCTGAGTTCCCTGATAAGTTTTAAGCTAGTAAGCAATGCTTCATACTCGGCTTCGTTATTCGTCGCTAGGAAATCAAGCTTCAAAGCATAACAAATTGATCGGTTTTCAGAAGTTACATGAATAACACCAGTCCCGGAACAGCGATCCTTAGGTACCCCAATGGTGTACATCTTCCATTAAATGGGGGGAACAAATCACCACTAATCGGCTCGTCTTACATGGTAAATTCTACAATGAAATTTGCTAGCGCTTGCCCTTGGATAGCCCTCCATGGCAGGTAGGTGATATCGAATTGACTCAACTCAATGTTCCATTTGAGAAACCTTCTTGAGGTTTCTGGTCGTTGGAGGACCTGTCGCAGAGGTTGGTCGGTATAAACGTTGATCAGGTGTGCCTGAAAATATGGACGGAAATTGCATGATGCAATCACCAAGCAGTATGCTAGCTTCTCAATCTTAGGATGATTTCTCTCTGCCCCCATTAGATGTTTACTAACATAATACGCTGACTTTTGAATTCGATCCTCCTCACGAACCAAGGCCGTACTGATGACATGCTGGGTTAAGACCAAGTAAACGTACAATTCCTTATGATCTATAGGCTTTGACAGAATCATAGGCCTCTCCAAGTGTCTTACCAGAGCTCGGAATGCATCTTCACAGTCCAGCGTCCATTCATAATTTCTCTTCCCTATCAAGGTCATATCAAAAAAGGAATACACTTATCGGTTGCTTTGGATATGAATCGACTCAATGCGGCTACTTTTCCATTCTAGCTTTGTACTTGCTTTATAGTTTTGGGCGCTTGTACGTCTCGAATAGCCTGAAGCTTTTCTGGGTTAGCTTTGATTCCTCGCGCATTGATGATAAATCCCAAAAACCTCCTCGATGCAACACCAAAAGAACACTTTAAGGGATTGATTTTCATCCCATAGTATCTTAGTATATCAAACATTTCCGCTAAGTCTCGAATGTGGTCGTTTGACTGTCGTGACTTCGTGAGCATGTCATCCACATAGACTTCCATTGTTCTACCAATTTGGTCTTTAAACATCCAATTCACCAGATGTTGATAAGTTGTTCCTGCATTTTTCAATCCAAAAGGCATCACTACATAACAGTACAGTCCAATGTTTGTGACAAAACTAGTGTGTTCCTAATCTGGAATGTGCATCTTTGATTTTACCCCGAATGCGCATCTATAAATGATTATAACTCGTGTCCGGCAGTTGAGTCAACCAGCTGATCAATTCTGGGTAAAAGGAAACTATCCTTAGGGCATGCCTTGTTCAGGTCCAAATAATCAACACAGGTCCTCTATTTCCCGTTTGCTTTTCTCACTAGTACGGGGTTAGAAACCCATTCAGGGTAGAGGGCGTCGCAGACGAACCCATTTGCTTTGAGTTGGTGCACCTCCTCTATGAGAGCAGGCGGACCTCTCTGATTCCATACCTTTCCTTTTCTATTTCACTGGTACATATTTTGGGTCAATGTTCAACATGTAACTTATGATGGAGGGATAAATCCAACATATATCAGAATGGGTCCAAGCGAAAACATCCAGGTTCGATCGGAGAAAATCAGTTAGGTCCTCAGTCATTGATGGAGTGAGTTGTGATCCAATCTTAAGCACACGTGATGGCTCATCATGGCTGACTGAAATGTCAATTGTTAGTTCATCCGGTGCAGCTTTAGGCTCCTTAGGTTGTTCATCATCGTTTCTCGAATCTATGTCTCTGTAGATCCGACCCTACTGCCCAAGCCAAGGCTCGCGCTACTTGTCAATTTTGTGCTAACTAAATGCGGACAAAGTTGTCCACAACCTTTCCCTTCTCCCTCCGTCGGGCCTCTCTCTGCTTAGCTACATAACATGCACGACCTGTCGCCTGATCGCCATGTACAACCCCAACTTCTATATCCTTCGAAAACTTCAAAGTCAAACACCACAGGGCCAAAGCTGCCCAAAACTCCGCCAAGGTCGGTCAGCCCACAAAAACATTATACAGGGAATCAACATCCAACATAATGAATGGTATGATCTGTACCCTCCTACGTACGCTTATCCTAATTCAACCGGTAATTCAACAAAACCTATCGCGTCAGTGGATGCACCATTAAAACCGTGAATGTGGGCTTTAGATGGTTTCAGATCCTTTGCCTCTCTCTTCATTTGGTCGTACGCCTTTTTGAATATAATATTGACAAAACTCCCGCAATCAATCAATATACTTCTCATAAATGATGGCCCAATCGTTGCCGAGATGACCATCGGGTCAATGGTAGGTGCCTCCACCTGATCACCTGATCGGCATCTCTACTTTTGAATACTCTATCATCAGTCATCATTCGCTGCTGTTTCGCTGGAATCCCATCTTCCGAGTTCGAGTAGCATTCAAAGTCTGCATGTTTCAGTGAACTAGCATAGCGCTCCATTTCTTGCCAACTCTTGTCTACTGAATGAGGCCCTCCGACTGTCGTGTTTATGATTAGTCTACCTACAATCCGAGCAGGTTCCTCAGGATGGCGTAGAGCTTGCCCGCGACCGGGGTTTGACGTTCCTTATCTTCCTTCATGTGGATTCCTTACAAACTTCTATAACTTCTTTTGCTGAATCAGTTTCTCTATAGCGTCATGGAGGTGTCTACATTCCTCAGTGTTGCGCCCGTAAGTCCCGTGAAATCGGCAGTACTTCCTAGTTTGCTTTTGTTCCTCAGTGGATTCCTTTGGGCGCGGCTTTCCGTATTGGAAGGTGTTACAAGTTGAAAAATAAGTATTCTCCAGAGATGTGTTCAGAGAAGTGTATCCGTTGTAGGTCGGGAACCTTGGCTTCCACTTTTCGACTTCCCTCTTTCCTTCGGAATTTTCCCTTCCAGATGCATTAGACTACTCGGGCTTGTTTTGAACATTAAACTTGACTTTTCTAGAGTTATCACCGGGTTGTTTTACAACAATGTTGCTCTACACCGTCTCCTTGCCAGGCCATGGCACATTGTCTCGCTTCATCCACCTAGCTTCCTCCCTTATCATAAATTGGTGCGCCTTTGAATAAAATCGTTCCAGTGTAGCCGGAGGTTTTCCTACCACTCAGTCACCAAACTCCAAATTCGAATCTACTCCTCGCATCATGGACATTCGAATAACATGGTCATTCAGGTTTCGAACTTCAGTAGTAGCAGCATGAAATCTTTGCAAATATTCCTTTAAGGACTCCCCTAGGGCTTGAGTTACACTGGATAAAGACATCATGTCCTTTGGACGAGTGATATGAATTCTGAACTGTTCCACAAATTTCGTCACTAACTCATCAAATCTGGAGATCGATCATGGTGGAAGTCTAGTGAACCACATGGTAGCTATTCCAGATAAGGTTTTTGGGAAACATCTGCACTTAGTCGCATCATTCGCCCTAGCCGAGTCCATCATCCATTCATATCTCATTACATGCTATCAAGGATCAGTCTTCTCCTTATAGGCTAGAATAGTCGGCCTGCTAAACTTCCAAGGGTATTCAGCCTGTAGGACAGCATCTGTGAATGGGTTATGAGTTCTATCTATGCCCCAATCATCGTTGGATAAGCCCTGATTTTTCTTCATCGGCTGTCTGACCATGGCTGACAAGTCCGAGGTCTGGATTGCAGGTGGAAAGTTGGACTCCGTCCTGCGTGACCGTCCCAGTTGGTGCCTCCTTGATTGGTGATCTCCCAAACGAGCGTCCTGGAGACCTGCTTCATCGCATCCCTAGTGAGCCAGTTGGTCAGCTTCCACTCACGCTCCAGACCCTAATTTTCCCATTCCAACTTGAGAGCGGCTTCCTAGGTGCAAGTGAGGGGTTATGCTCTAGGCAGAGAACCTAAACCATTCATGTTGGATTGATCTACTGTGCTTGTTTGTGTTGTATCAATTCTACGGCATTTACGTCGGGGATGTTCATCAGACGAAGTGGAGCAGTCAGATGATGAGTAGGTAGCGGGACTTCCTCCAGCATTCTGATGCTGTTATTGAGTAAGTTGGGTCATGAGATTGGCGTTAGCTTGAATCTGCTCATTAAGTTGTCTCTTACTTTCTACGAGTTCTCCCATCAGCTTGTTGAACTCTGTTATAGTGATAACTTCTGTTTGGTTTAGGATGGCGGCGGTCCCTGCACCTGGATTAGCTTGTTGATTGCTGGGTCCTACTTGTTGGACAATAGCGGTCTCATTAACATCCCCATTATGGGAGGCTGATCTGGTACATGGTCTTCCCATTGTAGAATTATCGGTAGGAACTCTGAGTAGAATCTATAAACTTCTTGTGTACGAACTTGGATCTTCTTTGGGAGATTTCTTCAATCCAGTAGTGACAAAGCAGACCCTAACAGCCTGAGTTTAATTCTCAATGAAAGCACCAAAATGTTAGCACCAAAATTGGTCACTAACACCCTTGAGTAGGATTGTATAGAGAGGTTAATGAAGGAAATAAATTAAAACAAAAGAATATCACAGTAGAATGCAATAAGAACAGTAAAACAACAAGAACACCATAATTATACTAGTTTGGCATAACTGCCTTAGTCCACTTTTATCATAATCTTTATTGCTTTTTCAAATAGTTGAATACAGATACAATCTATACACCAACAACTTGAGTACAAGTTTTGACAGAAAAGAAACGAGTATTGAAAATGGAAGAGTCTCCCTAGAGTTCTCAAAAAAAGGTCCCTTCAGCTATACCCTTGCCTCTCTATTTATAGACGAAGATAGGCTGGACTCTGTGCAGGCCCATGATCTGGATACCTTGGCCCACAGTATGTAACTCGTGTTCACCGACCCATGTGCATCGAACCCCATGACCGAGCCAGCTACCTCAGAACCATTCTGGCCACTCCATGAATTCTTCGTGCAGTTATCGAAGCGAAGTCTCCCATGACTCGAAGTGGCTAATAACATGTCCTGAAGAAAAGAAAGACTGGTCGTATCGCTCCGTAGGTAGTTTGCCGATTTCCTGGTTTGAACGATGAACGGCCGAGCCACTCTAGGCTTACCTTCATGGTTGAACGAAGAGTGACCGGTCCACTTAACCTCTCTTCGATGACTGAGCGATGAGTGACTGGTCCACATAGTCTTCCCCTCATGGCCGAGTGATGAGTAACCGGTCCACTTAACCTTCCTATGATGGTTGAATGATGAATGGCCGGGCTACTTTAGGCTTATCTTCATGGCCGAACGACGAGTGGCAAGTCCACTTAACCTTCCTTCGATGGTCGAGCGATGAGTGACCGAGCGATATGCATTGAGTTCCTAACAAAACCTTTCTTTAACCGAGCGACACACGCTATCTCACAAAACCGAACGACACACGTCCTCCCTTCCTCGGTCGAACCATGTATACAGGCCGATCCATGCTCATTGGCTGAAATATTCAGAACGAATCAATTCCACATATTTCCTACCTCTCACTTGCTCGAGTTTGGTCTCAATTTAATCAAAGCCTCTATAATTAGCATGTTGTAGATGGGCCAAGCAATCGGGTAACAACGACATATGACGATGCCGTTTTGGATGACCAAAGTACTAAATAGACATATCAGCCTTAATACTACACAGCAGAAATAAAATAAATAGCTCCTATATAGCTAGTTTTGCCTCCTACCATCTTCGGAAACTTTATTCGTCCAATCTACTAAACTTGAAAACCTTAACTCTTAATCTATTTAAATTGATTTGAGCACCTGAGAGTTTAAGAGGAAAGCATAAACTTCGAGTCAGACATAAAGCCTGGTGTGAATAATACTATTACATCTCGGATTTCAGATATTAAGTGAGACCACACCCTTAGCCGAATGGGTTTCCCCTCACTAATATCCCTTTAAAACGTATCTTTTTTTCAAATAAGAATCCTGCAATCAAACTGATTAAACAATAATAATAATTTCATATATTTGCGTAAATCAGGTAATAAATGAACTATCTATCTAAACAATATAGTTTTTTGGCTAACTTTTAACCATTAGCTGACTCAGGCCTACCATACAAAATAAATAATCTAACATTTGTTATACACACTTCTGGATAGTCTGTCCTTAACTTACTTCTCCCAGGGTCAACTGATCCTAATGGTTTTGCAGGATCACCAATAACCTATCCTCCTTCTCTGTACATTCCTTTCTGTGTGTTACTCCTTTAAGTCTTACTTGTGACTAAGCCCTACACACTAGAATTTTAGACTAAACCAGTGAACGCCTATAGTTAATGTATAGGGCATGACCCTATACCAGTCCCATCTGGTAATCAAATATCTGAGTCATTTACTTAGGGTTAACTGCCCTTCAAATTTTCCTTGAAAACATTTCTTACAAAATGATCTAACCCTTTAAATCGTACTTAAACAAGGAAAACATACTTTTTCTTTACTTAAATCTCTTTGTCATGATATATGCTTTATATAAAACATAGTTGATAAAAACCTTCGAAACCTTTGTTTAAAAGCTTTAAACAATATCTTTCAAAATCTTTGAAAGTACCTCTTTTAAACAATTAACTACTTTACCTTGTACACTAGGCCGAAAGGCCAAACATACCTTTCGAAAGCATTTATAATTGACCTTTCAAAACCATTGAAAGTGTCCTTTTGAAACCTTTATAAAACCTTAGACATCCTCTTTCCAAAACATTTCAAACTTGCATTTCAAAAACATTGCAAACCATTCATTCAAACACTAAAGGTAAACCTTTCTAAAACATTGGGGAATCACCCCTTCGAAACCTTCATTAGATACCTTTCGAAAGCATTGAAGTCCTTTACTTAAACAAACCTTTCGAAAGCATTGGGTTCAAGTGAAATCTTGTGGAGTATAGTTTCTAAACTATTTAAAACATTCCTTTCGAAACCTTTAGGTTTAACTTTTTAAATACCAAAAAGGATTTTAAAAGAACTGGACAAAAGTTTCTCTTTCGAAAGCATTTTCCTAAATAAAAGAAAGTGGATGGTGTCAAAACCAACCCCTTTCGAAAGCATTGGAGAAGTAGCTTCATAGTTTAAAACAAAAGAAACTTTTCGAAGGCATTGTTTCGAAAGGTTAAATGCAGCAGCATGGGTTTCAACCCCTTCGAAAGCGTCTTTTTTAAACAAAGGTGGCAACCTCTTTCAAAAGCCGTTTTCTTTAAAACATTCGACCAAGTCAAAAGTTGGTTCCTTCAAAAGCCTCATAACCAAAGTGGTTCTAAGTTTATCGAAGCTACTTCAATCCCTTTGAAAGCCTTTTTCAACTCCATACCTTCCACCTAACTCCAATCCACTACGTACCAAGGCTGATACCATGTGTATTGGTTTCGACTTAGATGGAGGCGACAATATGAGTTCGAAAGGTGGCTGCTATAAGTGGCTTAGCAGTAAAACTTTATAAATATGATTTTTAACTTTTTAAAGCAATTTCTTTCTAACCAACGTGCCTTATTTGTTAACGTATGATTGGTTGCCAATTTTTTTTCAAATCTTTTCCAAAAGTGCCACCGAATTTCAGAAATTAGCATTTGAAACAATTGCAAATAGGCCCTTCTCCTTTTTGTAAACATATAAAACATTTGAGTCTCATACCTTAAATAATTTTATATCTTTAATAAATTACTTAGAAAATTTCTACAAATATTCCCATAAATCACTTTTAATATGTTTTCTAACATATCTAAATTTTGACCCATAGCTAACCTATAATAGCCGTAATTGATTTTAAATCCAATTTAACCATTTTCTATACTAGAAAATTCATAATACATTCATATTAATTCAAAAAATTGTGAAACATGAAACCCATCACTAAAATTTTATTTTCGACCTTATATCAAAGTCGCAAGGCATTTGGATGTCATTTGGTAGGTTTTTCAAATAATAGCTTATCATAAAATCTATATGAAGCAACATAAATCATTTTCAACCATATATCCATTTAACAATCAAAACATGAAATAATACTTTACAAAATAAGTTCGGACCTTATCTAGAAACCGAAAATCACAAATATGAGGTGTAATCTATTATTCACCTTAGCTTGTTGTTAAGGAGTTTGAGATTCGCTCTTGAATGAATTTGATTAAGCTTCTCCTTTTGATTCTTGTTTACCTTCCCCTTTGCTTTCTCCTAATGGTGGCCGACCTTACTTGGTTTAATTTTTGTTTATGATCGTGGAAATGAAAGTGGCATGAGGATTTAGAATATACTAATATAAAATATTCCTATTTTTCCCTTATCATATTACCCTTATCTATTTCATTTTAATTTTCTTTTGTTCATTGTTTAATTAGACACGACTACCTTCTAATCATACAAATCTTAATGCCTTAACCATTTACATTATTTCATTTAATTTATCTAATTAAATGTCCTAAATAATGTTAGTAAAAATTAGGGTCGTTACAGATCCTCTCTTGAATAGTGTTTCATTTCCAATGCTTCTACTCGACCAAACTATAGTTGTTCGATGGATGTCATGCCACGATTTAACTATAATCAAAGCGAAGCTTCTACATTGAACATCAATAGTATTCTCAAGTCGAGAGAACTGTGTAAATTAGTCACATCGATATTCTCTACTTGACCTTAGTTATATTAACCAATAGAAAACTATCGAGTAAGTCATTCCATATTTATCCAATAAATATCAGTACGTAACCACTTGGTACCCCCAGCAGTCATGTGTAGTGCACTACCCAACATTAGGAGAGTGTTATGTACTCTAGTATCAATGGATGCATCGATATCCAGCCTCGATACATCTTGACTAGGAATATTTAAAATGGTATATGTTTCATTATGATAAATTAATCACGGTTACAATACTTTGTAACTACTATCCCAAAACATACCATTTATGGATTTTCTACTAAATGTACTTTTATAAATTAATTAACCACATTATGTCAAGTATATAATAGAAATAAAACGCCTTTATTTCGAACAAGATTGGTCAACAAGTTAGATATATGTAACAAATTATATAATTACCCCAAGAGCATACCCCTTACTCTATCAATCTCCCATTTGCACTTGGGGTCAATTATGGAATTTTATTCCAACTTCTTCAATTAGTTTTCCCAAAACCACTTGGGTCAGTCCCTTTTTCGAATGGGTATGGTGTTGGGCGAATTCTCACCACCGATCCAAGGCCTCACCGAACCCATTCATCACCGGACGAAACACCAACTCGCCTACCACCGGACCAAACACCAACTCACCTACCACCGGACCAGCGCTCCACCGAATCAACTAATACCGAATCAACCACTACCGGACCAATTCTCACTCACCACTCTCCACCCGACCAACTACTACCGAATCAACCACTACCGAACCAATTCTCACTCACTGCTCTCCACCGGACCAACCACTACCGAATCAACCATCTCCGGACCAAGGCTTTGGCGAACCAACATTGCCAGGCCATATTACATCAGCCCAGGCCCACCAGCAGCTATATATATCCAAGACCCCTACCCCCAGCCTCACTCTATAAATAGAGGGGTAAGGGTGCAACAATGGCGGACAAGTTTGAGAGCTCAAGCATGGACAGAGATTTCAAACAACTTTTATACACTTGTAATCAAATTTTTGTACTTGTAATTTGAAGAGTGAAAGAGAATAACATATGAAGTGGACGTAGGCACATTCTGGCCGAACCACTATAAATCTGTGTGTCTTTTACAGTTTAGTCCCTGCTTTTTACATATTTGCATAAATCACCCAAATCATTAAGAACAACTAAAATCGACTAAATTATACGACTTGGAGGTGTTTGCCCATTTTTTGTGCAAACATTTTTGGTGCTTTCACTGAGAACTCGAGCTAGAAGCTTCAGCTTCTCCCACTTAACCTTCTTCCCGACAGCATCGCTCATTGCTTGGAAGACATGCCTCCCAGGCAGAAGAAAGATGTTAGCAAAGGAAAGAACATCGCAACTAGCAGTGTTCCAGATCCAGTGATCACAGATCAAGAGAACCGTCCCGTTTCAACAGCAGTACGAAATGAAAATCAGGCAAATCCGACAGCCCCTGCCACGGAACAACCTACAACAATTACTAGGGAAGATCTAGACAGGGTTATGGCTGAAGTGCTAACCACTTCACATCCCAACAAGAATCCTTTGTGAACCGACTCATGTCACGCTTAAGGGATGCTGAAGAATCCAACCGCAACACTGAATCATGGGATGAGTCCCAGTCTGGAGGATCTGGGAGGCGACAAAGATCATTCTTCTTCAAAGAAGCTAACAATAGAAACAGTAATGATAGGAGCCGAGCCCGAACTCAGCCCGAACTCCGACCCAAGGAAACACTTGGAACCAAACCCAACGGGAGAGGTACCAGGCAAGGGTCGGTTGTGGCTGAGCCGGTCATGCTACCTAACCATGGAAACACCAATGAACGGGGCCGAGCTAGAGTCCAGCCCGAAGTTGAACCCGAGAAAGTGCTCAGAACAGAACCCAGTAGGGGAAGATCAAGGCAAGGGCCAACTGTAGCTGACCCTAGCGTGCTCCCAGAAGACCAGAGGCAGCCACTGGAAAATATTAAGAGTGATAGACGAAACCACCCCTACAGATCATCTGTACGGAATCAATCCCGCAGAGAAGAACCAAACTCATTTCTATTTGCTCCAAATTCCGATGAAAGGATGGCACGATTGTTCAGAGAGTGCATCCAACGGGATCAAAGAGATCGAGGGATAGGCGCTAGGGTAACCAGCCCTTTCACCCGCAATATCGAAATTGCCATCACCCTCCGAAAATGGAAAATGCCAACAATGGAACCTTACAAGGGAATCTCTGACCCCGTTGTACACTTGCAGAGATACACACAGCATATGCTCATGAGTGGAGCCACAGAAGGAGTATTGTGTAAATGCTTTCCACTATTCTTGGCAGATCTAGCTACCTCCTGGTTCTGCCACCTACCCCAAGGATCCATCAGCTGATGGGAATTGTTGAAAGAAAAGTTCATCAGCCAGTTCCGCATTCATGTGGAACAACCCAAGGACGCTTATTCTTATCTAATATCAAACAGAAGCCTGGAGAGACAGTGCAACAATATCCAACCTGATTCAATGTTGCAGCGGCCGCAGTCCAAGATGCCGATGAGAAACTTATCTTAATGGCCCTCTGTAGTGGTGTGCATCCGGATACTAAGTTTGCTAGAAGATTAACGAAAGAAAAACCAGCTACCTTACCCGATTTCTTCCATGAAGTCGGAAGATATATGAGACTTGAAGACGCTGCCACTGAAAGACAGACAGGATAACAAACCAAGGCAGCTCATGGCGACACACCCGCTGTAGCAAAGGACGTTTGAAGAAATGACCCTAGAGACAATGCTGGGGGCAAGAAGGGAGGAAAACGTCTATATCGGCCAGGACCGAGGTTTGACACTTACACTTCTTTGAATGAGACAATCAAAAACATCTTCTTGGCTACCCAAGATGAAGTTAAATACAGACGCCCTCCATACAAGAAGGAATCCGATAACGCAATTAAGTATGGAAAGTTCTGCCGCTTCCACGAATCTCATGGTCATGATACCAATGAATGCCATCATCTCCGGGACTTAATTGAAGAACACATCAGAAGGAAGAGACTGGAACGCTATGTAAAAGGTCAGAACAGGACCCTATCTCTTGCCGATGAGAACCCAAGGCTACCTCTTCCAGAAACAGGAGGGGAAATCGCAACACCGGTGGCCCCAGTCATGAGAAGATAGTGGTCCATACCATATCGGGAGGATCACACATCGCCGATAGAAGCTGGACAGAGATGGAAAGATACGGGAAGTTACTTAGAAACAATGAAGGCTACGTTAATTCTGTTATGGAAGAACGCCACCCGAAGCGAAAAGAGAATGATGACATTACATTCAATAGGCGTGAGCTGGAAGGAAGGCAGTACCCTCACATGGATCCTATGGTCATCTCTGCCCGGTTCGGCCCAGCCGAAGTTTTTCGAATTCTAGTAGACACTAGAAGCTCAGTAAATATCATATTTAAGCATGCTTTCGACAGAATGAAGCTGTCAATGAAGGATGTGTCGCCTTGCAACAAACCATTACACTGTTTCACTGGAGATGCGAAGATGCCCCTCGGGCAATTGGACCTTTTTGTTGAAATAGGAAGCCACCCCCGCTCCGTTGGGCGGAAACAAACATTTGTGCTAATAGATAACCACTCAGCCTACAACGCCTTTTTAGAAAGACCAGCCTTGTCTGACTTTCAAATTGTCTTGGCCCCGTGGTGCCTGAAGATGAAATTTCCAATAGACAATGGAATATGGGAAGTAAAGGGAGATCAAGACGCCGCTCGAGATTGCTATGTAACCGAACTTCGCAATAATCGCAGGAAGGATAGAGGGAAGAATGTAGAGACTCCTCTCTGCATGAAAAACTTGGAAGCATAGCAACTAAAGAAAGCCCCTCCTCTTCGATATACCAGTGATCCTTTCAATGAATTAGACCCCAGGGACAAAGAGGAGGAGGCCTCCGCCGAGCCTGCAGAGGCTATGGAGTTTGTATCTGTAGACAAACACGACTCAAGTAGACTGTTGAAAATCGGATCTCAACTAAGAGTAGAATTGAGGGATCAACTCATTGATTTTCTCCGCCACAACCTGGATGTATTTGCATGGGCGCATGCTGACATGACTGGAATCTCCCCAGACGTGGCATGCCACATACTAAACATCGATCCTACCAAGGCACCAGTAAAGCAGAAAAAGAGAAGTATGGGGGCAGAGCGATCAGCGGCCCTCGATGAAGAAGTAAAGAACCTACTTGCCAACAAATTCATATGAGAAGCCATCTACCCAAAGTGGATCGCTAACCCGGTACTATTAAAGAAGGCTAATGGGAAGTGGCGAACATGCATTGACTTCTCCAACTTAAATGATGCTTGCCCGAAGGATTGCTTCCCACTCCCCCGAATCGATCAGCTTGTGGACAACACAGCCGGGCACGAACTCTTATCTTTTATGGACGCATACTCAGGATATAACCAAATTCCTATGCACGCCCCCGATCAAGACCACACTAGTTTCATCACTGACCGGGGATTGTACTGCTATAGAGTAATGCATTTCGGACTTAAAAACGCCGGAGCTACCTATCAGCGCCTCATCAACAAGATGTTTGCGGAGCTAATAGGACGAACTATGGAGGTTTATGTGGTTGACATGCTAGTAAAATCGAGGAAAGCCAACGATCACGTAAGCCACCTGAGCGAGATGTTTCACGTACTTCGCCAATATGGAATGAAGTTGAATCCTCTAAATTGCTCATTCGGAGTGTCATCAGGAAAGTTCTTGGGATTCATCGTCCATGCCAGGGGGATTGTAGCAAGCCCCGAACAAGTCCGAGCCCTGAAAGATATCAGGATACCTTCCACTCGAAGAGAAATGCAAAGCCTAAATGGAAAAGTGGTCGCCCTAAGCAGATTCATCTCTAAAGCGACTGACAAGTGCGTCCCCTTCTTCGAGGCTCTAAAGAAAGACAAAGGAAAGTTTGAGTGGACCGACGAATGCTTAACGGCCTTTCTTAACCTAATCGAACACCACAAGAGACCACCAGTACTCTCAAATCCAAACGAAGGCGAAGAGCTAACCTATACCTTGTGTGTCATCTCATGCTCCAAGCGCCGATTTGGTGAGAGAAGACAACCACGCGCAACGGCCAGTATACTTTGTAAGCAAGAGGTTAACAGGGGCAGAAGCCAGATATCCTAAATTTGAGAAGCTAGCATACTGTTTACTAATCACGTCACGGAAACCGCGACACTATTTCCAATCTCATTCCATCAGAGTTCTAACCAATCAACCGCTAAGGCAGGTACTCCATCGTCCCGACACTTCTGGACGACTACTTAAATGGTGCATTGAACTGAGTCAATATGATATCACCTACCATCCTCGCACCGCCATCAAGGGACAAGCCATGGCCGATTTCACTGCCGAATTCACTACCAACGATGGTACGGGGTTCCACTCAAAATCATATCGGACAATGGACTTCAGTTTGACAGCGAAGTGCATGTTTGCCGACTGGTGCCAAAAGCACGGAATTCACAAAACTTCTCATCTGTGGCTTACCCCCACGCAAACGGACAAGTCGAAGCTGTCAACAAAATTCTCAAAACTTTAATCAAAAAGAAGCTTGAAAAATCGAAAGGCGCTTGGGTGGATAAACTTCCTACGGCACTTTGGGCCTACTGCACATCATTCAGAACATCAACGGGGCATACTCCTTTCTCTTTGGCACACGGATCGAAGGCCATGCTCCCAGTCGAAACTGTAGTACATTCCCACCGCAGGATCCACTATAACCCAGAAGAGAACGAAGAACTCCTTCACATGTCTTTGGATCTAATTGAAGAGAGAAGAAACGATGCAGCGCTCAAAGCAGCAACTCACAAGCAAAAAGTGGCGGCGCAATACAACTCCAAAGTCAAGCATCATAGCTTACAAGAAGGAGATCTTGTCCTCAGGCGAATCTTCCCGCACCCCGGAGCGCTAGATTCAATCTGGGACGGACCATATGTAATTCATAAAGACCTCCACAACGGAGCTTATATTTTGTCAACAGTGGACGGGGAGGTGTCCCAGAGGGCATGGAACATCCAACACCTTCGTCGATACTTTTCTTAACTTGTACTGCCCATATGAAGCGAATTAACAAAGAGAATCAGTGGACGTAGGCATTTTCGTGCCGAACCACTTTAAAAACTTGTCTCTTTTTTAACTTGTTCCTTTATATCTTGGCTGCTTGTTAACTTTATCCTTTTCTGTTGAACAAAATCCTGTGTAATGGCATTTCCATTTAAGACGCATCACGGCGCGACCTCCCCTAGAAAAGACCTAACAGGTACTATACGAATCTATGCCCTCGCCAATGAGACACTTTTGCTCCAGCATCCCTCTGCTGTGGGTTAACTCATTTCTCGCGATCGGCCCTTAAAGCCAACTGTAATGAGCCGATTATAAGCCACCGAGAAGGCCGGCGACTGTGAACCTACTTTAAGCCCCAACATAAGGTGTGGCCAGCCAGGGGTAGTTCACGGTTAACGATCGGCACCCACGCTAGCCAGCCACGGTAAATAGAATAATACCCACGATTACGGGCCATAATGGCCCGGGTAGTTACTGTGTGCGATCTCGGCTCCGATGTGTCTTAAGTATGGCTGTGGTAAAAAAGAAAACTCCCCACGGAGGCGTAAGATGGGTGACAAATGTCTCCAAGACCCACAGCTAGGGAAAGTGACTACAAAACCCGTTTGCCACGAACTTAAGCACATCGAAGGCCTTTCGTGATTGGAAGTTTACTATTTCTTATATTCCTATTTTATTTAAAAACTTTCCTCCTATCCTATATAACGATCCCTAAAGTACAGGGCACAAAATAGGAGACACCCGCAAATGGGGATAGGAACTCACTACTGGATGACAGGACACTCAGCTGCATTCCATACTCAGTCACACAAGACATTCAAAGCTACCATCTACAACTAAAACACGAAGGGCGGTACTCTCTTCCTTTGTCTATGAATGCGTAGTTATAATTTATTCACACATCACAATAACATTGCAAGATGTGAAATTATATTTTAAGCAAGAACTTGACATCAAACACAATTGAATCACAGGCATATGCATAGCTGCATTTCTTATGCAACACATCAAAATAACGAAAGCATTTAAATATAACAGAACCAGCTTAAGTTAAAAAATTACATGCCAAAAATGAAGTTGTTCATTACAAATAACATAATTACAGCCTAAAAGTTACATTAATGTTTTGGGACTAGCATAGACAACAATGTCAGGTAAACCAAAAGATGTCCAGGTCAAGTCAGGGAGTCGGCTGCATCAGAGATTCACCTCTATCCTACTGGCCCCCCGAGATCTACTTAACCGCGGGATTGGAACTCTCAGCATGCTGACCAGAGGTAGTTGGTGCTCCAGGGGTTCCGTCTGTCCAATTCGGGAAAGAATCCATTAATAGTCACAAACAATAAGCAATCAAGTTACGAAAAGACTGAAAGGGAAGACTTACCGGCATCTGCTCCTTGATCATCATCCTCCAACTGCACCCCTACCTCCTCAGCGGTAAGCAACCGCATACCCTCCTTCACTGCCGCTTTCTCCTCCTTGGTGAACTGGGCCGTGACCACGTCCATTCTGAAGGCCACGCCACCCTCCTTATCCGCATCGGCCTTAGCCTCCTCCAGGGCCCTAAGGTAAATCTTGGCCATGACTCGGGGATAATCATCCATCCAGGATAAGTTGCCCTGTTTCCTAGTGCGAAAGTACATATCCTGAAGCATCCCATCCATTATCCCCTCGTTCTCCTCGAACTCCCTTATTCGGTCCCTAGAAGCCAACAGCTTTGCAACAGCAGCATCCCACTCCGATTGGTATCGCGAGCTGTCAGCCTGAAAGGATTTCCTCATCGCCTCCATCTCCTCCTTCATCTTGGTTTGAGCAAGCTCTGCGGCTTCAAGCTTCCCAGATAACTCCTGTACCTGCTCAAGATCCGCTTTCCGAACCTTATCCACCGTTGCAATGGCCATACCAATCCGTTCCTTACAAGCGGCCTCCATTTTCCGCAACTTTGCCTTGCTGGCCTCTTCCATGGTTCTCTTTAATTGCCTAGAGGCGGCCTCATGTTGAGAGATCTGGATGGCCTGATCAGCGAGTTGTTTGGCCTGGTCGGAAACCATTAACCGCAGTCGAATGTTGGCGCTCCCGATTTCTTTCCCAGCCTTGACCAGTCGGGTATGATGCCCCATCAGCTTCCTGGTCTCCTCAGCAACCCGGTCGATGTTTGCCTTAGCTTCGTCCCCCAAAGTTACAACCCGAGTGGTAAGCAAATCAAGGCCCAGAGGCTTAGCTTCATCGAGTACCCTTACCATAGGATTACGAGGGAGAAGGTGCTCACTGGTAGCCTCATCGAAGGTAACATCACGAAAACCTGGATCCAGATCCGGATGACCCACAAACGGATTACAGACTAAACCGGGATGATCTATCTGGGTAACGGTAGGATTTTTAGACGGATGCGGAGAAGGTATAAACCCAGTACTCTCCTCCGTGGTATCCTGGGGAGGCTGAGTTGGAAGCTGTGGACCAGGTGAAGATTCAAGCAAGGAGCGACTCCTCTTCTTCCTTTGGATATCCTCTTCGATAACTCCAAGAAGAGGACGGTAGCCGACTATGTCTCTGGGGCGGTTAGTCAGAGGCTTTGGTTTAGTAGAAGCCTTGAGAAGTTTGTATTGTTCGAGTCGGTGCCGAACGTCCGATGTCTTGGCCAACTTTCCTGCTTCTGTGATATGAAACCAAGTGTTACAACCATATATTGAACTATAATTCAAGAAATATATCAAGTTAAGAAGAGTAAAGAAGTGCTTTGTTATACAAACCCTGGGGAGGAGTAGGATACTGCAATAAGTCATGGATCTCACTCCAGGACGGAGGCCGGTCATAAAATATTCCTAAATCCTTATCATAGGAGTCTGCAGGAGTCAAAAATTCACCTTGAATCGCAGGAGTTGCGTTAGCTGAAATGCTCTTAGAAGATGAATCGGCACCAGTCCCGGCCTTGTCAGCTTTCTTTGGCTTCTCCACCAAGGCCGATCCCTCCTCCAACCCCTCAAAAGCTAGGCGGAAAACATCATCTGACCACTCCTGGATCTCACCTGCCTGCCCAGAAGACAAAGTCCTAGTACCATCACCGCTCTGTCCTTCGCCACCATCATCACCGCGACCATCACCATCGTCTTCTCCACCACTTCCACTCTCCGCCTCACCTCCTTCATCCTCGCCTCTTTTCTCCTCCACATCTTCCTCCTCCGGAACACCTGGACATGTGTCGGGTGAGGGTCCGTCGGACTTCTTAAGTTTCTTCCCCCCGGCGACTGGATGTTTCGAGAAGGGTTTCCTTTTGCTGCTCTTCGCTGTAACCCCTCCTTTAGCTTTGGCAGCCTTCTCCTCAGCTGTGTCTCTTTGCTTGACCACAGACTGGCATGGCAGAATCAAGTTGAGCTCCAGAAGAGTAGCATTCCTGATTAAATAAGAAGCTGCCCTCTCCCTTTCCGGAATGGCTTCTATCTCCGCAGCCATCTGAACCAGCGATCGCTCTCTACAACCGCAAATCCACCTGTCGCTAGCAAGAAATAAAGCACATAAGGAGGAGCATTGTAGTCAGAACAGAAATTATAAATAATATTCAACTTACAGCCAGAGGTGAAGCGGTGGAAAGAAACAGTGTCATCCTTGACAAAGAACCATTCCTTCTTGAACATGCTAAATTTCGAATACAAGTCCAGAACTGCCTTGAAAGATGCGGCCGACTCTAAGTTGATATATGGAGACCCCTTCTTGTAGCCTCTCAGGTTGTACAAGTACCTGATCTTCCGGTTGGAAGGGGGACGCCCATATTTTCTCTGGAAGATAATAAACAGACTCACCAAGATGGCATAGGAGTTGGGCTGAAGCTGGAAAGGGGCCACCTTCAAATATGTGATAAAGCCAACTATCCAAGAATTGAATCGGAGGGATGGCTTCGCACATACAATGATACCTACTGTAAGCAAAGTATCCTTCAGGGGGATTATACGGCATCACTCCTTCCCCCGGCAACAACATATGCGCTCTGTCAATCCCAAAAGAGAGAGATATAACATCAAGCTTCTCATCTTTGAGGGAGCTAGGAAAGCAGTCAGGCGGAGAGTTCAAGAGCTCCTGAGGGCCATACCCGTCTACTAATGATCTCGAGGTTGGTCCATGACGTTCTGGTCCTGCCCGAACTGGGGGCACAATGAGGGACTCACCTTTGTCCTAGGATTTCTTCTTGTCGGAACGGGTTTCTACTTTATGAGACATTATCTGCAATAGGAGAAAACACATTATTAGAACAAGGAGTGTGGAGACATAAACAAGCAAGCACATACGGCCTGGAATATCGTTCATAATTCGAAACATAAAAGCTCGATCGGTAATCGATACTAAAGTCCATTCGGCACTCGTAATCCCCGAGCTCATTCGGTAAGTCAAGGTTAAAGATTCATTCGGCACACGGAATCCCAGAGTTCATTCGGTAAGTCAAAGCGAAAGCTCATTCGACAGAAGAGGGCCTCACCTGGTCCGGCAGTTGAGGTCTAGTGATACGTTTGATTCGGCAAAGACAAGAGTTTGGTTCGGCTAGTACGGAATAACAGAGGCACGAAGCCCCTACTTATAGACCAACACAGACGACCGGACCAACTGGTTCGGAACTTGGGACCGAATGAGAGTGTCCAAGTTGAATGGCCTAAAACAAAGTGCGACATATGCAGGCATATGCCCCACTTTAGGGGGGAAATGTTGGGCGAATTCTCACCACCGATCCAAGGCCTCACCGAACCCATTCATCACCGGACCAAACACCAACTCGCCTACCACCGGACCAAACACCAACTCACCTACCACCGGACCAACGCTCCACCGAATCAACTGCTACCGAATCAACCACTACCAAACCAATTCTCACTCACCACTCTCCACCAGACCAACTATTACCGAATCAACCACTACCGAACCAATTCTCACTCACCGCTCTCCACCGAACCAACCACTACCGAATCAACCATCTCCGGACCAAGGCTTTGGCGAACCAACATTACCAGGCAAGATTACATCAGCCCAGGCCCACCAGCAGCTATATACATCCAAGACCCCTACCCCCAGCCTCACTCTATAAATGGAGGGGTAAGGGTGCAACAACGGCGGACAAGTTTGAGAGCTCAAGCACGGATAGAACTTTCAAACAACTTTTATACACTTGTAATCAAATCTTTGTACTTGTAATATGAAGAGTGAAAGAGAATAACATATGAAGTGGAGGTAGGCACATTCTGGCCGAACCACTATAAATCTGTGTGTCTTTTACAGTTTAGTCCATGCTTTTTACATATTTGCATAAATCACCCAAATCATTAAGAACAACATAAAATCGACTAAATTATACGACTTGGAGGTGTTTGCCCATTTTTTGTGCAAACATATGGTATTATTTTCAATTTTTAACTATGTCAATCCCCTCTAGTCGATGTTGGTAAACTATTTTTATCATGTGGAACAATTTGGAGTGTATCTCGAATTCAAGTGAGCTTTAAGTTCTGTTGCGAACTATTCGTGACATTGTTATCATATAGCAATGTAATTGGGTGCCCAACATTTGGAGTCACCCTTACGTTAGTTATAATTTGTGCATTCATATTTATATACATTGATTTTATTGTGGTGCTATTCAAGGTGATGTATATAGCCTTTTTCATTGAATCATCCATTGTCTTTCATTTGGAACATTTCCAAACTAAAGATTCTTAACTTGAATTGGTTATTGACATGTTATACTCAATATCACCTATGAAAATTTAAGTTTGAACACTCCTTCATAAGGAGTTTATTATTTCTATAAATACTTCTCTAGTATTTCACAATTGCACGAGAATACTTCAAATAACCATTTAGTGATGTCTATCTGGATTTGATACTTTCTTTATGTATAAAACACATAAAAAAAATCACGTTATTGTAGATAACGTAACATGTATGAAAATTCATATTGCTAATGCATAAGGAACTAGTCTCATATGGGTCCGTATTAAACCATTTAATAAGGTGTCTTTGCATATCGATTTGGGTCATTCCCAATATCTTTAATACTCGCTATAAAAGACATCATTTAGAATCCAAAATTGAGAATTAAAATAAATAAGATTGATTTTAACCCAAGCACATCATTAAAATCAACAGCGTGTTGTTCACTTATTTTAGAAACATCAACGTCCCTTTTAAAGTTCTTTCATGTGAACACACGCTTCCTCTGCTTTTTGGTTGATAATCAAACTATTTGATATTTCTATCAAAATTTTGTTCAATTTTGATGCTTATAAAATGATAATTTCTATCATTTCTTGAATCATATCCATAGACTCACAAAATCAATATCGCTTCCAAATTTTGAGACATTTTTGTTATTATGTGTAAATGGTTTACTCTAAACAATTATTTAGAATTTTCTATTTCAATACATATGTACCAAACATAAAGTCATATCAAGTGGTAATTTTGTGAGTAAAACTGAATTTACTTGAGCACGTTGAATACCGAATCTGTTACACAAATTTCAATAATAGAAATTTACGATATTATTCTTATCAACATTGCTCATTTAATTCCAACTCCATTAGTCTTGCTTGTAAATTCACAATCATGGCCGATGGATCACATCCCTTAGGTTATGACTACCAAAATCATATTTTGATAGCATACTTAGAATTCTTTTGGATTTGTGCATCATACCATATTATAAATCAACACTCTTAATGATTTAAACAACTCATAGTTTCTCTTCATTGTGTGAGAATAATTATTAGACACTCTAAAGCATTGTGTTTTTTTATGTTAGTTAATTTTATTTCATCTCATCTAATCAGTTCTATCTACGGATCGTATCTAATTTTAGTTTACTACCAATAATTCCTCAAAGAAATTTCTTCACAATGATGTTGGTATTTTTTGAAATAACAATTGTTTCCCAGTGCAATAGAGTAGGTATTCATAAATGTTTTATGAATTTCATTACTTATACAACTGATTTGGTTTTAGTTTATAAAACTTATGTTCAAAACATAAATATGTCATCCAATGACAGTCTTTCGAAAATTCTTTTGGAGAGATTCATACAAGATCCCTTAGGAACGATTATTACATGCAAGTTTTGGACTGCACAACCCACCAACTCCTTAGCCTATGATATGTTGGGGTTTCTTATAACCCTCATCTTGTGTGATTTTGTAAATTGTTATTTAGATGAAATAAACTTGTGTACTACTCTTAAGTACATGACCTTATATAGAGAACCTAACTCAACATCATTCATAATTAATCGTATATTGTCCGAAAAAATTCAATTATTCCTTACCGATGCATCATTATGTATCATATAGAGGAGTGACTTTTGAGATTGAATCTTTATTCAATTTTAGGTACGTTTGGAACTTTTTTGAATGAACTCACTCATTCGATCAAATCGAATAATTTTTATTGCATGTTATTTTATTTACTTCTGTTTTATACTCTATGAGTTACCATAGACATACTACATGTGCATCAAATACACATGTCCATGTCTACGATAACTCATCCTGAATATGATGAAGTACATGGAAACGTTTTGGTGTTAATAGACTTATGATTGCATACATCTGTATGTATCAATCCAAAGAGTTCATCAAATCTTATGATGCTCCCACTGAATGAGTGCATAGCCCTTGATTGTTTGAGATATAGTTAACTAATATCATATTATTCAAAATCATATAATAAAATTATTTTCTCAAAACTATGGCTTAGTCGATAATTCCAACATAACTGTAAATAATATTAGATACTTATGTTTTTTTCCAATTGATTGATTTTGTTATAAAAAATACCACATTATAGTTTTATTTCATAACAAATATTCATACTGAAATCTAGCTATATCTATTTCCAGTCAATACCGAAAAATGGTCATTATTTCATAAATAATTTTCGGTACGTTATACAAAAATAATTTTCATAATATGATGCAATCTATAAGTGTTATATGCATGCTCCCACTATTTCCACCATTACTATAATAGCATATTAAATTTGTAGGTCCATCATTCACTTATTACAATTTATTTATTTTATATACTGTAATTAGTTTACAGCGGAAAGTTCTTTGATCAATTTTCCTGAACTCAAAGAAATAAATCTCATGGAAAATAATTTTCTATACGAAATTACATTTTGGGATAGAAATTTCATTTCTATTTCCAATGTAAAGTATCAATAACTATTATTACAATTCTCGTTTCTATTGTTTCTTTATGAAGCAGACATGACCATTCACTCTCTTCATCCCAAATGTAGCTTAAATCATATCTATCTTGCACATTCGTTATTCTTCCTAAATAACCAAAACATTCAAATCAAAACTTTTACTACAATATCATAAACGAACTCTTTACAAAAGCACATTCAATTATCCTTAGCTTTTAAGGACATTACATATGTTCCGCTTTAAGCAAACCAATCAAACAGACATTTTCGTGATCGTGCTCTTAGTTTTGTATTGTAGTTTTGGTCCAGTGCTACATTTAACAAGATACGATCCTTTTGCAATCAATCAGATTGAATTCTCGATCTCGCACTAAGGTTTATTTGGTATTTCTGATGAACTAATTTCATCGAAATATTGTACATTACAAACTTTGATCGTTCACCGTATAACATTTATATGCAATTATATGTGGATCAAATATCCATAGTCTTGTATTGCTTTTAGAGTTTAAAACTCGTAGAATGCAATACATGATCTGGACTAAATAAATGCGTAAGTGACCAAACCATGAATATATTTAGTAGTTGTAAAATTAGGCACTTTCATAGGTATTGAAACATTAACATGCAATAATATTTTATTGGTAAGTATATGTTATATTTCTATTTGTCAACTTTCAATTCAGTTGTATCTTAATTGATAAACAATTTACTAGTCTTATTAAATGCACAAATTTATCATTAAAGATAATTATAATATTATTTAGCATATGCTCTCACAGTATTAGAAAGGTTAAATGTTACCATTTCATTTTTATAATAAGGCTCCCACTAGTCTTTTATGTTTCTTCAAACCCTAAGATGAAATATAAAAGTCTTTCGACTTCACTAATGGGTGTTAGGACTAGTTTGTCTTGGAAGACTGACCTTAAGTTTGCTCAACAAATCATAGCCCCACAGACGATGGATAAATCCTTACCGATTGTATCACGTACAACTCCTAACTCATGTTTCCTTGTCCTAATCTCACTTCGACCTTGAGTTTGCTCAGCAAATCATAAGGGATTATTCACTCGTATTTACCATATCGGTACGACCTAAGTATAGTATATGTACCTTGAGTTTTCTCAATGAATACAAATAGTTATCTTACCTCATCTATTCGATATATTGATAATACTATACATAACATCCCTAGCTTGAGTTTCTCAACAACTAAGGAGCATGCAAGCAATTTATTAACATATATATGCTAAAGGACAACATTATATTGACGATTCATAATCTTTAATGTATTATATCAAGTGATATCGACTCATAGACTAATGTATTTCTTGTGAAACACCCTTGTGATTCAAATATCAGGCACATCAGAAATCATGGTGTACATATATTTATGTATGTATTTATTCCTCAAGTCTATTTGGGTTTATTTAATGTTCCAGCTTTAGTTTTGTACATTTAACTTTAATATTACTTATATGACAGTCTTATGTATAATATTTTATTTAATTAAATCTTATTTAATTAATTTAAATTAGTGAACTCTCAAATTAATTTTATATTAGTATTCCAGTACAACATTTATATTGGACATATCTATTATAACTTTATACCGTATACTATAACCTTTATAATATAACACATATATCTTATATATGCATATTTTTATTTAATCAACTAACCTTTAACTAAACAATTTTAATTAAATTATATTAATTTCAAAATTTATCTTCTATACATACATGCATACTTATGTTATCTTAAACACTTTAAAATAACATAACATATATCAACACATATAATGCATGCATGTAAATATTAATTAATAAACTCAATTAATTAATTTGTTTTATTAATCTTATTAATAAGTCTTAAATTTTGAAATTAACATTTAAATAATTTCAAACATTTTGAAATTTTCATTACATTTTCAAACATTTCAAAAATTTATGTTATATTATAACTAATTATAATAAACATGTTTTTATTTTAAATTTAACTTTAAAAATTAAAATCTTGTTTTAATTTTCAAAACTATTTTGAAAATTAGGCGAAGGTCCAATTCATATTGGGCCTATTCTTTCAGGACAACCATTGGATTCACTTTACCTTTCAAGCCAAGCAGGTAACCAGATAGGACATGGTACTTGATTACCTAATTCCAATCCTAGACATCACCTTTCTAGACACCGTACTAAGTACGCATGCTTAATTAGTTAGCCTGAACATGACTAATTTAGACCGCGTAGGCTATTGGACTTCGATACCGTTGTTGGAACTGGGCCATCCACAACAGAAGAAATGGATGAATTTTAAAATTTTTAGCCATTTTGCATATTTAATGGGCCTATGAAGTCTAAATACATTTAGACCTTATCTAAATCATATTTTAAATAAAATCAATATTTTATTTAATTTGGTGATTTTTTTTCAAAAGGGTTTGATATTATACAAATTTAAATAAATGAGTGTATCAAATACACTCACATGTTTAGCATTTACTTATTAAAATAATATGAGAAGGAAACCTTTAGTTTCATTTCAATAGTTATGTAATTAATTAAGTGTAAACAACATTAATTGAAGAGAGAAAAACCTCTCAATTTTGTCTCTGATTAGATTGATAATATGTTAAATAAACATGTTAATATTTCAATTAAATGTTTTATTAGGAATGCATTAGTCCAATTTGATTTGATTAATTGCAAATGATTCTGAGCACACCACGTGCATACAGAGTAATACTGTCAGATAATACGTAGGATGTGGCTATATGGGGTACACACGAGAATATTCCCTTAGACTAACACTGGTATGTTTGAAAACATCTGATAAATAGCTAATCTGTACATATACAATATCAGTACAAAGCAATAAACGCGTGTGCCTTCAGGAAAGAACAATACACAAAATAACAGAGTACATAGAGTCAATCGCAACGATAACATATAATATATATAAAATACATTAATTCTATAAGAATATATAATACAACTCAATGTCAATTATACACACACAATGAATCTGATATCATATACAATCCTAATATTGTACTCCTCTAAACCCAATAAAACACAAGCTGCTCATGTCGTCCTTGTACCTGAAATGTCTCGGACTAACCCGAGTATTATATAAATAATAAAAAGGTAAGATTATATCTAAATCCAATGTTAATGAACATATGGTATTCAGTATATACTGGGTAATAACTTAATAATGTTATCTCATACAAACTCAAATATCATATAATGTAAAACATCACAAAACCCAGTATAAAATGTCATCAGCCATACAAACAATTCAATATAAATCAAGAGTACTATATCCAATGGGTGAGTCATCCATACAATAAAAAATCATCGTAGAAATTTAATTCAATAAGTGAATTAGGCAAACACATAGCAATGCTCTAGTACAATATCATAAATCATATAATCAATGAACAATGTGAGATAGCCCATCGAACTATTCAAACAATATCCAATACTATACAAAGCACAAAGATAATCCAATACAATCCAAATCATAATCAGTAATAAAGGCTATTTTAAAATATCAAATCATCAAACAATATGGATATAATGGAGACTAGCTAACAGTCGCCTACCGCAAGTCTTATCAGGAAAACAGGTCTACTCGCTAACCATAAAGTAACCATCTATTTTTATAGTCTTCAAGGTATATGTTAACCTACTATACTCACATATCCTGAACCAGATAGGGAGACTGACAATCGCCTACTGCATGCCTGCTCTAGGAACCCAGGTCTACTCGCCTACCGCAGAGTGCCGTCTATTCCTACAGTCTTAAATTACTTCGATAGACATTGTGACTCTATCAACCAGTGGATCGTCAATGCGTATCACGGTCACGGCCCTGCTTTTCCCCTAAAGGTAATAGACTACTGGCCTAAGCGACACAAGGGGTTGTAAGCAACAACCCATCTACTAAAACTAATACTATGATGCACATCAAAGGGAAATATGATTATGGTTTTGTGGATCTGGGGTGCAACCTAACGATTAGGCTACTAGGATGGATACTGGCCAATCTGGTTCACTCCCAAAAATAAAAGAAGGTGTACACAATGTGGATGGTCATATTGTTCTCATGTCCTATCGCTATTCATGTCTCTAATAATACATCGACACACAGCTCTCTTACCAATATCTATCAGTAAGATACTTCTCACCAAGTATCACATGGACCCATGAATGTATTCCCCGTTTGAGTGACATTTACTTACAACAAACAATCAAACAAATTACATAACGTGTCCCATATCACCATATATTATTAGAATAATTATTCAAAGCTCATAAACCACACTCGATCCACACTATATATCTCTATATAACAAGTCTAATGAATAACCGAAAAAGTGTTATCGAAAGTCCCATACTAGACGACATCACTAATCCGTTTGTTCAATTTTCTCGTCATATAGAAATTAAATCTCGCAAAACAAATAGAAGGTTGTCATCATTGTATCATCTTTACAATATAAAATGAATCAAACTACATCAATGGTTATTCATTCATGATACCAAAATCATTACGGGAAAATGGTAAATAAAAAATTATCGACATCATACTTAAATCTCATTTTCAACTCAAAAATGAAATAATAAAAAAATTTGGTAAAATATTTTAATAAACATTTAAGTCTAATATTCAAATATTCATATAAAACAGTCAAATCAATTTAAAAATCAAATTTCATTTAGAATAAAAATCACTTAAAACAATATTATCATTTTCATATTACATTTTGTAAAATAGCTATATATCACATTCTCCTTTTATAAAAAAATCAAACTTATAATTTTTATAATATTAATTGAAAGGAATTTATAACCAAAAGAAATCAATATTTATATTTTTAATTTAAATTATTTACAAATTTAAATTTATCTAGATTATAATTTAATTAAATTTATAACATAATTTTAATTAGATTTTAAAACTCTTAAATAATTTATTTCTAAGCTTTCCAAACATTTATTAAAACAAGCAATAAATAAATATCTATATAAGTATAATTTTGGAGTAAAATCACTCCATAAACATATCAACAAACACAACATCAACTAATAATTTTCTCGATATTAACTTATTTCAAATTAATATATAAAGAATCTAAACAAAAACTATCATACACAATCACCCAAACTAAGTAATTCAATTAAGCAATTCAAATGATAAATAGGTTATATACGTATACTTAACGAGAATTAAATCATAGATATAGTTGTGAGTTGAGAGAGCTGACCAAAATTACCAAGCAAATTGCAAACAATCACGTTCATGCTTCATGCTTCATCTTCATCGTCGCTACATCCGGCAGACCACACCTACAGCTGCCACATTGCGGTCAACCTCCAACTATCATTAGCCATCCATCACTCATATGCATGCTGCCTGCAGCCTGCAACCTCTGAGCACATGTCGTCACCTCTATTTGTTATTTCAAAGCAACAAACTTTTAACAACATCGCCAACAACTCAAAAGCAATGTGCCTCCCTTCCTCAAGAACACGCAAGCACATGACTCTAGTCACCTTCTTAATCTATGAAAGCTTTGTGACCTTTAACACTCGAGCTCCGTTGTCGAACTCGCATGGCATCGACGATGTTGTTCGATCCAAGCACCATCGAGCACGAGTAAAATTCTGTTTTTTTGGATGCTAGGGTTCCATTCCCCTAAAAATTAAGGATGCAGGCTTCGAGTTTTTTTATTAGTGAAGGACAGGAGAGTTCCAAAAATGTAGATGGGCTTGAGCTATATTTCTTTGGACCTTTAAATTCTATTTTATTCAAGTTCAATTAATTTAATTTTCTCATTTGCTCACTCTTTCGATTTAGTTACAAATTTATTTCAAATTCATTCAAACTGATTCATCCTTCATTATAAAAATATATTTCGATTAATTAAAATGTTTTGTACAATTCCATTATATCATTCAAAAAGAACTTTTTAATTTAATTTTGAAAACAAAAATCTTTTATTTATAGCTTTAAATTAAATAAATATTTACTTTCCAAATAATTATCAATTATTAAATTCAAATAATTTTATTTTTAATTAAATTTACGTTTAATTACGGCATAGAAAACAGGGTTATTACATATAAATACACACACACATATATATCATATACGATTAATGTTTAGCATAGAAGTTCAAGTAAAATAGATTTCATTTCAATTACAAGCAGTAAATCAAATAATATTAAGATTAAGAAAATACTTTAAAATAGTTGTGAAAAGAGTCCTTCCTTTTTAAGCAAGGACATAATTTTTAATTAGATGGAATTGCAAATCATGGAATATATCATTAATTTAATGTTTCCCTTTTTCTTTTAAAAGAAAGAGTTTATATTAGAATTATTTGAAACATGCCAATTAAAACATCGTATTAATTAATTCGATTATTACCAAGTTTTAATTACATAGCAACCTATGTCTAAATAATCAAGTGTAAACCTTTTGATATGAAAAAATGAATTGGTGAATAATAAAAATTCAAAGTTCAATTATGTTCTATTTTTTTACATAACAAAATCAAACGACATAGGCGTACATAGATTTGAGATAAGAAGATATAAATCTAGATTAAACAAACTTTGTACACAATCACATAGAGTACAAATAAAATTAAGGTATAGATCTAGATTAAATTAAATAATTAAACAATCATACATGACAGAAAATGAGATGTTATAATTCATAACGAAATAGTAGCGAACAAAAGAAAACATTCTATGTTTTAACATGATAGAACAATTGATTCAAACAAGGGAACGCGATATTCAAATCAAGATTCACGTTCAAAAATACGAATAAAAGAGAAAGATGGCGATTAAGGGGATAAGAACAAGTTATAAGATATGTAAATATAAAATTATACACACATAATTAACTTAGGATGAAGCATGTAGAAACATCTTGAATGATAGAAAAATACCTACATCTGATCGATCACTCTCTAGATACAATAGACCTTGCTCTTCGTCTCACCTTGATTTGTGGCTTCTCCTCAGATTTCGAACAAATCACCATCCCACTTTGCAAGGGAAGAATGAACCACCTTTTTAATCTAGTTTGATGCTGATTTGAATTTGTGTTGATGTCTTTTTGGATGAAGTTTCAGCCATGAATGAATGATAGAGAAGAGGAAGAAAAGAGAACAAAAATGAAAGTCGCCTTCTATGTGTTTTCAAAAATGAGGAGATTTTTAAATAAAATTGAAGGAACCTTTCCTATTCTCCTATTAAAGCTTCTTCCTTTGATTCTCCTTTTTAAATTTCAATCAATCCCCTTAATTGATTTCTCCTCTCACCATTATGGCTGATTCAAGCACATTCCAAATGTGCAACTTTTCTAAATAAAAGAAAAAACAACTTTTATGTATTTATTTTATTATTTAAAACATGTTCAAAATTATATCGATATCGCATACCGATATATGCAAATATAACTTTTGTATATGCATTTAAATAATTACCACAACATTCCAAACATCAAATAAATTAATAATAATTAATATTTCATAAATATTAATTAATTTAATCAATTTGCAAAATTTTACAAATTAATTAAATTGTGGTTTTCGGATAAATCACAAATGTGGTTGTATGACTCAGAGGTGTGAATCCAGTCAGCGATTAATATTGAATAATTCAAATATTAGTCTTCGCACATCACTTAGCAGGTGGTGTAATATTTTGGCCAAATTCAATGCTTACGGGTCTTTTCAGTAAAATCAAATTTCACAAACACTTAAGAGGTACCTTTTAATGATAATTATTTACACCAATTCTCTTCGTCAAAATTATATCACTTTGGATTTATGGAATTTGGTATCCACATTGAACTTTATAGTCCAAACACAAAGTCCTTGGTTCAATAAAAACAATTATTATTAACCGAAATGCTCTAGCTAGAGACTTTGACTTTGAGTTGACTTCAGTTGACCGAGATACTAACCTCATATAAATGAGAAAATGAATTCTCTCTTGAATAGCGTTTCACTTCCAATGCTTCCACTCGACCCAATTATAGTCGTTCGATGGACGTCGTGCCACAACTGAACTGTAATCAAGGCAAAGCTTCCATATTGAAGATTAATAGTATTCCCAAATCGAGAGAACCGTGTGAATTAGTTACAACGATATGCTATGCTTGACCTTAGTTATATTAACCAACAGAAAGTTATTGAGTGTGTCATTCCATAGTTGTCCAATAACTATCAGTACATAAACTTTGGTGCCCCAGTATTCATGAGTAATACACTATCCAATATTTGGAGAGTGTTATGTATTCCAATCCCAATGGATGTATCGATATCCAGTCTCAATACATCTTGACTAGTAATATTTAAAATGGTATAATTGTTTCATTGTGATAAATTACTCACGGTTACAATACTTTGTAACTACTATCACAAAATGTATTATTAATGGATTTTCTATTAAATATACTTAAATTAAAATAATTAATTAATATAACCACATTATGTCAAATATATATAGAAAGAAATGCTTTATTAAAATGATATAATTCTCTATGGAGTTTGGATATAATAAATGTCATATCTTACAATGTGATAAAATGATACTTGTAAAACAACTGACAAGTATGGGATTCCATTTCTTTGGGTGTGGACAGGTCCCTTATTTTTTTTAAGCACTTATGCATATCTAGGATTTGAAGAAGATCCATCAGTCACTGATGTGGCTCATATCCGTGGACCAAATGCAAATTCTTCCTCTATTCATAAAAATCTTGTAACTCCATTATGTTAATTCAACCTAAACTACCATACATGATCTTTGACATACTTTTGTGATTTAGACAGAACGTTCTTATAAAATATAAAACAAGAAAGGAAATAACTTATCAATCATTACTTGTTTGTACATCTACTATTCCTTACATCGTTTTTCATTATTATTTTGTTACTTTCATGATCTAACACTCTTAGTTTTTTCTGACATATCCATACAAGTAGGAGAAATTGTTTTTTTCTATTGGTGGTTCCACTTTGTTTATGCAGGATCAATACATAAGCCACATTATGAATGAAACAGGAGCCAAGGTCATATTATAGGGAAAAGATTCTAGAAATTTTTATGCCTCCACAGCTGAAGGTAATTGTTTATATTTATCGAAAATAGTGCACACTTTTCTATTTTATGAGCACTCATTTGTTTCATTATTTGCAGCTGCAGAACAACCATTGCATTTACATATATCAATTGCTAATTTAAGGAGTCTCGAAGCTGCAATAATACTAGCTGAAAACTTTCTAGATACAACATTTGCAGAATGTGGTGCTTCAAGGTCAGCAAGCCCGAAACTATCAATTCGTACTTATCTATGATGTACGATGAACTAGCTTTTTTAGACAATATCAAAATGACTGACACCCAATGTATTATTTTTTTTCCACTTTACAAGGATTTAGGGAGGTACAATTTGAAAATTTTTCTTCACTTGAAGTAATTATCCCAAGAGCTTTGCTTGTAGTTCGAAACCACTGGGTAGGGTGCACTACATTGAATTGCTTTGCTGTGAACATCAAGCGCATCCTTATATTGTAGCGAAATTTGCTTTGCATAAGCTTTTCTCAATAGATCTTTTATCATACAAATCACAAAGAGATAAATTTTGATAGAAAATTAGCGGATATGAAATCAGAAATCAATACACAAGAGATTCCACCCAACTACTCTTTTTATTGATTCACCAAAATTTGTTTACAATTAATCGACCAAAATAAAAGTAAACAAAATACAAGTTGAACCAATAACCAAATTGAGAAAGAGAGTGATGATCTCTATGGCTAAAATTGTTGGGGGAGAAGAACGAAGATGGAAGAAGAGAGAATTAGCAAATAGATTTTCACACATTTTACACTCTCTTATAGTCTCTGTTTATATCATTAATTATTTAATACCCAAGTTAATATTAGATGGCAAAAAATAAATTGATTAGCCAATTAGAGAGAGAAATAAACATAATCAAATATGCCTATTAATTAAGGGAAAAAATATTCTCTTTTTTCTTTTGCATATTTATTTCCTTCTATTTGTGATTTTGTATCATCAAAATTTAACACTCCAACTAGATGCAAAATCACATATCTCTAATATATCAAGCATGTCATCTCTAGATCTATCATAACTCCCTGTATCTCAATTATATCAAATTACAAATCTCTACCATCGCCTACAACTGATGCATCGCCTGCAATGAGGTGCACCACCCAATCATTCTCAAAAGCTTTTGCAATACCATAAAGACCTCTATACAATCTTTGTGGATTTTCTTACTCGATACCCTTCTACCACTCGATCTAAGCTAATTACATGATCAGTATCGATTGCTCGAGCACCATCAACATGAAGACCCTGTCTAAAATATGATCCTCAACATGATCATCATAAGTAGTGAATACATTAGCCTCTCCACCTGACTATAGGCTAGGCTCTCCAACTGTCACTCGCTCTCCATAGTCGACTACCTAACCAACCAAACTATAAATGTTTTTGTTTTCCAATACTCCTCTCATTCCTACAATACCACCCTTCTTCACTCTCAAAACCTCCACATCGAATCTCATAAGTGCAACCACGGCGATCCAACCGACTGAGAGAAATAAGATTATGTGAATTAGAAGGAACATGCCTCACGTCCGAGACTTCTCTAATCACACCATCATACATATGAAACTGGATAGATCCAATACCACAAATCTATAGCTCTTCTCCATTGACTGTCCTAATCATGCCGACACTCTTCTCATAAGAAGAGAAACAATTCACATAACCACAAATGTGAAAACTGACTCTCGAATCCATCTTCCAATGCTTCACTTCAATAATGAAGACATCATAAGAAGTATCACTGTCGCTACCTTCAGTTATTCCCGCCTGCGTATCACTGTCACTATGTATAGCCTTCTTTTGATCCCTTTTATACGCTTCAAACCTATTGCGCATATGACCCTTTTTATGATAATAATAACAAATGATACTTGTTGACATACCTTTATCATTAGCGCCTTTTTTCTTTGGACTTGTATTTTTCTATGAGTTCCTTGCTACCATAGCCTCATCTTGAAATAATTTCACACATGCCCTTTGCTTCTAAGCTCCTCATTCAAAAGATTACTTTGAATAGTTTCTAGTGAGATAGTTCCATTAGCATTGGTATTACTCAATGATACAACCAAAGTTTTCCAACTTTCTAAGAGCGAACTCATCAATAAAAGAGCATGTAACTCATCGTCAAATTTGACATTCACATTTGCCAATTGATTTATTACATTTTGAAATTCGTTCAAATGCTCTATAAAAGATTTCTCTCTATTTAATCTCAGTTGAACCAACTTTCAAACAAGAAAATCTTTATTTGTAGCACTCTTTGACTCATACAAAGATACCAACTTGTCCCACAAATTCTTCGCGGATTCATAACTAGCCACATGACAGAAGACTGAATCATCAAGATACTGACAAAATAATGCAGTCTTCTTATCAATCTTCTTCCATTTTCCCTCCTCTACATCAGAGTGCTTCTTGCCATCTCCATCAATCAGATCATGAAGATCATTGAGGTGCAAAACATCTTCCATCCTAGGCTTCCAAATACCCCTATTTTTTCAATCCAAAATAGCCATCTTTGAAAAAGAAATCACATCCGACATCTCAATAATTTTTCAAATCCAAAACTACTCTAAGCTTTGCAACGACCTTGCTCTGATACTAATATATAGTTAAAACTTTGCTTTGTGGAAGCTTTTCCCAATAGATCTTTTATCATCGAAATCACAAAGAGATAGATTTAGATAGAAAATAAATGGACATGAAATCAAAAATCAATACATAAGAGATTCCACCCGACCACCCTCTTTATTGATTCACCAAATTTTTTTTACAATTAATCGAACAAAATAAAAGTAAACATAATACATATTTAAACCAATGACCAAATTTAAAAAGAGTCTTGATCTCTATGGATAAAATTGTCGGAGGAAAAGAACAAAGATGGAAGAAGAGAGAATTAGAAAATAGATTTCCATACATTTTACACTCTCTCTTCTAGTCTATATTTATAACATTAATTACTTAACGCCCAATTTAATATTAGCCTATTAGAGAGAGAGAGAAATAAACATAATCAAATATGCCTATTAATTAGGGGAAACAAAATCTTCTCTTTCTTTCTTTTGCATATTTATTTCCTTCTATTTGTGATTTTGTATCACCAAAATTTAAAATATATTAGTATCTGTCGTTTTCTTTTGCAATTACTCATAACTCTTTTGCAACGTTCAAAAATCTACTGATAAATTTTTAATCATTTTATGTTGATTTTCTTCACATGTTAATTATCCTCATCATAATGATTATATTCATCTCATAATGAACAACATATTTGCTTGGCTTATGATGAGTTGTATCGTCTGCGTAGATTTACTTTTACTAGTTTATCATCTTTCCGTTGCCTTTTTTGCTGGTTAAAATGCCTATCTCCTTTTATAACCTATCTATGTCTATTTGTAAAACATTACCATACGTGCAATTATTACTTGAAAAGATCTCAATTGCAAAACTGCATGTGCTTAAATAAAATCAAACATGATCTATTAGATTTGAAAACTTTATTGCTTTTTCCCATTATTATATCCTTTTGCACCTCAAAATATTATATATATTGTAGTGTCTATAATGAAAGTTATATGACAAATACATCCTCTTCTTTGATGTCATATGTATACCGAAATACTATTGAGATTTGTATCTTAGTAATTCACTAATTCTATGAACTAATTAGAGTTTTTCTTATGGTATTCTCTTTACTTGAATCCTCAATCATAAGTTTGGACTCAACATCAAAAGGAATTATGCATATAGAAAACTAGAACTACATGCATTTCAAATGTCTTAATGAGACATAATTTACACTTTTAAGATTTCAAAGCTAAATATACCGCGAACAGTCACATATCATTTTTCATCGATAGTTTAAGTAGGAAAAATAAATTGTATATAATTTACTTTAACAACCTAAAATCTTGACTTAAAGAGTGGCAAATAAGTTTATTCATTACTTATTTACAACTCATTTCATTTTCTACAATTGATTTTTTCTAAATTTCAACTTATTTATCCATCATATTTTACATTTCTGTGGTTGGTTTGGGTTTTACATTTAACAAAATATCAATGATTTAATCCACACAAAATTATAGTTTCTGCCATTCTTTTGACATTTTTTATATATTTTTTCCAACTCTCTAATTATAAATGGACTAAACATATGCAACTTGCAAAAGCTCAATCTCTTATTATGTCACCACCACATACCATTTTAAGCCTAATATCACTTAAGCACCATCATAGTTCGATGTTAATTGGCTTGCGAAATAGCTAATGGATTACTTACAGAATTAGCTATAGAACTAAAACCATTGTTGACATTTTTTCAATTTCTCTTTAAGAAAATCATGTATGGCCTAATTTAAGTTTTCAAATTTAATAGTTTATCCAAGTCTTATTAAGCATTACACAGTATTACAATACCTATCATGCAAGTGAGGTTATAACGATGCATTTGAGTAACACTCTATAGATATATCTTATTATTATTTTTCAAAATATATGGGTTATGAAATGAATGGTAATTAGACATAAGATAAGTGTAAATATCTTATATGGGCATCATGCAATCATATTTTTGAACTGTATTTTGCCAATTCTCAACCAAACATATTTTCCCTTATGCCATGATCCACGAATGATAACATTTCTGATTTCTATAATAACATGTAGTCCATGCTTGGTGATTAAGTATCTTAATTTTTCATATTGGATCTTTCATTCATGTCTTTCCAAGCATCCTTATTTAGTTGAGATGCCCCTCCTATCATCTATTGCCGCTTTTAGCTGTTTTGTATTCTAAAATGCTACGTAAGAATTAATATTTTCGTGATTATTCAAAAAACAAGCATCCGACCTAAAGTAAAGACCAAAAATCAAGGTGCAAATTGAATTGCTCAAAAATCTTGTTTTCCTTATATTATTAATATAATTTTGCACATCCATGCAGCACAGCAACTATTATTCACCATATTGATTCAACTTGATGAATTTTAGTTCAGTTTCAACTTATTTGTCAGTTGAAATTATTTTTGAAAATTTCACAAAATATTTTTACAATGGTATCATACTATTTCAAAGATTATTTAGATCTATTGCATCGATTTGATTTGATTTTGTTTAATATATAAACGTTGATGCTTGTTGCTATCTTAATTGGTGGTTTTAAACATACTTTTCTTCCTTCACTTGATATGAATATGACAAAATAAATGGATAACTAAACAGAACACATGGATAATTATATGTGGTAATTCTCCCATATAAAATGGCAATAGGATTTATTAAGAAGCATGTGAATAGTTTTGGCTTGACCTGATTAAAGAAAAATTTAGAGGCATGTTTTATTTATTTTGCATTTTGTGTTTTGGGTTTTCAAAATTAATTACAAAATATGAGAAGAGCGAATAGTCGATAGAGTGGATGGAAGGAAGACGGAGGGAAGGATAGAGGGGATGGAGGGACGACGGAAGGATGAACTCTTTTTCATGCTTCCATTATTTCTCATAACATGACAAATAAAAAAAATCTTTTCTACTTTCTGTTTCAACTTCATTATTTAGATTGATCATTTTTCAGAATATACATGCACCCTATGTATTTTTATATGTAGAAAAACACAAAACTAAAAGCGGTAAACCAACCGCAACCTTAATTTTTTAAAGCATGAATATAATTTGCTATTAAGTATTATATACTACCAGCACATTCACCTAAGTTTAAGCAACCGTGTAATATTTTCTTAATTGTTTGGAGTGATATTTTTAAAGTGGGATAGGGGATTTCGCTGACGTTAGTTGACTTTGCTTTAAGTCTTATCATATCATTACTTGATTTCACTAACATTATGATGCAGGTTAATAAATTACAATGGCCTTACAAAATTATCGTTGGAGAAAATTTGCAAACAAATATGAAGCAACAGAAGTGAAGCAAGCCAATGATGCTTCTCAATGAAACTGTTGTTCTGATGAAGTAAAAATATATTTATATTTGTGTTCTTACAAAATTTGATGATGCAATTGAAATATGTAAATTGCTTAAAGTTACTCGTGACTATGCCATCAAATTATACATTTATTAATACTAATATTAATATTTATGAATTTCTTAAATTCAATTTAATACCATTTAGGATTTTAAAACCTAAATCGGTATCAATTTTTTTAATTCAGTTGACATTTGCGTCGGTCGCCATGAAACGACTGAAGCAAAAGAGAAGCATTGGCTTCGGTAGTAATGAAACGACCCAAGCAAAAGGGTTAATTATTTCGATCATCATGAAACAACCAAAACAAAATGACGATCGAAGCAAAAGAGTGACATTTGCTTCAGTTATCAGGAAACGACCAAAGAAAAAACATCTTTTGCTTGGTCCTACAGCCGAAGCAACAAACTTTGGCATGTTGCATCATCATTTTCATTGGTTCTTGAATTGAAGCAACAATAGTTAAACGACCGAAGCAAATGAACTATTTTATAGTAGTGCATGACTTGGATTGATTATATACGTTTCTCCGAGTCTCAGTTTATTTCTAAGTTCGAAAGAGATGTGTAGCTCAAGCATTTATTCCATTTATAGTAGGTAACTTATCAGCAAAGGGGTATGTTAGCCAATTTAACCTTTTGGCCAAATGTAGAGTGGAGATGGTTATTACTCCTTTATAGTAGGATTTATTGCTCAGTCATATCTTATTCTCAACCTATCATATTATACGTAACTTCTTTTGTATTGATTAATCTTGTGTGGTGAACCTTGGTTGTTAAGCTAAGGTCCAATGACCGAGAGTACTACTATTCAAATTTAATGCATAAAATTTCGAGTGGAATGGAGTCTTTTGGTAAAGTGTAACTTGGATTCTATATCCAAGTAGGATCCAATGGTTGTCTAGAAATAAGCAACTAACGAGCAGATAACTTATATGTTTTGCATTGAGTCATTCGTGTTAGAAGTGTTTAATATAGTATTAGCAAATCTAAAGATTTTGGCTTTGGTTTGACCAAATCTTAAGTAACGGGATTAATCCCATGAACTACATTGGTGTTTATGAGGACCGATCCAGTCACGTACCGGTTCTTAATCCCTAGTTTGAGCGTAGGGTTTCTAGGTGATTTGTATAGTTAGGCAAGGGTTTTTGACTTGGTTCTTGAAAACAAGCACATGAGCCAGATTTTTAAGGTGACTTAGAGATTTTTGGAGCATGACTATAATCGCGCGAGGAAATTTGGAAGATTGAACCAAGTAACCAGATCGAAATTTTGAAGATTGGATCAAGCATCTTATATTATTCTAAATGATGTTTACCCATTGTAAAATTATTTATCATAGAGTATACTTAATATAGCTTGGAATAGTTTGCGAAAGCACTTCTCGGTCTATTTTGTAATGATTTGGATAATCTTCTAAGTTATTATATGATACTTGCTTGGACGAACGTTGTAGTACACTTAGTACTTTATCCATATTATCATTGTGCGGTTGAGGTGAGCTTGAACCCAAACAAGCTCAAGCATGTGTAGGTTGTTATTTAATAATGATATAATTGGTGAAGCTTTCTCCTTTGGAGAATGGGTTATGTTCGAAAGGAAAGGAAAGTTGAGACTTAGATTGCTGGGTTTATTCAAGAGATTTGAGAATCGATGATTCAACATATCATATAAGTTTTTCTTTTTAGAGCGGGAGGTGTGATAGTCTTTCATGTATATATTTATGAAAGGGAGTTGCACCACTTAAGCATTTGGGTTACCTTGGATGTCAAATGGACTTGTGGGAGTTTACAACTTTCCATGCATGCTATGCTATTGTTGGTTACCGTGTGTGTTATTATAGACTCCTTTTGAATAATTGGTTATTTACATAGTAATCATAATTGGTTTTTTTGTATTTTTGTTGCTAGTTGATTGCCTGTTGTTGCTAGATTGCTTTTTCTTGTTTATTGATTTGTTTTGCTTGTTGTTGCTTGATTATTGATTGATTGCTTATTCTTGTTTATTGATTTTTTCCTTATTGATTTCTTATCAATGCTTGATTATTGATTGATTTCTTATCCTTGTTTATTGACTTTTGTTGCTTATTGATTGCTTATTGTCGATTGCTATTGCTAGAATATTATGTTAATTTTCCTTTCCGTAGAAGGGGTGCACGATGTATTTCATGAATTTTGTTTGTAAAAGAGTATAATTCTAGTGATGTCCTCATCATGAGTCGAATAGAAAAAGTGGAAGTGAACCAAGTATGGCTTTAGACCTCGAAGGCCTATTCATTTTTGAGAATATGATTATATGGCATCGGAACGATGAAGTTAAGCTTGTCCATGTTCGATGGAGCTTTTTATTCGTATGCCTTTGATTACTGAAGGAATATTTTGTTTTTGCTTTTGTTTTGTTGAAAATAAGTAAGATAATGTAGAGCTTACTTTATTATTGCTTGTATTTTACAAGAATTCTTATTGTTTTCTATGGTAACATATTTGTCAAAGATGCCAATACATCAAAGATGGTTGTTGCATTAGATTTTTTTGTTACACAGTTAGTTGTAAGATATTTGTTTGAGATGCTTGTTGTATGGTTTGATATAATATATTTATTTGATGTGATTGCTATATATGATTTAACATGCTGAAATTCATTGTTTTTTGTTGCAATTGTGTTTAAACCTCTATGTCAAGTACTAGGTTAGGTACATGAAAGAAATTATGCACTTTAGGATGCATATTTGCTTGAATTCGCATCTAAATGGCATGCTCTTGCTGTGAAATAGGTATGTAACATCTGTAGTGTAGATGGACTGGAAATATATTCTTGTATGTCGTCAGAAATGATATGCCTCAGATATGGGATGCCTCATATATGTGGTGTATGTATATGTTGTTTTGGGATTTTTTTTCAAAGCTAGCCACACAAATGAGGTGCTGTAGAATTTTTTGAAAACAAGAAGAGTTTTGAAATCCTAAGGGCAAGGAGGTATATTCCATTCTTTGGAAATTTTGGTCAATTACGTTGCGGTGTCATACTCATAGGAATTTCGGGGATGAAATTCTTTTAAGTAGATGAGAATGTAACAACCTACATTTTTGGCAATCGGATATTTAAATAATTAATTTAAGTATTGAATCGTTAGTTAACTAAAGGTCCAAATCTGGATTTTTTCGTACGAGTGGAGTAGTACTCTAGACCACCTCGATAGAGTCCGGATTGATGTTGCAACACAAAATGAATATAAATATCGCTATGTTTAGAATTATGGTATTTTTACGATTAGTATTTTCATACGTATTTGGTAAAAATACATGCATAGTCGGATCCAGTGGCATCTCGACTGACAGCTTGTGTTTCATGGGTGGGGACTTCACTATGAGACATACAGTTGATGAATTTTTGGAATCGAACTATCCAATAGCCAAAATAATCTCTAGATGCATAAAATGATCATCACTAGGTGATGTCTCAGATAGTGATGGAATTTATAACGTTGGGACTGGAAAGATTAAGTAATGCACACCGAAGAGTTTCATCACGATCTGATTTGTGATGTGATCATACAAGCTCGAAACATGTGGCGATTTATTTAAGTAATCATATAAAAAATTATACATATTATTATATATAAATCACATCCACTTAGATATTTCCCAGGCCCCTCTTTCTTCCTCTACTTCAAAATTCTTTACGGGTCAAGTGTAGATATTCGGGTATATGTAGATTGAGAGAGCTACAGACCATCGAAGAGGACGAAAGTGGATCTATTGAACTCGTAGGAGTAGTGCATCGCATTTATGGTGGCGATGTGGTGTGCGACAATGTTTGGAGAACCCGACTTTTTATAGTGGTCGGTCACGGTTAAGTTTAGGCGGCGATTGAAGGCAAGTTCCATGGAATGGAGAGTGGCATCAAGCTTATCTTGTGTAGACGAACAGATTGGCGCCTTTTAGAGAGGTGCGACGCCAATTTCGGGATCGTGACATCATCGAGGCCAATGGGGAAATGTGCGGGTCATGTTTTGTTTGAGATGTTCGAGCTTGACTTTAGGAGGTCCATTGTAGAGTGTGTGTAGAGGAGCACGTTAGAGCAATAAGTGTATCGATTCATTGAGAAGGGAAGGAGAAATGAAGGTGCGCACACACGATTGATAGGTGTTGTCTCATGCATGGCTTGTGCAGGTTTTAGGAAAGACGATGAGTGAGGTAATTGGTTGATTATTGATTAATTAATATTTATATTTTTGATTCTTATAAGATTCATATCTCTTGCATACTAGGTCCAATCAAGATGAAGTCTTTGCCATTGTACTCGTGAGGAGATTATCTACAATAAGGTATAGGGTTGGACTGAATTCGGACACTTCGGAATTTTTAGCTTAGGTGAACGAAATTATAACTTTGAATTTATATTTTAGCATAAGTTCTTGTATTCTTTTATACTGAAAAATATTACCCAATAGAGGTGAAATAATATATAAGTATTATTTACCCAATAGAGGTGAATTGGTGTGTTCTATTCATATCGAATAGAGTTAGATGGAGTAATATTAATTTATAACAAGTGATTGTTTATACCAAAATTAGGCGCAACATACTTCACATGTAATTGAAGAGATTAGAATGAAGGAATTAAATGAAAAAAGAGGCTAGTCTAACAATCACACCAATAAAAGTATGTAGAAATAGAAAGAGACAAGATTTTATAGTGGTTCGGCGTTGTAGCACACGTCCACTTTGATTAGTTTGCTATTTATTGATGATTCTCAACTGATTTCAACAGTACATATCACTAGCACTCAAGTTAAAATGGAGCTTCAGCAGAATAGTGGCGTAAGAGTGCCAAAATCCCTTATTTAGTAAGCGTAGGGGTGCTATTTATAGGAGTAGGTTTGGAAATATCTCCCTCAAACTCGAAATACCTCTTCTCTAATGTGGGTGGGCCCACCAAATCGATCTGTGGTCGTTTGGGATCGATCCTGACCAATCCAAGTCCCTGACCAATCCAAGTTCATTTCATACCTATCCAAAAATGGCCCAATGGAGCCACGATCGATTATGGACATTGTTGAGTGAATAAGAAAGCTTCTGTGAAAATTTTGTTGAATTTGGACGTATAGTTTCTAAGTTATGATCGACCCAAGATTGGATTTGCAAGTAGGCTGATGTACTCGTATCGATACGTGCATATCGATGGGCTTCGTATCGATACAATGCGTACCAATTAACTGCGTGTCGATGATGTGGCATGAGAGTTTTATGGAGATCCATATTTCATGCCTAAAGACTGTTTCCTTTGGTTAGACTATGTCCTTTGTATCCATCTAATGTCAATCTCTTCATATCAATGAGTTTCCATTGCTTTCGTATCAATGCTTTATGTGTGGCTTCATATCGATGCTTGGTCATTGGTTTCATATCGATCGATAGACTAATTGATACAAAATGGGTAATTGTTGAGCAAATGAACTACGATCGACCCTGAAGGAGCTATTGCTTAATGGATATGAAGGGGCATGGATACGAAGGGGATGCCTGTAGAGTGATGGATACGGAGGGAATAGCTGTAGAGTGATGGATATGAAGGGGGATGGATACGAAGGGAATATGTTTCACGTGAGCCTTGATTGATCCTTAATTTGAGCATACAAGCTTCGATTTACCTGAAATTTGGAATGTTGTCTTTCATAGCTCTGTTCATCGTACCATGCTAATTGTAGCTCAATCCGAACTCATACCAAGTTCGCCTGTATCCATCGTGGACCTATAGGTAACCGTTCTTCGGAACAGATTACCTTTAGTTTCTATTCAAGTCCTTGGTGTCACGACCTTGCCAACAGGCGGGATAAAATTTGCCCCTCAAAGTATGTCATGTGTGAACATGACTTGCTTTGAAAAGTTCTATCCAATTCGTTGAACAGTGGTTGTCCTTTCATTAAGAGATGTAATCTTTGATTAATTTTCAGTAAGATAAATGTTGAATTGTAGACCGCCAATGATCATGTAGTTTTATGTTATAACTGAAGGTCAAGTGCTAGTAATTTGTTGTTCACTATCTTGGTTGTCACCGGGTAAGCATTTAATTCCTGTCAACTTTGAAAATCAAATGTTAAGTTGGCAGACATTACGTATGTTAACTTGACTCCCGTTCATGTTTGCACATTCACAGGTCGTTGTCAAGTTCCCTTATTCTTATTTGAATCGAGTTTCATATCGATCCTCTCCCGGATCGATGTGAAATTCGAGTTGTAATAATGATTAATAGTCACTTCGATTCACTCTTTCATATCGATCCTCTCCCGGATCGATCTGGGATGTATGAGTGTAGGCTTCATATCGATGGCTATCGATAGATAGCCTCTAGGAGTTCGTATAGATGGACACGAAGCTTTGGGTTTCGTATAGATGGATACGAAACTGACATTTCATATCGATGGAGTTGAATGGTCCAAACATGATCTTCCAGTGACTTTCGTACCAATGGTTATGAAACAGTGGGCTTCGGATAGATCAGTATTGATGGATACAAAAGTTAAGTTTTGGACTGCCTTGCATTGATGGATACGAAACCCAACCTTCATATCAATGGATGTTAACCATTTCTCTCGGCTTAGTGACTGGGATACGAAGCGTTTTCTTTTGGATACGAACTAATATAAATAGTTTTTGTACTTAGACAAAATTTCACTTGCATTTGCCTTCACTTTATATCGATAAGGAAAAAGATAGAACTGTAGAAGCTTTCGTCTTCACACAACCAGCTTTTAATCCTTAACCCAATCTACTTAATCCAGGTAAATAATTAGTAGACCCATGTTTAAAGTGATAAGGATCGAGTTGACGCCATTCTTTCCATGGCGAAGTCCATTTCCGGTGCCGTTGGTGGCGGAGCATGGTTAGGGCAAGGTTAAGGAAGTAAGTAATGTCGCTTTGGAGGCTTTGGAAAGAAGGAGAGCAGTCGATGGAGATGATGGAGTCACTGACTTCCAATTTTTTGCTCGAACTGATATCGATACGAGACATGGATCAATCAGAATACCGTGAAGTAGTTTGTAGATATAGTAGCTCGCAGATCGATTAAGGATAGAGAAATTCGTATCGATGAAAGAGGCGTGGTGATCGATCCGAAGCCAGGGTCTTTGGATTGATACGAAGAGTATCGATGCTTGGAATGATCGATACAAAGTCGAAGCCTTGGGATCGATACGAAGTGCAGTAAAGTGTGGATTGATCGATTTGAAACCCAACTTCTCGGATCGATATGGACGCAGGCTTTACAGGAACGATCCAAGTTGAACCATGATGGATACGAAACATAGCCTTTTGCATACTTGAACACTTAACTCCGACGGGCTTTAGCCTTGCATATTAGGACTTGATTAAAAACTGCATATATGACTATCCTTCAAAGCTTGTCGATGGAACTGCAACTTGATAAACATAACCAACCTTAACATGGATCATTCTCTGAAGTCAAAATGGCACGGTTGAGACGGTCAGCGATGACGGTCGCTCCAGTCGAATCTTGAAGTCCTGTCGCTTTACCATCTTTTAAACTTGTAGAAATTCAAAGTATTATAAAGCACTTCACTACACAATACGATTACTCACCTAACACCGAGGGTAACACGGTTTTCTTGCCACCTAATAATGGCTTTTGCCGAGTTCAATAGCTATGGATCCCAGAAGTTCCAAGCAGCAGGAAGTGCAGTGTCCTCCACTTCTTAGAATAGAAATGCCAGACATCGCAGCTAAAGTAGTAAGTCCTACCCTAGATGAACTGTCGGGCGCAATGTTGGTTCTAAATCTGAAGGACTCGGCCTGTTCCAAGATTTCTGAAGATATGTTCGGTAGAATTTGTCTCAGACATGGACTATCTCTAGAGGATTTTCCATTATTGGGGCAGGAAGACAGAGCGCACAATCCCCTGGAAGGGTTTATTGCTTGCAATAGATTCATGTGCGTAGCCAGAACGTTGCTCCCATTCAACAATTTATTCGGGATGTGCTGTTCTTCTTGAGGATTGTGCCTTCTCAACTGCATCTGAATGGATATGCACTTCTCAACAGCTTATATATCATCTTCATGGAGCATCTTCTCCGACCCCTATCGTCAACAAAATTAGATACTTATTCAATATCAAGAGTTGTGGGGATAACCCTTTGTTTACTTTCCTAGAAGCGATGAGGAACTGCCAAGTTGTGGCAGGTACTTGGAGTAAGTTAAGCTACTTCAAGACATAATGGTTCTTTGTTAGGTGTCCACCAGGATTTGTTAGGCAGTGGCTAGTCAGACGTAAGTGCTTGAACTTCTTCATCAATTAACTGGGTAATATAAGTTGATGTTGAATCAATTACTAATTTCTTTTTATAGCTTCACTTCCACGGTCTGAAGGAGCATAGTTTAAGGAGATAGTGAGAATGCTTCAGGCGGTGCTCATTGAGCTTAGGGAAATAGATGAAGTTCTTTCTGATGAAAACTTGATCGTCGTGGGACATATTGAAAGAGGCTAGAGTATTGGGCTGATAGGATTTCCCAGGGTAGCTCCGGTAAAGCAAGGAGGAAGAAGAGATCCTATCATGCTCCTAGTCGGGGGTGCTCAGAGCGCACCTGGAGTTAAAATCACCGAATTGGGCGATGAAGAGAGTACGACAGCTAGGCATGAGCCCACTGTTGTGCCTTTTAGGGCTTTGATTATCAAAATAAAAAAGAAAGGGCAAAACTCTCGCCCATAAAGCCAAGAGGCATAAGACCATTGTAATAACTCAGCCCGTGGCGACTTCCACCAGTCAGGAGACCTCCTCTCCACAAACAAAAGGTTCATTGAGAGGATTGTCAGATGTTCCTATTCCAGATGACATATCTTTGTTCCAGGATCTTGTATTAGAGGGGATCCCTTCCCCACCTCGAACTGGCACAGGCCTAACTTCTTTAGACATAGGGGAGCCAACTCCTACGAACAAGGCTACCAAAATCGGTTGATTGGGGGTATGCACATGCATACACATACTTCACGGCACCATACAACCTCTAATCACATGTTTTCTAATATTTCGAGATGACTAATTCTGCTTCTCTTTTCATTTTTCAGACACGATGGTGAAATAAGGGTCTATGCATAGCAAGCTTTAATCTTCACGTCATTCTTCCAGCTCATACTCTGAAGCACATAGGCAGGAAATGATAGAGACTACGGTCGTGGCTATCACTCTAGCCAAGAGCACGAGTGCTATGATAAGGAGAAGGAAAGGCCACATCAAAGTAGGCGCCGCTCTTGTCATGATCTCCACCATCTAAAGGACCCTCAAAACCATCCGGCCATGGCAGACAATCTTCTGAAACTGCACACCAAATAGTGCCACCTCATGCTTCAAAATCCAATGATCAACGCCTTAGAATTGAAATAGAAGCTCCCGTCATAACCAAACAAACTGCTTTAGAGCCCAATGGGGAGGGAGCAATCTGAATCGCCAAGTTAAAGAAAGACTACCCAAATATTTGTTTCGATGGCTTCCACTTCCCTCCAAACTTGAAAAGAATCCCCAACGACATAGAAAAGCTGGTATAAGATTACATGCATGATGCATACAACCAGTACAGGGAATGGGTTAAATTGGATGAGAAGGTGTCGGCTGTATCTTTCGAACATGATAAAATGATTGAAAAATTAGAGAGCAACCTTTCTCAAAAAGGTAGGATAATAATGGTGCTTACCAATAAGCTCGAATCTTCGAGGAAAACCGAGATGAAGGCCGAGCAAAAATCCGAGGAGGACAGGAAGTCCATGAAAAACATAAGGAAGACTCATATGGACTTAGTGCAGGAGATGGGTCACCATAACACCGTCATTACTTAAGAAAGGAACTCTGCATGGAAAGAGGTTGAGGATCTAAGGGAGAAGCTAGAAGAGGCCATCAAGGAAAAAGATGAGGCCAACAAAGCCACCCATGAGGCATGTGAGGAGACGGTAAGGTTCAAGGGAGAGAGGGATGCAGCAAATCTGAAGGCTAAGGAAGCCGACGCCCAGATCAAAAGAGAAATTAAAGCGGTTGAAGCTAGAATGGAGAGATAATTTGAGTACCTCCTGGTGACTTATAGCGCTAATTTTCTTAGAAACCGCAATCTCAACTAGCTTGGCGAAGACTACCCTTTCCAACTATATAAGATCTAGAATCGAATGGTAAAGGACGAGAAGGTGATCCGCAATGCTACAACTATCGATGAGTTCGAACTAGAGGTTCAAATGATAGTTGGAGATGAGCCTAAAGTCCTCCATGATACGTTCATCGATCTTGAGAAAGAAAAACTGGCTGCCAAGTATTTGGAAGCCGGGGAAGGATTCGGGATCGAACATCACGAAGTAAGTTCCGAAGTGCCTCCAGCGTCGCAATCTAGCCTACTTCTTCTATCAATTATCCAGATGTTCTAGGATATGACCCTGATAGGCTGCATCTCACCCCAATAATTGAATGCGGATCGGAAGGTACGTCAACTCCGCATGGGAGCTAACCCAAGGAAGGTATCCTGGACACTTCTTCCATTCATTCAAACTTAGGGACACTATCAGAAGACATTTCTAATATATTCTCCTATCTTCGTTCAGTCTTATATTCTCCACCGACTGATCCTTCTATAACTCAAAAAATTCACCATGAGCAGGAGGCGCTAATGACGGAGGCTATAACTACGATGATCACCACATCAGCTGGGGAGATGCGTGAAAGCAACCGCGTTCTTGATGATCAATTGATGGAAGCACTCCTCGGCCATCAAAGAGAACCAAGCATCGAAATGCCTTTCAACATAGATGAAGATGTGTTCATCACAGGCTCCTTGGGCCCAACCAATAGCATTCAAATGGGTATGAGCATGGACCGGGCTGAGTAGATAATGGAGAAATTAAAGCTGAGATAGAGCAAGCCGAACATCCTCGTAGAACGGGCAGTGGCACGACAGGTCTCGGTCCGATCTCGATACTTGTTGTTTCTTTAGGCGGCATTATCATTAATACTGGTGTGCCTCCTCCTTCTAACATCGAGAGTGCCACCATTCCTCCAGTTCTGCACATAGAGGACATTCTGGTCCCCATGAGTTCATAGGAGGAGACTGCTTCAATTCTCGGCTAGAGACAAGTCAGCTGGAGTAGGCTGGGGAGGTAAAGACTCAAAGAGACATCTGAGTGGCAGTTCAAGCGGGTCTACGTCAAATAAAAGCAAGAAGGATAGAAAATCGAAGGCGTACACTCGCATTTTTGTTTCCTCCCTTCTATAAGTTGTTAGAAAAAGCCTTTTCTTTTGTTTTCGTAGGCTATGTATAGATGCGGGCTTGGCCCCCGCCTATAGTAATTCTTCAAATAAATTTTGTACTTACTTTTTCAAAGAATAGTGGAAATAAAATTTCTGTTTGGTTTTCAACATAACTCTATGTTCATTTATCTAAGCGTTTTAGCACTCACATTTCCATTTAATGTACCTGTGAGGCTTTAGTCTTTGACTCGAACTTGACTCGGGTCATTAAGTCCTAAAGTCATGGATTCGGGTCATAATCAAACGTTGAGTCGGGTCCTAATGTTGCGCTATATCGATCAACGGTTGGTACTTGATTTATGCCCCCTGTCCTAGGAGAATTGAAGTAGTCGGTCGGCGTTGTCTTCCACCTTTACTAACTTTAATTTAACTTAATCGGAATAGAGTTAAAGTGAAGTGAGTTTGAGTGGTCGAATCACACTCGCTCACTTGCTAGTACTTGCATCCACACTCTAGGGATTAGACTTGTATGCCGGCGGTCGATCACGCCTGCATAGTGCTTGGAATTATATCCGCACACCGGAGACATCAGTTAATTTGTAGGCAGTCAGTCACAACCGTTTAATGCCCAGAATTATATCCACATTTCGAGGATATAAGTTAGTTTACAGGCGGTTGGTCACACCCTTTCGGCGTTTAGAATTATATCTGCACTCCGAGGACATAAGTTATTTACAAGCGGTCGGTCACACCTATCTGGTGTTTATACTCCATTCCGCGCTCTCGGGACCAGAATTGATTGATGGGTGGTCAGTCACACCCATTTGGTGTTTATACTCCAGTCCATGTGTTCGGGACCAGAATTGGTTGACAGACGGTCAATCACATTTATTTAAGTATTAGGATCTTGTTCGCACTCCGAGAACAAGGAGTCGGTCAAGATTGTGGATGTTCAGATCACATGCACCTTGATTTGGCAAGCGAAGTCATAGATGGGTGGATCCATCCTCTTCGAGCTTGGAAGAATGAAGGAGAGGTCATGGATTTGTGGATCCATCCTCCTCGATCCTTGATTGAATGAGGGTGAAGTCGTGGGCGGATGGATCCATCCTCTACGAGCCTATATTTTAGAGTTTGTACTCCAGTTTGCACTACGGGAGTTGGAGTTCGCTAGAGGATCATCGTGTTTCAATCCTTCTTTATTTCATCGCCGTTTGCCCCAAGCTTGGGTTTTCACTTAGTGAGTGACCGGTCGGATCACGGTCGCTCCCTTTTTAAATGAGTCCCACCGTGGGATAGGACTTAGCTTTTCCTACATTGTGACGGTCACATGACGCATTTCAACAATTGCCACGCTGTCTTGATGAGTCTACATTTTATTGCTAAAATAAGAAAGTATGGCAAATTCAGTTTCCTTATTAAAAGTTCGAATTCAAAAAATGAATAAACAAATTTCAAAGGAAAAGCAGACTAAAATGAATAAAAGCATGTTATGTGTAATAGCAACGGAGACTCTCACTTTTCTATACCTTTGGTAAAATGAGACCGTCAATAGTTGATAGTTTGAAAGTGTCATCTCCAAGTCTACGCTCGATGACATACGGCTCTTCCCATGTCGGTTTCATGTGTGAAGGGGCTGGATAAATTTGCTTAAGAACGAGATCGCCAACTTCGATGGTTCTAGGTTGGACCTTAGCGTTGTATAATCGGGCTACTCGACTGTGGTGTGCGACTGCCCTCAAATCAGCCTCTTTATGCTTTTCATCCAGTAAATCTAGAGATTCTACGAGTAAGGTGGCATTCAACTTTGGATCGTAATAAGTCGCATGGTGAGAAGATACTTCTAGTTCAACTGGAATAACGGCTTCAGAGCCATAGGAAAGTGCAAACGGAGTATGATCGGTTGTGGTCTTATGGGTAGTTCGATATGCCCATAGGGCCATGGGGAGCACATTGATCCACTTACCTCCAACCTTTTCCAGTCATTTCTTTAGAATGGACTTGATAACTTTGTTGACGCTTCAACTTGCCTATTCGCTTTAGGGTGAGCTACTGCTGAGAACTTCTTCTAGATGTGGTAGTGTTGACAGAAATCTTTGAACTCAGCACTATCGAATCGGGTCCCATTATCAGTTACAATGATATGAGGGAGGCTAAAGCGATAAATGATGTTATGGACAACAAAATTGATTACTTTCTTTGTTGTGATAGTGGCAAGGAGCTCAACTTCCGCCCATTTAGTAAAGTAGTCAACGACAATGATGGCGTACTTCGCTTCACCCTTGGGTAAAGGTAGAGACCCTATTATATCAATGCCCCATGTGGCAAATGGCCATGGACTGACCATTTGAGTGATTTCGATAAGCAGTGCTCTGGGAATTTTGGCATATTTGTGGCACCTATCACATTTCTTGGCATAATCTGATGCGTCCCGGTTCATAGTCGGCCGGTAGTAACCATATAAGAGTATTTTCTTCGCAAGGGCTTGCCCATCAGTGTGATCGCCACACTCTCCTTCATGCATATCATGCAACACTCATTTGATCTCGTCGTGGGCAATACAACGAAGTAAAGGAACATAATATCCCCTCCTATACAGGTCTCCATTTTGGATAACAAATCGTGAAGCTTTTCGGAGAACCTGTCTTTTCTCACTTCTACGCTCGGGTAAAGATCCATGCTCAAGATAGTTTCTGAATTTATTCATCCACGACTCCTTCTCGGGCATTGCCTTATACACCCAGTCTGTCCCCATTTGATCGATATTTGGAGTGGTAAGTATCTCGGAAGGGGATGAGTCCTATCTGTTGTGCTTAGCCAGTGCTGGCCAGTTTTGCTAAAGAATCAACTTTCTGATTGTGCTCTCGGGGTATACAATGAATAGCATAATAGTCGAAACGGTTAAACACTTCTTGAACCCAAGAAGGTAAGTGACTAATCTTCGGTCTCTGGCTTGATACTCCTCTCGAACCTGGCATATGACTAATTGTGAATCACGGTAAATCTCTATAACAATAACTCCCAAGTCTTAGTCCAGCAAGCAAAGCCTCATACTCGGCTTTGTTGTTAGTTGCGTGAAAGTCGAACTTTAAAGCGTAGCATATAGATCGAGCTTTTGGGGTTTCAAGTACCACTTCAGCGCTTGAGCATTGGCGTTTGACACATCAATAGTATATAGCCTCCATGTACAGTTAGGAGATTTACTATCTTTGGGAAAATCCTCTAGTGTAGTGAATTCAACTATAAAGTCTACCAGAAATTGTCCTTGAATAGCTCACCTTGGTGAATAAGTAATATCAAATTGATTCAGCTTGATGTTTCATTTAGGCAATCTACCAGACGTCTTAGGTCATGTTAGGATCTATCGTAACGGCCGATCAGTGTAGACAGTGACTGGATGAGGCTGGAAATATGGATGGAGCTTTCTCGAGGCTATGACGAGACAATAAGCCAGCTTTTCCACCTTTGGGTAGTTTCTTTCTGTCCATATCAACCTCTTGCTGATATAATAGACCGGTCGTTGGACCCGATCCTCTTCTCGAATCAAAGCAGCACTGATTACGTTTGTCGAAACAGCCAAATAGACATACAATCTCTCATGATCAACCGGCTTCGACGATATGGGTGGTGTCGCCAGATGTTGAACTAGTGCTTGGAATGTGCCTTCACACTCCTTTGTCCATTCGAAATTTCATTTTCCTTTTCTGATCAGATCAAAGAAATGAATGCACTTGTCCATGGATCTAAAAATGAATCTTCTTAAGGCAACCACCTTCTCGTTGAGGCTTTGCACCTGCTTTATGGTTCTAAGAGTTTTAAGATTCCGAATCGCCCAGCTTTTCTTAGGATTGGCTTCGATTCCTTGGGCATTGACGACAAATCCAAGGAACTTTCCTGATGCAACTCCAAAATGGCACTTCGACGAATTGAGCTTCATTCTGTAATGTCGGAGTATGTTAAACATTGTTCCTAAATCACCGAAATGGTTGATGGACAGTCGCTACTTCACGAGCATATCGTCGACGTTCACCTTCATGGTTTTTCCAATCTGGTTAGTGAATATTTGGTTCATGAGCCTTTGATAAGTTGCTCCATCATTCTTGAGTCCGAATGGCATCACCTTGTAGTAATAGAGCCCTAAATTGGTAACAACGCTAGTATGCTTCTGGTCAAGAGATACATCGGTATTTGATTGTAGACGGAGTATGCGTTGATGAAAGATAGGAGCTCATGTCCGGCTGTTGAATCTACAAGTTGATCAATTCTGGGAAGTGGGAAACTATCTTTGGGGTAGGCTTCATTTAAACCTGAATAGTCTACATTTGTCCGCCACTTTCCATTCGACTTTCTGACAAGCACTGGATTCGACAACTACTCTTAGTATAAAGCATCACAGATAAACCCACTAGTATTGAGTTTATCTACTTCTTCCTTTAGGGCGGAAGATCTCTCTAGATCCATACTGCTCCTTTTTTGTTTCAACGGGACATGCCAAGAGTCGATGTTTAATGCATGGCTTGTGATGTTCGACAAGATCTCATGCATGTCTGAATGAGTCCAAGCAAACACATCAAGGTTTGCTCGGAGAAAATCAACCAATTCCTGTCTCATTTGGCGGCTGAGTTGAGATCCGACCTTTACTGTTGAATCATCATTGTCGTGGATTAGAACATCGATCATCAACTCTACCAGGGAAGCCTGGCAAACTTTTACTTCCTTCTCGTCATTATTGTCTTGGGGATCAAGGTCTTTAAGGAACTGGTTGTGACGCCCGTGCCTAGGCCCAAGCGTTAGCTATCAATGTTTTGAAAAATGGACGTAGAGAGATTCCTCTACACCCTTTCCTTTCTCCTTCCTCCACGCATTCCACGGGTCAACAACATAACAGACACGTCCAGTCGCTTGACCACCATGTACTGCTCCAACCCCGTTATCAGTGGGGAATTTCAGAGTTAAACGCCATGGGAAAATCACCGCCCTTAAATCTGTGAGGGCCGATCGACACAAAAAAGCATTGTAAGGGGAATGAATGTCTAACACAACAAACTGCAACATTCGAACTCTCCAACGATGTAACGACCCGGAATTTAGGGTCGCTAGATTTGAACATTTAATTCATTTTAAATGTCGAATATGTATTATAATTTGATTTTGAAATAAAAATATTTTGGTTAAGTTAATAGAATTAGTTAAATTTCAAATATGGAAATTTAATTGAAATTTGAATAATAATAATTTAATATTAGAATTGGGATAATTAGTGATTCTAGGTGTAAATAGATATAAAAATAGATTCTAAAATTTATTTTAAGTCTATTTGGATTTGAATTATAATATTGGACAATTGGATGAAAATAAAAGTCGATAGGTTAAATTTGGAATTTTATATTAATTTAATAATGGAATTTAATAATATAATAATGCAAATAATTAGATTTTGGTTCGAAATGAATCAGAATGATTTTTGATGTGAATATAAATTTTGTATGATATATAATAAAGTTAGCAAATTTTTAGAAGTGAAATTAAATGATTTCGACAATTATGAAAATCGCTCGAAATAATCGACGAGTTAAATTAGCCTTCCGGGGCACAGTCTCGGAATTCGACGAAACCAGTTCCATTGGATCCGTAACAGTTAATTATTATCGGATTTTAATTTTCGTAGCAATCAGAGTTGTCGTTTTACTCTGGCAGCTCAAAACGCATATAAACTATTTTAATCGATTTAATTTAAAATTTATCGTTTATTTCCGTAACTCGCTCATGCGACCAAATTAGCCTCCGAAACACGTTTCATTGTGCTCGAAACGTGGGTATAACCTTAAAAACGCCTGTCGGCACGCGTTGTTTGGAGATCATTTGAAAATATTGTTTAAAGGTGAAATTAATAATAAAATAATATAACTAAACGTTAATATATATTTAATATTAGGGCCGAAACCCTATTTTCGTTCTTAGCCGCCACTTTTAGCTTCAATGGCCAACTCTTCCTTTCGTTCTCCCTCATTTTTCTCTCAATGCTCTTGCTTTTACTCTTCGACCTTTAAACGAATATTGTCGAGCTCAGTGAGAGTTTCAGATCCATACGGACTTGATAGGGTTTCGAGCGTTGGATGGCCAGAAAATCATGGTGGAGGCTGGGCCGTTCACGTGCGTTTATCGATGAGATGGGGGCACCGAGTTTCGTGTGCTTTCGGCCATGGGTGAAGCTGAGGCGCGCTCGCGACGTGGTAGTACTTGATCGACTCCTAGTCGATCGTGGAAGGGGCGATTCCTAGCCCTAAGTCGCGATGTTGGGTTCGGTTTTCTGTAGCGTGCGTGTTCGAAAGGGAAGAAGGTGCAGCCGTGTTCAATTTTGGTATATATATAAAAAAAAAGAAATTTGTTTTAAATTCGAAATTAAAACTTATAAATTTCATATCTATTACATACGTTATCTGATTTCGACGAAACTGGAGACGCCGGAATCGCAGAGACGAGTACTACGCAGTGGGGCAATTCTGGAATTATTCGAAGCAAGTAAAAGTTTAGGTTAAATCGAACGCCGTTCGATTTAATTTAAAATTGAACGCTCGTCGAAAACCCAAGGTGAGTTAATCTCACTCACATCTGGATACCAGTATTTTAAATAGTTAATATTTAAATGTTTGATTGGTTGTTTAGCTGAATATGATCATTATTATCAAATTGAATCGATATTTATTGGTTGTACTAATATTTGTGGATGCAGGGAAACAGGTTGGAGGGATCCAACTGGATTCCTCACAAATAGAAATTTTATTTACTTTCTGTGATATAGCTCATTGATATCCTGTGATAAATTGTTTTAGATCTTGTTATGCTGTGTTTCATTTATATACTGGTATAGGTTAAATTGAAAATTTAATTGTGATGTGCTATGATTGGGTGAATACAACCTGGAAATTTAATATAAATAAATAAATCGGGTTTAAAGGAAATTAAAGAAATTCTTAAGTAAAGAATTTAGAAGGAATTAAATTCAAGAAATTGGTTGATAATTTGAAGTGTTTGAAAGTGTGGTTTATAAAGGAAATGTGAATTGTTTAAAATAATAGCGAGATTTATTTTTAAAAGATGGGAAGTGTGCTTTCTCCTCGAAGCTTTAGTATGTTTTTAAGAAAAATTTTCAAATATAAATTTGCAGTTTAAATATGTTTAGAATATTTTAGAAAGAAACATTATTTTAAATTGTTTAAGTGTAAGTAAATATTTATTTATGTAATTATGGTAATTAAATATTTAAAAATAAGTAGTATTAAGTTCTCAAAAGGAAACTATAACATAAATATTTAATTTAATAACTTTATTTTAAAGGTTAAACTGGCTTAAAGTACTTAGGAAAACCTCTATATATTTTCTTAAGTATGATTTTCAATTAACTTATTTCTAGACACTTAACTTTAAATATTGTAAACATATATTTGAAAGTGATTTCCAGGACATAGTAATGAGTTTAAACATAAAAGGGAGTTTATTTTTTAAATATGGAAAGGGATTAAGGGGATAAACGTAAAAATTGAATTGGGGTAAATCGTGTTGGATTGATAAAAAGATTAGGTTATCCTAAATGGAAGTGTATTTCCCTGAAAAGCCAAGTACGTTTTAAAGCAGATTTTGAAAAGTTAGAAGTTTTGAAGTTGTATTAAAGAATGGTTTCAAGAAATTATTAAAGTTGTAAGAATTTTAAAGGTGAACATTTATCAAATTAGTTATAGAAGTAATTGTTTTAAAAGGGTAATTAGTATTATGTTTTTAAAGAATATTATTAATATTTATACATTATAAAATGGTTTTATTTTAAAGATAATTAGTTAAAGTTTTATTTGAAACTTGTATAGGATTTCATAGCTTTATTTAAAATTTAGTATGACTTAACTTTGTTTTAAAGAAAATAGTTTATATTTTATAAAGAAGTTTTATTCGAAATATTTTTAAAAGTATATGTATATTTTAAATTAAGTATGTGAGTAGATGTAATATAAATGTTCTAATGTATTTTCAAGGATAAAGTATTTAATTTATTTTAAACCTTAAATATTGGTACTTGGATGTTTCCAGAGGAAGTAAAGATTTGGGAATCTATTCCATTAGAAGAATTGGGTTTGAAAAGTGTTTTCAAAAGGATTTGAAAATGGAATTATATCTCGCAAAGATATTTTTGAGGAAAATAAATAATTGGGCAATTATTTATTGTGTGATGGAAGTTTGTGAATATTTATTCATAGTTAAATCACCGACTATCAATATTGGACAAATGCGTTGATCGTTTCGAAGAGACCGGGATCGAGATTAATTTCTCAAAAACCACATCGATCTGGTTTGTATGTTTTCGTGAAAAGAATGAGTCCGGAGTCGAAGATGGAGCAGTGAAGTGCAAGGGCTAGTCGCTACTAATCCTGAGGATATTTCCAAAATGGATGTAGTAGGAGCAGTGCCTTCGGTTCCGTTCGAATCCGTGATGGACTTGTATGGATGAATGCTTCCGGAACATCGTCAGGTGGGCGATGGGCATTCTAAGTGAAACGTTCTAAAAGGTAACGCTTATCCTCAAGCCTCATCAACCGGGATTGACTGAAAATCAGGGGTTATGTCGCAAGGCTAGGTAGGTAGCACCCATTCATGGTGAGGTCATCTCTGTCTAAATGTCCCTTTTTATTCGGCTTAGTGGTGCGGTTGCTGATCCCAACCGTGGGGTGATCTTACTCGGGATTATCCAGTAAGGGGTAGTCCCAGCCTTGTGTTGCAGGGGATCGGGAGTGGTCCTCGGTACACTGATGTAGACCAGGTACTGTGACAGGTGGTACCCCAGTGCCTAGTCATTAGTTGGAAATCCATTCTCCCTACGCCCCTTTTACGAGTTTTTTTTGTATTACCCACTCTGTAGCTAGTAGCTGGAATTTAATCATGTAACAATTTCGGCTGTTTTATAAGTATTTGTATATAGACCCTATTATAATATCAGAGGACTTTTTATGAAAGTGTTTTAGCCATCGTAAGGTAAAATCCCGACATGTTTATTTGTGGCGTGGTCTTACGAGATGCTTTTGTTTTCAAAAGGATTTTTGAAACTTCAATAATCAATTTGGGTGCATTATTATCAGCTGGTATTCCAGACTGACTCGGATGTTATTTCGTTATAATGCTCGGGTCAGATCGAGTATTATATTTTCAGGATAGGATGCTATGAGCAGGAGAGGAGCTGGAGTCCGAGACGTATTATCCGTACTTGTATATATCCGCTGCTGTGATTGTATGAGATTGTCTGACTGGTAAATTTTGTTTGTTTGTAATACTCTGATGACATATTGTATAAAACAGATATAGTTTCCATTTTGCGTAAAGATCTGATATTATATATTATATTTTGTTCTGCTGCGACTGTGAGATTCTGATATTGTTTAGTTTCTTCTCTCTTCTATCTCCCTTTTTTCCTCAACAATCTGTCTTTTCCAGCACTCGATCGTCGGCATATCATACTGTGAGGTATTTTGTGTCGATTTTCGAGGGTCGAGAAGGGCGGGTTGTCACACTTAGTATCAGAGCTTAGGTTGGCGACAACCTTGGCTTTGGTGGGGAAAATTACTCATTAAATAGAGTTAATAGTACTCTATAATGAGTTGAGTGTAATAACAGATATGAGAGCATACTTGTTAGTGAATATAAAAATTGTTTTCATACTCTGTTGACTTATCGGTTGAGTGTTTATGAATTCTGGTCGGTACGGAAAATACAACCGTATCGATAGGGGCTTCTAAACTCTTAAACAAGATAAACCGACATAGTATTGTTTTAAAGAGGGTAAATGAAATAATTTTACCCAAAATTATATTTTGATATAAAAGAAATAATTTTCTTCAAATTATTATATATATTTGATTGTTTGGATGTGGATATCCTAATCAAATAAGAATCTAAAATTTAATCTAAAATTTGAAATGGTTATAATCAAATAAAATTCTATAAGAATAAATTATACAAAAGAAGAATAACTAAATTTAAATCTTGGAAATTTTGAAAAATGTTGTAAATGTAATGAAAACAAAAGTTAAGGGAAATTTAAAATCTTGAGGATGTTTGGGAATGTTGTCCAAAGATTTGAAGGCAGTGATGGACTATTATTTTGGGTAATATGTTTGAATGGAAATTGTTTTGAAATGAATTTGTGAAAGTAAGGAAGCACTGAACTCACTTCAGTCATTGGAAAATAATCCTGATGATGATGGCCACATCATTAAAATTCATTTTCGAGAGTCTTGAGTGATGGATTGCTTCCGTGGTGATTGGTTATGATATTTGTTTGGGCTTGTTGGGTATACAAGGTGTTTTAGAAATTTAAAAAGGGAAAATTTGTTTTGGTATAAACAAGTTATTTGGAATCCGGAGATTCGATTGATATACCAAATGGGTATGTGTTGATTATTATTTCAAAACGATTTTGAAACAAAACCGGGTAATTGAATTCTAGAAAATTCTATTTAAATAATGTGTAAAGTTAAAATGAATCAACCATTGAACTTATTAAGTGAAGTTGATATTAATAAGAGGGAAATGAAAATTTTAATCCCGGAGTTAAAATTTAACTTGAGTAAATGGAAGTGAACAGAAAATTTGAATTTAACTTGGATAAGTTAAATAAATTGGACTTAGGATTAAATTGATTTGGATTAAATTGAAATGTAAAATGACTTTGTAATTGTGGGTCATTGTGTAATGAATTGTACTCATAAGCTATTAAGTGTTATACCTATAATCTGAAATTGTGGATTTAAAATTTGCAAAGAATTAAACTAGAAGAAAATTTGTATCCTTAAGAATTCAGTGATAGATCTATATATAATTTGGAATTGTGATTATAAGTTGTAAATGGATTAAAATGAGCAATATAAACTTTTAAGTAAATAAGTTGGTGAGCTTATAAATAGAAAAATGGAATTATAATCACAAATGGGAAATAGTTGAATGGTATGGTGAATTCAAACTTGATCACAAATGAAATGTGAATTGAAATCAGGTGAAGAAAATATAAAATATAAAAGATGTGAATGAACTTAAGTTAGTAAATAAGTTTTGAACTTGTATATGGAGAATTAAAATTGGAATTGAGTTGAATTTGGATTGAATTAAAATCAAAATTCAGTTGTGTTACAAATATTAAATTATTATTTAAAATAGTAAAAGAAATGGAATGAACTCAAGTTGGCTAAATAAAATTTAGTTAAACTTGAATTAAATTTGGAAAAGAATTGAATTGAAGGAAAATTTAATTAAGTTGAAAGGATATTGTATGAATAAAATTTTAACTCAACTAAATCCAAAGGAATTGTATGAGAATGAATTTAGCGTAAGCTGAATTAAATAAAAAGAAGCTTGAAAATGAATTTAGTGTAAACTAAATTAAATGGAATTTGTATTGGCATGGATGAAATTTTGGTGGTTTGTTAAGAAAATTTTGAAAAAATAAAAACCCAGTTCTAGTATGGGATTTAATTTTGGCAACGAAAGTTGAGAGTGTGAATGAATAATGGAATTAGATTATAATAGTGTTGGTTTGAATTGTAAATAAATTCAAATGAGTGAAATAATTTAAAGTAGTCTCATCGTTAATAAAATAAATTTAAAATGGAGTGAATAAGTAAACAAATTGAATTAAAATTTGTAAATGAATTGGAATTTGATTTAATGAGAATCAAATGAAAATGAAATAAAATTGATTTAAGAAGATATAAAATATTGTGAAAGAACTTAAGCAAATTGAAAAAAAAAAATTGTGGTCGGGCTTTATAAGGGGTCTTGAATGGAATTTGTTTAGATAATAAAATTTAAATGCAAGTGAAAGAATTTTAATTAATTATTGTGATGAAATAAGAATATATGAGTAGTAAATAATACATAATGAAATGATATTGATATAAACTTAGGTTGGACGATAAATTTGAAGTGTTGGATGATAAATTTGAAGTGTTTGGGATTGTGAAAATTCTGAATGAAATAAAATTTATATAAATCTAAGTTGGAATTAATTTTAAATGGTTATAAGATTAAGTGATGATTATTTGCTTGAATGACAAGAAGATTTGCATAAGAATTGGTCATTTTGTTGTATTTGGAATTGAGTTGGTTTAAAGAAGCAAATGAAATTGGTTTTAGAATAAATTGAAAATGGATTGAAATTTTATTAAGTGGTTTTGCATATGAATGAAAATGGATCATAAAAGAAATGCAAATACATCAAATTGAAAGTAAAAATTTGGTTGTGGATCAGTTTGGAATTTAATTGAAGTAAATTGATGCAAGTAATACACATGTAATCATATTGATGTGAATATGGATTGAGTATAGTAAACTTGAATGTAAATCATTCAAGTGAAATAAAATGAAGATTGGATTTTTTAGGTAAATTGAAATAGTGTTGAACCTTGTGATTTCTTATAAAATATGATTAGCGTGTAGAATTATGGAAATTAGTTGTTTGGGTTTTGAAATTGATGTGTTGGTTAAGATTAATGAATAGAATGTTAATAAATTCTCATATTATTGAAAACTGATGTTTTTGTTTAAGTAAGTACAGGTACGGGAGGGGTAGTAGATAGAGTTGGAGCGCGTATATGCAATATTATTTAGCTGCTTGCTTTTAAAATGCTAATAAAGGTACGCCTACGCAATAAAAATAGGAAATATGAACTGTTTTTGGTTTTCCGACCGTGTGGGTCGATGTATATATATTTATATCTATTATGATATTGCAAAAGCTCCTCCGTACAAGGGAGACTCTGCTAAAAATTTCCGAAAATTTTGGGAGTAAGAAAAATTTGAAATGTTTCGTTAACGACAAAATTGATTTCAAATAACAATTTAAAATAAAAAGAATTTTGGGATTTCCACTAAGTAGGTTTTGCTATTGAGTTTGGAGCATTCTTTCTACCTTAGCAAATTTCGGGGACGAAATTTTTATAAGGGGGAGGAATGTAACGACCCGGAATTTTGGGTCGCTAGATTTGAACAATTCATTTTAAATGTCCAATATGTATTATAATTTGATTTTGAAATAAAAAGATTTTGGTTAAGTTAATAGAATTAGTTAAATTTTAAATATGGAAATTTAATTGAAATTTGAATAATAATAATTTAATATTGGAATTGGGATAATTAGTGATTCTGGGTGTAAATAGATATAAAAATAGATTCTAAAATTTATTTTAACTCTATTTGGATTTGAATTATAATATTGGACTGTTGGATGGAAATAAAAGTCGATAGGTTAAATTTAGAATTTTATATTAATTTAATAATGGAATTTAATAATATAATAATGCAAATAATTAGATTTTGGTTCGAAATGAATCAGAATGATTTTTGATGTGAATATAAATTTTGTATGATTTATAATAAAGTTAGTAAAGTTTTAAAAGTGAAATTTTAAATGATTTCGACGATTTTGAAAATCGCTCGAAATAATCGACGAGTTAAATTAGCCTTCCGAGGCATAGTCTCGGAATTCGATGAAACAGTTCCATTGGATCCGTAATAGTTAGTTATTATCGGATTTCAATTTTCGTAGCAATCGGAGTTGTCGTTTGACTCTGCCAGCTCAAAATGCAAAGAAATTATTTTAATCGATTTAATTTAAAATTTATCGTTTATTTCCGTAACTCGCGCATGCGACCAAATTAGCCTCCGAAACATGTTCCATTGTGCTCGGAACGTGGGTATATCCTTAGAAACGTCTGTCGGCACGCGTTGTTTGGAGATCATTTGAAAATATTGTTTAAAGGTGAAATTAATAATAAAATAATATAACTAAATGTTTATATATATTTAATATTAGGGCCGAAACCCTATTTTCGTTCTCGGCCGCCACTTTTAGCTTCAATGGCCGACTCTTCCTTTCGTTCTCCCTCATTTTTCTCTCAATCCTCTTGCTTTTACGCTTCGACCTCTAAACAAATGTTGTCGAGCTTAGTGAGAGTTTCAGATCCATATGGACTTGATGGGGTTTCGAGCGTTGGATGGCCAGAAAATCATGGTGGAAGCTGGGCCATTCGCGTGCGTTTTTCATGAGATGGGGGCACCGAGTTTCGTGTGCTTTCGGCCGTGGGTGGAGCTGAGGCGCACGTGCGACGTGGTGGTACTTGATCGACTACTAGTCGATCGTGGAAGGGGCAATTCCTAGCCCTAAGTAACGATGTTGGGTTCGGCTTTCTGCAGCGTGCGTGTTCGAGAGGGAAGAAGGTGCGGCCGTGTTCAATTTTGGTATATATGAAAAAAAGAAATTTGTTCTAAATTCGAAACTGAAACTTATAAATTTCATATCTATTACATAGGTTATCAGATTTCGACGAAACTGGCGACGCCGGAATCGCAGAGACGAGTACTACGAAGTGGGGCAATTCTGGAATTATTCAGAGCAAGTAAAAGTTTAGGTTAAATCGAACGCCATTCGGTTTAATTTAAATTTGAACGCTCGTCGAAAATCTAAGATGAGTTAATCTCACTCACATTTGGATACCAGTATTTTAAATAGTTAATATTTAAATGTTTGATTGGTTGTTTAGCTGAATATGATAATTATTATCAAATTGAATCGATATTTATTGGTTGTACTAATATTTGTGGATGCAGAGAAACAGGTTTGAGGGATCCAACTAGATTCCTCACAAATAGAAATTTTATTTATTTTCTGTGATATAGCTCATTGATATCCTATGATAAATTGTTTTAGATCTTGTTATGCTGTGTTTCATTTATATATTGGGATAGGTTAAATGCAAAATTTAATTGTGTTGTGCTATGATTGGGTAAATACAACCTGGAAATTTAATATAAATAAATAAATAGGGTTTAAAGGAAATTAAAGAAATTCTTAAGTAAAGAATTTAGAAGGAATTAAATTCAAGAAATTGGTTAATAATTTGAAGTGTTTGAAAGTGTGGTTTATAAAGGAAATGTGAATTGTTTAAAATAATAGCGAGATTTATTTTTAAAGGATGGGAAGTGTGCTTTCTCCTGGAAGCTTTAGTATGTTTTTAAGAAAAAATTTCAAATATAAATTTGCAGTTTAAATATGTTTAGAATATTTTAGAAAGAAACATTATTTTAAATTGTTTAAGTGTAAGTAAATATTTATTTATGTAATTATGGTAATTAATTATTATTATTTTAAAAAAAAGTAGTATTAAGTTCTCAAAAGGAAATTATAATATAAATATTTAATTTAATAACTTTATTTTAAAGGTTAAACTGGCTTAAAGTACTTAGGAAAACCTCTATATATTTTCTTAAGTATGATTTTCAATTAAATAATTTCTAGAAGCTTAATTTTAAATATTGTAAACATATATTTGAAAGTGATTTCCAGGAAATAGCCATGGGTTTAAAAATAAAAGGGAGTTTGTTTTTAAAATATGGAAAGGGATTTACAGGATAAACGTAAAAATTGAATTGGTGTAAATCGTGTTGGATTGATAAAAAGAATTCTTTGGGTTTCCTAAATGGAAGTGTATTTCCCTAAAAAGCCAAGTACGTTTTTAAAGCAGATTTTGGAAAGTTAGAAGTTTTGAAGTTGTATTAAAGAATGGTTTCAAGAAATTATTAAAGTTGTAAGAATTTTAAAGGTGAACATTTATCAAATTAGTTATAGAAGTAATTGTTTTAAAAGGGTAATTAGTATAATGTTTTTAAAGAATATTATTAATATTTATATATTATAAAATGGTTTTATTTTAAAGATAATTAGTTAAAGTTTTATTTGAAACTCGTATAGGATTTCATAGCTTTATTTAAAATTTAGTATGACTTAACTTTAATTTAAAGAAAATAGTTTATATTTTATAAAGAAGTTTTATTCGAAATATTTTTAAAAGTATATGTATATTTTAAATTAAGTATGTACGTAGATTTAATATAAATTTTTTAATGTATTTTCAAGGATAAAGTATTTAAATTATTTTGAAACTTAAATATTGGTACTTGGATGTTTCCAGAGGAAGTAAAGATTTGGGAATCTATTCCATGAGAAGAATTGGGTTTGAAAAGTGTTTTCAAAAGGATTTGAAAATGGAATTATATCTCACAAAGATATTTTTGAGGAAAATAAATAATTGGGCAATTATTCATTGTGTGATGGATGTTTGTGAATATTAATTGATAGTTAAATCACCGACTATCAATATCGGACAAATGCGTTGATCGTTTCGAAGAGACCGGGATCGGGATTAATTTATCGAAAACCACTTTGATCTGGTTTGTACGTTTTCATGAGAAAAACGAATTCGGAGTCGAAGATGGAGTAGTGAAGTGCAAGGGTTAGTCGCTACTAATCTTGAGGATATTTCCAAAATGGATGTAGTAGAAGTAGTGCCTTCGGTTCCGTTCGAACCCGGGACGGACTTGTATGGATGAATGCTTCCGGAACATCGTCGGGTGAACAATAGGCATTCTAAGTGAAACATTCTAAAAGGTAACGCTTAGCCTCAAGCCTCATCTACCGAGAATGACTGAAAATCAGGGGTTATGCAGCAAGGCTAGGTGGTTAGCACCCATTCAGGGTGAGGTCATCCCTGTCTAGATGTCCTTTATATTCGGCTTAGTGGTGTAGTTGTTGATCCTAATCGTGGGGTGATCTTACTCAGGATTATCCAGTAAGGGGTAGTCTCGGCCTTGTGTTGCAGGGGATCGGGAGTGGTCCTTGGTACACTAATCTAGATCAGGTACTGTGACAGGTGGTTCTCTAGTGCCTAGTCATTAGTTTGAAATCCATTCTCCCTACGTGCCTTTTACGAGTTTTGTTTGTATTACCCACTCTATGGCTAGTAGCTGGAATTTAATCACGTAACGATTTCGGCTATTTTATAAGTATTTGTATATAGACACGATCATAATATCAGAAGACTTTTTATAAAAGTGTTTTAGCTATCGTAAGGTAAAAACCCGACATGTTTATTTGTGGCATGATCTTACGAGATGCTTTTGTTTTCTAAAGGATTTTTGAAACTTTAATAATCAATTTGGGTGCATTATTATCAGTTGGTATTCTAGACTGACTCGGGTGCTATTTCATTATAATTCTCGGGTCAGACCGAGTATTATATGTTCATGATAGGATGCTATGGAGCAGGAGAGGAGCTGGAGTCTGAGACGTATTTTCCGTACTTGTATATATCCGCTGCTGTGATTGTAAGATATTGTCTTACTGGTAAATGTTGTTTGTTTGTAATACTCTGATGACATATCGTATAAAACAGATATAGTTTCCATTTTGTGTAAAGATATGATATTATATATTATATTTTGTTCCGCTGCGACTGTGAGATTCTGATAGTGTTTAGTTTCTTCTCTCTTCTATCTCCCTTTTTTTCCTTAACAATCTGTCTTTTCCGGCACTTGATCGTCAGCATATCATACCATGGGGTATTTTGTGTCGATTTTCGAGGGTCGAGAAGGGCGGGTCGTCACAAACGATCTCCAATACGCAACTCAACGGGCAATTCCACCATCCCAGCTGGTATAGTCGCACTTCGGTTAGAACCATGAATACGTTATTGACATGATTTCAAGTCTTTCGCTTCCATCCTCATTTTGTCATAAGCGCATTTGAAAAGAATGTTCACGGAGCTTTCATTGTCAACCAAGATCCTCTTCATCCAAGCAGGACCTATTTGGGCTGAGATGACCAATGGCTCAATGGTGGGGGCCTCGACTCTGTCGACGTCAGGGTTCTTGAAAATAACATCGTATGTCATCTTCCTATGTTATTTTGCCAAAGCCCTGTCATCAACCTTACTACAGCATTCAAAGTCCACATGCCTAATCGAACTGGCATATGACTCCATTTTCTTCCAGCTCCGATCAACCGGATGAGGACCACCACTCAAAGAATTTATTACCAAACTCCCGCCAGTACATGCGGGTTCTTCAGTTCTAGCTTTGACTTGACCTTGATTTGGATTGTACTTTACCAGAATTCTCACCAGTTTGTTTTATAGCAACATTACTCTAACTGCCTTCACCACTGGTCCCCGCTACATCCTGCTTCCAAAATCATCTAGCGTCTTCTCTCCTCAAAAACTGGGTCGCCATAACAAAGAAACGATCCAACAAAGCAGGGGGTTTCCTAGCTAACCAATGACCAAACTCGGAATCAGGATCGATTCCTTTAGTCAATGCCATTAGAATAGAATATCATTAGGGTTGCTGACCTCAGCACAAGCAGCATGGAACCTTTCCAAATAATGTCTAAGGGTCTCTCTTGGAACTTGAGTAACACTGGACAAGGTATTGACATCCTTCAGTCTCGTAGCATGCATACGGAACTGCTCGACAAACTTAGTAGCTAATTGATCAAAACATGAGATGGATCTGGGTGGTAGACAGGTGAACCAAATAGTTGCAATGCCTCCTAAGGAGAAAGGGAAGCTTATACACTTAACTGCATCGTCAGCTCGAATGGCATTAATGAACCATTCGTATTTCAAGCTACGTTGGTTAGGATTCGAATTTCCTTCGTACACCGGTAAGGTCGGCATCCTGAATCAACGGGGTGGTTCTGCATAGACAATGTCATTAGTGAATGGAGTGCGACTTCGAGAGATTCCCCAATCATCGTTCGTGTGGCCTTGACTTTCTCTTACCATCCAACGTATCATGGTTGGAATGTCAGGCATCTACATGTTCGGTGCCAAAGCATGGTCGGGTTCCATGTTACAGGGATGGTCCGGTCGCTGTCTACGGTCCATTCCATGCCTCCTTGGCTCCCGGTCTTTAGGAAAATGAGGATCTTGAGCATTAACGTGCTGACGAGGGGTGGGATCTGGTTGGTTCTAGATCTTGGCTTCTAAATCTATGGTAGCAGCAGGTGCATGGTCATGAATGGTATGATAAGGAAGTGCTCCTCCTTAGGAGGAGGGTCCAACTTGATGCCCTATAGAAGGACCAAGCGGCTTGTCCGAGATTCAGAGCATGCTGATGCCCGAAGGATTTTGTGTAGTTTCCATCCAACCTGCGGTGTGTAGATCTATGATTGAAGACAAATGAAGCCAAGCTTTCGGATAAGGAATAAAAGGCATGCTCCCTTCTAGATCTCCTTTGCCTTTCTTCATTCAGCTGGTCTACAAGCTCCGTGTTGGCACGGATATGCTGAGTGAGCTCTTGACGGCTTTGAGTAAGCTTGCATGAGGGCTAGAACTCCTCCTTTGTCACAGGATCTTGTGGATCTGGAGCTCCAGCTGACATTTGGCCTGCTATGGTCAGCTGCATAGGATTTTGCCTAACATTTGTAGCAGTTCCGGTAGTGTGCACCATGATGATTGTAGCTCTTTCCTAGATCTAAAGTAATATGAATAGAATGGAAGGAACTATCGGAAGAAAGATCTGGATCACCACCTTAGATTTTAGCAATCCAACAATGGCAGGGGATCCACGAAATCAGAGACAAATGGAGTTCTTTCAGTGAAAGCAACAAAGTATTTGTACCATAATTAGGTACAACACCCTTCGGATGTAATTGAAGAGATTAGAATGAAGAAGGTAAATAAAAAAGAGGCTAATCTAACAATCACACCTATAAAATTATGCAGAAATAGAAAGGGTAAGATTTTATAGTGGTTCGGTGTTATAGCCTACATCCACCTTGAATAGTTTGCTATTTATTGATGATTCTCAATGGATGACAATAGCACAAGTCAATAGCACCCAAGTAACAATAGGGCTTAAGTAGAGTAGCGGTGTAAGAGAGCCAAAAGTCCTTTTTCATTGGGCGTAGGGGTGCTATTTATAGGAGTAGGTCTGGAAATATCTCCCTCAACCTCAGAATACCTCTTCTTACATGTGGGTGGGCCCACCAGATCGATCTGGGGTCGTTTGGGATCGATCTTGATCGATCCAAGTTCATTTCCTATCGATCCAAAAATGGCCCAATGGAGCCGCGATTGATCTTGGACATTCTTGAGTGAATAAGAAAGCTTCAGTGAAAATTTTGTAGCATTTGGACTTGTAGTTTCTGAGTTATGATCGATCCAAGATTGGATTTTCAAGTAGGCTGATGGATTCGTATCGATATGTGTGTATCGATGGGCTTCGTACCGATACGATGCGTATCGATCTGCTGCGTGTCGATGATGTGGCGTGAGAGTTCTACGGAGATACATATTTCATGCCTAAAGACTATTTCCTTTGGTTAGGCTATGTCCTTTGTATCCATCTAGTGTCAAGCTCTTCGTATCGATGAGTTTCCATTGCTTTCATGTTGATGCTTTACGTGTGGCTTCGTATCGATGCTTGGTCAATGGTTTTGTATCGATCGATTGGCTGATCGATACGAAATGGGTAATTGTTGGGCAAATGAACTACAATCGACCCCGGTGGTGCTATTGCTTGGTGGATACGAAGGGGATAGCTGTAGAGTGATGGATATGAAGGGGAATTGATACAACTGGAATAACTACATAGTGATGGATATGAAGGGGGATGGATATGAAGGGAATATGTTTCACGCAAACCTTGATCGATCCATAACTTGAGCATACAAATTTCGATTGACCTAAAATTTGGATGTTGTCTTTCATAGCTCTGTTCGTAATACCATGCTAATTGTAGCTTAATCCGGACTCGGACTAAGTTCGCCTGTATCCATCATGGACCTGTAGATAACCGATCTTCGGGACGGATTACCTTTAGTTTCTAGTCTGCCTTGCCAAAAGGCAGGATAACAGTTATAAATTAATTAAACTCTAATTTGTAGTTATCTTAGTGGAAGATATATTATTATATATTTCATTATTAGTATAGCCTATAAAATAAATTGTATGGCTAAAATAATTGTTGGGGTTTTTAGGCTCGGGGAAAAATTTGGAGAAAAATTTAGTGTCACGAACAATAATTTTGCTTTTTAGGCTAAAGAACACTTTAGTGTAAATCACATAATGATAATTGTAGCTATCATTTTCTGTTTACACTAAAAAGTGTCCTTCAGACTAAAAAGCAAACTTGTTGTCCATAAGAATAATTTTTTTTTGGAACTTCTTCCCTGTGCCTATTTTGCCGATAATTGTTTAGGCGAGTTAAACTTATATCAATATGGCTTTGAAGTTTATCTGGCCTTGGTGTTGATTTATTATGGTGTAATTCAATAATCAACTAACTAGTGAATTTTTATAAAGGTGATTTGAAAAGTTAATAATTAAAAAAGAAGTATTATACTATTTAATAGAGTTTGATTAAGGTTATATAATCTCAAATATGGTTATAACAAGATTTATTAACTTTAGAACCTAAGAGATGGCTAGCGATACATGTATATACATACATACATACATATATGCACACACACACATATATAAGTTATATAATAGTTTGAGGCTTTATTGACAGCTAAAATTAATTTAAATAGAAGAATTAAGTGAAAATTAAGATATAATGGAATTGATAGGTGAGAATATTATTTTATAAAATAAGTTTCAGACTTCTATAAAATAATATGAAGAAGATATAATTGTTATATTGGTTAGTTAAGTAAGATGCATTTTTGTTTAATTGTTTATATGATTGTATGTTTGAAGTGTTATTGATCTTGAGATGATATGTTTGTTACTTTTGTTGTGTATTTCCTTTTGGTATGTAAATATGCAGGTAAATGTGTCTAATTTTGGAAAAGCACGTAACACAATTAAAGCTAACTTCATTCTTCAACATGATCCATTTATTCTTGGAAAGAGTTATAACAATAGAAGATATATCAAAGAATACGTTCCTATGGATTTGTTATAGACTGATTTTCAATAAAAGAATTTTTTTTTATTTTGGATACAAGAAAATAATTTTAAAATAAAGTGACATAGGAATAATTTTGGATTCTCAAATAAAGGCATAACAATCAACAAAGCATATCATTTGAAGAAAACCAATATGAACTCTAAAATGAACACATTTAAACAAAAATATTTTGATGATTAAAAAATGATCAAAGCAAAAAGAAACAGAAACAAGCTTAAAGAGAGCTTTAAAAAGCAAAAACGAAAAGAAAATATAATTGATGTTGGAAGGTTGCTGATATATATTTGATTTCAACATTCTTCTCTAATGCAAACTCCGCATTTTCTTTAGTGCTGCTACAATACATTTACCGACTGAAGCAAATGAAATCTATTTTATGGCAAGCAACCATAGGAAAACATGTAATGGAACACAAGTGAAAAAAACAAAGAAAGTCCAAAAAAAACATACATGTGTAACTTTGCTTTTGATAAACTCTAAGAACTCGTTTATCTTTTATATTTTCTATTATAAACTAAACTAAAATCTAACATTTGTGTGTGCAGTATTATTATTGTGACATGATGAAAATAATAACTCCAAGAAAAGTTGTTAAGATAATGATCCAATGTTTGTAAGCTGGATACTGCAGAAAGTAACTCCAAACAAAAAGAAGTTCTTCCTTGCTAATAAGGTAAAATTAGAAATACATAACCTGAAATTCTATAATAAAAAAAATAGCAAATATTTTCTTGCAAATATTTGACATCTAAATATTTGACGCCCATGTATTTGACAAATATTTGCCCGGCAACATTTGCCAGAAAAGATATTTGATTGTCTAATGTATGACAACATATTTTTACAATGATATAACATTTGCCTATCAACATTTGCATTTCAATTATTTGCTTGATAAATTGTCATGTTGAAATTTGAAAAGTTAATAATGAGCTTTATATATAATTGCAAGAAAAAATCTTTATTATTCGGTTTTTTAATTATGAAAAAAGTCAAAGCAACTAAAATAAAAAATATCAGCTCTTCATTTGTTGATGAATAATATATAAAAATCAACAAAAAACTAAAGGACGTGAAATTGCAAGTACAAAAGCCTAAAAGGAAAAATGCAGCTTTGAAAATAAATAAGCCTCTAAAAAAAGAAAATGAAAATTTGAAGAAAAAACGAAGAAAAAGAAGAACAAGCGGATGAAAACTAGAAAGTGGCTGAAAAAGAAGAATACAACATCGATAAAGAAAAAGATTCCAATAAAGAAGAAACATAAGAAAATGATGATGATGAGGGATATGATAAAGAAAATGATGATGGTGAAAGTGATGATGATGAAGGTGATGATAATGAATTTGATGATGATGATGACTGAAATGATGATGATGGTGATGTCGATAACAAAGATGATGATAAAGATGAAAATGAAAAGGAGAAGAAAAATAAAGGTGATGATGATGAAGATGATAGTAAAGATGAAGATGGAAATGAGATGATGATAATGACAATGCGAAGAACAATAAAGATGATGATAAAATGTAGTGGGAAATGAAACTAAAAAAAGAGTAGAAAATGAGGATAAAGATGTAGACGGAAACGGGTCAAATAAAAAAAAAAAAAGAAAACGATGAGAACAATGTTGGTAGAGATAAGGATGATAAAAAAGAAGTAAGTGATGATATTGAAGTTGATAGGAAGTGATAACGCAAACATGTGATAGTGACGATCCAAATATAAGCCAATATGAAAAATTCAGTCTGCCAAGTATTTGATAGGCAAATAATTGTTTCGCAAATTGCAAGACATATATTAGCAAATAAAAATTTAACAATTGAAAACTTTTAACAAACCAGATGAAAAACCAGAAGACTTAATGATGAATAAAGAGGATATTGGTAGTGTAGAGACGGATAGAAATCAAGAATAAAGTGGCATCATCATGTTATAATGTGTAATATCCAAACACATAAAACATGTACGTCTGGCAAATATTTGACGTATAAATGTTTGCTAATCAAAGACTTAACAAAGAATATTTTATTCAAAAATATTATTTTCATATAATATATTCATAAAAATATAAAGTATAATTAGTTATTACAACATATTGCAGATTCAAAAAAAATTGAAAGTCGTCTTTGGGTCAAAAAGAAGAAGACTCTTTAAAGCAAAAAGGTAAGTAGACAACAAAAATATTTCCTTATGTCAATTAATTTCCAAACACTAATTATACATATATTGTAGCAATTCAAGAAAAAGAGGATAGCACAAACATTTAACATCAAGAAGCTTCAATGTAAATTCATGAAAAATAGTACAAAAAAGAAAGGTATATATTATAAAACAAAAAACAATTTTTATATAAAAAGATAATGTCAAATATTTGACAAATACTAATCATACAATTTTAATAGATGATAAAAAAGGCAGACTGGTATTAACTACCCAACTTTCCACTTTTCATATACTAACACTGTCAAGTGAAAGCCCGGAAAATAGTTAAAATTTAACTCAATAATTTGAAAGCATTCAAAAAAGCTGCAAATCACAAAATAAACCTTGAAAACGAGGAGAGAAAGCTGGAAAAAAACAAAGGAAAGTTTCACCTTCTCCACCGTCAAAAAGAATAAAAAAAGAAACCAAAAGAGGAAAAAAATAAATGATCCAGATTTCCTTTATGAATTACCTATACACATAAAAGGAAATGCCAAAGGAAATCAAGAAAAAGCCATGTCAACAAAAAAGAAGATGAAAAAGCTCCTCGGCCTGAAGTGATATTAGATAAAAGATAGTATAATCACGAGAGGAGAAAAATTAAAGAAGACACAAAGATATTTGTTGAAAAAACAAGCTTGCAAAAAATAGCTTACAAAAGAATAGATTAATGAACTTAACGCATTTTATAAAGAAGGTCGAAGTATGTAAGTTATTTTAATAAAACTTAAATGTACGTATGTCAGACAAATATTTGCCTGACTAACATTTTCATCATTAATATTTACTATAGTAATGTATCATTTTCAAACATAAATCATTAATAAAGTACATATATTATATACTGACCCACTTACCAAAATACATACTCATATGCTTTAAATATTATCAAAAAAGGAAAGCAGCATACTATAACTCGGACATGATACTGAAATTAGAGGAGTGCATATTTCTGATATGTTATTCAACAAATTCAATGACTCTACAGTATTTAATTCATTCTAATATTGTAAAATAATTAATAATTGAAAAACTAATATATAAAATCTAATTTCTATGAAGGTTATAGACTAGTTCCCAAAATTCAAACTAAAGCCAAATCATGAAGATATCATACACTAAAAAGTCATATGCTTTAGTATGAAATACTTAACACTACAGATACATATCACTTCATAATTTTAAAACTAATTAAATTGTAAACACAAGTGTCAATTATTCAAGACTACAAATTAATATATGAAGTCTTGGTTGTCAAAGTGCTAAAGAAAGAGTAATGAATTGCACAAAATATTAAGTATGTCTCCCTATAGGAAACTAAATTCATGGGGGCTAGTATTGTAAATGTCCTCGAAATTTAACCCATCGAAAGGAAATTCAAAGAGAGTCCCAGGATCACCTAGAGAGCTAAAGACGTTTTCAGATATACCTACAAGAGAGGTTGACTTTTCAACAGGACTGTAACATGGCTTAAATGTAGGAGAGGAGGACTTGATCATGTTTTGATCTATAAGGTAAGGTGACTATGATACCGTTGAGGGATATCTTCCCAAATGATTCATCTCCGCAAGTACAGAAATTCTCATCTTCATTATCCTTATCCTCTCCTATTTCTCTCCTTCATTCATTGCTTTATCTCTTCCTTCTCTACATTTTCTCCTCTCATTATTCCTTCCTCACCAAATTTTTGGCCTATCTATCTTCTCCTTCCAGGTTTGCCTCGACGCCCTAGCCTTCTTAACTCCAATGGTCATCGTTGTCAGAGTCGCCCACTGAAGCGAAAGGACCAATAGCAGCTTGAGTCACTTTGGTTGGAGCTAGATTAGGGACAACACTCTTTCCATTTTAGAGGAGGTAGTATTGTTGCAATGAAGAATTTGTACAAAGATATGTTGTTTTTCTCAAGTCATGACAGATTCCCTTTAGGAGTGCCAGTGTGTTCGTAAGTTCGTCAGTAAGGACTCGTTCTAGTGATGTGATAGATATATGGAAAGGGTGTCAGATGCTTGTTGAAGAAAGCTCAAGTATATGGAAGAAATCAGATAAGAAAACTTATAACTAGATAGCTAGAAGTGATTGAAGCCCTTAGGGCATTGAACGAAGAAATATCTGCTTTTAAAATAGGCGTGCTTGTTATGGAGCACCACAACAACTTTGCAGTGATTATAAGCTTTGACTATCAGTGGAGAGGGCGAGTCATGCCTCCATTTGAAGATTAGCAAGAAGGCAAGTCCTTTGAAAAAAAGGGACATGGTTGCATTATGAAGATGATATAGAGAGCCGAGCAAAGCATAGTTGTTTGGATGCACTTCATAGGAGCCAGCCCAAGCGCTTAAAGAAAGAATTTAAGTAACTCTTTAAAGGGGAATTTAAGGAACTCTTTAAAGGGGGTACATCTATGGATAAGTACATATATCTATTATAGGAAATATAGCCTAGCAGTAGGAGATGGGCCCTCTGATAAGGTGCAGGCAAAAGGACCTTGTCCTTTGGGATCCCTTCCTTGATCCAAATCGTCTTGATCTTTTTTGATAGTAAGATTAGAAGGTGTTTGACTTTGAAGATTTCCCATGACCAAAAGAATAGGTCCCTTGGGGGATGGGGCAAGGAGGCTGAGCAGTTGAAGCTATCATGTGATCAAACATCTTGCTCATAATGGAGTAGAAGTAAACACTTGAGAAATATAAGAACCTGGAACACCCCATGCCCCTTAATATACCCAAAAGGACACATTAAAAGGCGTGGTGCATTGTAGGTATTCTTATCCCACCCTTTGGTCAAGGATGGAATATCAACAAATTGGCAAGCAAGAATGGATATCAGGACTGGAAATCGATTGGAAACAAGGCTGCGATCGATGTCGTTAAAATTTAACCGGGCTCTGATCAAGACAGAATCGATTAGGAGTGATGATCAAGGCTAGAAGAAGCTATGTTTCAAATCTCAGGTCAATCGGAGTTCGTATGCTCGAGATATGGATGGGTTAAAGTCCATGAAGAATGATTCGTATCGATATTGTTCGTATCGATCAACATGCAGCGTTTCGTATCGATCAGCATGGGTTCGAATCGATGATGTTCGTATCGATTAGGATGGAAACAGGCAGCGTGCTTCGATTCGATGCTTTCGTATCCATCATGGGTTATCATGGTTCGTATCCATCAGGTAAGTCCTTGTTCGTATCCATCCTAAGATTGAGTTTCGTATCCATCCACTGGTCCCTGTTTCGTACCCATCACCTTCTTTTCGTATCGATCAACAGCGCATTCCCTATGGTCATTTCGTATCGACCGACACTTACAGGATCGACACGAAATATACTCCTGGAATCGATACGAAAAAAGGGCATGGATTGATGGATGTGAATGTAACGTTGCAAAACCATGGATACGAGTAAGCGTGAAGTGTGGATGCGAAAGAAAAACGTCCACGATTCGAGAGAAGAAGCGTTCAACGCGGCATGGAAAATAGATCGAGCCTTGGAAATAGCGCCATGTCGTCGCCAGGCATGTGCACGGTATCGATGCGATCAAGTATCGATGCGAAATTGATCGATGTGAACAAAGTGTCACACGAATGCCACATTTCGTATCGATCCTATCTAGAGATCTACAAGTCCAAATGCTATGAAAATTTCATAGGAGCTTATGTACAAGCCGAAGAAGGTTCATGCCAAGTTTCGACTCCATTGGACAAAATCTTGATCGATACTTATTACGTTCGTATCGATCATTGATCGAGTGAAAACTTCATGGGATCGATCGCGTGGGCCCACTCACGTGCAAGAAGGGTTCTTTCGAAGTTTGAGCGAGATACAGCCTCCTACGCCTATAAATAGGGGTCCGGAGCCTACAGAAAAGGGATCTTTGGCTATCAGACATCCGGATTCTACCAAATACACTTTTGCACCATTTAGCTACTGTTGTACTCGAACTTCTGCATTATAATCCGCTGTAATCAATTGTAATCAGTGAAGAAAGTCAATAAAAATTAACTTTTGGAGTGGATGTTGGCTAGAGATAGCCGAACCACTATTAATCTCGTGTTTCTATCTGTTATTTCTCAATTG